>OU342745.1:150326037-150926037 GCA_910589775.1 Avena eriantha
ATGGTGCTCACCTGAAACTAGTGAACAACCTTAGTAAAACAATGAGTAAAATAAGTAACTAAGAAAAAAGGCCAGAAGCGCTTAGCTCCCTGGCAGCGGCACCAGAAAGTAGCTTGATGACTGCAAGTGCATAGACCAATTGTAGCTAGTTTCGAAGTAGAGATATCGAACCCATAGAGAGATATTGGTAAAGGTCTTTATGCCCCTCGTTAATCTCTACCAAAGTACTTATAAGCTGTCTTTGCTCTCAAGTGAAGGGTGTTTAAAAGGTTTATGGTTGATTGTGGAAAAGTAATTAAAACAAGTAAAACAAAACAAGTAACAAGTTTATGTGAAAGCGTGGTTGAACTCAATAGGGCTAAAACGTTCTCAGGGATGTAGGATACACCACTAGCATAGTATTATTATTATGTGCAATCAAGATAACATACTTCTTGTGTCATGTTATGCGTGGAGAGAGCCCCGTAATAAGATGTTCACTACAAGGCTCGTAGGAAGCCACTTTGTTGATCCAAGAGTGAGGTCACCTCTAAATAACCACTGTGATGTTTGAGAGTAGTCACCCATACAAACCACCGCAATTAAGGGTTTCCCCGTGGATATCGTAATTAGCTTAGGGAGTCCCTCTTTAATCCTCCTTTGACCGTGTAGGTTACAAGCCAACACCAATCTGTCATGAGGATTTCCGGGTACGCTTCCAAGACACGTCTAAAGGATTTCTCCCTCCCTTTAGTCCCGAAGGCAAATGATATGCGGCCGACTATGCATACCATCTAAAGAGAGTGATCAAACACAAATCATAATTATACCATAGACAAGCAAGTCATAGGGACACAAGAATAGATCATCTATATTACAAGTTCATAATGGTGTTAGTGTTTCTACATCTCCCCAAGAACAAAGGAACTACTCACTCATGGAAGCAATCAACACCATCATCATAATCAAATGAATGGATAAAAGTACGGCGGTAGATCTAATGCAAACCACAATTGGATATGGAATTACAAAGAGATCTAATATATGAAAGATGGGAGTAATTGTGGTAATGGAGATGCAGCGGTTGATGATGAAGGGGATGATGTGTTGTACTCCAATGATTCATGAAGCAAGTGTGATTTTTGCCCCAGCCAAGTTCCTCCTTCGGATCCCTTTCAGATGTGGTTTTTTGTGGTTTCCAGTGGCCGTGAATGTCGGATCTCCCTCTTGTCTTTGCTAGGGAGAAATATTTGACGAGGCGGTCGCGATGGCACCTGGTACATGCGGATGGTACGGGCGTGCTCCCCCCGTACCAGTGGTCGTTAACCATACTGGTGCCTCCTCCTTATTTAGTATTCTTCCAGGTGCGAAGGTAAATTCATAAAATGACTTTTACACTTAGAAATGTCATATAGTTACACAATGTGACAGCTCTAATTGGTATGTTCATATATGACTCCATGATTTGGGATCCTGTTGGAATAAGAACAAAATAGCACGCGTAGACGTAGTGAAATACAAAGATCCCTACTCTATTTATGCAAAAACAAAAGGTAAATATGCTTCAATTTTGGACTCATCAGTTACCCTTATTGTCGATCCGAGGTTTCCCTGCGGCTGTATCTTCTTCGAAAAGGGTTTTGTGAACATCCGGATTTTTATTGGTCAATCCAGGGCCATTCCGGGTCTTATGATGCTGCCGGGTGCTAGGCTGCCCTGCAGCTGCAATGCGCTTCTTCTCCTCAAGGATATTTTCAGTTTCCTCAAGGAGTACTTGACGACGCGCTTCTAGAGCTTGACCATCTCTTCCGATTCTACAGGTGTAAGTTCTGCAGTCGTCGGGATAGGTGTGGTAATTTCTTCTCTAAGGAGTTTACGTGCACCAGGGGTAACCATGTGTCCGTCCAACAGAGTATCCTTTGGCTCATCTAGGATCAAGGCTCCATCTGAGTCTTCTTTGTAATCTTTGGCTATCACCTCATCAGTTTGGAGGTTCTTAGCCGGAGTCGTCTTCTTCTTCTTTTCCTTCTTGGTTGCGCCGGTAGCAAAGACGAATTTGGATCCGAGTCCTGGAGTTAGGCTTCTATCAGTACTCTCAGACATCTGGACGTTAGGATTATCTCCGAGATCCATATCATCCTGCGGTTTGGGAGAGTTTTCTCTGGATCCTTCCTCCATGTTGTTGTGCGGGCTTTGATCCATAGTTTCTCCTTCTTCCACAGTCTTGGAGTTGAATTCCTTGTCATATTTTTTGGAGAACTTACGGAAGTCTCCTAACATCATGGAATCATCCGATAATGCCGGTAAGTCGACGTTTGTTCCGATTCCCTCTAGCACCGAGTCGTTGTCGTCTCCAGCATCGGTAGAGACGAATCTAGATCCAACATGTCCAACAAAGTGTGATGCATGCTCTCTTTGTTGGCTTACTCGAAGAACTTGATGGTCTCGAGGGTATCTTCCATGCTGGCTCTTCCGCGCAGCATCATCTACCTCAACCTGTGCCTCAGAAGTGAATTTCCCGCTCCGGCATCGGCAGAGCCAGATCTAGAGCTGTTGCTTCTTTGAACTTCCTGAGATTCGACCTCTTTGGGGAGAGCCTCATGAGATTCGACCTTGCTGGGGGATTCACTTTAGGTTGAGCCTCATTTGGGAGATATTCTTTAGATCCGATCTTCTCCACCATCTCCGCTTCAGCTGCGGGCTGGGTGGGATTAGAGTTTTCTGAGACCCGGAACTCTATCGCTTTCGTAGACAAAGTGGATCCAGAAAGATCTTTCGCCTCTATCATCACCGCTGGGGTGGACTAGGCGGGTTCAGGGAAACTGAGGTAAATACCGATCTCGCCAAAAGACATGATGGTGTAGGTGGTCACAAGTTCCCTAGACGGAATCCAAGTCTCGTCGAGAAGAACAAGACGGACGTTGCTAGCGTAGAGGACCTGACCAACGACGATTGTCTCGCTGATTCCGATTCGTGCAGATTCTGCCCGAAACGAAGATCCGAAACTCACCTGCCCCACGATGGGCACCAACTGTCGTTGGATTGAAGACATGTACCCCGATAGGGGGTCCTCGAGGCGTGTGGAGAAAGGAGGTGTGAGGCGACGGTATTCCGGGACAGTGAGCACATAAGCTTTACCTAGGTTTGAATCCGCCGGCTTTGGACGGATCCTACTCCTGCTAGCAATCTAGTAATACTGCAAAGCCAGAAGTACAGATTACAAGAGGGGTTCGCCTGTGCGAGTTGAGATTGTAGATTGTGGGTGCCCTAATGGCTGGTCCCTAGGACGACTTATATAGATATCCAGTCTAGGGTTACAGGAGAGACATATCCGGCTACAACTAAGAGTCAGTTACAGAGTACAACGTGGACTACAAGTAACTAAACAAGTCTAAGTTGGTAAGTCTTCTGGGCCTTTCTATAGCTGGATGGACATCCGTCTTCTCTCCCTGACTAGGCCGCCCGTGAAGCAATGTTGTAACCCAAGTGGGCCACCCTGGTCAGTAAGTCATAGTGAGTATATCCGGAAAGTATATCCCCAATAGGCGACTGCCACCCTCGTTTGCAATCCTAGACGAACCACTTCCAGATAAATCCTGATAAAATGTAGGGAAGGTAGCCAATTCTCAGCCTCCACTTCTGACCGAAAACTCAACATACAAGAGGAAAATTTCAGCTCGTCGGTTCTATACGTATCAATCTCTCAAAGTTGGGGAGAAAATCTTACAAGCCTCGTAGCAAACCAAATCTTAAAGCACCACCAGAACCATTAACTAATTTCTTAAGCCTGGTGCTCAGCCCGTGCTCTGAGGGCATAAGAATAAAAAACTTCTAGAGTATAACTAAGATCCAATGCAAGAGGTGAGGTAAGGGATCATACCCTCGAAGATAGAACTAGCTGAATTTTGTCGAATACGAGGTTGGTCGTGCATCTCACGTCTAGGCTATTTTAGTCCTTAGCGTGGGTTCGGTGCAGGCCACAAAATTTTTTTTTTAAACTGCGTGAGCAAGGTCTTGAACTTGAGACCTCTTTGCTCTAATACCATGTCGATGTTTTTGGGTTGAACATACCTTAGAACTCGGGTACGGTTTCATGTTAAATATACGATGGATAAATCCCATCATGAGAGATTACAAAAGGGAGAGGAGAGTCTCGTTAGAGTACTACTCCATACCGTGAAAACACCAAATATTTTTTACACATATTTGTTTAACATATTCAACTCAGAATATCCATGTGTTCTCTCTCTTTTGATAGATGCAGCCAAGGAATGAGAGCTCTGCGTTGATGAACTGCAGTTAAGCGTTGATTCATCCTGATTCCTGGCATGGGACAGTGCGGAGAGTAGTGGGTTGTCATCGTGCTCCATCGGCCTCAGCCTCCACCTGCAAGCATTGCCCTCGCGACGACCGGGACATCCTCCCTTCCAAGACCGACTGTAGCCGAGCGTGTGCGCCGCTGTCCCTTCTTCCGGTACTGGTTGATATCGACTCTCCCACCTCCTCTGTTTCACGAGGCACCGCCACGTCCCTCCTCGGATCCTCCACGATGTCCGCCGCTTCCTAGTGCATATGCAGCTTGCTCGGGCGTTGAGGTGTAGCTTCCTAGCATGTAGGTGCCCAAGTTACCTCTTCCACCTCCTGCATCTAGACCACCTAGCTGCTTGCATCAGATCTGTCACATATGTGTGCTCCCCCACGAACTTCTTGCGCTTGCCAAACAGATGGGAGGGGAGATGGGTGAGTGAGGTGGCGGGTGCAATGCGTGGGCTCGTAGTCTCGGCCGACCTGCAGGGAGGGGCCATGGCGGCCATCTCGCCCGACTTGTACTCAGTTCGCATGGTGGCCTCGTGCAACCAACGGCCCGCTCCTAGGAAGTCACACAAATAGGGAAGGCCATGGAGGTTGCGGTTCCCGACGGTGCTAGGCTCCAGAAAGGAGCAGAGCTAGGAGCTGGGGACGGCGGACAGCGTTTCTCGACGCAGAGGAGGCCTGGCTGGGCAGACCGCCGCGGGGAGCCGAAGCCGGACGTGGAATCGGTTGACCTTTCGCCCGCAGTGTTTTTTGTTCGAAATTGGCATACGTGGGTAATTGTTTTAACACATCAAGGGTAAAATTATCCCAGAACGGACCAAACCAAATAAACACTTTTGCTTTTTTTTTGCTTTTACTAGCAAAATGCCCGCAGGTTGCGGCGGTAGAAGTTAGTCTTTGTTATGCCGGTGGTGAGTTTTTTTAAATAAAAAATCAGTGACACGTCACAACATAGACAGTTTTTTTAACTTGCGACATCCGCTCCTCGATCAATTGAATATCCAATTCGCATGCAGAATATTTTATTTCTTCAAACTCCTTCTACCTTTTCTTTGACGTGCTTCCCTTTCATCTCTTCGTGAAGTGCGCACCGCTGCTGGCTCTGGCTAGCACCATCCCGTTTAATTAGTCCACGTATTTAATTTATTATCCGCCCACAAAATCCCTCACAATGGGGTAGACTCCTCTCCTCTGCTGCAAAAAGAACACTTATTCAGTATGTTCTAGCTAGTATTCCAATTTATCTTCCTTCTTTAAATTTCCTAAATGGGCTCTACACTTGCTTAATTCCCATATGGCAAATTTCATGTGGAATGATGAGGAAGGAGATCATAAACTACATTTAGCTAATTGGCCTTCTATCTGTATGAAGAAGGAGTTTGGTGGTTTAGGGATTCCAAATATTCAAGATCTCAATATTTGCCTGATTGGTTCTTGGATTAGAAGATATATCCAGGGGGATCTCTCTGGAAAAAAGTTATAGATTCTAAATATGTCACTAATAACCCCAACATTCTGTCATGCCATGATATTCACCCTTCCACATTATGAAAATGGGTGATGTGGGCATCTAAGGTAGTTAAATTAGGTTATAGATGGGTAGTGGGGAATGGTAGGCAAATAAAATTCTGGGAGAACATTTGATTTAGCAATTCTCCTTTAGCTGTTCAGTTTTTGGGACATTTATTTTATTTCAAACCAGCAAACCCAAACCATTGCTGATATATGGGATGGAGAACAGATTAGAGGGTCTTTTAGAAGGACATTTACTGAGGATCTGATGGTCCAATGGCAAGAATTTCTTGTCATTGCTAGAACTATTGTCTTTAGTGATCAGGATGACCAACTTGTTTGGCAATATGAGACAAATGGAGTCTATTCCACTAGTTCTATGTATTCAATTATTAATTTTAGGGGTGTGAAGCAGATCTTCCTACCTACATTTTGGAAGTTAAAGATTCTACCTAGAGTCCAGGTTTTTTTGTGGCTTCTATCTCAAAACAAGATAATGACTAGGGATAATCTTAGGGCTAGAGGTATTCCAAAACCTCTAGAATGTGAGTTTTGTAAAGAGTTTGAATCTGTTCATCATCTAATATTTGAATGTATTATTGCAAAACTACTATGAGCAGATGTCTTTAAAGTTTTTAATATCCAGATATCTGACTTTGAGTCTTTAGCTAGTAAGTGGTTATGCAACAAAAAATTCTTGCATTTAAATGTTGTTACTACAGCTGTCCTTTGGGGTATTTGGAATACTAGAAATATGCTAGTTTTTAATAGAGCCACATGGATTAATATGAAACACGTCTGGCAGCTGGTGCTATTATATCTAAAAGACTGGAAAGTCCCTTCAACGATCTAGAAGGAGGGGAGTAGGTCTCTTCAGAGATCACCTGCTGCAAAAACTAAGAAGACCCCTAAGACTGGAGACAAATAGAGCTGTGCTGACTTTGGATGGATTTCTTTTTGGAAGACCACCGCTGGGGGCGGAAACCACGGAGGGAGGGTGGCCCTGGAGTACCTGCAAAATAACAGGATCGAGGATGAGTTCATCCATGTGGTGGCCTGATGTGCTTCCTCCTGAGAGTTTTGTACCTCCTCCTCTCCCTATGTAATGATCTCTCTTAGACGATATGTCAGCTATAGACTGTGCTTTGATGCCTTTTGATCTCTCTCGTCTTAGGCTTTTGGGTCTGTAATAGTTTCTAGTTGTTTTTTCTCTTTTGAACTTAGTTACGATTATTGTTGCTGTGGACTGGTCTATTTCTTTTCGATGAAAAGGAACAGGGGGTGGGATCCCTTTTGATTAAAAAAATCCCTCACAATTAGTCCCATGCAATTAGTCAGCCCAAATTTGGCCCCAAAATCAACCGGCCATTGCAACCCTAGGCAACGAAAGTCGTCCAAAAGAAGCGTGTAATTTGACTCTTTAAAAAATTGCTGAGATTTAAGATTCTCATACACTTAATGGGGCTACAAAATTTATTGACGATTAGTTAACCGAGGAGGCGAGGGAGCAGTCACACACGTCCGGTGTGAAGGCCAGGTTTCCCTAGATGGTTGCGAACTTAATTTAACCGCGAAGGAGCACGCGACAACCTTCTAGTACCTCCGATCCAAATTAGTTAACTTGAGTTTGTCTAGATTCGGAGTTATCTATCACTAAAACAAGTCTAGATACATTCGAATCTAGATAAATCTAAGTCAACTATTTTGGTCGGAGGGAGTACTATTATTCGCATGTACATGATACAAACAAATAAACCCGATTCATTCCAGGTCGTTACACATCATATCCATATACACTCAAAAGGCTAGCTATTAGCACGTCAAAAAATGGCTAGTATCAATATCAAATCCATCCACACACACGGAAAGCTATGCAGCAGATTAACACACATACATTTAATTGTAGTATTTCACAAATTTCCCGGTCGCCATCTGCCTGAGTGCTTTCATCACCGCCACCTATCTCCACCTCAACGGGTCCGCCTTGGATATTGCCCTTCCCCCACTGGCCACTACTCATCAGCCGCATGCACCCGCACAGCCGTGGCCTCTCCTTGTTTCCTGCTACACGGACTGACGCCCTCCAAGCTCGAGTGCAGCCACTGGCCGCCGCCTTCAACAACCTCGAAGGTTAGCCCTCCCCCGCCGTGGTCAGCCGCTCTAGGCCCATCCACAAGATACCCCTTTTCTGTCCATTCCTCTCTCCCTGAGGCCCTCCAACTGGGGCATGGGATCCATAGTCACAACCTCGAAGGTTGGCCCTTCTATACTGTATGATCAGCTGGGGCATGGGATCCATCGTCTGTGCGGATTCAGTCCACGTCGTTACACATCATATCCATATACACTCAAAAGGCTAGCTATTAGCACGTCAAAAAATGGCTAGTATCAATATCAAATCCATCCACACACACGAAAAGCTATGCAGCAGATTAACACACATACATTTAAGTGTAGTATTTCACAAATTTACCTGTCACCGTATGTCTGAGTGCTTTCATCACCGCCACCTACCTCCGCCTCAACCGGTCCGCCTTGGACATTGCCCTTTCCCCACTGGCCACTACTCATCAGCCGCATGCACCTGCACAGCCGTGGCCTCGCCTTGTTTCCTGCTACACGGACTGACGCCCTCCAAGCTCGATTGCAGCCACTGACCACCGCCTTCAACAACCTCGAAGGTTGGCCCTCCCCTGCCGTGGCCAGCCGCTCCAGGCCCATTCACAAGATACCCCTTCTCTATCCATTCCTCTCTCCCTGAGGCCCTCCAGATGGGGCATGGGATCCATAGTCACAACCTCGAAGGTTGGCCCTTCTGTGCGGATCCATAGTCACAACTTGCTGGTATTGTAAAAGAAAGATTCTATTTAAGGTAGTAGTAAATTTCTTACTAATTTTTTAATGTGGGACTAAAAACTAGCTAAAACTGCATCTGTTAGACACGGCCGGGCGCTAGTCATCGATCGATATTTACACCCAAACAGCGGTTTGGGCTTAAGAACCATCACACCATGGGCCGTGACGGCTTGGACAGGACATGCAATCAATATACGAAACACGAGACGACCCAAGCGTCGAGCCACGACCACGGTTTACACACGACGGAGGAGTGATGAATTTTTTTTTCGACTTACTGGTGGTGTCGGTCGTAATATAAGGTTTGATGAGAGGGTAAAAAGGTCTAAAAAATGTTGGACCGGGAGAAACAATCCGTCCTTTATTATTAGGTATAGATATAGATATAGATTAGTAGGTACGAAATCATTTTGTTAACTTCTGGGTGGCATACGTGGATAATTGTTTTAACACATCAAGGATAAAATTGTTCCAAAACAGACCAAACCAAAGAAACGCTTTTACTTTTATTAGTAGGTATAGATTAAAAACTCTTCTCCATGGTAGAGTATTTTTGGAGAAGAGTATTTTAGCGGATTGGAGAGTATTGGGTGAACAATAAATCCCCGCATACCCCAAAAATCTAGTAAAAAAATACGAGAGAAGTAAACAAGGCCTTAATGGGGTTGCCGCTAGAGACAGCATCGTCACATCCAACAAGATAGATACCACCACACCACTCATCAGCAGGAGCGAATGCCAACTACATCGACACGGCGACCGTCTTCATCGACTTCCCCAGCAGGAAGCCAACTACATCGGCACTTTGCTCAACCATCTACTGTAGTCGCATTGTCTGACCGCGATATACACTCCTTCATCGTCACAAGATCTACATCGCCAAACCCCTACACTGTCGCTATCGAGCCATACTACTGTTGAGCGATACCCAAGTCTACATCAACACTCTTCTTCAACCTCGTCCTAGCACCGGCGAGGCGAGGCCACTTCACCAACATGTCCTTCTCAGATGAAGCAATCCACATCTTGCCGGGCACCGTCGAGACGAAGGCAAGTCATCAAGTCTGACACCGACGAGGCGGACACCACCAGGCCAGACACCAAAAAGGCAAAGGCCGCCCACCTGTCTGAGCCGACAAGGCCATACATCTTCTTCATCGGACAATGACAAGGCGGGGAACATGGCTAGGCATCATCGGGGCGACGGATGTACCGCCCCACCTTCCTCTTCATCATCATACCACCTCGTCTACACCAAGCACATGGAGAAGACGAGACTTGAAAACGACGACCATTGCAGCAGCTTAAGCGGAGGTGGTCCGCGACCTTGACTCGCGGACGTAATTAATCGGGAGCCTTCCGAGGCCCCGTGAACTATAATAGACCATTGTCCAAGTCATATTAGCCGCGTTAGTAGGCCACAGAGCGCATATGTAAAGGGATCATGTAATTTTATTTCGCCATTGAGAGATTAATAAAAATGCACGTTTCCCTATGTCTTTATTTGTGTACTTAGTACACTGCCACGCCCACATATTTATTTTCCCTAGCGTGTAGAGAGATAATATTCATGTCACTTTTTATTATTTCTCGTGTCAAACACCTGCCATGTACTCATGTTTGGGTCTATCCATCGTTGTTGTTCTCCAACAACTCTGATCACATATGTCACCGGCAACACTACAATCACATTTTCATTTTTCCCATAGTCAGGAAATCGGAAGTACGTTGACATGCATACTAGTCTTAGAGGCATGACTGCGGATATCTTTATTTGGTGTTTATCATCCCACACATGTATTAGGGTTTTCCTCCAAATATACATTATTTGGAACTAGTAGCATAGAAAAATAAACTTAATTATGAAACATAAATATGAATAATAATACATTTATTATTGCCTCTAGGGCATATTTTCATCAGTCTCCCATTTGCACTAGAGTCAATAATCTAGTTTACATTTAGCAATCTAACACCTATGGCTTTCAAGTATTGTTCATGCTTTGCAAGCATGAGTAACTTTGTGAATGGATCTGCCACATTTAGATCGGTATAATATTTGCATATCTTGATGTCACCATCATGCACGAACTGGCGTATGATATGAAATTGACATTGTACATACTTGTTCGTATGGTGGGACCTTGGTTCTTTTGCTTGAGCGATGGCACCATTGTTGTCACAATGAATCTCCATAGGCTCTAACGCACTTGGAACCACACCAAGTTCTGGGATGAAGTTCTTCATCTAGAAAACCTCATTTGCAGCATTTGACGCTGCTATGTACTCCGCCTATGTTATAGAGTCCACAACAATATCTTGCTTAGAAAATTTCCATCTCACCGCTCCCCCATTCAAGGTGAACACATAACCGGACTAAGATATAAAATCATTAGGATCAGTGACAAAGCTTGCATCGGTGAAACCCCTTACGATAAGCTCTTTCTCACCTCCAGATAAGATAAATATATCCTTAGTCCTTCTAAAGTATCTAATTATATATTTCACTGTTATCCAGAGATTCACTCCTGGATCACTTTGGTATCTGTAACATTCTCGAATTGGCCCTATGCAAGTTTTAGCGATGCTCGCTAAACCCGCATAGAAATGGTTCAAAGATGCCCACTAGGCACTTGCATGAGGGTGGAAAATGAAGTAATGTCATTACACAATAGTACAGGCGATCCCTAAGCAGTACAGGCGATCCGCGAAAACAATCGTAAATAAAGAAGTAAAGCATGGCATAAGTACATGATAGTAATAAAGGCCCAAAGTACTTTGTGGCCCCCAGCACAGTACTTTGAAATCAGGTAGTAAGACGATGGGGTGCCCACACGCCCACCTGTGGTTAGCGCGCTCGATCTCGGAACAGGTGTCAAGAACTCGGGTCCTAGGTGGACACAAGTGGGCGGTTAAAAACCAAATATTGACTATTACCCACCGGTGCCTCTGCATTATATCTATTTCCACAATTTTAGTTAACAAGTTATAATGAAAGCCATGATCATCTCCACCATTAAGCATGTGTCAACCTTCCATCAATGGTGGAACGACAACGACACGAAGCAGCACATGAGCAAGCAACTACGACTCGCAAGGCTGACTGTCTATCAAGCAACATGTAATAGGAGGTGTCCAAGGCAATATAGAGGCTGCAAGGAATATAAATGGTGCACAGAAACTAAAGCATCATAACACGGATAACAAAAAATCAACAGGAGGAAGCAAAGACTATAAATGCAAAATAGGTGGAAAGAGGGAGAATGCTCACCTGGGAAACACTGTCGAAGATACACCCGAGAACTTGTCGACACTCGCATCAACTTAATGGCCTATTCCATGAAGAAGCAAAGCACTAAAATAAACACCAGATGCACTAGTTAATTCTACGGCAGAAGATCGGGTGTATCTTTGGCAGTGTACATGAACAAATGAATTATGCAACCAACTCCCAGAATTCAGAATGAAGATCTTTATAAGAGATGTTCGGAAACAAAGGATTGATGTAGGCTCTTCTAAATATAGATGATGTCATCGTGTTGGAAAATGCTGAAACATACAAAGAAAATCGTATGAAAAGACACCATGATTAGGTTTCGCGATGGTTCCATTGGCATGAACAACACATGCTCAAGGTATACTCCAATTTCACCAACGCTCATCCTTCTCATATGTTTTTCAATGATTTGGATATTCGTCAAGGTGCAGATACAGAGTTCAAGGACCAAAAAGATTGGATAAAGGGTACAACAAATGACATGCATATTAGATGCTTGTAGCTCCACCGTTGTAAAAGGGAGGAAGAGAAACCCTAAAGGTATGAGGGAAACCCAACCACGAGAATTCCTGGACTCGAAGAAAAGATAAGAGTAGATTCAAAACACGCAGAGGTAAGAGGAGAATAACATAGGGGTAAGGAGTAAAAACAGACCTAATCGGATCTATCCAACCAATTTTGCAAAAATAATTTTGACACTCTATATCGACCGTTAGCTAGGTTATCCTACAGGCTAGTCCAATGGGGTATTGCAACTGCTGAGCTCTGATACCACTTTGTAACACCCTCGTACCAGGCCTATGCAAGTTTTAGCGATGCTCGCCAAACCCGCATAGAAACGATCCAAAGATGCCCACTAGGCACTTGCGTGCGGGTGGAAAACAAAGTAATGTCATTACACAATAATCCATGATGAAACCCACAGAAACACATATATATACAACAACGACTCAACGAGTCAAGAATACAGATATATAGTACAAAGATTGAAATCACCTTGAAAACAATACAACATCCGAGTACGGATAAGATGCAAATGGGGCTAAGATTCCACCAATGGCATCCATAACCATACCCAGGCCAAGCCGGAAGGGTAACCCTGCTAACAACGTCGATCTCAAACCTACTAAAACAAAAGGGATGCTGACAAAGGGCAAAGGAAAAAGAGTGCGGTCAATACTGAGGCCAGTACACGGCTAGTCTAGAATTCGGCGGCTCTGGCCTATATAGGTATGGTAGACTGAAGCAGCAGCGAAGCATGCACTATACAACCTATAGAGACTCGATACAACTGTCGGCCATTAGAGAGGGACAAGAAGGACCTATTTGGAACCAACCTGATACTAACACCAATCATACACGTCCTGGTATTTCCCTCTCGAGACCAAACGAGAAAGTCATGCCGAGGAAACTCACACGGTTGGCAGTTTTATTCTTTTATTCCATGGTGGTAATCCAACTTATTAGTCATATCATATCCACGTCAAATTATAACAGTAATTCTTTAGTTATAGTTGTCTATGATTGAGAAACTGTGCTCCAAGTTGTCCATAACCGCGGACATGGCTTTTCGAAAAGATTTAACCCTGCAGCGGTGTACCAAAGTATCCACGCGCACTTCAACCCTTGTTGCCAGATCCGAATATTTGCAAGATTCTGAACATACACCCAACACGGTATGCGATGAGGCTTCGGACACGTCGTTTCCCAAACCCAAAGCAAGTACATGGGGGCTACCCCACTAACCTACCTGCAACAAAGTCGGCCATCTTCGATACGGACCCAGGGTTTGCAACAATGGCTGTAAACGACTGGGAACATGAAAGTGTGACATAGCTTGTCAATACCGCAAAAACATTCCACATCCCTAAACAGTACAGGCGCTCCACGCGCAATCGTAAATAAAGCAGTAAAGCATGGCATAAGTACATGATAGTAATAAATCCCCAAACTACTTTTTGGCCCCCAACACAGTACTTTGAAATTAGGCAGTAAGACGATGGGGTGCCCACACACCCACCTGTGGGTAGCGTGCTCGATCTCAGAACATGTGTCAAGAACTCGGGTCCTAGGTGGACACAAGTGGGCGGTTAAAAACCAAATATTGACTATTACCCACTTGTGCCTCTACATTATATCTATTTCCAGCATTTTAGTTAACAAGTTATAATGAAAGCCATGATCATCTCCACCATTAAGCATGTGCCAAACTTCCATCAACGGAGCAACACCTGAGCAAGCAACTACAACTCGCAAAGCCGACTGTCTATCAAACAACATGTAATAGGAGGTGTCCAAGGCAATATAGAGGCTACAAGGAATATAAATGGTGCACAGAAACTAAAGCATCACAACACGGATAACAATAAATCAACAAGAGGAAGTAAATACTATAAATGCAAAATAGGTAGAAAGGGGGAGAATGCTCGCCTAAGAAACACTACCAATGATACACTAGAGAACTTGTTGACACTGGCATCAATTTAATGGCCTATTCCATGATGAAGCAAAGCAATAAAATAAACACCAGGTGCACTATTTAATTGTATGGTAGAAGATTGGGCTTGTTCATGATATGATGCATTACATGGCAAAGATGCTATGCGACTAGGCAATATTAAGCGGGACTGGGGTCCCGACAATTAATTAGATGGTTCATGTTGTTTAGATACCCTGCAATTTAAATGTTGGATTAACAAGACAAAACATGGCGTCAGTTTGCTACACAAATTTAAATGGGGCCAATATAAGACTAGATTAGCCTGCATATGGTCTCCATATTTAATTATGAGGTGAATCGTCATAATGCCCGAAACCACACAATATGTAGGCGACATGAAGAATTTATATGCAACATATGATAATGTCATATATTATAAAATATAGGGGTCTCAGATAGGGGTCACACATCATAACTATGATCTTGGTGTTCATCGGGGGGGTCGATGTAGTTCGGTCTTGGCGGGATCGGTCTTCAAGGTTCGACGGGGTTTGTTTGGCCTTTCGGTCCTCGGGATCGGGGCTTGGTCTTCAGATCTTTGGACCCCAGTTCTTGGTGTTCCAGTCCAGTGTCAATCTTCGGGTACCGTGGATTCTCGACGTGGTTCCCTCGGGTTCATGCGTCGGTGGTCTTGCATGGTCAGTGTAGAAGATCTCCGGGTTCTGCGACGAGTGCTCAAGATACACGCGTAGCACCTCACAATGGTAGCATACCACTGCACCATCGGTATTTGAGCAAGAAGCAGGCAACACAGGTTGAAGCACCGATTACAAACAGACATGGATATGACAGTGCACCTCACATCGATAGGCACTAAGGGCAATGGTACTGCAGCTCTTACCGGACAGACAGAAAAATAGAGTGGAGGAACACACACGGAGGTGCACGAGGTAGAGGAGCTCGCGACGAGATGGGGTGGTGGAGGTCGACGCTGGCAGTGGTATAGCTTGTAGGAGGCGTGTGGCGTTGCTGCGGAAAGGAGGCGACACGGGCCCTTGCGGTTGAGGCAAGGAGCACGAAAGCAGGACCCTGGGTGGTGGGTCCCAACACCTGGCGGCGGTCGGAGGCAGGGCTTGGGGGTTGGTTATCTGAGGCGGCGCCAGAGCGCAACCGCGCGGTTGCGGGCTCACTGGGCGGCGGCGCGCCTGCCTCGCTGGCGGGGAGGAACATCGGCGGTAGGGCTTGATGTTGAGGCGGGGACAGAACTTGAGGCGGAGGCGGGATGGTGCGCCAGGGCACCAGCCGAGCTCCAGATCGCTCGCAGGCGGTGGCACTGCTCATGGGGATCCGACAGCAGCGGTGGCCCAGCTCGATGCGGCAAAAGCGGGCGGGGTTGGTAAGGAGCCAGGTCGCGGGGCGATGCCTAGGCCGATGGTGGTGGGGGCCAAGCGACAACGGTGTGATGGGGAGGTAGGTATCACTGGGCGCACGAGGTTGGAGGTGAGATGGCGGTGCCCCTGGGGATCGAGCAAGGACAAGGAAGAAACAGAGCGGGGCATGTGGGGTTCGAGGGCGGGGTGGTTGGTGGGGTAGCGGGCGCTCACAGTGAGCATGCGTGCGTGGTGCTGGGGTGTGGGGATGGCGCGCTACGGTTCACGGGAGGGCAGGAGGGGTTGGTGAGCGTGAAAGGGCGACGCGGGTTGGGGTGGATGGGTCGAGGGGGTGGTTGACCAGGGGGGTCAGGGTTGGGTCGTGTCGCACGGCTGCTACGCGTGTGATGTGCAGTGGCTGCTGGTAGGTGGTGGCTGGAGGACTAGGACGGTTAGGGTTAGGAAAATAGGGTTTGGGTTAGTAGGTGGCCGGCCGGGCTTTTGGGCCTGGCGGGCTGCCTCCCCTAGAATAATTTTATAAAACATTTTCTTTCATATAGTTTTAAAACAAAAACATTTTGCAACTGATTTAAGACAAACAAAATATATAGGAAGACCATGGTTTTACATTTGAAATAGAGAGGGGGTATTTTAAAAACAAAGATAGGCTTTTGGGAAATAGTTTTAGGCAAACATATGCATGATGACATGATGATGCTCAAATGCAATGTGGCATGGTGGCATGAGCATGCAATCATGATGATGCACAAAAGAAAAACACAGCGATTTTCTAGTAGTGGTTTTATTTGGGGTGCTACAGTATCTGCTCGTAACACTTAGAGCATATGATACATCTGGTTTTGTACATATCATGGCATACATGATTGAACCAATTGCTGAGGCATATGAGACTTCACTCATGTCATTTCGCCCAGCATCTGTCGTAGGACATTGCTTCTTGCTTAGTGGTTTTCTATGTACCATTGGAAGTGATCCCTTCTTGGATTCTTATAGTTTGAACCTCTTCAAAACCTTGTCTAGATATGTATCTTGAGTAAGCCCTATCAGGCGCCGAGACCTATCTCTATAGATCCTTATGCCCAATATGTAAGCTGCTTCACCCAAATATTTCATTGAAAAACTTTTCTTTAATGATTCTTTCATAGTGTTAATAAATGTTTTATCGTTTCTAGTCAACATTATGTCATCCACATATAGTATTAAAAACTCTATTGCACTCCCACTTTCTTTCTTGTATATACAAGACTCTTGGTCGTTCTTGATGAAGCTAAAACTCTTTACCACGTCATCAAAACAAAGATTCCAACTCCGTGATGCTTGCGTCAGTCCATAGATGGATCTCTGAAGTTTGCACACCTTTCCAGCATCTTTAGGATCGACAAAACCCTCGGGTTGTACCATGTACACTTCCTCGGTTAGCTTCCCATTGAGGAACGCTGTTTTGACATCCATCTACCATATCTCGTAATCGTAATATGAAGCTATTGCTAGAAGTATCCAAAGAGACTTAAGCATCGCTATAGGAGAGAAAGTCTCATCGTAATCAACTCCTTGAATTTGTCGATACCCCTTTCCGACAAGTCGTGCTTTATAGACAGTAATATTACTGACCGCCTCTGTATTCTTCTTATAGATCCATTTATATTCTATCGGCTTTATGCCTTTAGGAGGTTTCATCAAGTTCCAAACTTGATTCTCCTACATGGATTCTATCTCGGATTTCATGGCATCTTTCCATTTAACAGAGTCAAGGCCGATTATAGCTTCTTTTTATGTACCTGGTTCATTTCAGTCTAACAACAATACTTCATCTTCAAATCTCTCGACTAGAATACGAACTCTACGATAACTACCCGGTTCAATAGGAGCATTAATTTTTGGGACTACAACACTTGTAGGCGTAGGAGAATCTGATGGCGACATAGGAATTTCCAGAATGGTTTCTAGTTCTGCGCTACTCTTCCCATGTTGCTCTAGTTCACTAACCTCATTAAGCTCTATTGTCCTCCCACTCAAACTTTTAGCAAGAAATTCCTTCTCAAGAAATGTTCCTCCTCGTGTAAAAAAATCTTGCCTTCAGTTTTGTGATAGAAGGAATACCCAATGATTTCTTTAGGGTAAGCAACAAATACGCATTTGTCTGACTTGGGATCAAGCTTGTTTGGCTATAAATGTTTTACATAAGCTTTGTAACCCCAAATTTTAAGAAACAATAAGTTGGGTTTCTTGCTAAACCATAATTCATATGGTGTCGTTTCAACGGACTTTGATGGTGCTCTATGAAGTGTAAAAGCCGCAATCTCTAAAGAAAATCCCCAAATAGACAAAGGGAGATCGGTCAAAGACATCATAGATCTCACCATGTCTAACAAAGTTTGATTACACTGCTATGACACTCCATCACGTTGGGGTGTTCCTGGAGGCGTAAGATGTGAAACGATTCCACGAGATCTAAGATGTTCAATAAACTCGTGACTCAAATATTCACCTCAACGGTACGATCGTAGAAACTTTATTTTATTACCACATTGATTCTCTACTTCATTCTGAAATTCTTTGAACTTTCCAAATTTTTCAGACTTATGCTTCATAAGATAAATATAACCATAGCGACTTAAGTCATCGGTAAAGGTTATAAAGTAGAGGAATCCACCGCGTGTAGGTATACTCATTGGACCGCATACATTAGTATGTATTATTTCCAGTAAGTCACTTGCCCCTTCAACATAATCGCTAAAAGGTGATTTGGTCATCTTACCCATCAAACATGTTTCACATGTATCAAAAGATTCAAAATCTTGTGAACTCAAAAGTCCATCACTATGCAGCTTCTTCATGCGTTTATGTCTAATTTGACCCAATCTATAGTGCCACAAGTATGTGGTATTCAATTCGTTTGTCTTTCGACATTTAGCCTCAGTGTTATGGATGTATGTATCACAATTAAGAACAATCATAAAAAACCCACTCTTCACGTGAGCGTGTTCATAGAAAACATTATTCATATAAATCAAACAACCATTATTCTCTGATTTTAATGAATAACCATCTTGTAAGATACAATATCCTGATATAATATTCTTACATAATGCAAGCACAAAGTAACAATTACTAAGTTCTAATATTAATCCTGACGGTAGATGTAGAGGTCTTGTGTTGACGGCAATCACCGCAGCGCTTGCTCCATTTCCGACGAGCATTATCACCTCATTCTTGCCAAGCTTCCTAGGATTTCGTAGCTCCGGTATCAAATTGCAAATGTTAGCAACCGATCCGGTTTCAAATAACCAAGAGTTACTCTTAGGACCTTGCAAGTAAACATCAATAACATGTATATCAGATATACCTGAGCTGGATGATCTAGTCTTCTTTTTCTCTGCTAAGTACTTTGGACGGTTCCTCTTCCAGTGACCCTTCTCCTTGCAGAAGAGACACTCAGCATCTGGGGATGGAACCGGCTTAAAAATTTTGCCTTTGTTTGAGGCGCGTCACACATCCGAATTTTTATTGTCGCCCCTAGACTTCTTCTTCCTGAAGCGAGTGTTTTTCTTCACCATCATCACATGATTGGTATTCTTCTATATGTCCTTTTCAGCCACCTTCAACATTTTGAATAGTTCAGCCAATGTTTTGTTCATCCCATGCATGTTGAAGTTCATGACAAACCCAACAAAGCTAGGCAAGAGTGATTTCAGTGGTTTGTCGGTTCCTAGTTCAGAATGAAAGGGAACGCCTATCACTTCTGTCGTGGTGGTGGCACAGGGCAGATGCCATGGATAGGCGCTCTCTTCGGCCGGAGCTCTCCCACCACCACGATAATTAGCATCTCTTCGGCTTCAGGACCAACATTGTTCTGAATAAGGACCTTCGCCCCGCCAACAAATCTCTAACCCAATGCGGTGTGGCTTCCATCTCACCTCGGTGAGACTCCGTGTTTCCCCGAGTTATCGGCTTGGAGTCCTGCAAGGGATGGGCCAATACATTCTTTTATGTGAAGAACAGTACCTCGGAGGACAAGATCCGGCTACCTCCTTTTTCTGTCAGTGTCCCTGATAGGAATCGATAGGGACGGATCCCCAAGAAGCCCATCACTTTAGTTGATCTGGTGGAGAAATGCATCATCGAGTTGAAAACATTGGGGATGTCCGGTGAGGTTTTAATGGTCACCTTCATCCGAAGCCGAATCTCCCCACTGCAGCAGCACACTCACAAACTTTGCCATATGAGAGGGCACCGCGACCCCAAGAAAACCTCGTCGATCAATCTCTCCGACTCTCAGATCTTCCGTAGGGTTAAGGCTATCTTCAAGACTCAAATGACCGAGGATTGGGAGTGGGGGTTTGAGCACTTCAGCCGAGATAGGCTAACTCCCGCGGTACATCTCTTATGCAACCCTTTTTCTATGTTACACTTTATGTTGGCCCGTACTATTTACATGACCCTTTTTCCTTATTACTTTCAGAAGTTTCTCCAACAAACAATAGAGGAAACCACGACCCCATCCCTCAAGTGGGGCAAGGATCGGGATGCCTCGGATTCGGAGGAGCCGGACTCTGAGGTTTTCCTGCCTGTTCCTGACTCTAGCTCCAACTGACCCTCTGGTAAGCCTTCTGTCTTAAGGGATTGACCAGACAATGATGGATATGATGATGATTGTGAAGTTCTTGAGGTATTTGATCCGATACCTATCTTATATGCTTTTTCTGGCTAATCCAACTCCAGCTAACCCGGCTGGTCAGGTCCACACTGATCCTCCTCTTATTGTGGGTGAACAAGCCCCTGTGAAGAAGAGAGCTACTACCTCGGCTCCTGCTTCCGAACCACCCAGGGCCAGGAAGAGGTACAAAAAGTCCGTCGACAAGGTCGCCAGCAAACCCCCTGCTAAGGCCACCATTCGGAGAGCCCCAAAGCCCAAGGATCCCCTGCTAAGTTCTTCTTTCCTTTCTTATTCTTTGAGTAGTGTGGCTCTTTCTACATGTATTTCTTGTTTCTCTCTCTATCCTAACTTGATACTTGTTTCCATTTGACTCGGTAGGGCTGCCAAAGATATTAGCCAGAGTGGTTCCAGCATAGCTTCTCCTCTTCGTGTGGATCCGCCCTCTCCTTGTCGTGATGATGCTCCCATTTTGAGCCCCATCCGGGCAACGTCTCCCACTTCTGCTGAAGATGTGACTATGTCGGACCAGCCAAGTGTTCCCTCTGCTCAGCAGCAACCAGATGATGGTGCCAGCAATATCAGCACCGAGAAAGACTCTACCGAGGTGCCGGTGATACCGGCACCGACCCCAGATCAACCTCAGACTAAAACTCCACGAGTTCCAGTTTCAAGTTCTTGTCCCCAAGCACCTCTGATAGCTGTGACATTCGACACATTTTTATGGATTTTATTGATGGTTTTCTCCTAGATTTGATCGTTTTATGGCTTTACCTAACGCTAATACTTCGGTAGCAAAGAAAACTTGGTTTTTAATGTGTGTTTCAGGTTCTGAACGTCAACAGAAGGTTTTAACTAGAGAAAGACAATATTCTAGAGAAAACAAGCAAGTCTCACTTTGGAAGCATACGAGGGGACCTCATAGAAGCTTTAATGAGCAACTATATGGCTAGAATATTTTTCCCGCCGTATAGTTGCCGCCGCCTCTATCTTGTCAAATGGGACAACTTTCGTGAAGGGACGGGGGGAGAAAACACAACACAACAGCCACCGCACCATCCAGAAGAGAGAAAGAAGAGATCCAGAGAAGAAGGAGAAGATGGTCTTCATCTCCCTCCACGATCTTCAACCTCATATCCACAACACCTCCATAGACACTACTTGTACTTGATAGAGAGAGGGATCTCCACCTTGCAATACTAGGATTTGAGATTGTTTCTGCCCATCTTGAATTGTGTTGGATATTTTTCTATTCTTATTGTGGATCTCCACGGTAATACCAAGACGAATTCCATTTATTCGGTTATGTTGATGATCCGTTGTTCTCTCATGTGTGAGTAATTCCCTTGGGCGTGTGAGATGTAGGGGATTGGTGAGATGTGACGTGCCTTCATATATTTTCCATTAGTTTGTGATTGATTCTAATTACTATATTATGTGTTCTTGACTATCTATGGGATGCCTAATGCTTGTTGTCCAATTAAGGGGCCAGGCAACATGATACTTTGTTCTACATAGATAAGATCTTGTTCGCTAGTGGACCGGCGACCCCCGGGTGACACGGGGATATCAATGGAAAGCTAGTTGTCTCGAGGATAGCGAGTGACCACTATGCTTACTGCATTAGTCCGATCCAAGGAGCTTAATCGCTAAGCGACCTGAAGGGTCTTAATCGTCTAGTGTCTGACCATGGTTTTGGTAGCAGGCTAGTAGGATTATTGAAGTTGGGATGAAATCTACCAAGAGGAGTTCTGGCTAATTATGGGTTGCTCGCCTACACATATATCTATAAGATTATAATTGTTACATTTATCACTTGTCCACCTGGTACAGTCACTATCACCATGAACTGAATCTCCCCGTGCCTTCTTTTGCCATCTGCAAGAAACAACAAACAAACAAAGTCGTTCTTTACTTTTATGCTTTATATTTCTAAAGTTTACATTTTAGTTCTATTTAAATCTATCGCATTTAATCAAATCCCCATTCTTATTTCAACACTTGTAGTCAATTCACTCGAAGACCTGTGACAACTTCGGGTGTGACAGAGACTTCATCAATAAACACTTACCTTTGGGCTCCATGTGAGATCGATATCTGAACTTTGAAACTAGCTACAAACAATCTGTGCTCTTGCAGACATCAAGCTATTTTCTGGCGCCATTGCCAGGGAGCTAAGCTCTAAGTGTTTGTATTTTGACATTTCAGGTGTTGCTAGTACAAAAATGTTCTCCTTAGGAGACAAATGGTCTACATGCTCTGGTAGGACCTACCTGCCGGATTATATTGAGCGCATGCCTGCTCAGAGGCGCAAAGAAATTATTGAAAAACTTTTAAGATCAAATAAAGTTGAAGTTAAAAACCTGAGTGATATTATGGAAATCATGTCTATTTACAGGGACAAATCCTATGAAACCTGAGAAAACTCTCAGGGAATACAGTTCTCCAAGTTCTGAATTTCTTAAACAACCAATAGAGTTCCCTAATCCTGGAGTTAGAGAATATCGATTTGATGGTGGAATCATTAAAATTTTGCAGGAGAAAGCTTTCAGTGGAAGGGAAGATGAAGACCCAGGAATACATATAAGAGAGTTTGATTATGTGATAACATCGTTTGGACCAAAAGGTTTGCAGAGAGACTTTTCTCGTCTTAAATTATTTCGATGGTCTCTTAAAGGTAAACCTCTAGACTGGTTATATTCTCTCCCTCGCCATTACATTAAATGTTGGGAAAACTACATTACTAAATTCATAAACAGGTTTAATCCTTTTAAAAAGGTAACTAAACTAAGAAAGAACATAGGCAACTTTAGTCAGAATGTGGGAGAAAACTACCCACAAGCCTAGGAAAGATTCTTTGGAATGATCAATAGTATTCCTAATCATGGCTATTTTGAAGTAACAATCTGCCATTTATTTTACCATGATCTCAATACTCAATGTAGAGAATTGCTTGACTTCTCAGCAGGAGGATCAATAAATACTCTAACTATTAAGGAATGTTTGGAATTGATGTCTACTAGGGCTAAGAATGATTCTTTATATAACCCTCATTTTGGCACCAAGCTGGAAAGAGGGATACTTCAGATAACTCTTGATCTAATGCTTGAGGTACGCAAAACTATGAAAGAAAAAGGTATACCTTCTAAACTTGGTAGGGAAAACAAAGAGGATTTGTTACAAGTTTTAACTAAAGAAGACGAAACTAGATTTTTTTTCAGGAATTAAAACATCGACAAGTAAAATCTCATAATAACTTGCATAAGCATTTCCAAAAACACAAAAATATTTTGGCGTAACTCATTGAAAATTATGATGAGATTGGCCAATAAATAAAACTATTTCACAAGTATCTTAGTATGATTGAAACCCAGTGTGAACAAATAGCAGCTAGTTATCAAATTTTTCTTCATGAAGACGAAGATATTCTTGTTTCTGCTAATGTTGTCTTAAGAAGGGGTGCAGTTATTACATGACCCTTAGGACCATCGGAATACGAAGCTGAAAAATAGCAAAAGGAAAAATCCTTGCTCGAAGCAACCCAAGAATATGATACGTTAGTGGATCCTCAAGATGAGACTGAAACACAAGATCAAACCAAGGAGGACCAAAATTATGCACATGATGACCATTATGACTCTGATTTAGAGACAGCTGATCCAAGAGAAGATAAAGAAGTAAGTAAGGAATATGAACTTGTTGTAGCAGAAAAGAAGAAAAGCAATAAGGAACAATAAAAGAAAGCAAAAAAATAGCCAACCCCCCCCCCCCAAAAGGTAAAGGACAAGAGTAAGTCAGGTGAGAAAAAGCTTCCTTATCCAAATCGAAAAAAGAAAGCACCAGATGAGGTAATTTATAATTCTTTTACAAAGACACTTAGTGACCTTCATCTGGAAATTCCATATGCGGATGCAATCAAAGTTCCTACTTACAGTAAATTCCTTCGTGATATTCTTAGTAGAATCAAAGAAATAACTGAAACTGTTGCCATGGTAACTAGCTATCGTGCTAACGGAAAACTGTTGTCTAACTCTGGAGATTAGAATACCAACTATTTCACGCTAAATAGGTAAAACAGATATTCACAATGTCTTATGTGATCTAGGAGCAGGAGTTAGTGTAATTGTTGGAAATATGCCCTAGAGACAAATAGTAATAAGGACTATTATCATATTTCATATAGTTTATGATTAAGTTTTATATCATGCTATAACTGTATTGAGTGGAAACATCAATACACGTGTGATATATAAACAACCAGGGGTTCCTAGTGAAACTCTAGTCACTGGTTCATTGGTCAATAGATGATCATGTTTCCTGATCATGTGGCTTTTATGCCAGTTGGAAATGGAGTCAACTCATTCTGAGAATGAGATGATGAACCAATACCCAACCTAAACATCATGACCCGATCATGTCACGAAGTTCAAGTTACGATGATTAGAAATGGATCCTCGTAGACTATTCCTTAGACCGTGAGGCTATATCAATCACTGTCTCCCGAGAGTGCTTTGATAGCATCAAGCGCCACTTGGTAATACAGTGGTCATAAAGGTGTGTTCAGGTACATGTGACGGAAATATACATGTGACGGAATGGTACATGTGAGGAAACCATAGAGGCAATATATGTCAAGAGCGGGATTTGTCCGTCCATGTGACGGAAAGATACTCAAGGGCCCACTTAGAGAAGTTATATCCGATAGCTGCACATCGTGTGATTTGATCAGAGGGATATCACTTGTTGAAGCGAGTCAAGTAGCATTGTTCGGTAACGATATTGAACACGACATGGTGATGTCATTGATTAGATCTCGGGAAATGCAAGTAACGAGAGGCAAAGGGAATAAGACATGACTATCCTGGTTCAAACAACGAGAGATCTTCGTGGAACGCACAAGGGTCACATGGTCATCTAGGTCCCTCTGTCGATCATTGGTGCAGGAGTGTCTCGACCATGTCTGGAGTGTTGCCGAACCGTGGGGTATCACGCTTAAGGGCTTGATGATCTTAGAGAGTGTTTATAGTATCAGAAGAATCAACAAAGAATAGTAGAGAGAAAACCAGAAGGATTTCGGTAAGTCCGGAGTGGATGTAGAAGGTGTTCCATAGCCACGGAGGTTGAATAATATGTGAATAAATGTTAAATATTGATTTAATCATTTATTCATAATTATTTAATAAAAGAGAAAATCAATTAAAGGTCAAAAAGGCTAAATGGGATAATTCCCAGAGGGGAGAGGGCCCATTAGGGAAAGGTGAGAGGGAGAAGGGCCAGAGGGGGTGGCCGGCACCCTAGTGGGCCATTCCCCCTGCGCGGGGACCATGGGGGTGGCCAGCGGTGCCAGCCCCCCCTCTCTCTCTCTCTCTCTCTCTCTCTTGTGACCATGGCCCCAAGTTCGGACTACACGAATGAGAGACATCTTCACCGTGGAGCCCCGTCGTGCTGTAGGATTTAGATCCAGGAGCTCTACTTCCGCAACTGCTGCTGGATCCGGGAAGTGGGAGTCATCGTCAGGCACCGAACGTGTTGGGTTCGCAGCATAGAAAACAAAAAATTTCCTACGATGAGAACTATACGCCAAGATCTATCTACTAGATACAGGAAACGGGTGGATATACATCCATGGAGAACTAACCCTCGAAGACAACAGAGTTTTGTTAATGAGTTGGAACTCGTGGGTGATATAGTCGTACGCTTGCCGATCTCAAGATCGTGTGGAAGTCCTAGCGCCGCAAATCAGCAGCGCATCTGTCCTCACACACACGTTCGAGCCACCGAACAACCTCCACCTCCTCGCTCCAGCGAATCAGCGGAAGAAGCAACTCTTTCCAGATGCAATGCCACTGGGAACATGTATCTCGCTAATCCGAGACCATGGGGTAATATATCTAGAGGGGAAGAGAGATCCTTGACGAGGAGGTGTGCTTTGTGAGGGTGGAGAGGGGGGCCTTTTATAGGAGAGGGGGGCTCCTACCCTCCCATGGCCGGTGCCCAAGGGGGGGTGCCCCTACCTCTTCCTCATTCATGTGGTCGAAGCTCCACTCACATCAATTTAGCCTCCACCCAAATATCCACTCACATGCATTAAATTTCCACCAAATTTAATGCAACTCTCATTTAATAAAACTCTTTTATTTATTTTATTCAGAATTTTGTTAATTACTTTAATTAACAAACATCCACATAAAACCCCTTGCAACATTTCAATATCACATGCAGAACCAGTTTCTACAATTTCACCCAAAACAATTCCTTGATTAGTGATAAATCTTAATTTCACCCAAAGGATTTGTCGCTTTATAGATGGTCACATTACCATCAACATCAGTTTTTCTTTTGAAAATCCATTTAACCTCAACGGCCTTTCAATCGTGAGGTAAGGCCAACAAGGTCCAAACCTGGTTTTCATACATGGATTCCATGTCGGATTTCATGGCTTCTAGCCATTTGTTGGAATCTGGGTTCATCATCGCTTCTTCATACGTTGCAGGGTCATCTATTTCATCAATCATGAAATTCATAACAGGATCACCATGCAGTTCAGGAGCTGCACGTGTCCTGCTTGACCTGTGAGGTTCGGTAGTGTCCTCTTTCGTAGTTTCATGATCATTATCATTAGCTCTCTCATCATCAGGTGAAGTCAACTCCGAAACAATTTCCAGTGCTGTGCCACTCACCATTTCATGAAGAGAAGGTTCAGTAACCTCTTTGAGTTCTACCTTCTGACTACTCACACCTTTCGTGAGAAACTCCTTCTCAAGAAAGGATCCATTCTTGGCAACAAAAACCTTGCCCTCAGATCTATGATAGAAGGTATACCCAATCGTTTCCTTAGGGTATCCTATGAAGACGCACTTTTCCGCATTGGATTCGAGTTTATCCGGCTGAATTTTATTCACGTAAATATCGCATCCCTAAACTTTAAGAAATGATAGCTTAGGTTTGTTTCCAAACCATAATTCATACGGTGTCGTTTCAACGAATTTAGATGGTGCCCGATTTAAAGTGAATGCAGCGGTTTCTAGTGCATAACCCCAAAATGACAGTGGCAAGTCAGTTAGAGACATCATAGATCGAACCATATCTAATAAAGTACTATTACAACATTCCGACACACCATTACGTTGTGGTGTTCCGACAGGCGTGAGTTGTGAAACTATTCCACAATCTTTCATATATGTGCTAAACTCGTAACTAAGATACTCTCCTCCACGGTCGGACCGCAGAAATTTGATCCTTTTGTTACGATGATTTTCCACTTCATTCTGAAATTCCTTGAACTTTTAAAGGTTTCAGACTTATGTTTCATCAAATAGATATACCTGTATCTACTCAAATCATCCGTGAAAGTAACAAAATAACGATATACACCTCACGCCGACACACTCATTGGTGCACACACATCAGTATGTATGATTTCCAATAAATCTGTCGCTCGTTCCATTGAACCGGAAAACGGCGTTCTAGTCATCTTGCCCATAAGGCATGGCTCACATGTATCAAATGATTTCAAAATCAAGTGATTCCAAAAGTCCATCAGAATGGAGTTTCTTCATGCGTTTAACGCCAATATGAACTTGACGGCAGTGCCACATATATGCAGATATATCATTATCAAATTTAATCCTTTTAGCATCAACATTATGAATATGCGTAATACTACTATCGAGATCCAACAAAAATAAACCATTCATCACAGGTGCATGACCATAAAAGATATAATTCATATAAATCGAACAACCATTGTTTTCAGATTTAAAGGAATAACACTTCGCATCAAACACAATCCGGATACAATGTTCATGCTCAGTGCATGCACCAAATAACAATTATTAAGATTTATCACTAATCAAGGATTTTTCGCTTGCCACATATATGGAGAGGCAGCGTTTCGATGGTGATCACATAAACTCTTGATCCATTGCCGACCCACATCGTGACCTCATCCCTTGCTAGCTGTCGCTTGTCCCGCAGCCCCTGAACCGAGTTACATATATTAGCAACTAATCCCGTATCAAATACCTAGGTGCTACTACGAGTACTAGTCAAGTACACATCAATAACATGTATATCACATATACCTTTGTTTGCCTTGTCGGCCTTCTTGTCCGCCAAATACTTGGGGCAGTTGTGCTTCCAATGGCCAGTCCCCTTGCAATAGTAGCACTCGGTATCAGACTTAGGGCCAGCACGGGATTTATTTTTAGGTGTGGCAATAGATTTGCTGCCCTTCTTTCCCTTGTGCTTGCCTTTCTTGTCTTTCCTTAAACCGGTGGTCTTATTGATCAACAACACTTGATGTTCTTTCCTAATCTCCACTTTTGCAGTTTTAAGCACTGACAGAAGCTCGGGAAGAGACTTCTTCATGCCCTGCATGTTATAGTTCATCAAGAAGCTCTTGTAGCTAGGTGGCAGAGATTGGAGAACACGATGTATGCCTAGGTCAATGGGAATCGATATTCCCAACGACACAAGCTTATCAGCGTACCCAGACATTTTGAGTACGTGCTCACTAACGAAGCTGTTCTCCTCCATCATGTAGCTAAAGAAATTTTCAGAAGAATTATAACGCTCTACGGCAGCATGGGTATCGAAAATCATTTTCAATTCTCCGATGGTATCAAAAGCATTGCTATTTTCGAAACGCTTTCGAAGTTCTGGCTCTAGCCCATATAGTATGCCGTAATGAACTAAGTTGTGGTCCTCCTGACGAGTTATTAGAAATTCTTTTCCTTATAAGGGGCATCAGGAGCTGGTGGGGGTCCTAGCGGCGCCTCTAGCACATATTGCTTTTGTGCAGCACTGAGGAGAATCCTCAAATTCATAGCCCAGTTGGTGAAGTTGCTACCATTCGCAGCAAGTTTCTCCATCTCCATGAACACATTAAAATTAAAAGCAGGTGGTGCCATCTACAACATAATTTGTAAAGTTTATTTATACTAAGTTTATGATAGATTGAGTTCAACTAATCCAAATTACTAATGAACTCCCACTCAAAAACGACATCCCTCGTGTCCTTTTGGTGATTACATGAACCAAATCCACTACACCAAGTCCGATCATCACGTGAGTCGGTGTAGCTTCAAAGGCGAGCATCTATATGGGCATCATATCAACTATATGACTCATGCCTAACCTTTTGGTTCGTGTTCCGAGGCCATGTCTATACATGCTAGGCTCGCCAAGTAAGAACCTTAGTATTCACGTGTGTAAAACTGTCTTACACCCGTTGTATGAAAGCGTAGAGTCCAGTACACTCAATCATCACGTGTTGTCTCGAAACATGATCCATAGAATGGTGCATACTTAGGCAAGAAAATATTTTATCTTGATATTTAAATGAGGGATCATCTTACAATGCTACTAAAAGCGCCAAACTAGCAATATAAGATGCAAACATCTAATGTGTAAAGTGGGATGATATGGTCCATGCATTTGATCTCTATCATATGCATCGTGGTATGATCTCTATCATTCCTTTGTGTGTCAGGCCAAGGTCTATGGAACTTACACGTTAGGTGTGTTGTAGGAGTATCTATCATACATCTACTTACAACATTACCATATCATGACACTAGCCCAGCAACGATCTAAACTAGACGCCTCTAATTTATCCATTGCAAGTTTTACGTGGCTTAGGGCTTTCGGAGATAGAACCGGTCTTACCTACAAACATTGAACCACAACGAGGATAACCAAGTTATTAGCAACTTGTTATAAATCAGATATTGACTATAGTAGGAGAGACAGACACCCGCCAGCCACTTATGAAAAACTAGTTGCATGTTAGTCGTGGAACCGGTCTCATGTGCGATGACATGTAAGGTTGGTCCGGGCCGCTTCATCCCACTATTCCACCAATATCCAAAATACATGAAAGAAGCAATAACATGATCATCATCACCCACATATAAACATATGTGTACTACCCGTGCAAAGAACCTACGCATAGATCAGACTCTAATACCACTGTTGGGTTTGCAGCATAGAAAACAAAAAATTCCTATGATGAGAACTATACGCTAAGATCTATATACTTGATACAAGCAACGGGTGGATATACATCCATGGAGAACATACCCTCGAAGACAACAGAGTTTTGTTAACGAGTTGGAACTCGTGGGTGATGTAGTCGTACGCTTGCCGATCTCAAGATCGTGTGGAAATCCTAGCGCCACAAATCAGCAGCGCATCCGTCCTCGCACACACGTTCAAGCCACCGAACAACCTCCACCTCCTCGCTCCAGCGAATCAGCGGAAGAAGCAACTCCTTCTAGACGCAATGCCACCGGGAACATGTATCTCACCAATCCGAGACCATGGGGGAATATATCTAGAGGGGGAGAGAGATCCTTCATGAGGAGGTGTGCTTTGTGAGGGAGGAGAGGGGGCTCCTACCCTCCCATGGTCGGTTCCCAAGGGGGGGGGGGGGTCCCCACCTCTTCCTCATTCATGTGGTGGAAGCTCCACTCACATCAATTTAGCGTCCACCCACAGTTCCACTCACATGCATTAAATTTCCACCAAATTTAATGCAACTCTCATTTAATAAAACCCTTTTATTTATTTTATTTAGAATTTTGTTAATTACTTTAATTAAAAAACATTCACATAAAACCCCTTGCAACATTTCAATATCACATGCAGATCCAGTTTCTGCAATTTCACCCGAAACAATTCCAGTTTCCATCGAAATAATTCTAGCGCTTTGCAATTATTTCGTATGAAACATATGTGCTCCAAAATGGTGTTTGGGAACCCTTAAGTGTGTCACCCTATGGTTCGCAGATAATGCAGACATGATCAAGACTCCTCTCAAATCAATAATCAGAAGCGGGACCTGGAGATCCATACTGACTCCTACACATTCAAAGTTGACTTCTGTGATCATGAGAACCTTTAACGCTAGTAATTTAATCCCTTTGTCTCATGATATATTACATGTCCGAGATTCGATCATCGGTATCGAAATACCTAGCTTGATCTCATTACCGACATGCACTCTTTTCTTGTTCCCGTGATATAACATTCTAGTGATCACATCACTTGCTTGCAAGCAATTTTAATGTGAAATCACCGAGAGGGGCCAGAGTATATCTATCCATCATCAGGATTGAAAAATTCCACTCTTAATCCATGAGCCTCAACATGACATCTTCGGAGTATCTGAACCCACCTTTATAGTCACCCTTTTACGGTGTGACGTTTGATGTTATCAAGTTACTCTTCTGATGTCAGCAATTAACATGATCTCATGGTCTAAGGATAAATATTACTTCGTATGTTGTTATAGCAATATAAACATAATGACTTTGATCATAATGCTATACTTCAGATGAATGTCCATCACATCATTTCACAAATGTTGTGACCTCGTTATTAACAACATCCAATGTCCATGATTAGGAAACTTTGATCATCTTGTTAATCAACGAGCTAGTCTATAAGAGAGGCATAACTAGGAACCTTTTATTTGTTTATTAAACACACATGTATTGATGTTTCCTATCAATACAATTATAGCATGCAAAATAAACATCTATCATATACAAGGAATACATAATAACAACTTTATTATTGCCTCTCAGGGGATATTTCGTTCAGGACGTGTGTAACTCCCCGCGAGGTGTCGCACTTGAGGCACTCAAGTCATTGGAGCCATTGGAGCGCAAGGACTTCATCACGACCTTGAGGTCGGCTTTGAGTCTTCAAGGGTAAGTTCGCGAAAAGCCCCTCCCGTTACTGTATTACTAATAGATAGGTCCTGGCAACATCAGGGGTTCAGGGGTGTAGGGTAAAATTTTGTTGTTTTCATACGCGGAACCCCTACAGTGGTATCAGAGGTAGATCTATGTGTAGTAATGCTAGTATAGGTAGAACACACGAGATGTAGCGTGTGGGCATTGATCTTTTAGTTGTACCCTCCCATGTGTACTTGTGTATACTGCATTAATGCTTGATGAAGCAACCCTCAACCGACTTTACGCGTTCATTCACGAGACTGGTCCACGCTTGACATACGGCTTGTACTGTATAAAGTGGCTTAGGGGGGGTGTCTGTCTCTCTCGTATTAGTTGTTATGCCATTTACAATGGAGGGCCCCGAAAGGGGTGTAGTAGAGACAACTACTTGATCGGTGTTGTGCTGAAAGTTCGTAGTTAAGAATGGTTCTTGTGCGAAAGCCCATTCAACCATGTAAAACATGCAAAGATAAAGTAGAGGCATCTAACTTTGTTTTGTAGGGGGCGTTGCTTTGTGATATGGTTGTGGCAAAGGTAAAGTGATTACCTTTTGTTACGTAGTAGTAGATAGTCATGGAGGTGACGGACTACCACACCGGAAAGACACCGGTACCCTGGTGTCTACGGCACCGGAACCCTGGCGCCGAAACCCGGTGATGACGGATGGAGATCACGACGTGAAGGACCATATCACATCGCATTTTTCATTCAATATTATTGTTTGTATATCTTATTGTGTGCTAGTACTAGATACTCGACGGTAGCCTAATAAGATGATCCCTATTAAAATTACCAATAATTGTCTTCCTCCTTAGTGTGCACCACCAAGAAAGTTCTTCGGTATGAGGCAGGCCATGATGATGGCCTGTCAGACATATCTAAGTTCACATACAGTGGGTGTAAGCCATGTTGCACAGCGAATACACTAAGGTTGAGTTGGAGCCTAGCATATACAGACATGGCCTCGGAACACAGATGGTCAAAAGATCAAGCACGAGTCGCATGAATGATGTGTCCGACATTTAGCGTCCACCCTTCAACCCACATTGATGGCCATGATGATCGGGGGAGATGTGGCTGATAGGGGTCGTGTTATCACTAGGAACCCTTATGAGGATAGGTGTTTCTGAGTGGAGTTATTATTAACTCATTTAATTATAAACTTAGTCTAAATTCCTTTTGCAATTATAAATGTAGAAAGTGGTTCTCCCTTTTCTATTGACAATTTGTTAAAAGGAGAAAAGCTCAAGTTAGATGGATCCAACTTTTCTGCACGGGTCATGCGCCTTTATGATCTCCTTAGCAAGAACAAAGTGGCTGACTACATGATCTATGAGATGTACTTGGAGCCACCCTATTCTCATGAGACCCAGGAGCAGCGGGATCTCCGCTGTCGTCATCATGTGATGGCCACATTCATATCAGGAACGATGCACCTCAGGATGGAAGATTGGTTGTGGCCAATGGTGGGAAGTCTTAATCCCCAAATGGTTATGGCACATCTGAGATCGCATTTCGTAGAACAAGTGCACATATGGGAGTATGAACTGATGCGGGACTTCCTCTCCATAAAGATGGAGGAGGGCTCTTCACTAGAAGATCACTTGTTGAGCATATATGATGCATACATGAGTCTGGCATACTACCTGGACAACTGGTTCACAAGATCTTTTGCAATAGGCGTTGTGCTGCGGTCGCTGCCACCAAACTTCCAAGCACAAGTAAGGATTTGCATTATGAGAGGCGACATGGAAACACCAGATTTCCACGAGTTCATATCACATTTCAGAGATGTGGCGGTTGAACCCGATGTTGCTGAGGTCATCAATGACAAAGGTATATATTTGATATAATCTTGCAAACACATTTGCAGTGTTAAGTATATTTGATACTTTTTCTGTTTTGCTGAAAATAGGTCCTTCTACATGAGAGGTTCTTGCTGGAGATGAGTTACATTACGTGTTGATGGCGAGCATGATAATGATGGCCAACGACGCTCTCACTCAACATTTATCACTTAGTTTATGTTTAGGATGCTTATTATAATCAAAAGATTGTGAACTACTTTAGTGTGTCTCACACTTTGTGAGACGGTTATTCATATGAGCTTGTAACAAACAATTGTTCCACTTTTATGAATGATTTCTATTTGTGTTCATATCTTGTTTGATTATATATGAATTATCCTTGTTGTTTTGAAACTAATTGATAATACATGATAATTTGTAGAATATTGTAATGCTTTAAAAATACCCAACTTAATGATATGTTCATTAATGAATGATACCATTGTTTGAATTCAAAAGTTATGTTGATAATATGTGAAAGACATTCGATTTCTTGTCACATATATATCATGCCCAAGTTTGGAAAAATAACTTGAACACCGTGTATTACTTGAATACAAAGTGTTTAATGAATCTTTAAAAGTAAATACATATTCGATGTATTGTGTTTTAATGAAAATGGTAATTATCATTATATGATTGTTTAAAAGTGTAAAAGTAATTTACCAAAGGAAACATGAGTATGAAACTATTTGATTTGATCAAAATATTTCATCAACAAAGGGTATAAGTATAAAAGAGAATCTAATTACTACGATTTGATCAATAGTAATAAAATTCAACTTTATAAGAATGGCATAAAGAAATTGTGAAATGCAAAGCGTTTTTGAAACGTCAAAATGCAAAACATTACTATATGATATTAGATATCAAAATGGGTGAATAGATGGCACCAAATAAATCATTGCAGTGTAGATGTAGAGACCATTAGTTAGAAATAGTTAGCACTCAATTAGAATATATAGGGAACCATTTTGAATTCGTGAAACTTTTGGGGTTATTCGATATAACCAAATAATAGAGAATAAGTCCTTGTAGAGTATTCATTGGAAACTTTGAATACAAAATCCATAGCTAAAACGAAAAGAGAAGCAAAACTAGTATTGCTTGGATTTTGGTGCATTTTCGAGAAAGTTCACATTCAGTGATATTTCTCGATTATGGAGCAAATGGAAGATAGTGAAAAACACGATGAGGATTCAAATCCCTGCATCAGAGTGTTGAGAAGCGCAATGGACAATGTTCCTGAACAATTCTCTTCACAAAGGAAAGAATCAATGATACTGATCATTGTGTTTTCTCCACTAGTGTTTTCACTACATGAAGTAGGATTCAAAATGTAATCCATATCTTGTATGCAAACATTTGTGAATCATTTGTCATGATTAGCAGAATATGACATACCTACGAACTACTAAGGAAATAATGGTAAACTAGGATTATGAGAAATCCTAAAAGCAAAATTCCTTTGAGATTAGAAAGAAATTAGTTGCTGAATCTCACAAGTAAAAGGGGTTACTTGGAATTTTCCCAAATGATTTCAAAGCCATAGTGGAAAGTGGGTGAATGACAAAAGCACAATTTGTCAAGTATTGGACGAATTCAAATGAATTTGATTCATGTGTGCTAAATGTCTAGTGGATTTAAAGCTAGTAAAAGTACTAGTATCTCATAGTAAATATCCAAGTTTGATATTTGATCAAAGGATTTGAAGTTGTTCAAAATAGTGAGTAAATATGCAATTTGCATAAAATTGAGTGGGAGCTATAAATAATGATCTATGAGGTTTATAAGTTGATAATAAGAGTATTACGATACTATGTAGAATTCCTTAAGGGATTCTGAAAAGGGTTTCAGAATAGAAGTTAATTAAGGAATTGGTCCTTAATAACTCGAATTAGGAATAGTATTAAGTTGAACATCAATGGTTGAAAGAAAGAAAGAAAGAAAGGATGATCATCATCCACTATGCTGAGACATAGGTTCTATCTTAGAAAACCATAATGATAACTTAACATAATATATGATCCAATAAGGAACGTTCAAAAGTGATTAAGTTTGATTCACGGAACGTTGAGCTAAGTTTGTCCGCAGTGTCTAATAGTGAACTGCAGACATATTTTCCAGATCCATAAAGGATGACATATCTTAAAACATAAAGGGATATGTTATAAGGGAATATGTAGGAAACTCCCGTAATGCCTATTAGAGTCAAGTAGGAAGTGAGGTGAATAAAAACATCGAAATTTGCATAGAGTGCACTCGTATTTCGATGATTACATTTATAATAATAGATAAGGGTACCATCTAAAGTGTTGTATAATGTCATGGCGGGGCTAGCTCGCTTCTAACGTAGAATGATGTGTCCTAGGGCACAATGCCCATGAGAAAGCCCTCGAGGTTGATCTAAAGTCACTTTAGGCTCCTGGAATCAGGCCTCGTTCTGCTTCCATAGCGACGATGCATACACATAGATGTTATCATGTGATGATAAAGTATTAATGTCAATAAAGGTGGCATTAGTAAGTTGCAAAGGAGTTGGGACTGTAAAGTACAGGCCCAATACTCAACCTCTTCCATGAGAAAGCATGTTCAAGGTACCCGATATATGGTGCCAATGATTAAGAAAAAATGAAGCTAGTGTATTTGTACTCTAGTGCAAGTGGGAGACTGTTGGAAATATGCCCTAGAGACAAATAGTAATAAGGACTATTATCATATTTCATATAGTTTATGATTAAGTTTTATATCATGCTATAACTGTATTGAGTGGAAACATCAATACACGTGTGATATATAAACAACCAGGGGTTCCTAGTGAAACTCTAGTCACTGGTTCATTGGTCAACAGATGATCATGTTTCCTGATCATGTGGCATTTATGCCAGTTGGAAATGGAGTCAACTCATTCTGAGAATGAGATGATGAACCAATACCCAACCTAAACATCGTGACCCGATCATGTCACAAAGTTCAAGTTACGATGATTAGAAATGGATCCTCGTAGACTATTCCTTAGACCGTGAGGCTATATCAATCACTGTCTCCCAATAGTGCTTTGATAGCATCAAGCGCCACTTGGTAATATAGTGGTTATAAAGGTGTGTTTAGGTACTCGGAGGAAACCGTAGAGGCAATATATGTCAAGAGCAATATTTGTTCGTCCACGTGATGGAAAGATACTCAAGGGCCCACTCGGAGAAGTTATATCCGATAGCTGCGCAGCATGTGATTTGATCACGGGGATATCACTTGTCGAAATGAGTCAAGTAGGATTGTTTGGTAACGAGATTGAACACGACGTGGTGATGTCATTGATCAGATCTCGGGCAATGCAAGTATCGATAGACAAAGGGAATAAGACACGACTGTCCCGGTTCAAACGATGAAAGATCTTCGTGGAACGCACAGGGGTCACATGGCGATCTAGGTCCCTCTGTCGATCATTGGTGCAGGAGTGTCCCGACCATGTTTGGAGTTTTCCCGAAACGTGGGGTATCATGCTTAGAGAGTGTTTATAGGATCGGAAGGATCACCGAAGAATAGTAGAGAGAAAACCGGAAGGATTTCGGTAAGTCCGGAGGATGTCTGGAGTGGAGGTGGAAGGTGTTCCATAGCCACGGAGGTTGAATAATATGTGAATAAATGTTAAATATTGATTTAATCATTTATTCATAATTATTTAATAAAAGAGAAAATCAATTAATGGTCAAAAAGGCTTAATGGGCCAATTCCCGGAGGGGAGAGGGCCCATTAGGGAAAGGTGAGATGGAGAAGGGCCAGAGGGGGTGGCCAGCGCCCTAGTGGGCCAGCCCCCCCGCGCAGGGCCCATGGGGGTGGCCGGCGGTGCCACCCCTCCCCCTCTCCTCTCCTTTAGTCCCACCCCGAGACTTTGAGGGAGGTAGTACCTCTCCTCCCCCTATATATAGTGGGGGTATTTGGCCAGATAAAGGTCTTCTCACTTTTGGGAAGACCTCTAATTGATAATCTCTCTCTCTCTCTCGTGACGGTGGTCCCAAGTTCGGACTGTGCGAACGAGAGACATCTTCACCGTGGAGCGCCATCGCGCTGCGGGATTCGGATCGAGGAGCTCTACTTCTGCAACTGCTGCTGGATCGGGGAAGCGGGAGTTATCGTCAGACACCGGATGTGTGTAACTCCCCGCGAGGTGTCACACTTGAGGCACTCAAGTCGTTGGAGCCATTGGAGCACAAGACTTCATCACGACCTTGAGGTCGGCTTCGGATTGTCTACATTAACCATGATCTCCTGAGCATTGACAATGCTTTTCGGTCTTCAAGGGTAAGTTCGTGAAAAGCCCCTCCCGTTACCGTATTACTAATAGATAGGTCCTGGCAACATCAGGGGTTTAGGGGCGTAGGGTAAATTTTTATTGTTTTCATACGTGGAACCCCTACAGTAATGCCACACTCCCTCTATAAAAGGTTAGGATTAGGGGAGTATTCTCCTACTACTATCACTTTACAGATGCCTGATAGGTCCACTAAACAACCCGTTGGTATGGTTGAGGATGTCTTACTAAGGATAGATAAGCATGTTATTTCGACTGATTTTATTATTCTTAAAATGCCAAAAGATGAAAGATTATCTATAATACTTGGAAGACCCTTCCTCAGTACTGCAGGTGCGTCAGTAGATTGTGCAGAAGGGAAGATAATCTTCAATATTTATGATGCTGAAATCATCCGGTATTTTCCAAAGAAGCTAGAAGTAGGAGAAAGATATGTTCCACCGGCAAAATGAGTTCATGTGGTAAATGCCATTGATAAGGGACAACCAAAGGTAAGAATTCGAGAAGAGAGAAGTGTTTGTGTTATTCAACCATTCTTAATAAATTCTTAATGGGAGTCAACCCATTTTCATCAATTAAGTAGAATAGAGAATAAGAAGTTCATCGCATTCCCACCACTTTTTCATAGACATTCTTGCGGAAGCGCGCCTATGAAGATGCATCTGTAAAAAAGTAGTAGAAACATCGATTGAATGAGTAGAGAATAATAATAAGAATAAAAGTTTGAGTTTTCTATTTACAAATGCTATAATTTTTCTTTTAATGTGCTAACGTTGGTCTACAGTTTTTACTATCAATTTTCTGTTAAAAACTTGGTATTTCGCTAAGTTATGGGATAAGAACGTATCCTCGAAGAAATAGAAATTTTTTGATGACTACTGATGGTTTAACAACCAACTATACGGCGGGAATAAAAATTCCTGCCATATAGTTCGTGTCGTATACTTATCTTTGCCATCAACAAATTTTCCTCGAAGGCACAGAGATTTTAACCACCAACTATACGGCGGGAATAAAAAGTTCCAGCCGTATAGTTCTAGTCGTATAGATATCGATGCCTTCGTACAAAAATTTCTAAAAGATACTGATAGTTTAACGACCAACTATATGGTAGGAATAAAAATTCCGACCGTATAGTTCCGGTCGTATAGATATCGATGCTAGTTTTAGAAATTTATCTCGAGAGGCAGACGATTTCATGACCAACTATACGGCGGGATCATTGTGATCCAGCCGTATAGTTGTGCCCATATAGCTGTTTTCTGAATAAAGAAATCATAGTTGGTAGCGCCGCCGCAAATATACGGGCATAACAACATCACCCGCCTGTATAGTTCGGTGCGACCACTAAATCGCACCGGGGCGGCTAGGTCTTCCTCCTCTCATTATTTCTCTCATATTCTCTCTCCAAACCTCTCAAAATCCACCTAGAACTCTTGATTCTTCGTGGATTTCTTTCGTTGGAGTGGGGGAATAAACAGATCAGTATGTTTCTCTCCCTATCCATGCTTTATTTTCAGATTTCCATGGTTGAAACTCTCACATTGATCTAGTGGATGAACTCAAGCTTATTTCGTTTTTCCTATTAATTTCTCATGTTAGGATTGAATTTTTCCACGTAGAATCATTCATATATCATATATAAACTATATGCCTAAGGTTTTATGGTGAAATTTTTCAGTGCATCACGATGAACAAAATTGGTAACCTCTTTCGTCCGAGCAAGCGCCAATGGAGTGAGGGCTCAAAGACGATATCCTGAGCTCCGCACAACTCTAAGTTGGACATTGTCTCATCGAGGAGGGTGCTGCCCACACGTTGGGCCGACCACAACTTTCTCACCGCGGCAGGGTTGAAGGCGGACTTCAACCTCATGTCCAACAGGTCGGGGTTGGCGGTACTTGGCTTCGCAAGCCACGACACCTACGCCGAGCTCACCCATGAGTTTCTTGCCTCCTGCTACGACAACCACAGGAAGAAAGGTAACATGTGCATGATAAGCTTCACCATGAACTGGGAGCACTATGAAATAAATTTTGAACAATTTTGCAATGCCTTCAGCTTCCCTCATACTGGGAGCCCAATGTTACTAACCTCTATAGCATCACAAGTGGGGAGACTTGGGAGGTTTTTTCTATTAATGGTGGTAGTCACTTTTATCAGAAGAAGATGTCCACCATCCATAACCCAACCATTCGCTACTATGCTATGTTCCTGGCCAACACACTACTGGGGAGAGGTGACATAGGTTCCATGGCCAATGCGGACATGGTAATGATCACCAAGGCTCTCTTCCCCACTGCACCCCAAAGTGCCAGTCCTGCAGCTCTACCCATCCAGCACTTTCGCCACCAGAGCAACAAGAACAAAGGTGATATTTGCATTTGTGGATTGGTAACCCACCTTGCATATGCATTAAATATTGTACTACCTATTATGGAACCTGTTGACGGCTCCAAATTTATGGACGTCAAGTATTTGACTACTTGTTGCTTGCTTGGTGTTTACCATGCTAACCGGAGGCTCCGAGCATATCAATTCAATTATCTTGGTGATGCATAGGGAGAGCAGGTTCAGTTGCCAAGCCCCCAAGCCTTCTCGATTGTGGAGAAGGACGCTTGGATCCTCACCAAGGACCAAGTGATGGAGATATTGGCTGAGCTCCACCTCGAGGAAGAGGAAGATGAAGGGCAGCATGATGATGAGGAGCAGGAGTAGGAGCAGGAGGAAGAGGAGGGACACAACCCTGCTTGGGAAGGACAGCAGCAGCCAGGAGAAGCCTGGGAACCGTGGCCCAACCAGCCATAGCAGGGGTACAGCTACGTCCCCTATCAGGAGTTCCAACAGCTCAACCAGAGTGTTGGGGAGATCGACCACACTCTTTAGGATGTGAATAAAGATGTGAACACTTTGACTCACAACTTCAGTCACTTCATGACCCACTTCCCTGACTTCTACCAGCAGTATCCGCACCAGCCGCCAAATGACGGCAACAACTGAGCCTAGCAATCGCCTAAGCTTGGGGGAGGTTTCAAAACCTCCAAACTTTGCATTCATATTTAGATTTTCTTCTTTTGATTTATTTTATTACTTCAAATCTGCATATTTATTTTCAGCTTTGCATGACTAAACCAAACATACAAAAAAATTAGTTGTAACTTTATTTGCAAGTTCGTTTCTTTGTTTCCCTCGGAGATTGCTTAATTTCAGGTGATTTGGAAATATGGAATATAGGAGAGGTTCGACTTAAATACGAGAATGAAGCAATCAAGAGGAGGTATCACATTCCTTTCATCACACTCTTTGCAACCTTAAAATTTATCCTATAATTATTTACTTGCTTGCACTAGAGTCACTCCCTGCTTAGCTTGTTGTCCTACAAATTCTATTCCTTTGCTAGTGTCTCCTTTTTAGCTTTGAAACAATGAGCAATCAACTTGGTTAAAAATAGTTCCTACATTTTTACAACAAGAAAAAGCATCTGAAAGATGCCTTGAGTCCATGCTTAGCTCAACGAATTTGATTTTAGAACTACCCCATCCCATTTGAGCTTAATATAAATAGACTCGATAGTACCCTTGATTGAAATTGTTTAATTAAATGGATGCTTCGAAGTAGTAGAAATTATGCCACTACTTTTTCTAATAATTACCGTAAGATATTGCTTTACGCGTGTCATTACAACTCTGTCGTGCTCCATGGGAAACTATTAACTCCGCTGCCCAACGAACGATCTAAATGTGGGAAACCACTTGATTTCGGCTACTGAGTTATGTAAACGTATGTAGCAGCAATGCTATGACGTGTAAAAAATTTAGTCTCCTCATGGTTTCACGTGCCAAGTGAAGTTGTAGTACTCCTCTGGCCCATTATTGCTCAACATCATTTATTGGCATGGTCACGAGTGCACAACATAGCCCCAATTAACATGTTAAAAATAGTGGCATGATTTCTCTATGAAAGAGCTGAAGTTTTTGAAAGACAAAAGAAAGAAAAAGGTGCGTTGAGAGTCTTGAAATTTTGACATGGGAGTAGATGAGTTGTTCTTAAATTAAATGTTTTGATGCCAACTTGAGTACTCTTAACTGGTTAAATGAACAAGAACAAAATGTTTTCATCTCTCAACTAAGAGAGGCACCAAAAGAATTTGTCTTACTCTCCTAGCTAAAACTTTTGACACTTGCTTGGGCATATGATTTATTTGCTAACAAGGTATACGTGGTTAGGAAGTGGACTCAATGCAATCTTGGGAATATTTGTATAATCATATTTAAGATTGTAGGGATTGTGAAGAAAATAATTTGACACCAATTCAAACTTGTGAGTTCCTTTATTTTCAGTCTCGAATCTTTGCTATTCTTCCTTATTTCCTTGTCACTCGAGGGAGAGCAACATCTAAGCTTGGGGGAGTTGATAGCTGTGAGATTCAACACATTTTTGATGGATTTTATTGATGGTTTTCTCCCTGATTTGATCATTTTCTAAACGTCAACAAAAGGTTTTAACTAGAGAAACACAATATTCTGGAGAAAACAAGCAAGTCTCACTTTGGAAGCACACGAGGGGACCTCACAGAAGCTTTAACGAGCAATTATACGGCAAGAATATTTTTCCGGCCGTATAGTTCCCACCGTATAGTTGCCGCTGCCTCTGTCTTGTCAAAAGGGACAACTTCCGTGAAGGGACGAGGGGGGTGAAAACACAATGCATCAGCCGCCACAACATCCAGAAGGGAGAAAGAAGAGGTCCAGAGAAGAAGGAGAAGACGTTCTTCATCTCGCTCCACGATCTTCAACCTCCTAGCCACAACACCTCCATAGCCACTACTTGTACTTGAGAGAGATAGGGATCTCCACCTTGCAAGACTAGGGTTTGAGATTGTTTCTTCCCACCTTGAATTGTGTTGGATATTTTTCTATTATTTTTGTGGATCTCCACGGTAATACAAAGACGAATTCCCTTTATTTGATTATATTGATGATCCGTTCTTGTCTCATGTCTGAGTAATTCCCTTGGGTGCGGGAGATGTAGGGGATTGGTGAGATGTGATGTGCCTTCATATATTTTCCATTAGTTTGTGATTGATTCTAATTACTATATTATGTGTGCTTGACTAAACGTGGGATGCCTAATGCTTGTTGTCCAATTAAGGGACCAGACAACATGATACTTTGTTCTACATAGATAAGATCTTGTTCGCTAGTGGACCGTTGACCCTCATGTGACATGGGGATATAAATGGAAAGCTAGCTGACTCGAGGATAACGAGTAAGCACTGTGCTATTGCATTAGTCTGATCCAAGGAGCTTAATCTCTAAGCGACCTGAAGGGTCTTAATCATCTAGTGTCTGACCATGGTTTTGGTAGCAGGCTAGTAGCATTATTTAAGTTGGGATGAAATCTATCAAGAGGAGTTCCGGCTAATTATGGTTGCTCGCCTACACATATATCTATAAGATTATAATTGTTACATTTACCACTCGTCCACCTGGCACAGTCACTATCACCATGAACTGAATCTCCCCACACCTTCTTTCGCCATCTGTAGGAAACAGCAAACAAGCAAAGTTGTTATTTACTTTTATACTTTACATTTCTAAAGTTTACATTTTAGTTCTATTTAAATCTATCGCATTTAATCAAAATCCCTTTCTTATTTCAACACTTGCATTCAATTCACTCGAAGATCCGTGACAACTTCGGGTGTGACAGAGACTTCATCAATGAACACTTACCTTTGGGGTCCCTATGGGATCGATATCTGAACTTCGAAAATAGCTACAAACGATCTGTGCTCTTGCAGACATCAACCTCCTGCCTCGTCCGAGTCTCCAAAGACTCGGCGAGAAGAACAAACCCGTCCCAAGCCTCAGACCAAGTCCTCTGCGCCATCTTCTTAGGCCGGAGCGCAACCTTCAGGTCCACAACAGCAAACCAAGCTAGCCGCCAAGAAAGCTTCTGACATGACCAAGGTCAAGCCCGTTGCCGAGGCAACCAGAGCTGCAGCCAAAGGATCAAAGGCTGGGTCTGGGAAGTGCACCCTTGCATCCATGATGCAACAGGGCAACGCTACCTTTAGCCCAACTCCGAACAAGCAACTCATGTTGCCTTCTAGTTCGGCCGCTGCCAAGGTTGCACGCGAAGCTGTGCATGAGAAAGGGTTATTCATAGCTCAGACTCTCAGTGGTGGGAGCCTTGGCTCACTTGCTGAGTTCACCGAGAATTGGAATAATGCTGAATATGTTGATATCAGCTTTGTTAACACGGCAAAGTTTGGTCCCATGGAGATTGGCTCCTAGATGAAGACAACTACGAAAGCCATTTCTTACGACAGCAAGATGAGGTAAATCTTTCAGCCATCTTTTTACATAAGCGCAAGTACTTGTAGCTATATCCTCTAGTCCCCGAGCCTCCATGGGAGTAACATGTTACTTGGCTAGATGCTCTTACCAAACTTGTACAATTTTTCCATAACTTGTTCCCAAATCCGAAGTATCTTAGCTTGTTTAGATTATTGAGTAGCTTAGAATATCAAATCACCTAGAGTCGGGTTAGGTTCCACTTGATACGGATCTGAATAACTTCAAATATTCACTCACCTAGAGCCGGGTTAAGTTCCACTTGACCTGGGTCTTGAGTAACTTCAAATATTCACTCACCTAGAGCCAGGTTAAGTTCCACTTGGCCCGAGTCTTGAGCAACTTCAAATATTCCCTCACCTAGTGCCAGGTTAAGTTCCACTTGGCCCGGGTCTAGAGTAACTTTCATTTTCCTTATTATTCCTGAATTAACATTTTCCTTTGTAGATCACCACCAACCGACGCACCGTCGAGTTTCAGCGACTTCTAGACACACACAAAGATCTGTCTTCAAAGCATAAGGCCTTGCTGCCCAAGCTGAAGAAGAAAGATAAAGTTTTCTCTTTGAAATTTTCATTCTTACTTTGCTTCATCTTGGCTTACCGAATTAACTTGTGACTTGGATTTTGCAGCCAATGTCGAGGAAAAGAACGAGGCACTGAAGAATGAGGTATCCAAGCTAAAAGGTACTTTTCCTTTGCCTCTTATCCTCTATCCTTTTCATTCTGGTTTGGCAGGTAATTATAGCTTGGCTTTGTTGGGTCAAAAAGTTGTTGTAGTGTCTCTTGAAGATAGTGTGCCTCTTCCTGACATAATGCTCCATTTTATCAAACAAGCAGGACAATACTAGTCCCAGTTTTAGGATAAGGACGACGAGGTCGCTCGGCTCCGTGGTGAGAATGATAACCTCAAACTACTCCATAAGACTGAGCTTGAAAAATTAGATCAGGATTTTTCTGATGCAAAGGTTCAGCTCACAGGTCTACTTGATAAAAGCAAAGAGCTTCTCCAAGTATCCGAAGCCAAAGTTGAGTCGCTGAATACCGCTCTTGAGGAATTTTTTGAAGAACCAGATAGCTTGGCTGGCCTAGCTGACCCGGATCCACAGCCTTATAGATCGTAAGTTTCTTTGCTCCGGGTTCACTTCTTACTGCCGAGGTTACTCTTATTTTTGCATTTTCTGAGTTGCTTCATGTTTGCCTTTTCAAAGGATTTCCCCTAGTACAAGGCCCACTCCGACGTTGCCATTCTCAAGATCCGGGAGAAGCGAGCTGAAGCTGGCCCTATCTCGGAAGAAATGACCATTGATGAGTCCTTGGCTTGTCTTGCGGCCTGCCTCGGACCCATGAAGATCTTTGGGTGGGGCTCCTTGGTGCTGCCATCCACGCTTTTCATACTCTATGGCCTGGTGAAACTAATCCCGAAGGAGTTACTGCGTTAACCGAGAAACTCCAGGATACCAGCACCCAACTTAGCTTATGGCGAGAATCTGTTGCCCGTGCTGGAGCTGATACAGCATTATCCTTTGTGTTGTCTTGGTATGAGGGTGTTGACCTGGATGTGCTCAGTCGCCTGCACACCGGATCTAGATGGACCATTGACCCGGCTTGCATCACACAACCCAAAGCTCGCGCCTATGATCTCATTCAGTATGCCCACTACCATGAATGGAATGAGGGTCCGAGCTTCCTTGAAGCCATCGATGATGAATACGTTGAAGGAGATGCGGACGAGGACCAAGAAGATTCGTACTATGTCAAGGATGTCGAGGACAACAAAGAAAATCCGGATGATGATGCCAAGGCCAAAGCCGCCAATGGTGAAGACAATATTTCTCCTCCTGTTGTGGATGACCCGACAGCTACTGCTCCTTAAGCGATAAACTTTAAAATTCATTAGATCCCCGGTATGCCAGGTGCATATGTACCAAACAGTGGGTTGTTTTGCTAGAGTTTATGTTCGTATGCTAGACTAGCTTGGGCGAAGTCCCTAGGTTCCATTTTCTTGTTCTCCCAATTCAGTGACTCGGCTCGCATCTACCTTTATTCGGCATTTGACTTACGAGTCCGAGGTTCAAAAAATTGATCTAACAATACTTGAAACTTTAAGGACTACCTCACGATATCTTGGCATAACGAAAATCAAGTAAATACATGGGTTAGGCAAAAAACAAACGTCGTCTCGATTACGTTCCTTTTCCTTAGTCGTTTTTCATATGGCTTGCAATTCCAAACTTGTTCTTAAACTTGCCATGAACCCAATTCTTATTGGACAGCAGAAAGTTGAAGAGTTAGCTTTTGGTGTCGACATACTACTAACTCAGCTAAAGTGTAAGTAATTTAAGCCAGCCGACATATAAAAAGTAAATACAGAAAAAGACAATTATTATTAAGGCAGTCCCCGAGTTTCTGCTCGAGGTGCCGAGATTTCATTGATAAGATCACTGCTGACATACAGGATGACATGAGAGAGTTTGGAATACATACACTTCTTCTAAGTGTCAAATGGACGAAGTAACGCTACATTCCATGGCCTCTTTGATTCCTTGTCGGACCTGTCCGCCTTGTTCTTCTCCTATGGTTGTGCATCAATGAGGTAACATCATCATTGTGTAGTGCTTTTCTCATGATAAATGGCCCTTCCCATGAGGGGGACAACTTATGCATGTCGGCAGTACGCTACACTAGCAGAAGTACCAGATCTCCTTCCCAGAAGACTCGGGAGTTCACTTTCCGGCTATGATAGCGTCCGAGATTTTGCTGATATATGGCGGATCTAGACAAGGCCAATTCTCTTGCTTCTTCCAACAGATCAACATCATTTTTCCGGGCTTCTTGCACTCCGGCTTCTGTGTATTAGGTGACCCTATGCGAGTCATGCTCTATGTCGGCTGGTAGTACAACTTCTGCCCCATACACCAGAAAAAATGGAGTGTAGCCTGTTGATCGATTCAAAGTTGTTCTTAAGCTCCATAATACCGCTGGTAGTTCTTTTATCCAACACTTGTATCTTTGCACTTGTATGTTCGATGCGGGGTGGGCCACTGACGTGACATCCAACTGAATCTTCTTAACTTGGCAAAACCGGGCAAATGCTCCTTTGGCGAAGTTGGTGCCATTATCTGTTATGATACTTTGTGGATAGCCATATCTCAAGATGATATCCTTGAGGAACGTCATGGTAGTAGCTCCATCACACTTTATTATTGGCTTTACTTCAATCAAGTTTGTAAACTTGTCCACCATGACTAAGATGTGGGTCATGTTTCCTTTGGCCGGCCTAAATGGTCCAACCATATCTAAGCACCACACAACAAATGGCCAAGTGATTGGTATGGTTTTGAGTTCCGACATTAGCAGATGTGTTTTGGTGGCATACCTCTGACAACCATTACATTTCCTGAATAGTTCCTCGGCTTGCTCCAAGGCACTTGTCCAGTAAAACCCATGCTGAAATTTTTTTCCCACTAGGGCCCTGGATGAGGCATGATGCCCACATTCCTCCTGATGAATATCTTGGAGGATGTCTAGCCCTTCTTCTGGGTCAACACATCACTACAAGACACTTGTGACGCTTCTCTTGTATAACTTGGCATTGATTATAGTGTACGCCTTTGCTCTCCTCTGCACTTGCCTTGTAAGAATCTCATCACTTGGCAAAGTTCCTCCTTTCAAGAATTCAAATATTGGCCATGCCCACGCTGGTACAGCACGGGTTGGGAAAAGTACTTTGTCGATCTCCATAGGATCTACCAACATAACCTATGCCAGATCAAGATGAATAGTCGCGGGGTTCTGCGAGGCAATCCCCGGGTTTACCAAGGCAGGCCCCAGGTTTACCGAGGTAGTCCTTGGGTTTACTGAGGTATCCCCCCAGTCAATGTCCATTGGGGTAGCTTCTGATCCATGGTTTGCTGAGATATAGATTGACTCAGATTCTGGTGAAGGGGTAATAGATGGTTTCCTCAGATGCTCCAAAGCAACTCCTAGTGGGATGGCTTGCCAAGATGAACCCAGTTTAGATAACACGTCGGCTGCTTCATTTTCAGCTCTTGGAACATGATGGAATTCGCATCCTTCAAAGTAACCACATATCTTTTGGACGTGAAATCTATACATGGCCATGTTTGCATCCAGCGCATAACAATGACCAAAAACTTGCTGCACCACCAAATCCGAATCTCCAAAACATTCTATGTGACGTATCCCAATTTCTTTCGCCACTTTCAAGCCGTGCACGAGCGCCTCATACTCGGCCACATTTTTTGAAGCTCGGAAATGGATCTAAAGCACATATTTCAGTTGGTCCTTCTTGGGAGAGGTAAGGACTACCCCGGCCCCTAATCCGTCCTTCAACTTTGATCCATCAAAGTCCATCCTCGAGTAATTTGAATCCGGCAAAGGTGGTTCATATTGCATATCGGCCCAATCTACGAAAAAGTCAGCCACTGCTTGAGACTTGATTGCGTGTCTTCTATCATATTGTGGGGCATAAGGGGCTAACTCAATTTTCCATTTTGCAATCCGGCCACTTGCATCCTTGTTGCTCATTATCTCGGATATAGGTGCTTCACATATCACCTTCACGGGGGGCCTGTTCGTTTGCGGTACCAAAGTTCCCAGGCGAGTACACCGTGGTACCTAAGTTGCCTGAAATTGCCGTGTTTCGAAATGTTGGGCTGCCAACTACCGAGAGGGGCCATTTCGAGGCAAACTCATCTCACCCCTACCAAATCCAAACATTCCGCAAAACTGCCCCGTAAAGTAGACGGTCGGGACCTCCATGTCAGTAATATTTCCATGATGCGAGCGCCAACGCGGCAACCACGTAGGCAAAACGAGGGACTAAAGGAGCATGGTGTGTTGACCAAATTCACAAATCCACTCCCTCCCTCCTTTCGCATGAACCCTAGCACCGGCGACGTCGAAATCCCCTGTCCAACCAGAATGATCTCTTCGGGTAATTGACTTCCGGCGCCAAGTTGTTGCGCCTAATCGCTGGTACCGAGCTCTAATTGCGAATGCCATGCCAGCCGTTGTGACGATCTAGCCCACCTCTAGCTCCGACGAGCTGAGCGGCACGAAGAATGGCAGATCCCATTGCCTAGGAAGAAGTGCTTATGGCTAATTGCGGGTGAGCTACTCTTCTCTTTGCTATTCACACTACCTATAACTGCTAGCTGGCTATTGGCATTACAGAGATAGATCGAACCTAGAATTTTTTGCTAGCACGACGCTGACAAACAATTCTTATCTTTTGTCCCCAATTTTCTGTCAAGTAGGATCTCCGCTGAACCCAAATAGACGGTTATCGTCACCCTTTGCGGCTACCACATTAAATGAGCAGATGGGAAGAGCAAGTGGAATCAAGTTAGCTATCTGAAGATGGAAGTAGCGCCTGTGCAGTTATGCACTATCCCTGGTATGGTTACTGCTGTGCGTGAACTTGCTGAAATGGGGTTAGAGCAGACTACACAGTTCACATTGATGAATGAGGCTTCACAGTTCCTATAGCGTGTGAGAGTCAGCTAATTGGGTCAATGAAACAGTTTCCTGGGCTTCGTGTGGTTATGTTGATTTGTAAAATACTAGATGTGTAAGCTCCTACTACTAGGAGTCGCCCAACTATTATTTGACAGGGTGGTCTAACTCGAACCCCTGCTATTGTTGAGCAAAATGTGGTTCCTCGTCCGTGACATGCTTCTGTCAGGTAACCTCCTCGTAGGAGTCCCCATATTTACGTTGTGGAAAACTCTGCTCTAGAATCTACTGGTACTGGTCGTCCCCGTGGTGTTGTTGCTCCGGCTGCTGCTGACCCAATCCATGCCGCTGTTGAGCAAACTAAGGCTTCCGGAGGCTGCCCCGCTATTGTTGCCAAGACCGCTACCTTGTGTGATGCTCCTCCTCGACACCATGCTCAAGTTGTGTCAATCCAAGCTCTGGAATCTGCCGGTACTGGTCGTCCCCGTGTTGTTGTTGATCTGGCCACTGTTGACCCAATCCCTGCCGTTGTTGAGCAAACTAAGGCTTCCAGAGGCTGCCCCACTGTTGTTGCCAAGACGGCTCCCTTGTGTCCTCCTCAAACCCGTGCTTAGGTTCAGCGAGCTACTGGTCTAGAGCTAGCTCATGGTCTGGACTCTGCTAGCACTCGAAACACTTCTGTTGTGGGAACTGCTCCTGATCGTCGATGTGGCATGGCAGCAGCTGATCCTATTGTCGCTGCCGTTAGCCGGGGCCCTGCTTGTCCACCATGTATTGTAGCTCCCGCTGCTAAGGGCCCTCGCCTTGCTCCTAGTCCTGGTACTTCCACCGAGGTTGATCCAGCTAACGATGATGCTGGTGATGGCGATGGTGGCATTGTGGCTGGTTCTGATGGTGCCGCTCCACCTCTCAAACCTCTCGCAGGTTTCTATCCTGAAGAACCTGATGATGGCAAAGTAATCGTTCGTATCGGTGTCGTGGATTATACTTCAAAATTAGATGATGGCACAGAAAAATTCCATGACGAGTTTGATGTAATCCTTGGCAGAAATTATCCTGAAGTTGTAGAATTATCTGACCTGATGGCATCGTTACGTGTGAAGGTGCTGTGGGGGTCCTCCCAGGTAGCACATTTGGAATATTTTGGTAACAGGAGCAAAAAGGCTATCGAAGTGAAAGATACCAGGGATTTAGTTGTACCGTTTACAAGGAAACATTATAGAGGTGAAGTGTACTTCCACTTGATAGTGCAAATGGTTGGAGAGGAATTGAATTTCGACAATAGTGATGATGGACTTGTAGAAGGCATGCATGACCTGATCCATGGAATCACTGGGGCTGATGCGATTGAGTGTAGCTTCGAACAGAGGAGAGTCTTATAGAGGAGCGTCATAAAGAGGAGCAGGAAGAGCATCCCTAGAAAGGGCACCCCGAAGAACAACATCACCAAGGAGACCATGCTAGAGAAGAGGACGCCCAAGAGTCGCACGAAAAATGGCGCCACACCGCAGAGTACACCCCTGAGATCCAGTCAAAATGCTACACCAAACGGTAGCAGCAAAAATGCTACGAGGGTTAGCACAGTGGTGAACACTCCTAGGAGTGGTAGCAAAAAGGTGAAGATGGCCATCATGGAGGCTACCACACAAGTGGGAGCAGAAAAAAATGCTAATTTGGAGCGGAACACGCCGCTAAGGTCAGGCAATAATGCCAGCACGAAGGAGAACATGCCCAATAGTAGCAGCAAAAGGGCTAATTTGGAGCGGAACACGCCACTATGGTCAGACAATAATGCCAACATGAAGGAGAACACCCCCAATAGTAGCAGGAAAAGGGCTAATTCAAAGAAGAACACGCCGCAGAGGTCAAGCAATAATGCCAGCACCCTGGAGCCAACACCCGTGAGGGGAGGCAGGAAGGAGATCACACCCAAGAGCAGTAGCAAAAAGCCTAGTTCGATGGCGAATGAAATGCAGATGTCAAGCCCTACTGATACCATCAGGAAAGATTACATCAGGAAGGAGGATGTACACAGGAAGAGAAAGAGGGTTCTGTACAGTCAAGATGAAATTGATTCTGACTATTGTTTGTCTACTGAAATACCTGGGATGCGTGCAAACGTAAGACCTCCCCATGTGGTTGCAGCAGAACAAACCGAGTGTCTTGGAGAAAACAGAGTTGCCGGTGAGGTAGATTGGGGAAATGTTCCAGTCCATCCGGGTGGAGACGATGGTGGAGCCCCACCCATGGGAGTCAATATGATGTGTGCAGTACTAGGCATTAGAGACGATGGCCAGGATTCTGAATCAGACGAAGAAGGCACTGTAGAGGATCAAGAATCTGGTGATGATGAAATAGACGAGGAACTTAACGATGAGGCTGGTATTCCATTCGATGATTTGGGTGTTGAAGTAGAAGAAATGAAACATGACCACGAGTATCCTATAATTTTGGTCGGCACCGAGTTCAGGAGAATGCATGAGTTCAGGATGTTGTTCTGTAATTTTTGTATCAAGGGGGAGTTCGACGTTTATCGACTGAAGAACACTGCCCAGAGGTATGAGGCCATTTGCAAGTTAATGTGGATGAATGGACGGGCCGAGGTACATTGTCAATGGAGGATCACAGCAAGAGCCTTACCTGCGTCGAAGGCAATTAGGGTACTGGGGCAATGAATGCAACAAACCATTAGAACTTTCTCTCTTTTCACTCTATAACTACAATTGATGTGTGATATCTTACTGGCAACTAGTCGACTCCACTTATCTTTTAAATAAATCTGTGTTGCAGGTGAACAAAATGGGCCCTCCACACATGTGTCCGACATGCAACAAACTGAAATCCTCAATGGATGATACGGAGTGGGTGGATATACAAGCTATGTCCATACTAAAGGATAACCCTAAGGAGACCGCGAAGAATATTCAGACTAGTCTTGGTTCTAAATACAATTGGAGAACAATATCAACCCGCAATAAAATTGGCGATTTCTACTCTATGATTATTGCTACACCAGCCAGGAGCCGAGCTAGAGGAAGTGCATCGAATGCGATGGGAGGTATGAAAGCACCAGCAGCCTTTCCTAGGTGCATACTCCGTGTAGTCCCTACTGCGAAAAGCTATGCGCAGTCACGAGAAGGGCCTCTGCTTCAAGCACTCCTACTCTAGTTAGCGTCCGTTTTATTCAAACGATTTGCCTAGGAATTTTGTAGTATTAAACCCTATAGGAAAATTTCCTATGATGGTTGTTTGATTTGTAGGATTGATTCCCATAGGAGGATTCCTTTGTACTAGTTTTCATAGGAAATCAAACATCCACCCATACCCCTTTTTCAGATTCCTAGGGCATGTTTGATTCCTAGGAAAGGAAAATCGTAGGAGTAGGAAAAATATAGGATTGCACTGTCATGCCCACTCCAATCCTATAGGAATTCATATAAACCAAAGTGCGTTTGATTCCACCATAGGAATCTGAAAAAGAGGTATGGGTGTATGTTTGATCTCCTATGAAAACTAGTACAAAGGAATCTTTAGGAAAAAAATCCTATGGGAATCAATCCTACAAATCAAACAGCCGTAGTAGGGAAATTTCCTATAGGATTTAATCCTACAAAATTCCTAGGGAAATTCTTTGAATCAAACGGACACCTATGGTGGAACCAAACACACATTGGTTCATATGAATTCCTATAGGATTGGAGTGGGCATGACATAGCAATCCTACATTTTCTCTACTCCTACGATTTTCGTATCCTACGAATCAAACATTTACACTCCCCTTTTCAGGAAAAAAAATACTACTATGTAGTATACTACCTCCATTCCGGTTCATTAGGCAAATACGTACTCGAAGAAAATAATTTGACCATAAATTTGGTCACCAATTTATGAATTGTATGTCACAAAAATTGTACCATTGGGATCGTCTTTCGAATATAAATAAATTGGTTAAAAATTATTAAATATAATTATATATTATTGACCAGATTTACGGTCAAACTATGTTCTTCAAGTAAGTATTTGCATAATAATTTGCACGTGAGATGTGTGCGTTCTTTTGTGAGACCTTTAGCTTTGTTCACATGGTTGGTGTTTGTATCAACCTTATCTGATTCGTAAACTATACTCGGTACTTGGTTTTTAATAAAAGGGATGTGTGCATCCTTTGAGTGTAGAGGCTGCGGTATCCCCATTTCGAGAAAACAAACGTGAGACTCAAATAAAAGACTATCATGTCATCTCAAGATATGAGATGGAAAGTAAGACATGTGATCACTTATAAAATTATAATAGGTAAAGCTCAAAAGACTACTAAATAATTTTGAGCCGCATCATATCCATAAATTATTAGGTGTATACTTGGTTCTTGGTACATAATAACACTCAAAAAATTGTAACATGCTTAGAGAAATGAGAGAGAAGATTCTAGAATGGCAGAGAATTGTGTTTTGAATTTTTAGCATAGCGTTCATTGTGCTAAAGACTATCCATTGGATCTTCTAGATGCTAGAATGGTACAGATCCAAAGGTTAGATATGTTGCGAGTTTGCAATCTTCATCCAGCGGTCAACCTTCAAAGTTATTCGTACACTATAGTAGTAAGATAAGATAAGAAAGTTTGACCTAGTTTCACGACATTGTTTTCTTTTTCTATAGTTTCCTTTTTCTTTTTGCGACAGACTCGCTGTAGTTGAGTCGGTCCAAGAAATTCCACATAATTTTTGGGTGTGTGCCGGGGCACAGTCGTTGTCACATAAAAACTAATACACACGTATTTTTTTCATTTTTCTTGGAATTGTTGCATTTTTCCGTAACAAGGTGACTAATTGTCGGGAAGACCATTGATAGAATATTCATTCATTATCTTGTTCTTGCAACTCTCATTTTTTTACTCGCATATGTACCTCTCTCCCCTCTTTATTAGATCATATGTACTCCCTCTATTCCAAAATATAAGATGTTTTATCTTTTGTGAAACGAATATATCTAGACACCTTTTAATGTCTAGTCCTCTCTCCTCAAGAGAGAATTATCCCACCAGGTTGACATTATGCATAATAAAGTCCATGTCTTTAGCTAACGCATAATCCTACTCCCTTCGTATCAAAATAGATGTCGCAAGTTAGTCAAAATTTGGAAGAATCTATATACTACTAAATAACTAAATAGTGTTTTCTAATTTTGTCGAACAAATAGCACACATGTAGTTAAAGGTCGAATTAATTTGACAAAATCACCCAAAACTCTTTTAAATGGCTATAAAAGTGGTTATCCCTTCAATATATAAATTGTGGAGAGTGTACATATGTTCAGGAGGGATCGCTAGCAGTTACCTCTTCCTGCCCCTGTAAGCATTGGTGCAATGATTATACTACATTATAGCTGTACAGAGACACAGTTGGGGTCCTGATCTAAAGTCACCATCAATGGGATACCGCTGCCACTGCCATCAGCAGGACGAAAACCGAAGATGGTGGGAGAATGGAGGCTCTTTTTTGGAGTAAAGAAGAATGGAGACTTTGAGCAAGTGAAGTTGGTGAGATGCAGCATGACAACAACGGCAAGGTAGCTACCGCTCTTCACGGAAGCAATAATAACTAATTACTACTATAGTACAGTAGGAAAGATAATCAGACCCAAAATTGGATCTGGCAACATTGTGGCTGGTGACGCATGTCACATTCACCAAATAACCATATATATTTACCAGAAAGTACATGATTATACATTCATACTACTAATAAAGGTTTTTCAATTAACTGGGGCAATATTGCAGTCTATATATCCGATCATGAACTAGTCCCTCCATTCCATAATATATAAGCCTTTTTCGTAAGCTGTTTTAGCTCTCTAAATAGGCTTATATTGTGAAAACAGATGGAGTACTAACTAAGGTCTTCCACATGTCATCTCATTGATGGAGATCGACGACGGTTTCATGCTTCAGCTTTGCCAGCTCGGCTAGGAGTTTGTCCTTCTGGTCCTCGAGGTCCTGGATCTGTTCGAAACTTATGCCTAGCATCTCCATCATGTCTATGTTCCGCCGCTTCAGCTCGTCATGCTCAATCAAGTATTCCATGGCGAGATTCCTGAGGAGGCTAAGCCCGACATTGTCAACAGCGAGTTTCGAGTAAAGTCTAGTGCACTCCTTGACGAGGGTGCTTCTGGCCGCTGTCTTGACGCATAAATCACCCATCACCTTTTTCAACATAAACTCGATCTCGAAGCCAATATTCTGTTAGATGAACAGGGAGAGTAAATTCAGAAGTGTACCTAGAGAACTATCAAGGAAGAGAGACATAGAATCACAATTCGAATGATTTCTTACCTTGAAGATGATTCTGCAGGCAGGTGTGCCACAGGAATGCAAAGTCCGCCCGACCTAAAACAACATTGAGAAAAAATGTACCAGTAGGGAAATGAGCGAATCAAGAAATGGTCAAAGACATGGAAAGTTTCCCAAGCACGGAGATTTACCTGAAGGTATTAGTGTCCTTCAACGACTATGAAGATGATTCTGCAGGCAGGAGTGCTGAGGGAATTCGAAGACCGCCCGACCTAAAAACACCATTGAGGAAGAATGTGCTTTTTTAGGTAAATGAGAAAATCAAGAAACGGTAAAAGACATGGAAAGTTGCGCAAGAATAGAGATTTACCTGAAGGTATTTGCTCCTGCCTGCGGTGGCTTCGATGAACCTTGAGTTGAAGACCTCTCGCCTATAGCTCAGGGATTCGATTGGGACCCTTTGATCGTCGCATTGCTTGGTACCAGTAGCAACATAATGGCAGAACGGTAAGCTGACTTCTTCTCTTCCACCAGCTTCGCCATCGCGGCACAAGCCCTTCTGTGGCAGGACTTTTTCTTGGTCATGCGAGTGAAATAACACAGCAAAAAGGAATGAAAACAGGCAAAGCACTCTGGCAGAGCAGAGTTACAGTCGCAAACAGGAGAAGGAAGAAGGTCGAGTCTATGAGAGGTGGCCTCCTGGTCTCCACGCGAGTAAAAAACCATTTCCATTTAGATACAGTACTTGACTCAGAAATCTAAAAAACAGCTGTGAAAAGTTATCACCCCCAGCATGGTCTAGACATCCACTATAAAGTTGAACGTGCCTTGCACGGGACTATAAAATTATAATTATAATAGGTGAAGCTCATAAAGTAATTTTAATTTTGAGCCATGTCCATAAAGTATCGGGTGTAAATTTGGTTCTTCTACTTTGTACTGTATCATGTAGAAATCAACCTAGCTACTCCTACCTAATACTCCACGTGCTCTAGAGAAATACCGAAAAAGATTCTAAAACTATTGAAAAGTGTGTTTTGAAATTTGTGCATAGCTTTCACTATGCTGAAGACTAACAATAGAATCTTCTAGATGCTACTCCCTCATTCGCAAATATAAGAAAGTTTAGCTTTATGAAACGAATGTATCTAGATGTCAGCCTATAGACTAAAAGACATCTACATACATTCATTTCACAAAGCTAAAATGTCTTATATTTCTAGACGGAGGGAGTAAAATGGATAGAAGATCCAATGGTTAATTAGCAATGTTGGAATTCATGAGTCGAGATCCAATGGTCAAAGTTCAAAGTTATTTGTATTGTACACTATACAGTGTGATCTTCTTTTCTTCTATTACTATAATAGAGCAGTTTTGAATTGGATCCATAGTACAAATACTGACTGTTGGGATGTTAGATCCAATGGTTCAAAGTAGATGGATTCGTATTGAACAGCTAGTACGTACCTAGAGAAAACTCCACCATGTTCTAGAACCATCATGTCAACACCCCTCCCCCTAAATTGCATAGCACAGTAGGCTATATTCTGAATATGTGTAGATTGTTATTATTAATGGCACCGATCCTGACCATAGCGTTGTTCGATCCAATGGTTTAGAGTAGCTGGATTCGTGTTCAATAGTACCTATAGAGCATACTCCACCATGTACCCCCCCCAAACAAAATCATAGCACCGTAGGCTGTATTCTCAATGTGTGTAGATAGTTATTATTAATAGACTTAATGTATACCTTTTTCACTAACAAGACTATTCCTTAATAATAACAACTTAATATTTGTTAAATCACATTTCATACAACATATACGTGTGCGGATTATGCCTTTTACTAGTAGACTTAATGTATGCCTTTTTTCTCTAACAAGACTATTGGTTAATAATAACAACTTGATGTTTGCTAAATCACATTTCATATAGTATATACGTGTGTGGCCCATGCCTTTTACTAGTAGAATTAATATATGCTCTTTTTCTCTAACAAGACTATTGGTTAATAATAACAACTTAATGTTTGCTAAATCACATTTCATACAATATATACGTGTATGGCACGTGCCTTCTAGTAGTCCATTCTAGCTAGCATCTAATAGAATATACACTATGGATAGTATATTATTTTACCCACTAAAGTGTATGAATAACTTAGAATATTGACCGTTGGATCAAGACTCAAGAATCCCAACATTGCTAACCGGTTGGATCTTCTTTTCCATTCTGGCATCTAGTATATACTATTGATAGTATTTCTCATCGTATCTTACCACTATATATTTTGTGAATAACTTTTAATATTGATCAGTTGGATCAAAACTCGCGAATCCCAACATTGCCAGCCGTTGGATCTACTGTTCCATTGTAGCATCATATCTAGAAAATACTATTGTTTATCTTATCTTATCTTATCTTACCACTATACAGTCTACGAATAACTTTGAATATATTGACCGTTGGATCAAGACTCGTGAATACCAATATTGCTAGTCGTTGGATCTTCTTTTCCATTCTACTAGCTAGCATCTCTACTAGAATATATTATGGATAGTACGTCTTTAGCACAATGGACGTAATGCACAAACCTCAAAAAACATAGCTCCATCATTCTACTCCCTTCGATCCAAATTATTGTTCTCATATTTGTCTAGATTCAGATGTATCTAGGACTAAAACATGACTAGATACAACCGAATCTAGACAAATCTGAGAACAATAATTTGGATCAGAGGGAGTACAATAATCTTCTCAGGTGTATAATTCATTCTTGTACTTTGTATATCATGTCGAAGTCAACGATTATTAGCTATCTAAAACTTTACATTTTTGGTAACATGGTCTAGAGAAACGAGGGATAAGATTCTAGAATGATGGAGAAGTGTGTTTTGAGTTTTGTGTATAACATTCATTGTGATGAAGACTATCAATAGAATCTTCTAGATGCTAGAATGGAAAAGAAGATCCAATGGCTGGAAATGTTGGGATTCGCGAGTCTTGATCCAATGGTCAATATTCAAAGTTGTCCATACACTATATAGTGGTAAGATCATGTAGAAGTCAACGATTTTTAGCTATCTACTAAAACATGAAATTTTTGGTAACACATGGTCTAGAAAAACGAGGGAGAAGACTCTAGAATGATGGAGAAGTGTGTTTTGAGTTTTGTGCATAGCATTCATTGTGATGAAGACTATCAATAGAATCTTCTAGACCGATCAAAAAAATAGAATCTTCTAGATGCTAGAATGGAAAAAAAGACCCAACGGCTTGAAATGTTGGGATTCGAGAGTCTTGATCCAACGGTCAATATTCAAAGTTATTCGTACAGTATATAGTGGTAAGAATAGAGCAGTTTTGAATTGGATCGATAGCACCAATCCTGACCATTAGGCTATTAGATCCAATGGTTCAGAGCAGCTGGATTCGTGTTGAATAGTACCTAGAGAAAACTCTAGTATGTTCTAGAACCATCATGTCACCACCCCGAAAATTTCATAGCACAGTAGGTTGTATTCTCTCTACTACTATAATGGAGCAGTTTTGATTCGGATCCATAGCACCAATCCTGACCGTTGGGATGTTAGATCTAATGGTTCAGAGTAGCTTGATTCGTGTTGAATAGTGCCTAGAGCAAACTCCACCATGTTCTAGAACCATCATGTCACCACCCCCAAAATTTTGTAGCACAGTAGGCTAATTTTCAATATGTGTAGACAGTTATTATTAATAGACTTAAAGTATGCATTTTTCTCTAACAAAACTATTGGTTAGTAACAACTTAATATTTGTTAATTCACATTTCATATAGACCATTGGGCTCACTACTAGAGAAAGGCTTATGGATAGATTTATTATCAGTGGAGCATTTTTTTGTATATGCTCCACTGATAGTTATCAGTGGCGCATTTAAAAATATGCTCCACTGATATTTTGTCTAACCAATGGCGCACATCGCAAATAATGCACCAATGATAATGTGGGCCCGGCACCCTGGAGGGTTGTCGACCAAATATCAATAGCGCATATGGACATATGCGCCATTGATATGTTCTTATCAATGGCTCATATGCAATATGCGCCATTGATATTCTTCTCACTAATGGCGCACCCTTCCCTACATGCGCCATTGATAAATATGTGGGCCCCACCTGGACCCCACCAGTCTAAAAGGTGGCAAGAATATCAATGGCGCATTCAGTATGTGTGCCACTGATAATTGTCCTCCAATGGCACATATAATACGAAATGCGCCACTGATAAGTCTTGGGGCCCACCACCTGAAAAGGTGGCAGACTTATCAGTGGAGCATTTAGTGTAATATACGCCACTAATAACTTCGCCCAGATCTACAAGTTGGCATCCACCCCCACCCAGTACCACCATTCCATTCTTCTCCACCCACCACCCCGCATCTCCAGCTACCAAGGGATCCCGGGTCATCGAAGACCATGTTCCAACGGACTCGAATGTGGCTTCCAAAGGATCATGCGTAAAGAAAGCGTAGAGATCTGTTTGATGGAAAATTAGAGCTCGAAAAAGCCCCACGTTCGAGGAGCGGATAAGTGATCCAAGATATGTTGGACAACTGGGAAGAGTTCCCTTTGCTAGGAAAGAAGCGTCTGAGGACGAATCCGCTGCATGGTGTGTGGAAAGCTAGGCCTGTTTTCTGGGACCTGTCGTACTAGAAATACCTCCACACTCCCCATAGCCTTGATGTCATGCACATCACGAAGAACGTGTGCGAGAGTCTGCTTGCCACTATCATCAACATGACGGATAGGACCAAAGATGGGCCGAAAGCAAGGAATGACCTGATGGAACTTGGCATCAAGGAAGAACTTCATGAGACGCCGCCGCCCAATGATGATGATGATGATGAGACGGTGCCTGAAGATACTCAAGGTCGCCGCAAAAGGGTTAAGAGGGGAATTGCAGTGTTTCCGGCTGCCTGCTTCACTCTAAGTGAGCAGGAGCTTGAGCAGTTTTTCAACTGCCTCCTAGGAGTCAAAGTTTCTTACGGTTACTAGGGGAACATAGGCAGATATCTAGACAAAGTGAAGAAGAGGTTCAGCAGGATGAAGTCTCACGACTATCACGTGCTGATGACGCAAATACTTCCCGTTGCGATCCGATGGATAATGGACGAGCATGTCCGTGAGACGCTGTTTGGCCTCTACAACTTCTTCGACGTCATCTCGAGGAAGTCGATTGGCTTGAAGCAGCTCAACACACTACAAGATGAGATCGTCGTGATACTATGCGAGCTCGAGATTTACTTCCCGCCCGCATTCTTCGACATCATGGTCCATCTACTCGTCCATGTCATGGATGACATCATTCATCTTAGGCCGACATTCCTGCACAACATGATGCCGTTTGAAAGGCTTAACGGTGTTATCAAAGGATTCATACGCAACAGGTCCCTTACAGATGGAAGCATTGCCAAGGGCTTTTTGGCCTACGAGTGCATCTCTTTCTACTAGAATTATCTACGCACCTACTCGGACGACAAGGATGACCCTGTTGGTCTGCCCAAAAGGACGCACCTCGGCAGGCTCGCTGGATATGGCCATCGCGAGGGATTTCGCACCATCCATGTCGGTGCAAAGGGTCAACGTGACGACTTTGACAGGGCACACAGAGTTGTGCTACAACACATCGAATTGGTCGATCCTTGGGTGGAAGAGCACAAAAGCTTAATCGAGCAGAAGTTCATTGACCTTGGTCGGCCGAGGAAGAAGGGAGACATAACAAGAGAGCACACCTCTAGCTGCACGGCTTGGTTCAAGAACAAGCTTCAAGACAATCCCCTCGCAGACCCGCAAATGCCTTCTACGGAGGATGAAAAACTAATTTTCGCCTTGTCAAATGGCCCCGGGGACAACATGAGGACATATCAGGCATACGACATCAATGGGTACAGATTCTACACCCAGAAAAGGGACAAGAGCAGCGACTATCAGAACTCAGGAGTAATGATGCTATCCTATGTAGATGATGAAGCCACCATCAAGGAACGATTTTTCGGAATGATCGAGGAGATCTGGGAGCTCGACTACGCCAGAGAGAAGGTGTCGATGTTCCGTGTCAGATGGGCCAAGAGCATCCAAAAAGAGGATCTGTATTTCACCACCATGGTTATACCCGATACCTCCACGAAGAACGCCTCCGCAAAAAATGAGCCAGGGGTACTCGCGAGCCAAGTTGACCAATGTTTCTTCATCACTGACTGGTCAAAGACAAGCCGTGTTGTCGTGAGGAGGGGCAAGAGGAGCATCATTGGAATGGACGGACCCGCCAACGAGCACGACTTAGAAAAGAACGACGATGCGAAGATCGAAGAGGAATTCGTCAAGTACTTCGACAAGCCGACTGCTGTAGAAAAAAGGAAGACCACCCTACCTACTAAAGGTTGTTCGTTCACGAGAAGAAACCTTAACCTTTTTGGGCTAAAGTATTCAATCGCGAGGAAGAAGGGCAAGAAAATTGCAAAGAGACGCTAGCTCTAGCTAGCTCGAAATCGAGATCATGCACACATGACATGACATTTTTGTGGAGAATATTGGTGTGTATGGATATTCCCTATGTACTTGCAAATGGATGTCCTTGTTTTAAATAAATTAATAATTGCCTATATACTTGCAAATGGATGTCCTTGTTTTAAATAGATTTGTGAATGTTAAACTTAGGAACATATTAAAAAATTGCCTATGTACAATTTGTTACAAAATATACTGGATATTAATGACAAGTATTTAGGAACATATTAAAAAATAATGTTAAACTTTGAAAAAAATTGAGAGAGCCAGGAATCGAACCTGGCTCCTCCAGCAACAGCAGATGCAGCACAACATCAGCCACTGCGGTAGAGTTGTGTAGTGACACATACAGGGCATCGTTGTTCTTGACTAAGTGCCAAATACCAAGGGCGCATATCGAGAAATATGCGCCACGGATATTTGACACTTAGCCAAAAACGCCTCGCCTCTCCCTTTCTTCTCTCTTGTACAGAGAAACCCCAACCCCTCCCCCTTCCCCCTGCCCCCGCACGTGCGATCGAGCCCCTGCCCCCGCTGCTGCCGCCGCCACCAGAGGAGTCGTCGCCGCCGCCAGCCACCGGATCGAGCCCCCTGCCCCCGCTGCTGGTGAGCCTCCCCAAGCCCTCCCCTTCCTTCCTTTCCCCTGCCCTCCCCCTCCCTTCCCCTGATCCCCGTGTCTCCGCCACCAGGAGCGTTGCCCCGTCCCCGTGGAGCAAGCAGGAGGAGGAGGAGCACCAGGAGTGTCGCCCCGTCCCCGTGGAGCAACTAGGAGGAGGAGCACCGCCCCCTGCCCGTCGAGCAACAGGCGCCTCCCTTCCCCATCGAGCACCAGGTGCCGCCCCCTCCCTCGTCGAGCACCAGGCGCCACCCCCTCCCCCTCCCCATCCACCACCTCTAATGTGCCATCGGCCACCTTAGGTTGAGCGCTCCCTCCCCTCTCCCCTCTCTTACAATAGGGTTTGCTCTAGGGTTCTAGGGTTTGCTCTTAGAGATAGGTTGATTCTAGGGTTTCAGAGTGTTCTAGAAGGTTAGATCAACATTTTTTTCCTAAATCCTTTTTGAGTTCGTGGTCTGGCTCCACATGTTGCATATATTTGTGAACTTGGATGGCCATGGGATCTTCATGGATTTTCTACAGCCTATACATGGTTCATATTGCTTGTCAGAATGAGTTTTTTAACTTTGTTATTAAGAGACTTGGTCGCATTGCCCCAGAATCATATGCCGCACGCTGTCCATCACATTTCTTTCTGTTGATTTCTTGCACAAATGTTCTTGAGCAGGGAAAGAAGCACTATGTATTTTCTTCCATGTCACATGCATATTCACAGAGGTGTGGCTATTTGATTTTTCTTCTTACATGTTCTCTCTATGAAGAAGAAAGACTTATCCATGATTATCTTCCCGTGACACGAATAATCTTATTTTAATCCTCTTGCGAACTGCTACAATACCAAGATTACAGAATAGTAGTCTGTTAGCAGGAACCTGCTTCAATCTACATTATTGTTCATTGTGGTTTGTGTCTCTTCTCAATTATTATGCACCTAGCTATATAGTACCCTTTGGTCAGTCTCCTAGGCCAGCCACGTGGCGACACGCATTCGATGCATGTTTGAGAGGAAAAAAAGGCTAGTCCATTTTGACCTTGCAGATAGTATCATTAACCAATGACACATTGTTATCTCACCATCTTCTCTCTTAATGGTACATCTGTATGCGAGTTATTTTAGGACAAGCATGGTTAATGTGGGGCTGCTTTAGGGTAGTCATGTTATGCTTTTCATCACCATTGATTAGCCAACGCCTGTGAGCAGCTCCTGTCACATGCTCACCAAACCATCACTGTATCTTACAAGTTGATAGTGATGACAGAAATAAATTTTGCCGTGTTAATGGGTGTTGCATCCATCTGCACCATCTCACTCGCCTCTACTACTACAATGTATAGCTAGCTAGCTAGCAAACCTAGCTGTGCGGAGATGAAGCTGTAGCCTTTGATTGGAGTAATAAATCTCTTGTTGTGACTGTGCATATCTGATTGGTACGTAGCTAGCTGCTGGTACCACAGGAGACGACTGACAGCTTGTAGTAGTAGAGTAGTATGATGATTGCCGATGACGCGAGGAATAAAATCAGTGTACTAATCATGAGCTTGACGTCGACTACTATGAGGATCTAGCGCCCTTTTGGTGATCTGTTCCTAGATTTTGGCCCACAAGACCTTCAGTGGTCATGTGTTCCTCCTATTGTACCCACATGTACACTGATGATGATTTATGTAGTACAGTTTGCATTAAAATTCATGTGTACCCATATGTACAATCATGTAGTACCCATATCTACACTCATGTGTTTCTCATTAAAATTTACTGCCAGAAATATTCACAGGTTAGCCTCAACGGGGCACCTACAACCAGCAAACATGCAAAACTAGCTAAATTTGTTTCCCTTAGCCACAATTGAACCTGGCAACATACACATCATTCCCAAAGCCAAGTAAATAGCATAGATTCAGTTCGACACACACATCATCAATGATATGTGCCTACTTGTCTCTGTCATAGAAATGTCAAAGCATGCAAGGTACATCTAGTAACCATTTTGGAGCTTAAGTTAAAAGGAACCAGGAATTTTTTAGTGCCTACTTGTCTCTGTCATAGAAACTGGTATTGTTTGAACCCACAGTTAAGATGATATATTTTTATGTTCTCTGAAGCACTATCAACATGATGTCACCATCAGTATATATATACTATGCTACGCCTACGCTAAGATTTTGCAGTTGGTGCTCTTTTTCTGTGTGAATTTGACTAGTGTTAAAAGGCAGCTTTTGCAGCTGCCATGTATGTGTGTTGGTTTTTACCCTTCTTTTACAGAGATTCTCATAATATCATAAAAGAAAACTACACCTGGAGCTATTTTTTGTCCTAGAGCTTATTTTAGCTTGTCGTAGAGCTCCAGGACATACATGGCACATTATTTTGCAGTAATTCTCTGTATATGTGTGATTGGATGGCTGTGATCAATTTTGTATGAAAACTATTGCAGGGAATTCATTTGAGTTGCTCGTTTCTCTCGAAGTGTTGATTCACTTCTGTTTCGGTTGAGAAATGGGCACTCCTAGGTCAAAAAAACAGCAAAGTTCATGCCGGATTTTTTGGTCGACTCTAGATTGTACTAATTACATTGTTGCATTTTTTCTATGAAGAGGAAACATGTCAAGTAGAGCAAAGACGTCAGGGCTGGCCCTTCTCAACCCATGAGCGTCGAAGAACGAGCAAGAAGAGCCAATCTCAAGTTTTGGCGGTTTGGCGATGACTTAAGCAGGTCTGACGAGGAGGCCGAAGCTACGAATCACGGTGAAGTTAACAAGGAGGCCCAAGCTGCAGACCAAGAAGATGACAAGGAGTCTGAATATGAGGAGGAGGCCGAAGATGGTGACGACGATGGAAGCAGTAATGGTGACAAGGAGGCCGAAGCAAGTCATGGCAGTGAATGCGTGGACGGCGATGGCGCCTCCCCACCCACTAGGAAGAAGAAGAATAAGGCGGAAAGGCAGGAGCGGACGCTACCAAAACTCGGCACCAACCGCGAAGAGGTCACCCTTGTGAAACCGGGTGGCCAACCCTTGGAGCCTGCGAAGCTTGCCGCTGGGTACGGCCTAGAACTCGGGTGCATCGTGCGGGAGAGCATGAGAATCAACTAGAAGGACATAAGAAAGAACAAACAGTTGCCAGAGCTCCTCATTAGGAAGCTTCACAAACGGTACAGGTTCCCAGATGAGTATGATAACCAAAAGCTCAAAGGGAACAAGGTAAACAAGTTAGCCCTCACGAGGATGAGCGAGCAGCTGGAAAAGCCGCGTGAACAGGAGGATTAACGAGGGTAAAAGTTGGGAGGAGATAAAGAAGGCCGAGCCGATGCTCGACGAAGATGAATTCATCAAGTTCAAGGCGGACTGCACTTCACCAAAAGGTCAGGAATGGACAGAGTGGGGGAGGAGTATGCGGGAGCTGAACATAGGTAACCAATGTTGCGGAAGCGGCGGTTACCGAGGAAAAAATGTCGTTTGGGCAAAGGAGGACGCCGAGTATGCCCGTCTAGGTAAAGATAACCCGTGGCACAAATTCACGGACGAGTAGGTGCTGCAGTTTGTCCGTGCCTGCTACTATCTCCACCCCGAACTCAAGGAATTCGTTACCGACGATGATGATGTGAGGAAGTTCCAGAAAAATCTGGTAAGGAATTAATCTCGGAGTAGATCTATTGTTTCTACTTAAGTAATGAAGCCAAATCTCTAAATGGGATCACTTTCCTTCTCTTCAAAGATCCGAAGAAAAGTCTTGTGCGTCAAGTGCGAGCTCGTCCCAGGGGTCGACGGCGGACCTGCGGTGGGACACGCCCTTCAACAGGGCAACAAACATGTTTAAGGGGAGGGCCAAGTCCGCGCCGCCAACTTCATTTGGCCACGTGTCCGGCTATGGTACGTACGAAAAGGTTGTCGAATTTAGGAAAGAGGACCCAAAGGCGAAGAAAGAGACGAAGGCCGCGGCGGCAGCAAGTGAAAAACACGAGGTTGAAGTCCTTCGGGAGAAGATGCAACAGATACCGAGGCTGATCGATGAGAAAGTGCAAGAGAAGATCCGCGAGATTCTTCCCAATGAGCTGTGGGAGGGGATCGCTACATGGAATGCGGTAGGTCGACGAGGGCCGCTCGTGGTGCCCAGCCTCTCCGGCAGCAACTCGATCCAACACGTGTCGCCAAACATGGTGTCACCCGAGTCTGCCAACGTCGAGATGCACCCGGTCGCTCTGGTGCCCCCCCCCCCCCCGCCGGCGCCAACACCAACACGCAGCCGGAGGTCGCTCTGGTGACACCTCCCGCCGGCGCCAACACAGAGCCGCAGGTCACACTGATGCCCCCTCCCGCCAAAACTAAGGCGCAACCGACGGTGCTTCGTAAGGCATCTCAGTGGGAGGATGATATCGGTGTCTCAACATTAGACGAGCTCAACGCCATCTCCAAGGTAATGACGCCGGCCAACACATGCATGTTGATAACATTTAATCTCCTTTGCCTTTGATGACTAGCTAGCGCCATCTCACGATGCTTGTTCTTCCGCAGGACACTCCTTGCATGCTCTTGCATTATATGGACGGTGATCTAAAGGATGTTGGCGAGGGTTCACATAGCTGGTCAATCGATTCTAAGTGAGGAGTTGATCAAAAACACAAGTGGAGTGACGGCTATCCTGCAGCATGGTGTTCTATATCTAGAGGTGTGCCTTCTTAAAGAAGAAAATCCATCGTACCCTGTTTTCACGGTCAATATTCCAACGAGCGTGGGCTTCGTTGATAATTCCCCCGCGGATATCTTCTTCATATCGTATGAGGACATCTTTAAGCTTTTCCATGGCAAGCGGATGAACTATAACTTGGTCCGCCTATATGCGCTCCATCGGGCGATGAAGGTCAATAGAGAGAAGACCCCTGGCGTCGTGATAGTGGACCCCTACTTCATGCGTGATAGCCAGTTGGTGGATCCGGTGACCCGGGCCAGCGCAATGAACTACCTCCAAAATTTCATGATGGACAACAAGAGTGGAAAAGAGCTTATTTTGCCTTTCTTTCACGAGTAAGTGCACACACTCACTCGTCGTCGTAACTTGTCCTTTCTTAGTTTTCGGTTGCTCTTTTTCCAACATTGTTTCGTTTCAATTGTTTTGCGCAGAGACAAATACTGCACACTGATCCTCATTCACCCGAGTTACTCGCTAGCCATGTACTTGTACTTGGGGAGCGAGCAAAATAAGAAATACTACACCAACATAAGGAGTCTTCTAGATGATGCTCTCGAGGTATACGCCGAAAATGGAGGCGAATTCAAAAAGGGGGCGGAAAATTACAGGGATGGCAGACACGTGTTCAAACACGTAATGAAGTTCGCCTGCGTCAAGCAGCCGGATAACAGTGTCAATGAGGCCTACTACGCCCTCCATCACCTGCGGGCGATCGTCCGGGATGCACATATCATTACGTTGCCATCTAGTCTCCGAGCATGGGCCGAAGCTGAGGCAAGAATGGACGATGATGAACTTAAGGACGACTTCTTACGCATCCAGACTCAGATTGCGACCATCGTGCAAGAATATGTCATCACAAGGGGGGCCTTATCCTGCAAAAGAGCGTTTCGTAAGCGCGAGATCGAAGCACGACTCGTGGCGCAGGGTGATCGTAGGACATGGACAACAAAAGACGGCTACAAACTGTTCCCGGTGCCGTGTAAAACAAAGTCTTCATGATGTAGTGTTCCTAGCTAGCTAGCGCTCATCCGGTTTGTGTATCTCATGTGTGTGTGTGTCATAAACTTTAACTTCCCTTAGCTCGAAACGGTCGTTGTTGGACTTCGTTTACTTATTACCATACGTATCAAACTTAATAGTTTGCCTTAGATCGAAACCTTCTTTTTTGTGGAGATGCATGTGATGAACCTTCTAATTCTTTCTGTTGCATGATATAGTACTTATATGCCTTGTGTATAGAGATGTCGTGCTATGTGGTGTTCAGAGGGAGGGTCCCAGGAGTCTACGACGAGTGGGAGGATTGTCACAAGCAAGTGGACAAGTTCCGTGGCAACGGATACAAAGGGTACACGACGAGAGAGCAGGCGGAAGCTAGGTGGAGGAACCACCTCCTTGGAGAGCAGAGAGATAGGAATCAGATGAATACCTTGATGATCGTGCTCCCCGTCTTGCTCATCACCGCCATTGCGGTTGTACTCTACTCGGTTCTTTAGTAGTTTAGGACTTGGCTAATGATGATGATCAACTTGTTGTAATGTGTAATGTATGAGAAGATGAGATCAACTTGTTCTAGACATGTATAATATTCGGGCACTTGTCACTATGTCAGGTTCTAATTGATGTGATGATGTATAATTCTATTGGTATTATTATCTCTGTTTTTATACTGCTGTGTATCTGTATAAATACCCGTATATGTACCTATATAAATACCTGTAGAAATACCTGAGAGCCCTGTATTATGTATACATGTAAGAAACATCAGTGGCGCATCTTTTATTCAGCCAGTGGAGCATCTAGTATCAGTGGCGTATTATGTAGAAATGCTCCACTAGTAAAATATCAATGGCACATATTGAAGATGCGCCACTGGTTGTCTCATTATCAATGGCGCATATTTGATATGCGCCATTAATACTTAATTATCAGTGGCGCAACAGTAGTGGCGCATTCCATATGCGCTACTGATAGCAAAAAATATGTTCCACTGATAAGCAATTCTCCACTAGTGGTTGTTAGATCCAATGGTTCAGAGCAGCCGGATTCTTGTTGAATAGTACCTATAGAGCAAACTCCACCATGTTCTAGAACCATCATGTCACCACGCCCAAACTTTCATAGCACAGTAGGCTGTATTATCAATATGTGTAGATAGTTATTATTAATAGACTTAAAGTATGTATTTTTATCTAACAAAACTATTGGTTAGTAACAACTTAATGTTTGTTAAATCATATTTCATATAGGCTATTGGGCTATTAGATCCAATGGTTCAGAGCAGCTGTATTTATATTGAGTAGTACCTATAGAGCAAACTCCGCCATGTTCCAGAACCATCATGTCACCAACCCCAAAATTTCTTAGCATTGTAGGCTGTATTCTCAATATGTCTAATAGTCTTCATCACAATGAATGCTATGCACAAAACGCAAACCACACTTCTCCATCATTCTAGAATCTTCTCTCTCGTTTCTCTAAACCATGTTACCGAAATTTTTAAGTTTTAGATAGCTAATAACCGTTGACTTCTATATGATGATGCAAAGTACAGGAACCAAATATACACCCATACGTTATAGATGTTGATCAAATTTGTAAATTTTTGTGCTTTACCCATACTATAATGGAGTAGTTTTGAATAGGATCTATAACACCAATCCTGACCGTTGGGCTGTTAGATCCAGAGCAGCTAGATTCATGTAGTATTACCTAGAGCAAGCTCCACCATGTTATAGAATCATCATGTCACCAACCCCAAAATTTCATAGCATAGTATGTTGTATTTTCAATATGTGTAGATAGTTATTAGGGATTTCTATTTTTGTACCCTCGGTTTGTTAGTTGTACTCAGTTTTCCCCAACCGCTTAGTTTTTCCTCACTTTTGCCCATCTCCTTGTATGAAACTCTCACATGGTCTGAAACTCGCCGTCCGCCAGCCTTGCCGTTACGTGATGACAAGTGGGGCCGCGTTCAGACTGGTCCCGTAGTGGACCCTCACCGTTACGTGTTGTGACACCCTCGAATCAGCCCTATGCAAGTTTCAGTGCTTCCCGCCAAACCCGCATAGAAACGATTCAAGGACGCCCACCAGACACTTTCGTGCGGGTGGAAAACAAAGTAATAACATTACACAATGGTCCACGATGGGACCCATAGAAACATATATATATATACATATATATATATATATAACGACGACTCCATGAGTCAAGAATACAGATATACAGAGCAAAGATCCAAATCACCTTGAAAACGATACAACAGCCGAGTACGGATAAGAAGCAAATTGGGCTAAGAGCCCTGAAGAATAACCAATGGCATCCATAACCTTACCCAGGCCAAGCCGGAAGGGTAACCCTACTAACGACATCGATCTCAAACCTGCTAAAACAAAAGGGGTGCCGACAAAGGGCAAAGGAAAAAAGAGGAGCGGTCAGTACTGAGGCCAGTACACGGCGAGGCTATAATTCGGCGGCTCTCGCCTACATAGGTATGGTGGTCTGAAGCGGCAGCACAACATGCACTAAACAACCTATAGAGACTCGATTCAACTACCGGCTATTAGAGAGGGATAAGAGAGACCTATTCGGATCCAACCTGATAGTAACACCAATCATACCCATCCTGGTATTTCCCCCTAGATACCAAACGAGGAAGTCAAAACAAGGAACTCACACAGTTGGCAGTTTTATTCATTCCATTATAGGTGCATGACTTACTAGTCAATTATAGATAGCATGAGTCATCCTGATATCATAAGTAGTGGGCAGTTTTAGTTAACCATTCAGTCGTAGTTGCAGTACTTACTAGTCAGATACAATTTGACATCCAAACCCAGCAGTTGTTGGCACTTTTATTTCATTCCATTAGAGTTGCGATACTTACTAGGCAGGTATAACATGACACGATACACCCCAGTACCACCAGTTGTTGGCACTTTTATTATCCATTCCATTATAGTGAAGCTGATTACTAGTCACATATTAAGTCAGATTTGTAGCACTACTTTAGTTATGCTTCTCTATGATCGAGATACTGTGCTGCAAGTCGTCCATAACTGCGGACACGGCTTTTAGAAAGATTTACCCTGTAGGGGTGCACAAATAGAAACACGCGCATGATCAACCTCGGAAAAACCAAATAAAACCCCAATGAGGCTTTCACGACAAAGCAATCACAGGATTCATAAAATATTTCAGGGGGCCACCCCATTAAGCTACCCGCAATGAAGTTGGCCGGCTCCGAGACGGACCCAAGGTTTGCGTCAATGGTTGTAAACGACTAGGAACCCGAAAGTGTGACTGGGCTTGTCGATACCGCGAAAACACTCCACATCCAAAATAGTACAGGTGCTCCACGCACAATCGTAAATAAAGGAGTTAAGCATGGCATAAGTACAGGATAGTAATAAAGCTCCAAACTAGTTTGTGGCCCCAAGAAATAAGAAATGAATCAAGCTCTGGCTAAGGGGATTCATGGTCCCACATGCGGATAGTGCGATAGTCAAGGAATAGGTATCAAGTACTCGGGGCCTACGGGACACAAGTCGACATGAAAAACCAAATAACATATATTGGCCACCGGTGCCTCTTTCATTAGTTACCCCAGCAATTTAATTGTTGTATTTAAAGTCATGATCCTCTCCTAAACATCTCCATCATTAAGCATGTGCCAACCTTCTATCAACGGTGGAACGACAACGACATGAAGCAGCACCTGAGCAAGCAACTACGACTCGCAAGGCCGACTATCTATCAAATAACAGGCAATAGGATGTGTCCAAGGCAATATAGAGGCTGCAAGGAATATAAAGGGTGCACGGAAACTAAAGCATCGCAACACGGATAGCAATAGATCAACATGAGGAAGTAAAGACTACAAATGCAAAATAGGTAGAAAGGGGGAGAATCCTCGCCTGGGAAACACTGGCGAAGATACATTATCCGAAGAACTTGTCAATACTCGCATCCACTCAATGGCCAAATCCGCGAAGAACCAAAGCACTAAAAGAAAACACTGGATGCACTATTTAATACTACGGCAGAAACCAGGCATGTTCATGATATGATGCATGACATGGCAGAGATGCGATGCAACTAGACAATATTAAGCGGAACCGGGGTTCCGACAATTAATTAGATGGTTTATGTTATTTAGATACCCCGCAATTTAAATGTTGAATTAACAAGGCAAAACATGATGGTTCGCTACACAAATTTAAATGGAGTCTATATAAGACTAGAATAGCCCGCATATAGCCTCCATATTTATTTTAGGTGCATCATCGAAATACCCCCCAAACACCAACAATATGTATGCAAATATTTTTAATTAATATGCAACAAGTGACAATGTCATATTATAAAAATATGGGTCTCGGATAAGGGTCACACATCGAGGTTTGAAGATCTTGGGGTTAGAGGGTCCAACGGGGTTGGTCTTTGGACGACGGGAACAGGTCTTCGAGTGCGGTCTTCGGGGAGTTCGGCTTCTTTTAAGGAGACCTTGGCGTTCCATGATGACGATCTTGTTATCCGTGATGTAGAACTCAGGTTCGGTAGGAGACGCGCTTGGATCGGTGCCCGATGTTTTAGGGCACCTCTACTCTTGTACTTCTTGATCCGTGGCACAGCGAAAATTGGCTTCGGTGGTCATCGAGTAGCACGCCTTAGCCGTAAAGATCCTGGCTGAGAGCAGCAACACCACACCAGTACAATAGACCACCAAAAAATGGACTTAGAGCAGCAGACAAAAGCAGAAGGAGGACAATATACGCTGCGAGGAGGCCCATGTCTCGTTCGGGCATTGGCCCGAGCAACTTGCGGTCGGGTTGCGGTAGGATGGCGACGAGCTCGAGCGGCGGCAAGAGGGACGCAGGCGATGCAGGGGAGCTGGCTGACAGCAGCGAGGAAGCCCAGGCCTACGGAGTAGGGGATTATGTCGCGCTAGCGGAGGAAGACGTGCCTAGAGCGGCACTAGACGGGGCACCATACGAGGAGGGCGGCAGCGACCAGAGGCTGAGGAAGACGAGCGTCGTGGGCACGGCCGGTCGCTGGCGAGGCGGTGGCACGCTCGGCAATGGCTGGACGGAGACGAATGCGGGGTGGAGCTTGGGCTAGATCGACGGAAGGAAGCGGGGCGGCGACAGGATCCATCGGGGCGGGTTGGTGGAGACGCGGGGTCGAGCTCGGCCAGGACGACAGGGAGGGCCCTAGCCGGAGACAAGCACGACAGGCTCACCGGGGACGGCGGCTGGGGTCCAGGAGGTGCTAGAGATGGCGGACGACTGGGGCTGCGCTAGCGGCGACAGGATGAGAGCACGGTGGCAGAGGTAAGGTGGACCGCGAGACGCGTGGGGTCAAGCGGCGCGCCGGCCGGTGGCGGATGCCTGCGGACAGAAAGCGATGGAGTGCGGGGTCCGGGGATCATGAGAGAGGCGTGCGGGACGGGGTGGTGTCGGTAGGGTGGGGCCAGGGTGAGGGCGACAGAGAGATCGAGCAGGGGGGTCGGCTCATGCGTTGACCGCGTGCGGGATAGGGCAGTTCTGTACGCGGGGTGGATCGTGTCGATGGTGGCAAGCTGCGTGTGGTCCGGTACATGGGGATGCGGGTTGCGGAAGCGGTTTGCGGGCCGCGCACGCATTGCGATGCTGTGTGGCGGCTTGGTAGATAGGTGGGGATTAGTGATTAGGGTTTTGTCCGGGGTAGGATCTAATCTAGGTTAGGGTTTGCAAAACTGGGGTGGTAGGCTGGCTGGCTGGGCCTTTGGGCCTGGCCGGCTGCCTCCCCTGATAACAAAAAAATTAGTTTTTATTCCTTTTAGTTTGTTTTAATTTTAAATATGTTTTTTTTATAAACAACTTTTAGATAAAACAAAATATCCGTAAAAAGGCCAAGTTTTAATTTGAAATAGAGACGGGGGCATTTAGAAAACAAAGGGGCTTTTAGAAAATAGTTTTTGGCAAAAAGATGCATGATGACATGACGATGCTCAAATGCAATGTGGCATGATGACATGAGCATGTGGTCATGTTGATACACAATACAAAAACACAGCGATTTCCTAGTAGTGGTTTTATCCGGGTGCTACACGTGCTAACGAGTAGGACCGCGTTCTGTCGAGTCTCGTAGTGTACCCTTGTCGTTACATGCTGACAAGTGGGGCCGCGTTCAGTCGATTCCCGTAGTAGACACCTCTCTCAACTTATCCAGATCAGCATCAGACCCATAGCTTATCCACGTGAGCGTCGGACCCACAACTTACCCAGGTTGGCGTTGCAAGATGGGACCCCGAGCCAGCCTCGTGCCCACGCCCGTGCCGTTGCTTCATTTTCATATAGTGAAATGTAATGCATATATGGGAATTATATGAAAGTTATACACCTTTTAAATCTTTGAAATCGCACTTAGGACATGATAATGTTGTGCTAATAAAATCCTAATCATTTATTATTTCCATGGAGTGAAATATAATGCATAAACTTGCATATACAAAAATTATACACCTTTGAACTCTTTGAAATCACACTTAATACGTGATAATGTCATGCTAAGAAAATCTTGAGAGATTATTATTTTCTCCCCCATTTTCGTAGAGTGGAATGTAATGTATAAACTTCCATATACGAAGTTTATACACCTTTGAACTCTTTGAAATCACACTTAATACGTGATAATGTTGTGCTAAGAAAATCTTGAGAGATTACCATTTCCATGGAGTGAAATATAATGCATAAACTTGTGTATACAAAGTTTATACACCATTGAACTCTTTGAAATCGCATTTAATACGTGATAATGTTGTGCTAAAAAAATCTTGGGAGATTACCATTTCCATGGAGTGAAATATAATACATAAACTTGCGTATACAAAAGTTATACACCTTTGAACTCTTTGAAATCGCACTTAGGACATGATAATGTTGTGCTAATAAAATCCTAATCATTTATCATTTCCATGGAGTGAAATATAATGCATAAACTTGCATATACAAAAATTATACACCTTTGAACTCTTTGAAATCGCACTTAATATGTGATAATGTCGTGCTAAGAAAATCTTGAGAGATTATTATTTTCTCCCCCATTTTCGTAGAGTGAAATGTAATGCATAAACTTGCATATACGAAGTTTATACACCTTTGAACTCTTTGAAATCGCAATTAATACGTGATAATGTTGTGCTAAGAAAATCGTGAGAGTTTACCATTTCCATGGAGTGAAATATAATGCATAAACTTGCGTATACAAAGTTTATACACCTTTGAACTCTTTGAAATCGCACTTAATACGTGATAATGTTGTGCTAAAAAAATCTTGAGAGATTACTATTTCCATGGAGTGAAATATAATGCATAAACTTGCGTATACAAAAATTATACACCTTTGGACTCTTTGAAAACACATTTAGGTCGTGATAATGTTGTGCTAAGAAAATCCTGATCATTTATCATTTCCATGGAGTGAAATATAATGCATAAACTTGCATATACAAAAATTATACACCTTTGAACTCTTTGAAATCGCACTTAATACATGATAATATTATGCTAAGAAAATCTTGAGACATTACCATTTCCATGGAGTGAAATATAATGCATAAACTTGCGTATACAAAATTATACATCTTTGTACTCTTTGAAATCACACTTAATACGTGATAATGTTGTGCTAAGAAAATCTTGAGACATTACCATTTCCATGGAGTGAAATATAATGCATAAATTATACACCTTCGAACATGTTAACTTCAAATTATATTCAAGTTCATTTGTTTATGGAGTTAAAGTACTGGTGGCATACTCGTTATTTTGCATGGATAGAGGGGTGCCCTCCCCGACATATATAGGGGTTATCTTGTTCACTAGATCACAGAAGATCAACGATTGATGGGCACAATCCGTGTGACAACTGTCTCGACCAATCAGAGCATAGCAGCGAAGATGAGCACATGTGCAAGATATGGATACAAAGAGAGGGAACAACTGAGTAATAACTAAGAACCAAGGGAAAAACTGAGTAGAACTTAAAAACCAAGGGCAAGACTAACAAATGGATTCAAATAGAAAATAGAAAAAGATTTAAAAATGGAAAATGCATCTTTTATACAATAAAATACATCTTGGCATACATCAAACTATTTGCAATTCAAATATACACCAGTTTGACAATTATTGCCTCATTTAGACAAACTATGTTTTGGGGAGGGATGTTTTGGAAAGAGGTTTGAGTAGAAAGCCATGAACCTTCATAGATAGTATGTGATTTGAGAAGTGGTGATTTAGGTTAAAACTTGGTTTAGATAGATTTCTTATGGTGGTAGGTCACATAATAAGACTCCCTGGGTAGATGCCACTATGTTTTGCTCTTTTTGAATTTGTTGTGAATAAAATGACTCAATTATCTAGCTAAAAGCTATCCGTCGACTCTCTGTTGACCAGCCACCGGAGGGTAAAACTGAGTATATTGCACATGGCAGTGTTAGTACTAGAGGGCAAAACTGAGTAGAACCAAACTAACAGTGTGACACTCGAGGGAAAACTGAGGACAACTGAGTCACCAGGGTTAGACACGAGGGAAAAACATGACTCACGGTACGCGTGTGCGGTGCATGGGGGTAGCGGATACGTGTGGCCGTGCATGGTGCAGTAGTGTATGTTGTTACGTGGTGCATGGTAGTGCAACGAAACATCGCTTCCCTTCTCCTTTAATAGAGGCCTCGCCACTCTCACTCATCACTCACTCGCTCACTCAACCATCTCCACTATCCCATCACCTTCTGCGAACCCTCGAAGAAAACCCCAACCATGCCGGTGATCGAGAACAATGGCGCGGTGGCCATCGGCGCCTCCAAGGCCGCCGACGAGGAGGCCCCCGACCCCGTACAGGCCCCCGTCCCCTTCCCCGCATCCATCGTAGCCGCCGGCGAGGAGGCCCCTGCCAGTCTCGGGCAGATCCCGCTTGGCTGGGATCCCTACGAGGAGGTTGTTTACATAAGGCCGGAGAACCCCTATGACACCACCATCGTCGACCCATGGTCGGAGGTAACCATGGTTTTCTCCCCTTCCCTTGTTCTTCCCCCGTTCCCATCGTTGGATGCTAGATCATATGCTATTAGGGGCCGACTCTTCGTATTTTTATAGTAGCTAATCATCTTGTGTTAGATCTCGTATTTTGATGAATCCCCCTTTTCGTATTTGAACCCCCTGTTCATAGTTGGGATCAGTATTCCATTTGGTTTGAGATTTGGGGAATAATCAGGAGATCTCAATCAGTTAATTTATGCAAATAATCAATCTCGATAATAAAACTATCTCAATCATGTCCTTATTGCACTCTACTTTTTTTCTGTCAGGAGGATAGCAGTGACGTCCGAAGCAACGACGAGTCCAAGGACACCAAGACTCGTCATGTGCTGAGCAGGCTGAAGTCCGGCCAGTACAACAACTTCTTCGCTCGCGACATGTACATGTGCCCCTTCTGCCCCACCAGGAGGCTCCGCGCCACGAACTTTAACTCCCTCAAGAAGCATGCCAAAGACGTAAGGACCTGCGGCGAGTCTGTGAACGTCCACAACTTCATAGCCAAGCACCAGGCACTCGGTCTTGACCTCAACAACCTCCAGAAGGTGGCTATAAAGGAGGGTCGCATGCCCCCAATCAAGCCCAAGGCGCCCAAGGTCAAGGGACTAGGCAGCAATAATTGGAGGTGGCATCGGAGGGAGGAGGCGGAGGCCCTCCTAGCAGAGGCCATGAGAGGCCACTGATCTGCTGCTACTGATGTAAAGCAGCTTCCTTTGTCGTGTCTGTGTTGAACTTGTCTGTCGCTACTGCTGAGTAGCATAATTATCGAACCTCGTTAAGTACCATACTATATAACCTATACTAGCTGCTTTATCTACATCTGCTCTGTTTACTGAACTTATTTATGGTGCTGGTTAGTTTTGCTGCTCTAGATTTTCTACCAGATTGGGGAAACCGAGGGCAAAAGGAACAATAAATGAAGAGAGAAGCTGCTCTAGATTCGCTATCTTTTTAGGCAAAAAACACAACTGTTAGCGAGAGACAGGGGAAAAAGCGCTCTTAAAAATACCAATCATAAAAATAAGAAAAAATAAAACTTCCAATTTAGGTGACAGGGCGCACGTAACCACCAAACACGCCCACATGGTCCCACACCACGTCCCCCATAATTAGCGAGAGATGGATGGCTGGTCCGTTGTGTATCCTGGCCCCACCTGTCAGTATGTAATGGTCGAGACGACATAACGTAACGCTCAACAAACGACCCTCCCCAATGCAGTCCCACCAGTCAGCATCTAACGGTCAAGCCTTTGACCTGACGGCATCTCCCCGTCCGAGCGCATGTGAGGGTTTCAGAATGGAGGGAGGGCAAAAGTGAGGAAAAACTAAGCGGCTGGGGAAAATTGAGTACAACTAACAAACCAAGGGCACGAAAATAGAAATCCCTAGTTATTATTAATTCGTATCTTATATTAGCACTATATAGTGTACGAATAACATTGAATATTGACCGTTCGATCAAGACTCGCGAATCCCAACATTTCCAGCCGTTGTATCTTCTTTTCCATTCTAGCATCTAGAAGATTCTATTGATAGTCTTCATCGCAATGAATGGATGCACAAAACTCAAAACATACTTCTTTAACATTCTAGAATCTTCTCCCTCGTTTCTCTAGACCATGTTACTAAAATTCCAAGTTTTAGATAGCTAATAATCATTGACTTCTAAATGATATACTTTACAAAGTAAAAGAACCAAATATACACCCATACTTTATAGATGTTGATCAAATTTATATTTTTCTACTTTACCTATTATAATCTCTACTACTATAATGGAGCAGTTTTGAATTGAATCCATAGCACCAATCCTGACTATTGGGCTGTTAGATTCAATGGGTCAGATAAGCTGGATTCGTGTTGAATAGTACCTAGAGAAAACTCCACCATGCATGTTCTAGAACCATCATGTCACCATCCCAGAATTTCATAGCACAGTAGCTGTATTCTCTCTACTACTATAATGGAGCAGTTTTGAATTGGACCCATAGCACCAATCCTGACCATTAGACTGTTAGATCCAATGGTTTAGAGCATCTAGATTCGTATTGAATAGTACGTACCTAGGGCAAACTCCACCAGGTTCTAGAACCATCATGTCACCACCCCAAAATGTCATAGCACAGTAGGCTATATTCTCAATATGTGTAGATAGTTATTATTAATAGACTTAATGTATGCATTTTTTCTCTAACATGATTTAAAGTATGATGGTTCTAGAACATGGTGGAGTTTTTTTAGGTACCGTTCAACATGAATCCAGCTGCTCTGAAGCATTGGATCTTATAGCCCAACGGTCAGGATTAGTGCTATGTATCCAATTCAAAACACGCTAGAGACTCTTGCAAGAAAAAAAGGAAAAACTAGGCCACACACACACACATCATGGCCGTACCAAGACACATGTGTGCGGCACACGTAGTAGGACGAGGGAGAGTTCAGCCGGCCGGTGCGCGTAGGGCACTACACAATAGGGGAGCGAGAGGATGGATGGTGAGAGACAGCAAATGAGAGATAAAACATAGTAGTACTACTAGTAGTACTATGCTACTAGTAGTAGGTACCTGTACCTCGTGTAAGAAACCTGTCAAACTAGATTTACTCTAACATCGCACCATCTTCTACTCCTTTGCTGCTCTCGCGCTGCCTCCCGTTTATATTATTTAGGCCTTCCATAGCGTATGTTTTCATCAGTGCCAAATTGAGTTTTGGTTTCCATAGATCGGTGCCCTCATGATGCGGGAGCGGTGCCACAATAAATTTCTTAGGCACCGAAGCACCTACGTGCATCGATTCCACAAACCCAAAAACAAAGAACAATTGGTCCTCGCTCCCTTATCCCCCAAAGCAACTAGCATGAATCCCAGTATAGGAGACTTGTTTATATTTTCCCAGCTGAGTTTAGCCATAGTGTAGTCCCAACTTCTCTGCCCAGCGGTGCCCTCCGATGTGAGGCCGGTGCCATATTTTTTCACTATGGCATCAGTGGTGAGGTGGCATCTTTTTGGTCAATTTGGCACCGGCTACATTGTGGAAGGCCAATAATCTCTTCTTGCTCTTCGTTTTTTCTTCCGTTTTTTCTTTGGCAGCTTTGGGGTTATTTTTCTAGTGCCCCTGGTTCAGTAGAAGTACGGACAACTCAAGTTTTGCACAATAGTCTTTTTTTCTGAAAATTGGGTCTGGGGCATTCAGATCGAAAATATTCATGCGCAAAATAATTCCGGTCACTGGGAACTTTTTTTTTCTTTCCAACGAGGAATCTGCCCCGAAGTACCAAGAAGGTGCTTGTTAAAATCCAAGGGTGGGCATAAATATTACATATTGGTCCAAAAAGAAAACCAAAATACATCTAGGACCTACACTTTTATAACACAGACCCTAAAGATACAACACGGAAATTTGAACATGTTTTTCCTAATACTAGTTCGAAACTCCCACCCCAGTATTATTGTATACCATGGAAAGACACACCCATCTACCAAATATGGGAACATTATCAAGAACTATGATGTAGATATGGCCATGACCTAATCGGTCATTTGGCTCGAGAAACCCTTGAGTGTTCAGGCCATATCTAATGTGACTACAACTTTTTTGAATGTTTCAAATATCATGTTTACTAATTTTTCATGGCTGGTACTACAAACAAGAGGATGTCATGCGGACCCATTTTTTTATTATTTTTTCTTTATGTTCTTTGTTTTTTAAATCTATGTAAGAGTTGCCATCATGCAAATTCATGTATATGAAGATATTGAGTCGTTCAGAAATCTCAGCGATTTTTAAGATATTGACCCACAATGTACACCTTCAAAATAGTTTCATAGTATAAGTTCAAGAGCAATCTTTGTGAGTCTCTATGTGTGTGTATGTGTGTGTGCTTTTCTTCTTCTCGGGGTGCGACATGGAGAAACAAGAGAAGTATATCTTACCACTATCTCATCTTTCCATTATCTTACCACTTTATAGTGTACAAATAACTTTTAATGTTGACCGTTGGATCAAGACTCACGAATCCCAACATTTCCAGTCATTGGATCTTCTTTTCCATTCTAGGGCATCATGTTTGATTCAAAGGATTTATATGGGAAATTTATAGGATTAAATCCTATAAGAATTTTTTCTATAATGGTTGTTTGATTTGTATGATTATTGATTCCTATAGGAAATTTTCCTAGGGAATCCTTTGCACTAGATTGCATAGAAAAGATAACATCCACGCCCAAACCTCTTTCTTAGAATCCTTTTCTTTCCTTTGATGGAATCAAACAAACTTTCTTGCATATATATGGGTTCCTATAGGATTAAAGTGGGCATGACATTGTATCCTATGTTTTTCCTATTCCTATGCTTTTCCTATCCTACGAATCAAACAAGTCCCTAGCATCTAGAAGATTCTATTGATAGTATTCAGCATAATGAATGCTATGCACAAACCTCAAAACACACTTCTCCATCATACTAGAATCTTCTCCCTCATTTCTCTTGACCAGGTTACTAAAAAATTCAAGTGTTAGGTAGCTAATAATCTTTGACTTCTACATGATGATACAAAGTACAAGAACCAAATATACGCCAATAATTCTTATCTTATCTTACCACTATATAGTGTACGAATAATTTTGAATATTGACCGTTAGATCAAGACTCGTGAATCCCAACATTTCCATCCGTTGGATCTTATTTTTCATTCTAGAATCTAGAAGATTCTATTTATAGTCTTCATCACAATGAATTCTATACACAAAACTCAAAACACACTTCTCCAACATTCTGGAATCTTCTACCTTGTTTCTATCGACCATGTTACCAAAAATTTCAAGTTTTAGATAGCTAATAATCACTAACTTCTACATGATATACTATACAAAGTACAAGAACCAAATATACACCCATACTTTATAGATATTGATCAAATTTATATTTTTTCTGCTTTACCTATATTATAATTTTATATAGTGATGATATGTCAGATGTCTATTATCTGAGTGTCACGTGCCGGGCACGTGCAATTTACTAGTTATATATATGTTGATCAAATTTATAAATTTTTTTGCTTTACCTATTATAATTAAGAGCTATGTCCATAATGTACCAGGTGTGTATTTGGTTCTTTCTACTAGTAGTTATCTAGTAGAAATCAACCTACTAGTAGTTATCTAGTACTCGACATGCTCTAGAGAAATGACGAAGATGATTCTAGAATTACCAAGAAGTATGTTTTGAAGTTTGTGCATAACATTCAGTGTGCTAAAGAACATCAATAGAATCTTCTAGATGCTAGAATGGATTTAAGATCCAACTTAATTTTATTTAGAAGTGTTGTGATTTGACATTCTTGATCCAACGGTCAAAGTTCAAAGTTATTTGTACACTATATAGTGGTAAGATAAGATTGTATAATAGTTTAAGCTCAAAAAGTTTTAAGTATGATGGACATCTATAAAGTATGGATGAATATTTGGTTCTTGTACTTTGTATCGTGTTGAATTCAACGTAGGAGTCAATGCTTGTTAGCTATACCTAATACTTCAAATTTTGGTAACATAGTCTATAGAAATGTTTGAAAGATTCTAAAATGATAGAGAAGTGTTTTGAGGCTTGTGTGCATAGCATTCATCGTGCTAAAGACTATCAATAGAATTTTCTTCTAGATGCTAGAATGGATTGAAGATCCAACGGTTTGCAATGTTCGGATTTGCCAGTCTTGATCCAACATTCAAAGTTCAAAGTTATTCATTCATATAATATATAGTTGTAAGATTATATAATAGGTAAAGCTCAATAAATTATAAATTTGATCTTCATCGTCTATAAATTATATGGGTGTATATCTGCTTCTAGTACTTTGGAAGTGTTTGGTTCCTAGCCACAATTTGCCAACCCAAAGTTTGGCAATTTTGTATGTGTTTGTTTTTCCATAGTTTGGTTTGCCACACATTATTAAACACTAGCAGCATTTATTCTACTAAAGACTACCAATAGAATGTTTTGGGTGCTAGAATGGAAAAAAGATCCAACATCTAGCAATATTTGGATTTGCTTGTCTTGACCTAATAATGGTCAATTTTCAAAGTTATTCGTACACTATATAGTGGTAAGATAAGATAACATACATAAGTTTGGCAATTTGGTATGTGTTTGATTTTTTGCCATAGTTTGGCTTGCCACACATTATTAAACATTAGCAGCATTTATTGTGCTAAAGACTATCAATAGAATGTTGTGGATGCTAGATTGGAAAAAAAATCCAACATCTCGCAATATTTGTATTTGTTTGTCTTGATCTAATGGTCAATGTTCAAAGTTATTCCTGCACTATATAGTGGTAAGATAAGATAAGATACGTCCCATCACATTCAGTGCACTTTAGCAACAAGAGTTGGCTAAAGTGAGCACCACGTTGATTTCCTTTATTAAGCAAGTACAAGCGTTCTAGTACTCCCTACGAAGAGTATGCCTCGGCTAGTGGGTGGAGAATGAGAGCCAGACCTGACTACTTTTCCATGCTTATTTTCAGGGCCCTTTGTATTACTAGTAAACTGCATGTACCCTGCATATGATACTCAGATAATAGACGTTTGACATATCATCACTATATAAAATTATAATCAGTAAAGTAGAAAAAAATATAAATTTGATCAACATCTATAAAGTCTGGGTGTATATTTGGTTTTTGTACTTGTATTCCATGCAGAAGTCAATGATTATTAGCTATCTAAAACTTGAATTTTTTGGTAACATGGTCTAGAGAAACGGGGGAGAAGATTTTAGAATGATGGAGAAGTGTGTTTTGAGTTTTGTGCATAACATTAATGTGATGAAGACTATCAATAGAATCTTCTAGATTCTAGAATGGAAAGGAAGATCCAATGACTGGAAATGTTGCGATTAGTGAGTCATGATCCTGCAGTCAATATTCAAAGTTATTCGTACACTATATAGTGGTAAGATAAGAAATATGTGGACTTGGATGTAACTTTTTTGAGGTCCCTGATGTAACATGCACTTCCACTGACCATGTTAAGTTGTGAACTAAAGTATCTCGCTCCTTCTAGGCCCACCCTACTTGAAAAAATTCCACCACTCCACATTTCTTACCACTATATGGTGTATGAATATCTTTGAGTATTGACCGTTGGATCGAGAATTATAAAGAAACCACATGGTCCATTGTCCACTCTGTGTGATAATTGGGATAGTGGCATTTTCTTTTAACTTTATTAGAGCATCTCTAGCAGATACCGCATATCGCTGCGTACCGCAAAATAACTGCCCGTTTGCGGTACGAGGCAGGAAAATTGGTCATTCGAGATACCCTAAACCGTACCGCATCCAAAGAAAATTTATGGTTTGCCGCAAACCGACTCTTCCCTGCCACATATATACTGCACCGAGGGTTTGTACCGCATCCTGGCGCGTCTATTGGTGGGAGGGAAGTTTCCCCATCCCCGCTTCCCGCTCATAGCCACCACCGTCATCGGCCATTCCCCCCAATATCACTCTCCTCCGTCCCATCACTTTTTGCCACCGTTGTCGCAGCCATGGCCAGACCCAATCTGAATTACTACGAGGCATCGATGTTCGCCCACCATGGTATCCTCGCACCGCCTCGCGCGACGATTTTGGCAGGCTTCGAGCTCAGCCACTTCGAGGTGCCGCTGGCGCCCGTTCCGCGCGGCACCGAGCTGTATCGTCGGATCAAAGATCGCCGCCTCGAACTGCCGGACTAGAAGCAAGCAATGCCCCGATACACAGATGTGAGCTCCTATTGGCATAGGCTATTCAAGCTAGAGCGTAGGCGACACTTGCCATCTGCCTCGAACACCACCGCAAGGTCCACCTCGACGACCGCAACGCCGAAGCTAGGGCACAATTCTCGGCGGCACCTAGGCGCACAATCAGCACCGCCATCAACAATGCGCTCCGGGATGATTTCATGAGGGAGGCGAACCGCGCAGGAATCATAGAGATTTCCGATAGCGGCAGCAAAGAGGAGGAGGCAGAGGACGGCGGCCTGGAGGAGGCAGAGGACGGTGGTGCGGAGGACAGCGGAAGCGAGATAGTTGATTAGGGTTCCCATTTAATCATTCACTATGTCGCTTTGTTCGCATTTCATCATTTTCTATGTCGATTGAAAAAATCGAATCCATGCTGTTTGCTAGTTCATACCCCAATGATTTCAGTGCTTTGTGGTACAAATTACTTTGCGGTATGGGTGATGGGGTGGAACAGATGCTGCAAAACTAAACGGTAAAATGGAATATTCTATTTTGCGGTACGATGTCATAGCAAAGTTGCGATGGGTTCCTGACACGAGGTACAGAATATGGGGAGTAGTAAAATACAATGAGATGGGGGAGTAATTTCTAATGCCCTAGTTATTGCAGCCCCTAGTTTCCGGTATCTACCTTTTCTCTCTACATGCGATAGAGCACGAAGGAAAAAATAAACCAATGGGAGAGAATTACGATGTAGTTAAGAGGCTAGCTCTAATAACTTTCCCAAGATTTTCTCACCGATTTTCAAGGCCATGTTTTAGTACCAACAAAACGGTTGCAAACAGAGGGAGTACAGTACTACTACTCACTAGTACTTGTTTTTTTGAACAGGCAGTACTGGTATTCCATGTTAAGTGGGGATTTGGCTATGCGAGAGGCCGCACAATTACCAAGATAAGCATGCAGGCCTGGTTAGATAGGCAATTAATACTTGAAGGTCAACTATACAGGTGGTAGTAGCTTTCTACCGTTGATTGCTTGTACGAGTACTACTACTAGTAGTATATATGTACTACACTTCCAAAAGCAAGAGTGCAAAAGTATCTAGATTGAACGGCGGTAGAGTCTGCTGCAGAGCGATATCTAGAGAGAGAGAGAAAGAAAGATGGAGGTTGTGCGGGCGAGCGCCATCCGTCTGATAGAGAAAGCCAGGAACGCCCACCCCAGGTCGACTCTTTGCAGCGCCTCTGTGTCGTGCTGGCACGCGTCGTGGCACACACCAATTCTGACGCCATCTTCGCATCCTGGATCAAGAAGACGGTGGACTCTTTCCACACCAGCTTCGGCATCATCACAGGCATGGTGGACGACCTCACTGCCCACCTTCGGGCCATGCGCCGTGGCGCATACCCAACAGGTATGTTTGCCACAATGCATGCTAATGGCAGTGATATCGTTTTCTTCTATGGACTTCATTCATATAGCCTACCTATAACTGACTTTTAGCCCCAATTTTTGGTGCAGGTGTTCCACCTCAGGTTGTTGCCATGCTCACCGCTTCCCTAGCTGGTCTCTCTAGAGACGATCTGTTCAGCGCACTGATGGCCCTGCAGCTTTACGAGGCTTTGCCCACTGCACCGGCGGACATCTACATGGAGGTAGTTGTTATCGTTTAGCGTCTTGCCTAGCACGATGAGCTGGACCTCTTCATCAGCCTCCTTGAGCAATGTGTATTCTAGGGCACGTCGGGCATGAACAACCCCCGCATGGTCGCCATCCTCCATCGTAGGGATATCCTCGATAGCTTTGCAAAAAAACATGTTAATCTGGCAGGTACCATTGCTCCTCGTGGCGCAGGCAACTGAGGTTGAAGACGAAGGGCATCTCAAGGATTTTGATGTAATTTTAGTTTTTGTTGAGGTGCTTTGTACTGTTCGATGTTTGTTTTAATGCGAGGATCCTTTTCGCAAAAAAAAGAAGAAGGGAAGACATATGATGATGCTCCATGGTTACTGTCATTGTGTCATTTATATGGACAGATCACATGTGGGTTTAACAAACTTTATGTTTGTATTAGCCAACAGTCTTCATAGAGAAAAAAGGCATACATTAAGTCTATTAATAATAACTACATACACATATTGAGAATATAGCCTACGGTGCTATGGAATGTTTTTGGGGAGGGGTGTGACATAATGGTTCTAAGCATGGTGGAATTCGCTCTGGCTACTATTCAACACCAACATATGGAGAAGGACATTGTGAAATCTGCGATGTCCTCTTCCTATATATGCACACCAAGGCAGCTGACCAACACGCTAGAGACTCTTGTCAAGAAAAAAAGGAAAACACAGGCCACACACCGCGCAGCCATACCAAGGCACAGGTGTGCGGCGCCACGTAGTGAGACGAGGGAGAGATCAGCCGCCCGGTGCGCGCGGGGCGCTGCATAGGAGGGGAGAGAGAGGATAGACGGTGAGAGACTACGAAGGAGAGAGAAAACATAGTCGTACTACTAGTAGTACTATGCTGCTAGTAGTACGAACATGTACCTTGTGTTAGAAACCCATCAAACTAGCTTTACTCTGACATCGCACCGCCTTCAACTCTTTCCCTGCTCTTGCGCTGCCTCCCATTTATATTCTCTAATAATCTCTTCTTGCTCTACTTTTTTCCTCCGTTTTTTCGTTGGAACTTTAGGGTTAATTTTCTAGTGCCCCTAGTTCAGTAGAAGTACGAACTACTCAAGTTTTGCACAATTGTCCTTTTGTTCTAAAAATTGGGTCTGGGACATTCAGATCCAAAATATTCATGTGCAAAATAATTCCGGTCACTAGGAAATCCATTTGAAATAGACTAAACTGCGCCTAGGTGCAAGGTGTGGGGCTAGTTTTGCCCACTTACAAGATGTGAGACTAATTTGCACCCTGGATGTAAGAAGCGGTACTAAAAGTGTAGCTCCTTCACAAACAAGCATTCCATGGCATAGAATTGACAAAGTGAATACATAGCTCGTTCTTATAGGGACTGGACCTCGTTTCAATGAATCCTTGCATGGTGCTTGTTGTAATTTTGTGGGACCCATACAAGTAAAATAAAAATACAGAGCTCGGATTTCCGAATTACTGTAGAACCCATACCCTAAGCGTCCAGTACTAGGGAGTCAGGCTGGTCACAGTGTCCTCCAAATTAACTACTCCGACCTTCTAGACGTCTACTAGTACTACGAAGTAGGGAGTCGGTGGGTCACTATCTCCTTGAAATGCAGTTGAGGAGCGCACGCTCGTATTGATTAATCCAGCTTTCCCCCCTTGCCGATTACCCCAGCCCCTCCAGGGCATCTTCCCCTTCTCTTCCCGACGTCTTCCCCTTCCGCACCATGCGTCGTCGCTGCCGCCATATGACGCTTTCGGACTCTCTTCCTCGTCTCGCTCAGGCAGTTGCCACCGTTGATTCCCCCTCTCATCCGAAACCCCAGTCAATGAAATACATACGCTGCCTTTGTGATGGCATCAACGAGCAAAAATAGTGAGCATGATTCTGAGCTTTTTCACGAAGTTTTTATAGAAGGCCCCTTTGAAGAACTCATAACCCGATGCGACGTCATCACCGCCGCCAGCCTAACCAGTTTGTCCAAACTTTTTCTTGAATCTGCGAAAGCTAGTGCAACTCTAGATGCCTTAATGCCATTTGGCCTCCCATGTGTTCTTCATTCCCTCCTGACGAAGTGACCGCTAGATTTCTTGCATTACTTCAAAATTGATAGCCTCCCGTGCAAGCTGTCGCTACTAGACAGGTTCTCCTCCGATACTATGGTACCAAGCTATACTTCTAGGTAGTGGGTAGGCGCCAATGGAGATTGGATTGCCACGGCTGGCTTCAAAGGCAAGTTGGAGCTTTGCAACGTGTACACTCGTCGCAAGATTCCTCTCCTAGCATTGTCGTTCCAAGCAACCGACTAGCCAACCACGTTCTTGTTGGATAATGATCTTCTAGCTGTCATGTAGAAGATTGCTATTTGCCAATTTCCATAGTTGTTGGGAGATATAAAGATTTCTCGCTTGTTGCAGTCTTCAACGTCAGAATTTCCATCCTTCAGGGCGGTGATGATGGATGGACAGTTCTTCCACTTCCTCTTAACCACACCCTAGGCCCTTACAGTTACAATGATGGAATTACCCACGATGTACTAGTGTTCGCCATAGCTCTGTATGGCAATGTTCATGTTTGGGATCCTCTACATCCTGGTAATTATTCCTTCTCATGTGCCCAAGTTATTGTACTGAATTGAGATAGGGAGTGTTTCATTTAAATGAAAATACGAGTAGTTATTTTAGACTCTATGGACTGTACGAATCATTGTTTTTCCGTAGGATTTTATTATAGCAGTCGTAAGATTCATTGGATTGAATTATGCACGGTAGATTTTTCTGGATGTCTTTTAATTCATTCGATAGGAATTTAAGATCTACTTGAAGCTCCTGAAAAGAATCTGTTCAATGGTTTTTCCGTGCAATGTAATCCAACACACCGCAATCATGTAGGAGTACAAATGGACATGCAAATGTAAAATCCTCTATCTTTCCTATCCTATGTTTCTGCATTTGCACGGGTTTTCAGCAAGTTCCCTTGCAAATGAACCGATTAATTCTCTTTGTGTTTTTTATACAAAACGAGCCAAAAATTGCCCGTCTTGTTAAAAAAAGATGAGTCTGTTCTCTAGGAAATTTCCCTATTATATAATGCTTTGTTTCCTTTGTACGATTCTAGGCCGTAGTTGTTTTTACTATGTTCGAGCTACTTTTCATGCAGTTCAATTGGATGGAAATTTTTCAGTAGAATTCACTATATCATGCTTTCGGAATCATAATTAACGCATTCTGCTACCTTTTTCAAGGTCCTACGCTGGTCTTGGCGTGACCAACTACCGCAGATGAGTTGGTGGATTCATTTCTTAATGCTACTTGAGACGAGCAGGACTACTTTTTTGGTTTTTGGTGGTTAGCAAGATCTGCAGATCGTTCTAGACTTCTTCATATATATACGCTTGGCGCTTCTTATGATCCCAGTTGTCTTACTTGTCATTACCGCCATCATACCGGTGCTGCTCATCCTCGTGTTGTACACTGCGGTTGCACTATCTCCACTTATACTTCCGGGTTTAGCTTCTTAGTGTTCTCAATTAACACTGGTCAGGTTGATCAAGCTAATCCATGGGAAAGGAGTGCTGACCTTGGACCATATTTCCTTGGAGTGAACTATTCGATTATCATTCGCATAGGCAGTGCAGATCTTATCTCAGGTTATCTAACGAGAAGCAACTGTGTCTACATCTTACCAACTACAGCTTGGCTTTCCAAAGAGTGGCAACCTGAATTATGCCGCTTCATTCTGAGTGGTAAAGATTGTGGTGTTACTTCTAAAATCAATGTCCTTGAGGGAATTAGTAACTCTCGCTTTTGGACAGGAACGATGAAGCATCCTCTTTGGTTCGTACCAACCTTCGCGAACGCCGTCGATTGGAACTGGCCTCATGCTTAACTAAGAAACAAGACATTTTTCCACAGTACGTACTGATGCAATCCATAAGTAATAGTTGGTACTACAATTAGAGAAACAGTTCTCGACCATGTTGAACTATTTATTTTGTTTGGTTGTTTGAAGTCATCGACTTTCAACTTGTTGGTCTGCTCTCCTTTGAAACATGTCCTTGTATCGGTACTATGTTTAGTTACTCATATGAACTTGACTATTTTTTTGGACCTTTAGCATAATGCACTTTAGTCCGCCGATTCTAGAGTTCCTTTAGAAATTATGGAAATTTTAGCATCAGCTGGATGTTACGGACCACATGCCATACACTTGAACAATCACATCAATGCTTGTGTAAGGGTCGTACTCTATGAAAACAACCTTGTCTACAAAGATTCTAGCTTCATGCACTAGTCTTTGGTTAAGCTGATATGATGAGACCATATTTTTAGAGATTTATCTTATCTTGTCTTATCTTACCACTATATTGTAGGGCTTCCGCGTATGAAAACAATAATATTTTACCCTACGTCCTGAACCCCTGATGTTGCCAGGATCTATCTATTAGTAATACAGTAACGGGAGGGGCTTTTCGCGAACTTACCCTTGAAGACCGAAAAGTGTTGTCAACGCTCAGGAGAGCATGGTTGATGTAGACGAGCCCAAGCCGACCTCAAGGTCGTGATGAAGTCTTTGCACTCCTGTGGCTCCAACGACTTGAGTGCCTCAAGTGCGACACCTCGCGGGGAGTTACACACGTCCAGTGCCTGACAATGACTCTCGCTTCCCCGATCCAGCAGCAGTTGCGGAAGTAGAGCTCCTAGATCCGAATCCCGCAGCGCGACGGCGCTCCACGGTGAATATGTCTCTCAATCGCACAGTCCGAACTTGGGACCACGGTCACGAGAGAGAGAGAGAAAGAGAGATCAATTTGAGGTCTTCCCAAAACTGACAAGAGCTTTATTGAATATTGTGTGTATTTATTTGGCCAAATACCCCCACTATATAAAGGGGGAGGGGAGGTACTACCTCCCTCAAAGTCCCGAGGTGGGACTAAAGGAGAGGAGGGGGGAGGGGTGGCACCGCCGGCCACCCCCATGGGCCCCACGCGGTATGGCTGGTCCACTAGAGCGTCGGCCACCCTCTTGGCCCCTTCTCCCTCTCTCCTTTCCCTAATGGGCCCTCGCCCCACCAGGAATTGGCCCATTAAGCCTTTGACCATATAAATTGATTTTCTCTTTATTAAATAATTAGGAATAAATGATTAAATCAATATTTAACATTCATTCACATATTATTTAACATTCATGGCTATGGAACACCTTCCACCTCCACTGCGGACATCCTCCGGACTTACCGAAACCCTTCTAGTTTTCTCTCTACTATTTTTCGGTGATTCTTCTAGTCCTATAAACACTCTCTAAGCATCATCAAGCCCTTAAGCGTGATACCCCACGGTTCGGGAACACTCCAGACATGGTCGGGACTCTCCCGCACCAATGATCGACAGAGGGACCTAGATGGCCATGTGACCCCTGTGCGTTCCATGAAGATCTTTCGTCGTTTGAACCGAGACAGTCGTGTCTTATTCCCTTTGTCTCTCGATACTTGCATTGCTCGACATCTGATCAATGACATCACCATGTCGTGTTCAATCTCGTTAGCGAACAATGCTAGTTGACTCGTTCCAACAAGTGATATCCCTGTGAACAAATCACACGCTGCACAACTATTGGATATAACTTCTCCGAGTGAGGCCTTGAGTATCTTTCCGTCACGTGGACGGACAAATCCTGCTCTTGACATATATTGCCTCAACGGTTTCCTCCGAGTACCTGAACACACCTTTATAAGCATCGTATTACCAAGTGGCACTTGATTGTATCAAAGCACTCTCGGGAGACATATTTTTTTAGGAAGACTTTCATAGCTCCCACTTAATTTTATGCAAATTGCATATCTACTCCCTATTTGAACAACTTCAAATCCTTTGATCAAATATCAAACTTGGAGTTTTATTATGAGATACTAGTACCTTTGTTAGTTTTAAATCCACTAGACATTCAAGCACACATGAATCAAATTCATTTGAATTCGTCCAATACTTGACAAATTGTGCTTTTGTCATTTACCCCTTTTTTCCACTATGGCTTTGCAGTCATTTGGGAAAATTCCAAGTAACCCCTTTTACTTGTTATATTCAGTAACGAATTGCTTTCTAATCTCAAGGGAATTTTTCTTTTAGGATTTCTCATAATTCTAGTTTACCATTATTTCCTTAGTAGTTCGTTGGTATGTCATATTCCGGTAATCATGACAAATGATTCACAAATTTCTCCATACAAGATATGTGTTACATTTTGAATCCTACTTCATGTAGTAAAAACACTAGTGGGAAAACACAATGATCATTATCATTGATTCTTTCCTTTTGTGAAGAGAATCGTTCAGGAATATTTTCCGTTGTGCTTTTCAACACTCTAATGCAGGGATTTGAATCCTCATCGTGTTTTTCGCTATCCTCCATTTTCTCCATAATTGAGAAGTATCACTAAATGTGAACTTCCTAAAAAATGTACCAAAAATCCAAGAAATACAAGTTTTGCTTTCCTTTTGGTTTCAGCTATGGATTTTGTATTCAAAGTTTCCAATGAATACTCTACAAGGACTTATTCGCTATTATTTTGGTTATATCGAATAACCCCAAAACTTTTACAAATCTAGATGGTTCACTATATTTTCTAATTGAGTGCTTACTATTTCTAACTAATGGTCTCTACATCTACACTAAAACGATTTATTTGGTGCCATCTATTTACTCACATTGATATCTAATATCACATTGTGATGCTTTGCATTTGGACATTTCAAAACACTTTGCATTACACAATTTCTTTTATGACATTCTTATAAAGTCGATTTTTCATTACTATTGATCAAATCATAGTAGTTAGATTCCATTTTATCTTTATACCCTTTGTTGGTGAAACATTTTGATCATATCAAATAGTTTCATATTCAAGTTTCCTTTGGTAAACTACTTTACACTTTTAACAATCATATAATTATAATTACCATTTTGTCAAAACACAATACATCGAAAATGTATTTACTTTTAACAATTCATTAAACAATTCATTTATGTTTAAGTTATTTTGCCGAACTTAGGCATGATTTATATGTGAAAAGAAATCGAATGTATTTCACATATTATCAACATAACTTCGAATTTAAACAATGGTTTTCATTCCGTAATGAAATATCATTTAAGTTGGGTATTTTAAGGCATTTCAATATTTTACAAATGTTCATGCATTATCAATTTGTTTCAAACAACAAGGATAATTCACATATAATCAAACAAGATATGAACACAAATAGAAATCATTCATAAAAGTAGAACAACTATTTGTTACAAACTGATATGACTAACCGTCTCACAATGTGTGAGACAAACTAAAGAAGTTCACAATTTCTTGATTACAATAACTATCCAAAATATCAACTAAATGATAAATGTCGAGGGAGAGTGTCGTCGGCCATCATCATCATGCTCGCCATCAACACGCAACGTCACCTCTCCAGCAAGCACCTCTCATGGAGAAGGACACGTTTTTAGTAAAACAGGACAAGTATCAAATATACTTAACAGTGCAAATGTGTTTGCAAGATTATAACATTTATAAAATTGTATATCAAATATATACTTTTGTCATTGATGACCTCTGTGACATTTGGTTCAACCAAAACATTCCTGAGATGTGTCATGAACCGGTGGAACTCCATTGATTCCGCGTCGCCTCTCATAATGCAAGTCCTGACTTGTGCTTGGTAGCTTGATGGCAGCGACCGCAGCACAATGCCATTTGCAAAAGATCCCGTCATCCAGCTATCCAGGAAGTATGCAGGCCTCATGTACACATCATGCATGCGCTCCAAGTGGTCGTCAAGTGATGAGTTATCCTCCATCTTAAAGGAGAGGAAGTCTCCCAGCAGCTCATGCTCCCATATGCGTGCTTGTTCCACGAAATGTGCCCTAAGCTATAGCATTACCGAACGAGGGTTGACATCACCCATGAAAGGCCACAGCTCGTCCACCATTCTAAAATGCATTGTAATTGAAATGAAGGAGGCCATCTCCCGACAGAGATAGCAGTCTTCCTGCTGCTTTGGGGTCTCTAGGTCAATGGGCTGATCCAAATCCATCCCGTCGAGTATGTAGTCGACTACGTCATTCTCGCTAAGGAGAACGTGGAGATATGTCTGACACCCAGTCACCCTGGGTTGCCTCATACCGAAGAACTTTCTTGGTGGTGCACACTAAGGGGGAACACAATCGTTGGTAATTTTAATAGGGATCGTCTTATTAGGCTACCGTCGAGTATCTAATACTAGCACACAATAACATATACAAACAATAACATTGAATGTAAATGTGATGTAATATGGTCCTTCACATCGTGATCTCCATCCGTCGTTATCGGATTATGGCGCCAGGGTTCCGGCGCCGTAGACACCAGGTGTCATTCCGGCGTGGTAGTCCGTCACCTTCGTGACTATCTACTCCTACGTAACAAAAGGTAATCACTTTACCTTTGCCACAACCATATCACAAAGCAACGCCCCCCTGCAAAACAAATTTAGACGCCTCTACTTTATCTTTGCATGTTTTACGTGGCTGAATGGGCTTTCACACAAGATCCGTTCTTACATACGAACTTTGAGCACAACGCTGATCAAGTAGTTGTCTCTACTACACTCCTTTCGGGGCCCTCCATTGTAAATGGCATACCAACTAATGCGAGAGAGACAGACACCCCCCCCCTAAGCAACTTTATATGGTACAAGCCGTATGTCAAGCGTGGACTAGTCTCGCGAATGAACGCGTAAAGTCGGTTAGGGGCCACTTCATCAAGCATTACTACGGTATACACAAGTACACGTGGGAGGGTAACAACTAAAAGATCAACGCCCACACGCTACATCTCGTGTGTTATACCCATACTAGCATTACTACGCATAGATCTAGCTCTGATACCACTTTAGTGGTTCCGCATATGAAAACACTATTTTTTTACCCTACGCCCCTGAACCCCTGATGTTGCCAGGACCTATCTATTAGTAATACAATAACAGGAGGGGCTTTTCACGAACTTACCCTTGAAGACCGAAAAGCACTGTCAACGCTCAGGAGAGCGTGGTTGATGTAGACGACCCGAAGCCGACCTCAAGGTGGTGATGAAGTCCTTGCGCTCATGTGGCTCCAATGACTTGAGTGCCTCAAGTGCGACACCTCGCGGGGAGTTACACACGTACGGTGCCTGACGATGACTCCCGCTTCCCTGATCTAGCAGCAATTGTGGAAATAGAACTCCTCGATCCAAATCCCGCAGCGCGACGGAGCTCCACGGTGAAGATGTCTCTCGATTGCGCAGTACGAACTTGGGACCATGGTCACGAGAGAGAGAGAGAGAGAGAGAGAGAGATCAATTGGAGGTCTTCCCAAAAGTGAGAAGACCTTTATTGAACATTTTGTGTATTTATTTGACCAAATACCCCCACTATATATAGGGGGAGGGGAGGTACTACCTCCCTCAAAGTCCCGGGGTGGGACTAAAGGAGAGGAGGGGGTGGCACCGTCGGCCACCCCCATGGGACCCGCACGGGGGGGAGGGCACTGGGGCGCCGGCCACCCTCTTGGCCCCTTCTCCCTCTCTCCTTTCCCTAATGGGCCTTGTCCCCTCCGGGTATTGGCCCATTAAGCCTTTGACCATTTTAAATTTATTTTCTCTTTATTAAATAATTAGGAATAAATGATTAAATCAATATTTAACATTCATTCACATATTATTTAACATTCATGGCTATGGAACACCTTCCACCTCCACTGCGGACATCCTCCGGACTTACCGAAACCCTTCCAGTTTTCTCTCTACTATTTTTCGGCGATTCTTCTAGTCCTATAAACACTCTCTAAGCATCATCAAGCCCTTAAGCGTGATACCCCACGGTTCGGGAACACTCCAGACATGGTCGGGACTCTCCCGCACCAATGATCGACAGAGGGACCTAGATGGCCATGTGACCCCTGTGCGTTCCATGAAGATCTTTCGTCGTTTGAACCGAGACAGTCGTGTCTTATTCCCTTTGTCTCTCGATACTTGCATTGCTCGACATCTGATCAATGACATCACCATGTCGTGTTCAATCTCGTTAGCGAACAATGCTAGTTGACTCGTTCCAACAAGTGATATCCCTGTGATCAAATCACATGCTGCACAACTATTGGATATAACTTCTCCGAGTGGGCCCTTGAGTATCTTTCCATCACGTGGACGGACAAATCCCGCTCTTGACATATATTGCCTCAATTTTTTCCTCCGAGTACCTGAACACACCTTTATAACCACTGTATTACCAAGTGGCACTTGATTGTATCAAAGCACTCTGAGGAGACAGTGATTGATATAGCCTCACGGTCTAAGGAATAGTCTACGAGGATCCATTTCTAATCATCGTAACTTGAACTTCATGACATGATTGGGTCACGATGTTTAGCTTGGGTATTGGTTCATCATCTCATTCTCAGAATGAGTTTACTCCATTTCCAACTGGCATAAATGCCACATGATCAGGAAACATGATCATCTGTTGACCAATGAACCAGTGACTAGAGTTTCACTGGGAACCACTGGTTATTTATATATCACACGTGCAGTTATAGAATGATATAAAACTTAATCATTAACTATATGAAATATGATAATAGTCCTTATTACTATTTGTGTCTAGGGCATATTTCCAACATATATAGTGTACAGTTAACTTTCAGCATTAACCGTTGTATCAAGACTAGCAATATCCAACTTTGCGAACCCTCAAATCTTCTTTTCCATTCTAGCATCTACTCACTCTGTTCCATAATATAAGATGTTTTAACTTCTGCGAAACGAATGTACATAGACGAACTTTAGTGTGTTGTTCGCTCCGAACCTACAAACTACTTTTAGTGCGTAGTAAAAGATGTCTAGATACATTTGTTTCACAAAAGCTAAACCATCTTATATTTTGAAACAGAGGAAGTAGGAGATTCTATTGATACTAGACTTTAGCATAATGAACGCTATGCACAAGTACAAGAACCAAATATACACCCGATAATTTATGGAAGCGGCTCGAAAATATAATTATTTTCTCACCTTTACCTATTACTACTTTATGGAGTAGTACAATTTTATATTGTGATGATATGGCATTCTACTAGACAGCATTGGCGTGCTAGACTAGCTAGCGAATTAGTAAAGTTTCCTCGATGCTACAGTACTAGACAACATTGGCGTGCTATTCTAGCTAGCTAATAATTAAAGTCTCCTAGATGCAACTGCGCCCTGCAGCAGAAGACCGACGAAGGAACACACACAAAACTCCTCATTCAAAGAGCCATAATGTCTTCCCCATCTTCAGCAGTATTTGGTATCGTATCCAACGCGCGCTTCACTCATTTCCCTCGCCATCTCGCCAGCAGCATCGGTCCTTCCAAACCGCCACTCCTCTCCTCCAAAACCTCCCAACAGTCATAGGTTGATCCACCTCGCCCCCAAACCATCGGGACATGATGGCAGATTCAGGGCCCAACCGACGGTACAGCGGATGGAGCAACATAGGTGTTGACGTGTTCGACGAGATCGCTATTCGTATGGACACTACCAGCACCGTTTGACTGGCCGCATGCTCCAAGGAGTTGAACTTCGAGTCACTAATGGAAAAGGTAGCATATGCCCGAACGACGGTTGCGGGACATTGGTTGCCTACCGTCAGGTCCACAACCACAAGATTGCATGCATGCACGACCCTTGCAACATCATGGAGGATGGCTGCATTTTCACCGCCTCGCTGGCGGCACTCCTCTCCCACCTCCGTGAAGCTCACTCGATGAGGGTGCGCAGTTTCTGCTACGGCAAAACACGCAGTTACTGCTCTAAGCCTCTATCGGCAATAGGCTTGTGGATAGTAGATATCATCGGATCCGGGGACGATTGTTCTGTGTTCGCGGTGCGATTTGACACACACCAAACGCTAAACATCGTATCCATCGTATGCGTCAGGTCAGCGGCGTGCTTGTCGCCATGGTACATGGTGAAGTTTTGGTCATCGACTGTGATTGAGAGGAGAAGGATAAAAAAATTTGGGCTATGTGTGCCGGAGAGCACCACGTCGCCTGACAGCATCCCGTTTGATGAGCTGCAGTGGCTCCTACCAATGCCGATGGCGCACCTGGTCGCTCGTCGACCGTCGGTGTTCACCCTGGAATACTGTCTTCGGATTAACAAGATTCGTGAGTGAGATAAACACATCTTAATGTTCGTTGGAGTATTTGAACTTCTAGAAAGACTTACTACCTGTTCTTAGTACTTGTTCTTAGGAGTATTTTTATGGAGTTCAACTACTGCTAATGTATTTTGTAGTAATACCTACTATATGTACTGGTACTTATCATTTTGGGAGACGTGGTTCCTAGCTTAAGGTAGTTCTGAGTATTTTCTATGGAGTTTTTTCTCTGCTAATCTATTTTGCAATAATAAATATATACTGGTGCTTGTTCAGATCGACCGATGAAGTGCAAAATATGGTCTCGCTTTACTTTTGAATCAGGGCTAGCTACATATATTGAATTTCAATGTGTGGATTGCTAAATCAGTCAATTATTGTCCGTGTACTGCTAATTTGGTTAGTTTGAAATGCTGCTGAACCTGTCAAGTGCTGCTGAATATGAACTGGGAATCTGTCAAGTGCTGCTGAATATGAACTGGGAATCTGTTAATATTTTTTCGGTCTTATTCTGTACTGCTGAATCTTTTAAATGCTAATGAATTTGTCAAATGTTTTGTTGTTACTATTAGTACGTACAATACAATATTTTGTAGAACTAACTGTGATGTGCTTGTACTTATTTAGATCAAGTGCAGCAGATTGTCTTGCTTTTCTTTTGGAACTTGGCATTTTATAGAACTAATACTGATGTACTGCTACTTGTTTAGATCAAGTGCAATAGATGGTCTTTCTTTTCTTCTGTAACTTGGCCTTGTCATAAACTCATAATCTTGACGAGGATTTGGGCATTTTGAGAAGCCTATGGAGGTCACACACTGGCAATGATGTGAGAAGGAGGCATGCACAGAAAATAAAACTTGATCGCCAGTTCTGCTTGCTCCAATAATCGAGTGTACAGAGAAAAGGACAAACTGAATCAGTCACTTTGAAATGCTGCTGAATATGTCCAAGTGACGCTGAATATGAACTGTGAATCTGTTGATATTTTCTTTCTTATTATTTACTGCTGCATCTTTCAAATGCTACTGAACCTATCAAAAAATTTGTTCGGTACTTGTTCAGATCGATCGGTTGATTGAAGAATATGGTCTCGCTTTCCTTTTGAATTAGTCCTTGCTACATCTATTGAATTTCAATGTCCGCATTGTTGAATCTGTCAATTTTTTTGGTCACTGTCTGTGTACTGCCATAACCGGTCACTTTGAAATGTTGTGCTGACTATGTCAAGTGCTTCTGAATATGAACCGGGAATCTATCTGACATTTTTATGGTTTTATTCTATACTGCTGAATCTTTCAAATGCTAATGAATCTAGCAAATGATCTATCCTTACTATTAGTATAATATTTTGTAGAACGAACTGTGATGTACTGGTACTTGGTTAGATGAAGTGCATCAGATTATCTTGCTTTTTTTTGACACTTAGAATTGTCACAATTATCTGGATGAGTCTTGGGCATTTTGGGTTGCTATAGGCAGTCATACAGGCATTGACGTAAAGAGGAGGTACTCACATAGAAGCAGACTTGACCGTCAGTTTTGGTTGCTCCAATGATTGAGTGTATTCGGAGAACAGGCCAAACTGATCGTGCGCCAAGGTTTTTTTAGCTGGAATAAGAATTGATTCTCTCTGTTCTGCTATTAAATTTCAAGCAGAAAAGCTATTGAATCTCTCAAATGTTCTATCGTTGCTATTACTAAAGAATTTTGTGCAACTAATACTGATGTATTGGTATTGTATTTCGTTGTTTGTATTGCTGCATTGGTCACTTTTGAAATGCTGCTAAATTGGTCAAGTGCTCCTGAATATTAACTTCGAATCTGTTGATAATTTTTCTACCTTATTTTGTACTGCTGAATATCTACCACAAAGAATTATCGCTTCCCCCCCCCCCATCGTTGAGGTCTTTGTTTCGAAAATCCGGCAGAGCACATCGCAATGCAATTTTATTAACCAGGAGAAGAAATCTAGTACTCCCTCCGATCCAAATTAATGCTCTCACATTTGTCTAGATTCTGACATATCTAGTCATGTTTTAGTGCTAGATATGTCCAAATCTAGCCAAATCCGATAACATTATTTTGGATTGGAGAGAGTAGCTCATTCGGCCCCTCTTTAGCCTAGAACATTTTAATTCAGTCTTTTCAGGGTCAGGGAGAACTGACCATAGCCCAGTGAAATTTTAGAAAGGAACCCATAGAGCATATCTGAGAACATACTAATTCGCCATTTTAGGGGTCAGCGGACTGCTGAGCATAGCCCAATGAAATTTGAGAATGAAGCCCATGGAGCATAGCCTATGGAATATAACCCACGTAGAGCAATAGCCAAACTCTTTTTAATTCGGCCTTCTGGGCATTGCCCCCCATCTCTCATAATAAAAAAACTCTGCCTACCCATGTTTTTAAGAAAATACCCCATTATGTGGAATTTTATAAATTGAGATGCCAGGAGCGCTGCCCTTTTATATTTTAAAAGAGATAAACATAGACACACAAAATATTTTAATAAGACTAATACAGAAGTTGTAGTACTAATAAAAGTTTAATGATATTTTCTATAAATATCTTTGTTGTAGTGGAAACGCACTCAGTTTACGTTAATTTGATTTGAAGGTCTTTTGTTCGAATCGCCTTTGTGTGTATCTTGGGTTTACATTTTTTATTCTAGCAATATCGCATTACGGAGAGGCTGACATCAAGGACCCACCAGCATGCAGCGTCCCATGAGTTTGTTTTGAGGGTGGGTTCGGAAAAAAAGTTTAAATACTTGTATAGAGAGCCTCGCGTCGGGGACCACCAGACAGAACATACAAGGCTGCATCGGGGACCCACAAGTCAGAACATGCCAGAGAGGCTGACATAAGGGCCCTAGCAGTAACACCATACATGGCTGCCATGGTGAAAATAGTGGACGCGACCGGAAAAAAAAGTCCATCATACACACGTTGTACTTACAGAGAAGTTGACATGTCGGATCCAGCAGGCCCAAGCATAGCCCATGAAATTAGCCTATCAGCCCCAAGCATAACCCAATACCTTCTAATTCGGCCTTTTCGTGGTCTTCTGGCCACCGACCAAAGGCCATTTAATTTAGGAGTGAGCCCATGGAATATAAGCCATGACGAATAGGGCATCCGCCCCGAGTTAGCCTAGAATCTTTTTAGTTCAGCCTTTATGAGCAATTTTTGTACTCTGAGGCTCACATCTAGGACCCAAAAAACAGTCCAACATACACACATTTCTTTCAAATAGAGGCTGTCAGCTGGGACCCAGCATAGACACATTTCCTGCATGGACGTGGTTGACATCTGGGACCCAGCAAGTTTCCAAGGTCAAAACAGCGGACATGGCCAAAAAAAGTCCGTCATACGCATGTTTCATTTACAGAGAGGCTGATATATGGGACCTAGCAGTGCGACCTTATACAGATGCTGCATCAAGCAATGTTGCTAGTTCGAAACAGGGAGGCACGAGCGAGAAAAAAGTTCAGCATGCACACGTTTCTTGTAATGAGAGGCTGAAATGGGGGACCCGGCAACATGAGCAAACGACAGATTCGTCGAGTAACGCTATCTAGTTCGGAACAGGGTAGCGCTAGAGAAGAAAAAAATCCATCATACCCACGATTCTTCTAATGTGAGGCTGACATAAGGGACCACCAGCCTAAATAAACGGCTGATGCAGCGAGCAACGCTATCAAGTTCGGAACACAAAGGCGCGATAGAGGGTAAAAAATCCATCATACACATGTTTCTTCTACTGAGAGGATAACATGTGGGGCCCAGTAGCGTGATTAAACAGTTGATGCATCGAACAATGCTATCAAGTTCGGAATAGGGTAGCGCAAGCAAAGGAAAAAATCCACCATACACATGTTTCTTCTAATGAGAGGATGACATGTGGGGCTCAGGAGGTTGGTTAAATGGTACATGCGTCGAGCAGAGCTATCACCTTCGGAACAGGGTAGCGCTAGCGAAGAAAAAAACTCCATTATACACATGTTTCTTCTAATGAGAGGATGACATGTGGGTCCCAGGAGGTTGATTAAACGGTAGATGCATCGAGCAATGCTATAAACTTTGGAACAGGGTAGCACGAGTGAACGAAAAAATTCCATCATACACATGATCCTTTTAATGAGAGGCTGACATGTGGGACCTAGCAGCCTAACTAAACAGCAGCCGCATCAAGCAACGTTATCGAGTTCAAATCAGGGAGGCATGATCAAAAAGTATGGTCCGCTAGAGACACTGATGTCCGGGACCCACACGCCTCAAAAGACTTCAGTGAGTCAACATCGCGCGAGGAAACGAAAATCTTGCTTCTGCCATGCGCCAGCCGAGCTTCCTCTATGTTTTTAGCGGTTTCGTCATAGTAGAGGGCCATGAAACCAGAAAAAATGTTCTCCATCGGCTACAACCGAGCCGAGAATTTCATCACGGAAGACATGCCTTCTACGACGATCGTCAGGCCAAGTCGTTGCGGAAGAAACTTTTCTTGTAGTGTACCCAGGCTACCATCAGATTTGAATGAAGGAGGAGTATCAAGAGAAGACGGCCTTCATCACACCTTTTGGCATCTACTGCTACACAACGATGCCCTTCGGGCTGAAGAACACAGGAGCCACCTACCAAAGGTGCATGCAGGCATACATCAAGAACCATCTTGGCTGCAACATTCGGGTCTATGCGACGACATAGTGGTTGATGACCCACAAGTATAGGGGGTGTATCGCAGTATTTTCAATAAGTAAGAGTGTCGAACCCAACGAGGAGCAGAAGGTGCTGGCTAGTGGTATGGATCAGGAATTCTCTGCAAATACTTAGCAAACGGATTTTTAGGGTTTTTTGATAAAGCAAGTAAACAAAGTACGAGTAAATAAAAGATAGTAGGAATAAATGCAGCAAGTGGCCCAATCCATTATGCAACAAAGGACAAGCCGGTTGTATTACTTAGGATGAATAAACGTTCTCGAGGACACATGGGAAGACTGTCAAGTGCTTTCGCTTCATATAGTTGATTAATCTTCTTCAGCTTGCTAAGTGTTGTGTGGGTGAACCTGTGATAATGTACCGACCTTCCTAGGACTAATACATACTTGTGATTATACCCCTTGCAAACATCCGTAAGTACAAGAAAGTAATTAGGGTAGAAACCTAACCACAGCTTTAAACTCTAAGACCCTTACGTCCCTTGTGCAATGGTTTCCTAACGGGGGTTCAGGTTTCTGTCAGTCCGGCAACCCCTACGATTAGTAGCCAAATACACAATGCATTCCCCTAGCTGCATATAGGTGAAGTGTCATGTAGTCGACGTTCACATGACACCACTAGAAGAAGTGCACCACAACTTAAATATCAAACTATTTAATCTTTCTCAACACAATTCCACTACTAACAACATGACTTCTCCCATGTCCTCTAGAACAAAACAAACTACTCACAAGACATCATATGGATCATGATCAGAGACGGAATAATGATGTATAACAATCTGAACATAAACAATAATACAATGGTTCACTCAATAGCATCAACTACAAAGAGTAATCAACACCGGGAAAGTTTCCCCTATGAACTATGCAAGATTCAACACAATTGTTACAGCAATATGGAGATGGTGATGAGGGTGCTGATAGTGATGATGATGGTTATGATGATGATGATGATCCTGATGAAGTCCAGCTTGATGGTGGTGTTGATGGTGACGATCTCCCCTCTCCGGGAAGGAATTCCCCCAGCAGAAATCTGTCTGTCGGAGAGATCTTTCTCTCTCGGTGTTTTCCGTCCCGCAGAGGCGCCGGAATCTTTCTGTGGTCGCTCCCCGAGTCTTAGTGTTTCGGGAGGATAATATACGCCATAGGGGAGTGTTAGGGGTGGATTAGGGCGGCCACACCACCTCGTGGCACGGCCTAGGCTAGCCCGCGCCAGTGGGTGGTGTGGGCCCCCTGTGTTCCATCTCTAGCCCCCCTTCTGGCTTGCTTCGTCCTCTAGAAAAATAGGATTTTCTGTATATTTTCTCGGATTTTCTGATCTTCACGAATTTTGCCTCCAAACAGCACATTTTCCATTAGAATCCTGACTGCAGCGGTCCATGCTCCAAAAGTCATCAACCATGCAAAAACAGATGAAATAACATAAGTATCACCTCTCAATACGAAATATATCAATGAATAACAATGAATTATGACATAGAATGGTGATGCAAAATGGACGTATCAACTCCCCCCAAGCTTAGACTTTGCTTGTCCCCAAGCAAAACTAAGATCAATAAACATGGCCTCAGGTTTATGGAGTGAAGAGTCGATAAAAGAATCCGGACAAGAAGCATCACATTCATCAAATGCATAGATCATAATAGAAGACAAGTCACTATTATAAAACTCAACTTGTAATAGGTAAAGAAAACACAATAAAGATACATGAAGTAAATCATAATTGGTAATGGCAAACTTAGCTCTTGGTCGAAGAATAGTTGATAATTTGCTGGAGTTCACAAATATCTGGTTTTCAATGATAGCTTTCAAAGTAGTAAACATCAAGATAAGAGCAATGTGCAAAACAAGGAACATAAGAAACATGATTGAATAAATCATCATATGAATGAATGAAACACAACAACTCAAAATACTTGCTGAGATAGAAGGGAGTAGGTTTACTGACTCAACTGCAAAGTAAAAGAAAGGCCCTTCAAAGAGGGAAGCAGGGATTGCAAGTTTCATAAAGAGCTCCCAAAAATTATGATACTTACTAGCTTTCAGCTCTCGTTGCCCCTATCATAGGCATCTTTAAGTGATTAAGGTTAAAGTGATCAAATATGAGGATATGCATTGACAAGTTGTAAGTTGAGAATCACATGTCCCTTGAATACGAGGGTCGCTCCTCATGCTACTCAAGTTTAGTCACCGGTAAGTTCTTGTCATCGTAAGCATATGTGTATCATAGAGAACCGCCAATGGGGTACCCCTTGCCCGATGATACGGAAGAATCCCCATATCAAAATGACAAGGCAAGCAGACAACAAGCATCTCAGCAATCTTCTTATTTGCGATGGGAATATGGTGCTTTTTTCTCTCTTTCCTCTTTTCATAATATCTCTTTTTTTCTTTTCTCTTTTTCTCAATCTCTATCTCTTTTTTATAAGAAGAATGCTTCATAGGTGCTCGTTATGGTTACGCTGCAGGTTTCCACCATGTCAGCATGGATTAGACTAGTGGCCCAGGCGTTTCTCTAACACACATGCATAAATCCATGGACTTACAAGCTCCCCTTTCATTTCACACCGACGACATCCATAGACAAAATAACATGATATCAACTTGGTACAAGGTACCAGTGCAATGTTGAAAGCGTTCCCCATGATAGCATGGTTCTGCTAATTCACAACTTACAAAGCCCAAGCATATACGCAACATAGGTGAGCACAATGCTTCAAGTTTATTAAATGCAAGAAAGTAAAGTGTGCCATCAAGTTCATGAGAGCTTTAATCACTAATTTTAACATAACAAGTTTAATTTGGGAGGTAGATAAAACAAGAATTTACTTGGAATAGCAATAGTGCTAATAGGCAGGTATGGTGGACACAAATAGCAAAGGTTTTGGTTTTAAGGAGTGGATGCACGAGAAGAATTCCCTCTCAGTACATATTTTTGGCTAGCAAGGCTAGGTAGCAAGTATAAGAGTTGAAGGAAACAAAAAAATATACAAGTGATAAAAAACAAGCATGCAATCTTCCTTGGAAGCACAAAAGATCTTAACTAGAGAATACTAGACATGAGCAAATCAAGAAAGAAAGATGATGAAATTATATTTCTTTAGAGTACTTTTATCTTTTCTTTCAACTCTCAAAAATAGTGTGCTACTGACCGAGCCAGGTTTGCCAAAACCAACTAAATTAACTCAATGATCTCAAAGTGATACCAATACTAACAACAAGATCAATCATACAACCACGAATTGAAAACTAATATAAGCTATGAAAAAGAGTGAATGACAGAACTTATCATTAATATTCCATAACGACAACTCACACCAAGGGATACATATCTAACGAGAGAGAGGGGACACTTCCATAATGCAAACCATCCTACATAATAACTTCTCTATTCATGATATGACTCTACTAATAAGGTAAAAAGATAGAAGATAGTGATGTGATACCGTGGCACTCCCCCAAGCTTGGAACAAACTAAGGGGATGCCAAACCTGATGACGAATTACTCCTTTGGTGGTGGTGGTGGTAATATTTTCTTAGTTGACGTGAGGAAATCTTCCAGCATCTTGCGAAGCCTACTATTCTCCCATTGAAGCATGTCCACCTTCCTCTTCAAGTCTCGGTACTTATCGCAGAACTCCTTAGTGACTCGTTGTAACTACCTTGGAAAAACCCTACGCTCTAAGTTCATGCCTGGATGAAACGGGAGTGCTTAAAATAGTACAGCGGGTGCCTAGAGGACCGCCCACGTGTAGACCCGTCGGCCGTCCTAACCACTTCCAAGACACCAGGACAAGAGCGAGCGGCGTAGGCAATAGGCGAAGAGATCAAATACATACACAATTGAGTATGTATGCAAGCTACCATACAACAGTTCTCAGAGCCATTCCATCTAAAAGAAATAGAAATATTGCAATGCCATACGGCAAGATCCAAATATCCTAGATAGAGATAATAGTTTAGGATAGCTCATCATACATCAAACATCAGAGTATCAGGCGGAAGCGGAAAACAAGATCCGAGTACGGATAAGAACCAAATCGGCATAAGATGCCACATAAATAAACACATCCCGCCCACAGATCTCGCGGATCCCCATCCCCCGAATCTCTACACCGAGTGATCGTTGCCAACATCATCTGTCTCCTCCACCCAGTATCCATCTTGCGAATACACCTGTTCATCTGAATCAAACAATTTATCGTGTGAGACCCTAGGGGTACTCAGCAAGTCTTTATGCCTCTAAAGGGGACATATACCTGGGGTGACACAATTGCAGCAAAATATAATAACTAACAAGTCTATAGATATTCTCTAACCATCCGCCTAACCAAAGATAGACGGATGTCCATTAATTAGGAACAACAGTTGTAACAGTATAAAGTAACAGATCCATCCTCCTTCTCGCTTACCAACGAGAAAGCGGACGAACAACCCATCCGTTGGCAGTTTTATTAACCATTCCATGAGTATTGCACTATTTACTAGTCAGGTACTTTAGTCAAATTAATAGCGATACTTTAGTTATACTTGTCTATGATCGAGGAACTGTGCTCCAAGTCGTCCATAACCGCGGACACGGCTTTCAGAAAGATTTACCCTGCAGGGGTGCACAAATAGCAACACACACTCGATCAACCTCGGAAAAACCAACTCAAAACCCAACGAGGCATTCACGACAAAGCGATCACAGGATTCAGAAATATTTCAGGGGGCCACCCCACTAAGCTACCCGCAACAAAGTTGGCCGGCTCCGGAACGGACCCAGGGTTTGCGACGACGGTTGTAAACGATTGGAACCCGAAAATATGACTGGGCTTGTCGATACCGCGAAAATGTGGCGCAATCCAAAACAGTACAGGTGCTCCACGCACAATCTTAAACAAAACAGTAAGCATGGCATAAGTACAGGATAGTAACAAAACCCCCAAACTACTTTGTGGCCCCAAGAAATAGAAATGAATCAAGCTCTGGCTCAGGGGGGTCCATAAGGCCTCCCGGATGTGGATAGTGTGAATAGTCAAGGAACAGGAATCAAGTACTCGGGGTCCTACGGGACACAAGTGAGCATGAAAAACCAAATAGCAGATATTGCCCACCAGTGCCTCTTTCATTAGTTATCCCATTACTACTCAGGTTAAGTTGTTTAGGTACCTCGTTTTCCATCAGACACTCACATACCCTACACATGCTGTTCTACGACTCACATGGCTCAAACAACTCCTGTAGTAATGGCTCATCTGATGGAGGAACAAGCTTCGGTGGGGTTTAAAAGTAAAGGCTATGCAGTACTTGGGATTCAAATTAATGCAACCGCGACTCAATGATGCAAGAATAAGATAGAGGCAATAGGTACTATATGTATGCAAGCATGTGGTAGTGCTTGCCTGGCAGCTCAGTTGAAGCGAGAGGTGGATCTGGGTAGAACTCCTGTGATTCCTGATAATTCTCCTGTTGGGCGTCTATTCGAAGAAGAACCAAACAAACAATGGCCAACATAAATAAAGTGCACAATCATACGAATTAAAATGCGACAAGCACACAAGCATGCCATGATGAATGATGCACAATTTATGTAACACCCTCGAATCGGCCCTATGCAAGTTTCAGCCATTTCCGCCAAACCAGCATAGAAATGATTCAAGGACACCCACCAGGCACTTTCGTGCGGGTGGAAAACGAAGTAATACCATTACACAACAGTCCTCGATGGGACCCACAGAACAGATATATATACAACACGACTCCACGAGTCAAGAATACAGATATACAATACAAAGATCCAAATCATCTGGAAATCGATAGGGCGTCCGACTACGGACAAGATGCAAATTGGGCTAAGAGCCCTGAAGAATAACCAAGGGCATCCATAACCCTGCCCAGGCCAAGCCGGAAGGGTAACCCTGCTAACGATGGCGATCTCAAACCTGCTAAAACAAAAGGGGTGCCGACAAAGGGCAAAGGAAAAAGAGGAGCGTCAGTACTGAGGCTAGTACACGGCGAGGCTAGAATTCGGCGGCTCTCGCCTACATAGGTATGTTGGACTGAAGAGGCAGCGCAGCGGCACTAAACAACCTATAGAGACTCGGTGAAACTGGCGGCTATTAGAGAGGGATAAGAAAGACCTATTCGGATCCAACCTAAGACTACACAAAACATACCCATCCTGGTATTTCCCCCTCGAGACCAAACGAGGAAGTCAGACCGAGGAACTCACACGGTTGGCAATTTTACTCATTCCGTTTTAGTTGCAGCACTAACTATTCAGATATAGATAGCATGAGTCATCCTAATAGCATAAGTAGTGGGCAGTTTTAATCACCATTCCATTGTAGTTGGATCATTTACTAGTCAGATATAATTGTCCTAAGGAATCCCAAAACCCAGAAATTGTTGGCACTTTTATCACATTCCATTGGAGTTGCAATACTTACTAGGCAGGTACAGCATGTCACGAAACAACCCAGATCCACCAGTTGTTGGCATTTTTAATATCCATTCCGTTATAGTTGCATCTGATTACTAGTCACATATTAAGTCAAATTTATAGCACTACTTTAGTTATGCTTGTCTATGATCAAGATATTGTGCTCCAAGTCATCCATAACCGCGGACACGGCTTTCAGAAAGTTTTACCCTGTAGGGGTGCACAAATAGCAACACACACTCGATCAACCTCGGAAAAACCAACTCAAAACCCAACAAGGAATTCACGACAAAGCGATCACAGGATTCAGAAATATTTCAGGGGGCCACCCCACTAAGCTAGCCACAACGAAGTTGGCCGGCTCCGGAACGGACCCAGGGTTTGTGACGACGGCTGTAAACGGCTGGGAACCCGAAAGTGTGACTGGGGTTGTCGATACCGCGAAAACGTGGGGCGATCCAAAATAGTACAGGTGCCCCACGCACAATCTTAAATATAGCAGTAAAGCATGGCATAAGTACAAGATAGTAATAAAGCCCCAAACTACTTTGTGGCCCCAAGAAATATAAATGAATCAAGCTCTGGCTCAGGGGGGTCCATAAGGCCTCCCGGATGTGGATAGTGCGAAAAATCAAGGAACAAGTATCAAGTACTCGGGGTCCTACGGGACACAAGTGAGCGCGGAAGAACCAAATAACATATATTTCCCACCGATGCCTCTACATTAGTTATATCTAGCTTTTTAATAGTTGTATTTAAAGTCATGATCATCTCCACTAATAAGCATCTCCACCAATAAACATCTGCCAGCATTCCAACAACTGTGGTACTTGACAACACGAGATCGCACCTGAGCAAGCAACTACGACTCGCAAGGCCAGCTATCTACCAAACACAGGTAATGGGAGGTGTCCAAGGCAATATAGAGGCTACACGGGATATATCTGGTACGGAACACTAAAGCATCGCGACACGGATAGCAATAGATCAACAGGAGGAAATAAAGACTATAAATGCAAAATAGGTAGAAGGAGGAGAGATGCTCGCCTGGGAAACACTGCCGATGGTTCATATCCGGAGAACTTGTCGATACTCGCATCAACTCATCGGCCTAATCCGCGAAGAAGCAAACACTAGAAGAAACACCGGATGCAATATTTAATACTATGGTAGAAGATCCGGCATGCTTATGATATGATGCAGATGCGGTGCAATTAGTCAATATTAAGCGGAACCGGGGTTCCGACAATTAATTAAACGGTTCAAGTTATTTAGAACCCCCGCAATTTAGATGTTGTATTAACAAGGCGAAACAGGACATCGGTTCGCTACACAAATTTAAATGGAGTCCGGAATAAGACAAAGGTATCCCGCAGATGGACTCCATATTTAATTATGAGGTGATCCGGCATAATGCCCCCAAACCATAGACAGGTATGCATGCATGAACAATTTAATATGCAACAAGGTATATGGAAATTTATAAAATAGGGGCTCGGGAAAAGGTCCACACATTGACGTTTGGGCGATCTTGGTGCTTCGAAGGTTCAGGGGTTCGGTCTTGACGGAATCGGTCTTCGCCTCCGGGAACGAGGTCTTGGCGTACTGATATCTATGGTCCCATGTTGGCGTGCTTGGAGACCCGACTTCATGTCGAACTTGAATGGGTACCGATGGTTCATTGGTAGACTCTGGCGGTGGCACGATGTACTGGTGAGGTTTACGGTTCGCCTCAGTGCATCGTCCTTGAGTCGGTCTCGGAGATCCTTTCCTGGCTTGGTGTCAGCGTAGAACTCGAATAGGTAGCCTTGGGCCTCTAAAATCCTGTGGTGTTCCCGGGGAACACTTCACACACTTCTAATAGCCAGAGCAATCACCGAGGCCGGGATGGCGCATCATCTGCAGAACAATGACGAGGCCCAACATGTCAAACAACACTAGATGGTAGTCGGACTTGTTGCTTCCCGCCACGGAGGGAAACAGACAACCTGCAGGGCATCTAGAGGCGCGGCTCTAGGCGTGCGGCGTCGCACGCGAGCAGGGCCGGCGGCGGCTCAGAGGAGGACGCGGCGCCACAGGGCCGGCCTGCGGGTGCTACAGGAGAACGGGAAGGCAGTGGCGCAGAGAGGCGATGATGGCCGCTAGTCGCAAGGAGGCATCAGGGGCAGAGCTTGCTCGCGCCAGAACCGACCGAGGAGACGCAGTCGTGGAGGAGGGTCGGCCTGGAGAGCTTGGCGAGGCCGGCGAGGAAGGCGGCGACGAGCACGGGCGGAGGAGGAGACGGGGAGGCCGGCGGTAGGTCTTGCTAGCGGGGCCGGTGCTGGGGCGTGCGGGCGATGGGGTTCCGGCTCGAGGCAGCCGAGGTCCTCGGAGGCGGCGCAGGGCTCGGCGGGGCGTCGGCCGCGCACGGAGGCAAGGCGCTGGAGGCGGACGGCGGGAGGCCGCGGGAGTCGACGACGAGGCATCGCGGGGATGGTGGCTGAGGAGGGGGCCGGGAGAACGGCGGCGCATCTGGCGGAGGGGCTCGAGGCACGGGGAGGCGGCGGGCGCCGGAGCAAGGCGAGAAGGAGGAGGCCGTGCGGGGATACAGGCGAGCGGGATAGGTGGGGAATTCAGGGGCCGTCTCGCAGGGTGGGGCCAGGGCAGGTGGGTCGCGTCGGTGGAGTGGAGAGAGAGGGAGGAGGTGGTGACCAGGGGGTTGTCCGCTTGTGCAGCATGGGGGCACGCGCGGCTCGGCGGGAAAAAGGTGGGCCAGGGGGTTTTGGAGGCGAGTGCAGGCGCGGGAGCGGGGTGGACGCGGTGCGTGCGCGTGTGTGAGTGCGTGCTCTGTGTGTGTGGCTGCGGCGCTCGAGGGCGGCCAGGGTGGGGCGTGCGTGTAGGTTAGAGTAGTGGGGATTGGCCAGGGGGTGAGGTGGCGCAACGTGGTTGGTCGGCGTGAGGTGGAGGTGTGAGGTGGAGGGAGAGGATTGGTCAGGGTGAGGTGGAGGGAGACTGGGTAGGATAGGATTGGGTAGAATTAGGACTAGATATTTTTAGACTACGGTTTGGAGGTGGCCGGCCGGGCTTTCGGGCCTGGCGGCTGCCTCCAAAAAAAATAATATAAAATTTTATTATTTAAAACGGGGCTTTTGCAAACCGTATTTAGACAAACCAAAATATTCCGGAGGCCCGGGTTTTGTATTTGAATAAAGGCTAGGTATTTAGAAAACAGAAATAGGGTTTTTCGAAAATAGTTTTAGACAACAAATGCATGATGATGACGATGCTCAAATGCAATGTGACATGATGACATGAGCATGCAGTCATGATGATGCAATGCACAAAAACAACGCGATTTTTTAGTAGTGGTTTTTGCGGGGCACCACAATTTACATGGCAATAATGTAGCATGGCATGGTGAGGTGTGGGGTACAAGATTAAAGCATTTTATTATTTATGTAGTCAAGTTTTATTGCCATAAACAGTTCTGATTTTTAATAATGACATGATGCATGCTTCAGTTCAGAACATGGAATGCATAGTTAGAACGGGCTCGTCGCGCTGATCGATTTAGACATATTATTTGTTAAATTTGGAGTTATAGGTTTAAAGCTATTAATTAATTAAGAAAAGGGCATTTTATTGTAATTTTAATCATCTCAAAAATTTAAAGTGCTCAAATAATATTTTGAAAGGCATATTTGAAATCCTCACATTTTTCTGATTCAAAAACATATATTATTTGTACTATTTGGATTTACAGATTAAAAGTTATTAAAAACAGAATTTAAATACATATAAAACATTTATGAAAATTGTTTTTATAAAACAGATAAACCAGATATTTTTTCCACACAGCCTTAGCTAGCCACAGTCGCAGATAGGTGGGCCTCGCTGAGCTGGTGCCACTGCGCGCGCCAGGTCTTTTGCTACCGCGCGCCAGCCAGCCACAGGGACTGACCGGTGGGTCTGGCGCCAAAGAGGCCCGCGCGACAGCGAGCGGAACGGGGGGGTGCCCAGTGGGGGATCTAGGGCCGCGGGTTGAGGGGCTGGAAACCTGGGTCCCTTTTTGTAAAAAGCCCCGCAACGATGACAGGTGGGGTCTGGTGTACCGCGGGTTGAGACAAAAAGGTGTAGGGGGTATTTGCAAACTGCGCACGGGCTACTGTTTTTCTTCTCTGACGAACTGACAGAAATGACAGCGAACGGCGCGGCGAGGCGGGGGTTCAAACCCGCGACCTGGGGCGTGCGCGCAGAGAGGCGGAGCCACTGCGGTTTGGTGGGGGTTGCTGACAGGAGTGATCTAGGCGGCTAGGTAAGCGGTTGCGCGGCGCGACGACATGCAGAAGCTCGCGCACGCCGGCGCACAGAGAGCGCTCGGCACAAAGTCCAGCAAGACCAGGGGGAGCAGGCGAGAGAGGGGGTGTCAGGGAGGAAGGGCAGCTCACCGCGGGGCTGCTGGTGGGGTCAGATCAGGACGGGGAGCAGCAGATCGGCGGTGAAGCAGGTGGCCGGCGGATCTAGGGTTTTGGTCGGCGTCGTGGACGTGTAGCAGGTCCTGAGGCGTCACCTCCTCGGCTTCGTGCACAGGGACGACGCAGAGGCTCGCCTCGTTCTTCCTCGATGCCCAAATGCCACGCCCGCCTCCTCTGTGGTGGTGGAAGAGGAGATGCCGACGGTGGACGGCGACAGAGGAGAGAGGGGATAGCGGCAGGTGGGGGAGAGAGGAGTGGCTGGGCAGGACCCGGAGTGGATCTGGGGTGCCAGGCAGAGAGGAGGGAGTAGGTAGATAAGCAGAGAGGGAGAGGGAAGATGCCGTGGGGCTTGGGAGGAAAAAGGTGGCTTCGGCCACCTTTTCTCTCCTCTCCTCACGTGCTCGACGTGGAGCAGCAGGGCCAGGAGGGCAGGAGGCTCAGGCCAGAGAGAGGAGAAGGGGTGGTTCGGGTGGGGCCAGCTTGGCAGCGAGAGAGAAAGAGAGAAAGAGAGAGGGTCGGGTTGAGCTAGGGTGTGCTCGGCATGGAGCTAGGGTTGGGGGTGGCTCGGGTCAGGTTAGGGGAAGGAGGGGGTAGCTCGGCTGGTTAGGGTGGTGGTGAGGTTAGCAAGGTTAGGGTAGGGGTGATGGCTCGGCAAGGTGAGGGTGAGGTGGTAGGGTTGGGATTAGGGTTTAGCTTTTTCTCATGATCAAAAGCATGAGGGTGACATGGGTGGCACGGGTGTGTGGAGAAGGTTAAGGAGAGGTAAGGGGGTAGGGTGGTAGAGGTTTAGGGTTTTACCTGATCAAAGCTAGATCAAGCAAGAAAAGGTGGTGAGATGGAGAGGTAGGGTAGGGCTAGGGTTTGTTTCCCTTGATCAAGGCAATATCAAGCAAAGGTGAAAAGGAGATGGGGTGAGGAGCTTGATGCACATGGCAAGGAAACAGAGATCAAGATGGGGAGGGTTTGGGGTAAGAGCAAAAAGAATAGAGCCAACAAGATTTGAATCCAAAAGGACCATGATCCACTCAATAATCCAAGATGAGAATGTGGTGATGATCTTGCATGGCCCATGCATATTCAATAAATGCCATGTTAGTTCTTGTGAAAACAAAATAATAATCATGGCATTTATACACATGCATTCCCAAAATATGGAGTAAGGCCAAGATAAAAGAATTAAAATGGAATTATAAGGTATGTTCCATGTGGAGTAGATGGAGATGCTCAAATTTGAATATAATTTGGGACATGCTAGTGTGTGTGTTCCACTAGGTGCATAATATCCCCAATAATATTCCAACCTGAGCAAAAATTTCAAAACAATCCATATGGAAGCTAGAAAGAGGGATGCCACTCACAAAGCATGCAAAGGTGGCTCCACATATCAATAATGTGAAAACAACATGAGGCTTGCATGTGAGCATGTGGATTTGTAAGAGGATCCATCCCAACCCATATGAGCTAGAGGTAAACCCAAATAAGATGTAAAGCCCACATATAGTTGGATGGCGGAATTATAAGGTGGTGACAAGGAAAAGGTGGTGGAGTTGAATAAAAGATTTGCCCCCAACTCAACTTGGGCATCAAGCATTTATCAAGAACCAAATACAATATATCAAGAGGCAAAATACAATTAATAATGCATATGAGAGAAGAACCAATTGAAAAAGGGTTTTATATGATGCTCAAATGCAAGGTGGCATGATGACATGAGCATGATATAATTATGATGCAACAATTATATGTAGGAAGTAGCAATTATATTACTAGACCATGTAGCATTACATATGTTAGACAGATGGAATGCTAGACTCGTAGGGCTTTCGTTGATACAGGGCAAGAGACTAAAGGTACCAGCCCCTGCTTGGGGTCTTGGAGATCTTTCTCCATAGGCTCCTTCCCCTTATCCTTGGCGGACACCATTGTGCTTCTAAACCTTCAAAGAGTATGTCCTGGCAGAAACAGATCGAAACAAAGACACGACAAGAACACAGTATACGAACCTCGGGGGGTCCGAGGGGTTATATATTACGAAGTTTCATATCAAAAGGAAGGTACTGGGAGAAAACGAGTCGGAGGCGGAGTCCGGGGTGGACTGACCACCTGGTGGCGCGGCCAGGGGAGGGCCCATGCCACAGGGTGGTGTGAGCCACCCTGGCTCCGTTTCCGTCCCTCTTTCGCTTCGTAGCTTTCCTTATTGACTGAAAACTGCAAAAATATAGTTGGATAGTATTTTCGCAGAACTTTTCTTACCAGAATTGTGACCTATTTGGAAGCGGACTCCGCAGGTCTCTGAATTTGGTATCTAGTAGATTCTTCCGGAGTCACCACTTGAATAATATCAATATCTTCATCTTGATACACTTACTACTTGAGTCGTGAAACCATTCACTTTCTCATTACACCATTATCTCCACTACCTGGAAATTTCTTTTACACAAAACTTCACACAGTTCTCATTAGCAACATTAGTATAAGTGAAGTGATAAAACTATTTGAGTCCAACTTCAACTGAAAACCATCAAAACATCAGCTACTGTAGCAACTCCTTCCGAAAACCCAAAAAGAATTCAAAAGGGAAATCGAATAAAGAAGCAAATGCAAGAGTGGCAAAATCTGTCAAAACAGACAACCAGGTAAAGATCAATTTTTTCAAAAATCTTCTATTGCTCAAATAAAAAAGTGCAAAACTAACGAAAGTTAAATAACAACCTGGGGAAGAAGCACAAATAGTTACAGCTCAATCCGACATACAGATATCTCTCACAAATTTTTACGGTGAAGCACAAAAATCTGTTTCGGGACAGTAACTTCCCCAAATCTTACTTCTCTCTCATTAGAGGTTGATCTTGACACAAAAACCAAAAAACGGATAAGGAGCGGTTATTACTGAAGTAATAACTTCCAAGACTCAAAGAAACAAAAACAAATTGAAAGAAAATAAACTGGTTGTCTCCCAAAAAGCTCTTTTTTATAGCCATTAAGATGGACATGATAATATTGAAGATGCTCACATAGGAATATAAATTGAAGTGACAGAGAGCATTAAGAAGCAAAAATACACATGTTTAAGTCTAACCCACTTCATATGCAAGGGACCATAAGCTACTTGCATAAGAAGGCAAATGAAGTGCAACATATAAACTTTCAGCATAAAATGAGGAAACTTGATATTGTTGAGATGCATAAGAACACTTTTCCCTCTCTCATAGTAACTTTCAGTATCATACATAAACTTAACAATATAGCCATCACCAGGATCATCGTAACAATGATCACTTAATCTAACAGAAAACACAGGAATACTAGCTCTCATAATACTACTTTGTGAAACAATATTAGAGGTATCCTTACAAAGGATAGTTTGTTCCTCTTCCACATATTTAGTGACAAAGTATTTCACATTTTCTATCATGGGTTCATCAACCATTTGTTTATCAGGTTCAACAGCTTCATTCGCACTTTCATCAACCATACTAGCTATCATAGAATGTTCCCTTATCTTAACTGGGAAAGGCATTTTCTCAATGTAAGGTTCAGGTAAAACATGATTAGCAGTATAAACTTCAGTATTTCTTGCAGGAACACTCTTAGCAATATCTTTATAAGGTTCATGATACTTATTCCACTTGTTTTTAGGCACTTCAATGTAGGAAGCAAAATCCTTAAAATAAGAAGCAATAGCTTGAGAGTCTAGACCATAAGCATTTTTAATATTTTGAAAGTCATGAGTTCCCATAAAAGATTCAATGCATTCATAATCATAATTTATACCTGACTTTCTACCTTTTTCATTCTCCCATGCTTCAGCATTGTCTTGAATACGGTCCAGAAGATCCCATTTAGCTTCTTCTTCCATGCGAATGAATGATCCAGCACAAGAAGCATCCAATAAATCCTTATCATAAAGAGGGAGTCTTGCATAAAAGTTGTTGATAATAATATTGTTGGGGAGCTCATGAATGGGACATTTGAGCATTAGTAACTTCAATCTCCCCCAAACTTGAGTTGTACTCTCTCAATCAAGAGGCCAAAAGTTGTATATTTGATTCCGATCTTTGTGAATCTCACTAGGAGGATAAAACTTTGAATAAAAGAGAGGCACTATTTCCTCCATTCCAGAGCTTGACGATTCTTCAGCAGCTTATACCATTCCTCAACTCTTCCTTTCAGCGATAATGAGAATAACTTCTTCTTAACTTGATCTATAGTAATACCTGCACACTTGAACAACCCGCATAATTCGTGTATAAAGAGCAAATGATCACCGGGATAGACAGTTCCATCCCCAACATAGAGGTTATCCATAACACGATCAATAATTCTTGTAGGTATTTTAAAAGCATCATTCTCAGCAGGTGGTGGCTTATCTACTACCTTAGCAGTGGTAGTAGCATTACCAAATAAGAAACTCAGCGAATTATCCATAACGAAAATAAAGCAACTAGCAGAAGTAAACAATACTCACAATAGAAGTTTCCTATACCAGTTCCACTATCCAATAGCGCTTCACTACCCATCAACGGCGCCAGAAGATAGTCTTGATGACCCACAAGTATAGGGGGTGTATTGCAGTATTTTCGATAAGTAAGAGTGTCGAACCCAACGAGGAGCAGAAGGTGCTGGCTAGTGGTATGGATCAGGAATTCTCTGCAAATACTTAGCAAACGGATTTTTAGGATTTTTTGATAAAGCAAGTAAACAAAGTACGAGTAAATAAAAGACAGTAGGAACAAATGCAGCAAGTGGCGCAATCCTTTATGCAGAAAAGGACAAGCCGGTTGTATTACTTAGGATGACCAAACGTTCTCGAGGACACATGGGAAGACTGTTAAGTGCTTTCGCTTCATATAGTTGATTAATCTTCTTTAGCTTGCTAAGTGTTGTGTGGGTGAAACTGTGCTAATGTACCGATCTTCCTAGGACTAATACATACTTGTGATTATACCCCTTGCAAACATCCGTAAGTACAAGAAAGTAATTAAGATACAAACCTACCCATAGCTTTAAACTCTAAGACCCTTACGTCCCTTGTGCAATGGTTTCCTAACGGGGGCAGGTTTTTGTCACTCCGGCAACCCCTACGATTAGTAGCCAAATACACAATGCATTCCCCTAGGCCCATATAGGTGAAGTATCATGTAGTCGACGTTCACATGACACCACTAGAAGAAGTACACCACAACTTAAATATCAAACTATTGAATATTTCTCAACACAATTCCACTACTAACAACATGACTTCTCCCATGTCCTTAAGAACAAAACAAACTACTCACAAGACATCATATGGATCATGATCAGAGACTGAACAATGATGTATAAAAATCTGAACATAAACAATAATTCAATGGTTCACTCAATAGCATCAACTACAAAGAGTAATCAACACCGGGAAAGTTTCCCCTATGAACTATGCAAGATTCAACACAACTGTTATAGCAATATGGAGATGGTGATGAGGGTGCTGATGGTGATGATGGTGGTCATGATGATGATGATGATCCCGATGAAGTCCAGCTTGATGGTGGTGTTGATGGCGACGATCTCCCCTCTCTGGGAAGGAATTCCCCAGGTAGAAATCTTTCTGCCGGAGAGAGCTTTCTCTCTCGGTGTTTTCCGCCCCGCAGAGGCAGCGGAATCTTTCTGTGGTCGCTCCCCGAGTCTTAGGGTTTCGAGAGGATAATATACGCTAGAGGGGAGTGCCAGGGGTGGACCAGGGCAGCCACACCACTTGGTGGCACGGCCTAGGCTGGCCCGCGCCAGGGGGTGGTGTGGGCCCCCTGTGGCCCATCTCTAGCCCCCCTTCTGGCTTCCTTCGTCTTGTGGAAAAATAGGATTTTCTGTATATTTTCCCGGATTATCTGATCTTCACGAATTTTGCCTCCAAACAGCACCTTTTCCATCAGAATCCTGACTGCAGTGGTCCATGCTCCAAAAGTCATCAACCATGCAAAAATAGATGAAATAACATAAGTATCATCTCTCAATACGAAATATATCAATGAATAACAGTGAATTATGACATAGAATGGTGATGCAAAATGGATGTATCAGTGGTCAAAACCAAATAGGAAACTACACTCATCGACGATCTCCGCGAGACCTTCGACAACCTTGACCACTGCAGGCTCTAGATGAATCTGGAGATGTGTGCCTTCGGCATCCCATCCGGGCAATTACTAGGATACCTTATCTCCACCCGAGGAATAGAGGCTAACCCGAAGAAGATAAGGGCCATACTGGCCATGGAGAAGCCAAAGAACGTCAAAGGCGTCCAACAGCTAGCTGGGCGAATTGTAGTGCTCAACCAATTTATCAGCCTAATGGGCAAGAAGGCACTACCATTCTACCTGCTTCTCTGCAAGACCGACAAGTTCGAGTAGACGGACGAGGCGCAAGAATCATTCGAAGATCTCAAGTGCCCGCTCTCCACCTCGCATGTTCTGGTGACCCCCAGGGAAAAGGAGCCAATGTTACTATACATCTCCGCCACAAACCAGGTGGTCAGTACCGTGCTGGTGGTCGAACGAGCCAAAGAGAACAAGATCCATGGGTTGCAATGCCCAGTATACTACATCAGCGAGGTACTAACACCCACCAAGCAACGGTACCTGCATTACCAGATGTTGTCCTATGGTGTCTTCATGATAGCATGGAGACTATGCCACTACTTCCAGGAGCACCTGATACTTGTGGTGAGCGACGCCTCGCTGAATCACATACTCAACAACCCCGACACGACGGGGTGGGTCGCCCTCTAGGGCATCGAACTATCCCAATGGGACATCACCTACGAGCGGTGGACAGTGATCAAGTAGCACGTACTGCCAGACTTCCTCATCCACTAGATGGAGAATCAACTCCCAGACATACCGGACATGTCCATCCTATGGACTATGAACTTTGATGGATCCAAGCGTAAAGAAGGAGCTAGCGCGAGCATCATCCTGACATCTCCCCAGGATGACAAGATGCGATATATCCTGTGGATGAAGTTTTGCGCATCCAACAAGGAGGCGGAGTACGAAGCACTGATCCACGGGATGCAGATGGCCAAGGCTTGCGGTGCAACAAGGATCATCATCTATGGCGACTCCAACCTCGTGGTTCAGCAAACCATGAACATGTGCGACGCCCTGCGCGACAATATGGTCATGTACCACGACCTCTACAGCGCACTCGAAGGTGACTTTGATGGCTATGAAACGTGGCACATCGGCCGTGAAAGTAACGAGGAGGCTAACACGTTCGCCAACATAGGCTCCATCTACGCCCGGGCGCCACCGGGTGTATTCTTGGAGCAAATCTGCGAGCGATCCATCAAGTTGAAGGCTAACACAGGGCCATCAGACGCAGCAGTGCACTCGGGGGGTATACCACCCAAAGAAGCCAAACAAAGATCTACACCAGACGGCCCCATGGAGGTCATGCTCATCTAACCATCCTTGACTCAGTCGTACGTCACGTACCTGCTCACCAAAAAGTTGTCGGATGACCCGACGGATGCGTGACACATATCTCGGCACTCCAAGACCTTCATCATCATTAATGGCAAGCTATACAAACAAATCATCATGGGCGTCTTTCAATGATGCATCACCAACAGTGACGGCAGGGGCGTCCTCCTAGAGATACATGAGGGTACCTCCGGACATCATGCTGGCAGTCGCGCTCTTGTCACGAATGCTCTACGAGCTGGCTTCTACTGGCCCACCACGATGCGTGATGCCAAGGAAATATTCGAAAGTTGCAATTCCTATCAGAGATTCACGACTAAGTCGCACGCACCAGGAGCGGAACTTAGGCCAATACCCGTCGACTAGCCCTTTGCACAATGGGGTCTCGACATGGTCGGCAAGCTACAAAAATCATCGTCTAGAGGATACTTCTACCTCCTCGTAGCAGTCGACAAGTTCACCAAATGGATCGAGACCATGCTAGTGACCAACCAAACTGGAGCCACCGCCATAAAGTTCTTCGAGTCCATCATCTTCAGATTTGGGGTGCCATGGAGCATCATCATCGACAACGGTATGAACTTCACCTCGAATAAGTTTCAGGATTTCTATGAAAACCTGGGTATTAACATCAGCTACGCCTCCGTGGCACACTCCCAGACCAAGGGTCAAGTCAAGAAGGCCAACGACCTAGTCTACAATGGCATCAAGAAGCGCCTCATTTGGCCTCTCGAACGAGCGGCAGGATGTTGGGCTGAAGAGCTAACCTCCATGCTATGGAGCCTATGCACAACGCCGAACAGCACCACAGGCTAGACACCATTCTTCATGGTGCATGGTGCTGAAGTAGTACTACCCGTGGAGGTGCGCTACAAAGCCCCAAAGGTCGTCACTTACATCGAGGCCGAATCTCTGACCGCACTCGAAGACTTCGTCCATCTCCTCAACGAAGCACACGAAATTTCTGCAGAATGATCAACCGTGTACTAGCAGAGCCTCCACAACTACCACAGCCGACGGTTGCGACCAAGGTCCTTCGTCGAAGGAGACCTCGTCCTGCGAGTGAAGCACAAAGGGCACCTCAAGCTCGAATCTCCGTAGGAAGGACCCTATGTGGTCACCAAAGTGATCCCAGGTGGCGCTTATCGCCTCAAGGACTTAGAGAGTGGGGTCGCATTCTCCAACCCATGGAACGTCGCGCAGCTGCGACGTTTCTACCCTCAAATGTTTTCCTTTACAATAAGGCTACTTAGCTAGGCTACATAGCCACACAATATACATCCTTCTATCCTACAATAAATAAAGCTAAGTACCTCAACCATATATTATTTTATGTTTTACTCTTCATGCATTTTGCACTCGGGGGTTGCGCCTCCTTAATGACCTCGTCACACGCATAACTCATCATCGCAATTGCCCGAGTAGCTGATTCATCTTACAATTGAACCCTTGAGAAACCCCAGCCCAGTTGCAGTGTAACTGACAGGTTGGCAAGGTGTTGAGAATTGGGAGCATCAGGCTAAACAAAAGGCATCACATAATCACATTCAAAAAATATATCTAAACTAGCGAGTTTACAACAATTACAAGGGCCACACAAATGCCCAATCAAAACTGTATAAGCTTTACAACACTTATACGTTTTGTGCTGGCTAACAACTACTCTACTGGCGTTGAAGAAGGATGTTGGTTTGCTCATCGAATAAATTCACGATGTCCTCCGCTGGCCGTGCAACCGCTCGATAGTGTGGGACCATGTTGCACACCATGCCATATGGAGGTGCCGGTGGACCTTCTGCAATAGCATCTAGTTCCACATCCGTACGCTGCATATGGAAAAGTGCAAGCGCAGCTTTAACACCTGCGACAAGTTGCTGGTACACGCACTCGCGAACAGCACCAGCATCGCGGAATTTCCATAGCAATGCCAGTAGAGTTACAGGTACCACGTCCAGCGGGAACATCGCCCTGAAATATGCTTAAAAGATGACCGCGCCATCTTCAAGAAGTGTAGCACCTGCGAAATACAATCCTACAGGGTCGCCGGCACGGTTGCCCGATCTCGATCAGTCTAGAAGAACCCCTAGCTTCTAGCTCCGCCTGAGTCAAGCAATTCAGTCGAATGCTGATATGATCCCTCTCTTTTTACAGAATGAGATTGACAACTACACATGCAAAGCAAGACACATCAGTACAATTCATGACAAGCCAAGAGCAAAACAAGTCAGTCGAATAATGCTCACATCGCAGACATTCATTGATCTGAGCAACCTTGCTGAGGAGATACTTCTCCCGCTCGTCTGCTTTCCCCGCCTTCGATTTCCACACATCGGCATTACCACGGATGATTAGCACCTTTTTATCCAACTCCTTCACACGGTCGCATAACTGCGTGATCTAGGAAGATTGTCCGCTCTTGGGCAAGGTATAGCTAAGAACGCAGACGAAGTTGGCACGCCTATGCGCCACTCGCAGAACCCTATTCAAGCAAAAAGTTGAAGGATATGAATCATCGATCAAGGAATTCAATCCCGGAGATACAAGAAGAAGCATCAAGCAGCCAAAATATACATATCAAGTTTAAACAAGTTCTTGATGGGGTTCCCCCCCACAAAAGCACTCTAGGACAATTCGAGTTCCTAGCATAACTATACAATAGGCAGAAGAAAAGCTAAGCCTACGCATCAGCACCAGTGGGCTTTGTGGACTCCGTGGCAACCTCCGACGTCGTGGCCTTTGCAGCAGCAGCCCCCGACGTCATGGTCTTCGCCATGTTCTATCGCTTTAGCTCCGCGGAATACTTCACGAGCGTCTCTATGAGCCGGGACCCATACTTATTATAGCGAGAAGCAAAAGGAGCGAATGATGTCTCTTCGCCATCCACATTCACCGGCATATTCGATGTGATCTTGCTCACGTTCAGCTCAGTGCCGCAGGCCTGCGCCATCACCAGTCCGAGGGATGCACCCACTCCCTTCTGCATATGCTTATAAATCATACACCCCCGACAAAAGCTTCAGCCAGGCCGCCAACGTCCTCAATAGCCTCGGCTTTCGGCATCATCTCCTCCCATATACGCTGAAACATGACTTTGGACTACTAATGGAAGCACTATGGTCTTCGACTACAGCCACGGCGCCGACTAGGAGATCCTCGCGGGTCAACACCTGGTGGTCGAAGTCCATGCCGGCCACATCTACGAAACCATAGCAGTTCATGATCAAGAACAAGAAGAAGTCAAAAACATCAATGAATCCGAAAATAATGTTGGACCAAGAAACAAACCAGAAAGAGCATGGGCAGCGGCTAGTAGTTGTTCTACGAACCCGTGCTCCCTTTTAGCTGCAGCTGTCGCTCGTTCTTCCTTGTGCCATTGCAACTCCTACTTGTAGCGCTCGAGGGCATCGACTGCATCCTTTCTCTTCATCTCTGCTGCACTGAGGCTCTTTTCAAGCGAGCTCAGTCAACGAAGACTCTCGTTATTCTCCTCTGGCAACAAAAGACACACTAGTCGGGAATTTCTTCCATTTTCATATGAATCACTTGAAGAAGAAAGGACCTTACTTTGCAGCTTCCGGTAGTCAGTATCTAGGCGCACATAATCCTTGACAAGGCGAATCATGTCCTGAAGAAAGGGCTGGAATGGATTCCGCGTTAGAAGAGCATAAAAGCACCCGGGGGCTCCCTCGAATGACTAAAAATACACTTACGTGATCACCCGAAGACTCTGAAGGTTCTCTTCTGGTCGTCCAGGTTAGAAACCCTATGTTCCTCCAGCTTGGAGGAACTCGAAGAGCTCGTGCTGGAGTTGGCCGCTGTCTTCGGGGAAGGCTCGGGCTGTTCCGCAAAATTCTCCCTCGACTTCACGACTCCCTTATCCTCCATCTCACAGACGGTGTCCAACGAGCATGACGCCGTGGCACTTCAGTATAGGCACAAGATAATAAGTAGAAGGAAAACAATGAAAAGAACAATCTACAAACATCACAAAAGGAGCAGAAGCTCACCTGTCAAATTTATCGAGGTCAAATACCTTGTCATGTTTCTGCTTCTTCAGCGGCAGGGGACGCACGCTGCGAATGGACACCGCTGGACGGATCCGTGGCACCCTCCTCAGGAGCAGCGTCCCTCGACGTCCCTAGCATGGAGGCATCCGACTCCTTGCTTCACTCCCACTTGCGAGACCCAGCCTCGCAGGACTCGGGGTCTACCTGTGTCTCAGCGGCACGCACAGTCGAGTCTGACTCGTCTACCTCTGCGGCCTCTGGAGGGTGTTGAAGGCATACTTTGGCTACTAGGTATTTTACAGGCCAAATTAGCTTAAAGTCTAGTGTTCAGATTATTGTTGACATATATATTTTGAACTTGCTATTTAGTGCAAATTGTAGGCTTGTGATTATAATTGATTATGGGTGCCACGGCAGCAGACCAGATGAAGCAAGTTTATTACTAGGGAAAAATACGGAGCTTTGCATGGAGTGCGAGCATCGAGAACAAGTCATGGGCAGATTCTAAGATATCACGTTACTGTCAAGGAAAAGTCCTAAGCCCAGTTTCAGATGCCAAGCTGAAGGATTCTTGCAACCAGTATTCAACACCGACAATTGCATGCGGATGGTGTATATATATAAGGATTCTAATTATCTGGTATGATTACTACTGCAGCTGGAATAGTTTATTGTTTATTTGTATAGGCCCACGATTATTTGTACATGACATGGTTTATAGTATTTAGAGATCCTACGTGTCACAGACTAGGTTTGGTACGTATAATTTCGTACATTGCAACCGATTTGGCATAGGATACAACTCTAAAATTTTCATGATCGATTCGGCCGTTCAACCAAAACTGAAATTTGTACTAGACCGGATCATTAGGTGTTGGCCGAATCAACTACAAACATGGGATATTTTTATTCGGCTTGCAAGCCAAGGCAACCATCTATGTCCTACTTTGTTTGCCTAAGACCAGGACCCGTATATAAGCGGGTACATGGCCGATTGAGGAAGCCCTAACCAATCGATCTAATCACAAAATATCTATTACTTGTTACGTATTATTTTCTCTATCGTTTTTCTCATGCCGAGCCCTAACAGATCTAGGGTTTGGTGATCTTTGCCGTTTTGCGCTGAAATGCGGTCGTCTCTCCTCCGTGAAAGTGAGGAGATCCTTTACTGCTTTGCTCGAAAAGCATACGTTCGTCATCACAAAAGCATGACGATTGTCCTGGTGTTGCGCGACGATTTTGCGTGCCAACACAATTCGCGACTCCGCTAGGAACGAAGAAGAAGCAATATACACGATGAACACCGATCGCAAGGATGCAAGTGAACTCAACCTGGAGAACATCATCCCTATCACGCTCGATGACCTGTCCTAGGATGATCGACGAGAACTCGAGAGCAAGCTTGAAGAATTGAAGGCTGAGAAATTGAAGCGATACATCACGAAAAGAAACAACGTTGTCAAGAAGGTAACAACGCCATCCCCTTCTTCTGTCTTTTACACTCAGGTGCAATACTTACAGAAGATACTAAGAGTATGATTGATGCTGATTCTCTTTCAATCAATTTGATCGACTTTGAGAACAAGAAAATACTTATTCAGTTAGATCAGGCCGAATCTACCAAAGGAAAAAATGTTTTCGTTGATGATAATGCTACACCAAGGATGATCAAACCAAAAAATCCAAAAATTCTAGTGTGGAAAGCCGATGAAAGAAATAGACAATCAGCTCCAAGAGCAAAGCCGACTGTTAAACATTTGTTGGACAAATACACTTCACGCAAGACCAACAACATATTTAGTCGGCTTGGAGGTACTAAGCACCCAAGGTTTTTTTCACGACATAGGGGTCATGTTCAATGGCAAGGAAACTCATATGATCAGCAACCCTATTTTTCGATGGATTTGACATATTGGGGATGTTCACCTCCTATGTATCCTCGGTATCCTTCATGGGGCTTCAACCCGTGGGCACCATATCCCATAGGGCCAGTAGGATATTTCCAACCAGGATGGATTCCGCCGAGGCCTATGTTTAGAGGAGATACGCATGAGAAAAGGGCTTTAGAGGAGATACGCATAAGAAAAGGGCTCGGTTCAATCTGGAAATGAGGTCACATGATGCCACTGTAATTTAAGGACGGCAATCGCCGGTGCGCAATACTGATTGTAAAAATTATAATGGTGACCGTAGGCGCGTGTGGGTGCCGGTGAAGCATGCTGAACCGAAGCCTGTGAAAGATTCAGAGGATTTAGATGTTGCTCATGGTTCGAAACTTGTGGAACACCAGTCAGCTGAAGATGATGTTTTTTATCCAAAAACAAATGACGTTAATGGAATGGATTGTGGTTCAGATCAAGAAAAAATTACTAGCATAGATGGTAGACTTATAGAAAATACACATATTGTATCCTCTAGTGCACGTACAAGTAAGAAGCCAGGAGTGGCTAGCATGCATGTTGTTCTAGCTAATCCATCTCCAACGTTTGTCAATTCTGGTACTAGTACAGTACATGGGCTTCAATCAGTACAGAGATTCAGATACTTGAAGCCCGGGGCGCACCTAATCTGCAGAAGGTTTTTGCAGCTAGAGACGGATCGTTCGCATCAAGAACATCAGTACATCAGTACATGCCGACGTACTCGGGGGGCAACGTGGTTAAGTCAGTTGCACCGGGTACTAAACCAGGTCCTCCGTGGTGCCCGATGGGGCTCACGCATACTCAGAAAGGCCGGGTACAGAGATTGTGAGCATTGGAGATCCGAGAAAAGATAGCTGAGAAAAAGCACGGTCAGTGGCGCCATCGAGATAAACCAATGGTGCCTCCAAAGAAGACATGGAAGAAGAAACGCATCACCACCGAGAAAAATAAAAATTTAGATGACATGACTGCCGATGAAAATTCAAATATTACTATTTTTTTTTTTGGAAATTGGCACTTTATTCTTTCATAAAGTTTACACCTGGCCTCAGCATAACTGGGACGCACACAGCCAAGCATCTCATGCAAAAGTTAAACTGGAGAGTAGCACACAGAACGAAAACTTCAACATTGACGCGGACAAAACACTAAGGTAACTCAATCCGCAGATCACGCGGCCATCCATGTCGGGAAAAAATATCCCTCGCCGTAGCCTCCAATCGTGTACACCCCTCTACAAACAAATTGCAGAACTCGAACCTCTGTAGAATAGTCCAGGACCGAAGGAGAGCCGTAGCGCGATGGATAACCTGCAACGTTGAAGACACATTAGAATTAAAAATCTTATCATTTCTACATAGCCACAGCGACCAAATAATGGCAAGCGCTCCCACCCTAAACAAGATCCTATATTTATCATCCATCCCATACAACCAGTTACCAAATACATTGGCCACCGATCGTGGGGGAGATAAACCAGAGGCAACTTGGATGATTGACCATATATGACGAGCAAACCTGCATTGGAAGAACAAATGTTTGATTGTCTCGTCCTGATGACAAAACACACATTGTTTGCTTCCATGCTAATTCCGCCTAACAAGATTATCTTTAGTAAGAATTACCCCTTTACGTAGATACCAAACAAATATCTTTGTTTTCAAAGGGATTTTCATTTTCCAGATTTTACTATTATCATCGACTGAAATATTAGGTTGAACCAAAGCTCTATACATCGAGTCCACAGAGAAATTACCGCTCTCATGTAGTTTCCATCGGAACTCATCTACACCCTCCGACAATTGAATCGTGGATAATCGAATTAACAGATTATTCCATGATACTAATCTAGGGCCAATGAGACTTCTTCTGAAAGATACATTAGGCGGGGTAGTTTCAAAAACGGTGGAAAGGGTGTCCCCTTTGTGTCTAACAATCGAATATAGAGCCGGATATTGTTCTCGGAGAGAATGATGACCAAGCCATTTATCTTTCCAGAATCTAATTTGAGATCCATCCTTAATATTAAACGCACCAAATTGGAACAAATATTTCTTAGATGCCATAAGTCTAGCCCAAAAATGTGAATCTCCAGGTTTCCATACCAGTTGAGACACAGCTTTGGATCCAACATATTTTCTCCAGGTTATAGTTTGCCAGACTCCCTCTTCCGTGAGTAGCTTAAATAGCCATTTATCTAAGAGGGCGGTATTTTTGACTTGAAGGTCATGTATACCAAGTCTACCGTATTCTTTTGGTCGACAAACCACATTCCGTTTGGTCAGTCGATACTTTTTCTTTTCACTATCCCCTTGCCAAAAGAATCTTGATCGGAAATAATCCACTTTATTCAAGACCCCTTTTGTCAGTTGGAAAAACGAGATCATATACAGTACCATATTTGTGAGTACTAAGTTTATGAGTACCAGTCTTCCTCCAAGGGATAGTAACTTTCCTTTCCAGCTATTAAGACGTTTTTGAAGTCTTTCCTTGACGAGTTTCCATTTAGCAATAGTGAGACGCCGATAATGTATCGGTATACCCAAATAGTTGGTTGGAAAATGCCCCTGTTCACAGCCGAAAAGTTTAGCATACAGATGTGCCTCGCTCTGGGCCTCGCCAAAACAATACAATTCACACTTATGGAAATTAATTTTCAATCCAGAGAGTTGCTCGAAGGCTGAAAGTATTAACTTCAGGTTCTTAGCTTTCTCTATATCATGTTCCATAAATAGAATTGTGTCGTCAGCATATTGAAAGATAGACAGTCCTCCATCCACCAGATGTGGGACTAATCCTACAATTTGGCCCTCAGCTTTTGCCCTCTCAATAAGAATAGCCAACATATCCGCCACTATATTAAATATTATCAGCGATAGTGGATCCCCTTGCCTCAAACCCTTCTTAGTCTGAAAGTAATTGCCTGTATCATCATTGACTTTTATGGCAACGCTACCACCAGACACAAAGGATTGTATGAGAGCGCACCACTCATTTGAAAAACCTTTCACTCTGAGTGTTTGCTGAAGGAAAGACCAATTAACTTTGTCATAGGCCTTCTCAAAATCAATCTTAAACAGTACCCCATTTAGTTTTTTGGAGTGTAGCTCATGGATTGTTTCGTGAAGGATTACAACACCATCCAAGATGTTTCGTCCTTGCATGAAAGCAGTTTGAGAAGCCGGACAACATGATCGGCAACTGAATTTAGTCTAAAAGTGGCAGCTTTTGTGGAAATCTTAAAGCTAACGTTAAGAAGGCAGATAGGTCGATACTGTTATATACGCTCTGCATTAGTAACTTTAGGCAGTAGAATTATATTGCCAAAGTTTAGTCTAAAAATATCAAGTTGCCTATCATGCAAAAAACTAAATAATTTCATCAAGTCCATTTTAATTATTTCCCAGAAATGTTGGTAAAATTCTGCTGGGAAACCATCAGGACCTGGTGGCTTGTTATGTTCCATCTGGAAAACTGCTTTCTTAACCTCTTCCTCCGAATAAGGGGCGGTCAAAAAGCTATTTTCCTGGATAGAAACCTGCGGAATGTCCGCAGTTTGAGCCTCATCCAGAGTGAAGGAAGTCTCTGGTGATGGCCCAAACAAGGATTTGTAATAACTAATAATGTAGGACTTGAGATGTTCCTGGCCCTCAATGATACCTTCATCCTGGTTGAGAGAATGAATACATTTTTTCTTATGCTTGCCATTGGCAATAGCATGGAAATATCTTGTATTCGCATCTCCCTCCAATATAAATTTCGCTTTGGAGCGTTGATACCACTTGAGTTCCTCCTCACGCAAGAGTCTAGCCATATCCGCATTTTATTGGCTTTTGAGCTCAATCTCCTGTGCAGATAATGGTCTAACTTCCGCAGAGGCTTGAAGGTCATCAATAATAGAGGAAAGGCGAATTTTCTCCTTTTTCAGGATGCCAGCAGTATGTCGAGCCCATCCATGAAGGAAATATTACTGATGATAATATGGTGTTAGCATTGCCCACTGATTTTCGTGCATCGAAAATTGCTGAAGTAGCAAAGCTTGATCTTGGTCCAAAAAATGCCACATTCGACAAGCCGGTGTAGTACGGTCAGCACCTAAAGCCATTGTTTATCAAGGGTCACATTGATAGTAAGCCTATGAGTCGCATGCTTGTTGACAGTGATGTCGGTGGTAATATTATGTCTCTTTCGGTATTTTCTAAATTGAGCCAAAAAGAAAATGAGTTAATGAAAACCAAGAGGGGACTTAGAGGGTTCTCGGGAGAAATATCTGAAGCCAAGGGTGTTATTTATATGGAGCTCACGGTCGGAAGCAAAACATTGCCGACTGCATTTTTTGTTGTTGATATCAGAGGCCGGTATGATATTCTCTTGGGGCGTGACTAGATTAATGCAAATTGTTGCATCCCTTCTACTCTACACCAGTGGGTTGATGATGTTGTGGAGGTGATTGAGGCGGATAATTTGGCTTGCATTGATTTGACAAATATGACGGATGAGTGGCAATACAGTGAGATGCGATGTTTGACCGATAAGGATTTATCGGGCTATGATTACATTAATATTGGTGGAGATGGTTTTGTACCTATAAATGCACAACCGGCTAGCATAGCTCGGCTTAATGAATTATCCATATAAAATGGTGAGTAAAGATGGTAATATTAAGTGGCTGCAAAGACATAATGAGAAATATCGTTTCAGAACGAGCGATATAAGTGAAACAATCGAGGATTTTGATGACATGGAGAAGTTCAAACAAGGATTCTCATCGTCTTATCCACTTAAAGAAATAGATACTGGTGAAAACATCCCAAGACTTACATTTATGGATGCCGATTATAAAAGCAAGGGAAGGTTGACTCGTTGGTTCCTTTACTTCAGCTAAAGCATGAAGCCGAATTTATTTGGGGGGGAGGGGGGGGGCAAGAACAACGAGATCCTTTTAATAATATAGAGATATTTGTTAAGTCCTCTAGTATTGCGAGCGCCCAAATTTGGTGTACCGTTCAGGTTATATATTGTTGCACAAGATACAACGATCGGCTCGCTGTTGACACAAGAAGACGGCGGGAAGGAGTACATCATTGCATACGTGTCGTCGTTTGCTTGACATTGAGACCCGGTACGTGTTTATTGAAAAGTAATGCTTATCTGTATGTACTTGAGTCGATGTTTGGACATAAATAAATCTACTGATACGTTCACTATCTATCATATACCTAGAAATGAAAATTTTAGAAAGAATAGTTTAACCCAGGCATCTGGTTACAATATTAGCAAGTGAAAATTTTCATCACAAAAAACCGATGCTTGCTACTGTCAAAAATGGGACCGATTAGCTGGTTATTGACTCTTCGCATATCAAAGAAGATTCGGTCTTTGGTTCGGACCAGCAGCAAATAATATATATGACAAAGAAGATTCGATACACGAGTCCCAAATTACTGAATTAGCAAATAGTTTAGAGTCTGGAGATTGGAGAATTCCTTTAGTTAACTATTTAAAGAATCCTAGTCAAATAAGCGATAGAAAAATTCTATGACTTTGTTAAATGAAGAATTGTATCACCGAACAATTGATGGGTTACTATTAAAATGTTTGGATTCTGATCAGTCTAAAATAGCTATGGATGAGGTGTATAAAGGTATATGTGGGACACATCAATCAGCTCATAAAATGCGATGGTTATTAAAAAGAGCGGGTTTTTCTGGCCGACTTTATTAGAAGATTGTTTTTGGTACTATAGAGGGTGTGAAGCGTGTCTGAAATTCGGGAATATACAATTAGCCAATTAGCACCCGCGGCTATGTTGAATCCTATAAGTAAGCCATGGCCGTTTAGAGGATGGGTTTAGATTTTATTAGTGAGATACATCCTTCGTCTTCTAAAACCCATTGCTTCGTACTAGTAGCTATAGATTATTTTACCAAATGGACGGAAGCGGTACCTTTGAAAAATATGACTCATGTAGAGTTGATTAGTTTTGTCTTAGAGCATATTATTCATAGTTTCGGTATTCCCTAAACTCTAACTACTGATCAAGATTCTTCTTTTATGTCCCATCAATTTCATGAGTTTGCCGAATTTTTGGAATTAAGTTGTTGAATTTGTCGCCTTATTATGCTTAAGCTAATGGACAGGTCGAATCTAACAATAAGACTCTAATTAAGCTTATAAAAAATTGAAGAGCATCCAAAAAGATGGCATGAGGTGCTTCCGGAAGATTTTTGGGCTCATCGGATATCTAAGCATCGAGCAACTCAAGTGACACCGTATGAGCTAGTGTATGGACAGGAGGCGGTGTTGCATGTGGAGGTTAATTCACAAGCTCTTAGAGTGGCCAGACAAAATGATTTGTCGGTTGTAGATTATAATAATTTGATGATGGATAGAATAGACGATGTTCCAGCAGAAATATTAAGAGCCTTGCGAGAGATTGAAAAATAAAAATTAAGAGTAGCTAAGGCTTATAATAAAAAGGTGAAAGAAAAATCGTTTCAAATAGGAGATTTAGTGTGGAAAACGATTTTACCTATGGGGACTAAAGATAGAAAATTCGGAAAATGGCCGACGAGTTGGGAAGACCCTTATAGAGTTGTAGAGATTGTTCCTAGAAATTCATATTTGTACAATCTTTGCAAGGAGTAAAGTTGCCAAAAGCCCTCAATGGAAAATACTTGAAAAAGTATTATCCTAGTATATGGCAAGAGGCTTAATAATTGCATGGCCGAATACATTATTTGGAGTATCGCCCTAAGAAGATTTCGGCCGATATGTTACTTGAAATATCGCCCTAAGAAAATTTGGCCAATGTGTTCTTTAGACATCGCCCTAAGCAATTTAATAGCCGGTGATGAGGTGATCGACATTGTCTTGAGGTATTGTTATAGTGTTTTTGATAAATACAATCATACCAAAAACAGGGGGCATGTGTTGAAAGCATAATTTGGCTACTAGGTATTTTACAGGCCAAATTAGCTTAAAGTCTAGTGTTCAGATTATTGTTGACATATATATTTTGAACTTGCTATTTAGTGCAAAATGTAGGCTTGTGATTATAATTGAGTATGGGTTCCACGGCAACAGACCAGGTGAAGCAAGTTTATTACTAGGGAAAAATATGGAGCTTTGCATGGAGTGCGAGCATCGAGAACAAGTCATGGGCAGATTCTAAGATATCACGTTACTGTCAAGGACAAGTCCTAAGCCCAGTTTCAGATGTCAAGCTGAAGGATTCTTGCAACCAGTATTCAACACCGACAATTGCATGCGGATGGTATATATATATATATATATATATATATATATATAAGGATTCTAATTATCTGGTATGATTACTACTGTAGCTGGAATAGTTTATTGTTTATTTGTATAGGCCCACGATTATTTGTACATGACATGGTTTATAGTATTTAGAGATCCTACGTGTCACAGACTAGGTTTGGTACGTATAATTTCGTACATTGCAACCGATTTGGCATAGGATACAACTCTAAAATTTTCATGATCGATTCGGTCGTTCAACCAAAACTGAAATTTGTACTAGACCGGATCATTAGGTGTTGGCCGAATCAACTACAAACATGGGATATTTTTATTCTGCTTGCAAGCCAAGGCAACCATCTATGTCCTACTTTGTTTGCCTAAGCCCTAACCAATCGATCTAATCACAAAATATCTATTACTTGTTACGTATTATTTTCTTTATCGTTTTTCTCATGCTGAGCCCTAACAGATCTAGGGTTCGGTGATCTTTGCCGTTTTGCGCTCAAATGCGATCGTCTCTCCTCCATGAAAGTGAGGAGATCCTTTGCTGCTTTGCTCGAAATGCATACGTTCGTCATCACAAAAGCACGACGATTGTCCTGGTGTTGCGCGACGATTTTGCGTGCCAACACAATTCGCGACTCCGCTGGGAACGAAGAAGAAGCAATATACACGATGAACACCGATCGCAAGGATGCAAGTGCCTCAACCTGGGGAACATCATCCCTATCACGCTCGATGATCTGTCTGAGGATGATCGACGAGAACTCGAGAGCGAGCTTGAAGAATTGAAGACCGAGAAATTGAAGCGATACATCACGAAAAGAAACAATGTCGTCAAGAAGGTAACAACGCCAACCCCTTCTTCTGTCTTTTACACTCAGGTGCAATCGTCCAATAATGAAGGATGATTGATACTTACAGAAGATACTAAGAGTATGATTGATGCTGATTCTCTTTCAATCAATTTGATCGACTTTGAGAACAAGAAAATACTTATTCAGTCAGATCAGGCCGAATCTATCAAAGGAAAAATGTTTTCGTTGATGATAATTCTACACCAAGGATGATCAGACCAAGAAATCCAAAAGTTCTTATGCGGAAAGCCGATGAAAGAAATAGACAATCAGCTCCAAGAGCAAAGCCGACTGTTAAACATTTGTTGGACAAATACACTTCACGCAATACCAACAGCATGTTTAGTCAGCTTCGAGGTACTAAGCGTCCAAGGTTTTTTTCTCGACATAGGGGTCATGTTCAATGGCAAGAAAACTCATATGATCAGCAACCCCATTTTCCGATGGAACTGACATATTGGGGTTGTTCACCTCCTATGTATCCTCAGTATCTTTCATGGGGCTTCAACCCGTGGGCACCATATCCCATAGGGCTAGTAGGATATTTCCAACCAGGATGGATTCCGCTGAGGCCTATGTTTAGAGGAGATACACATGAGAAAAGTGCTCGGTTCAATCTGGAAATGAGGTCACATGATGCCACTGTAATTCAAGGAAGGCAATTGCCGGTGCACAATACTGATTGTAAAAATTATAATGGTGACCGTAGGCGCGTGTGGGTGCCGGTGAAGCGTGCTGAACCGAAGCCTGTGAAAGATTCGGAGGATTTAGATGCTGCTCATGGTTCGAAACTTGTGGAACACGAGTCAGCTGAAGACGATGTTTTTGATCCAAAAACAAATGACGTTGATGGAATGGATTGTGGTTCGGATCAAGAAAAAATTGCTAGCACAGATGGTAAACTTATATACAATACACATATTGTATCCTCTAGTGCACGTACAAGTAAGAAGCCAGGAGTGGCTAGCATGCATGTCGTTTCAGCTAATCCATCTCCAACGTTTGTCAAGTTTGGCACTAGTATAGTACAAGGGGCTTCAATCAGTACAGAGATTCAGATACTTGATGAAGCCTGGGGCGCACCTAATCTGCAGAAGGTTTTCATAGCTAGAGACGGATCGTTCGCATCAAGAACATCAGTACATCAGTACATGCCGAGGTACTCGGGGGGCAACATGGTTAAGTCAGTTGCACCGGGTACTAAACCAGGTCGTCAGTGGTGCCAGATGGGACTCACGCATACTCAGAAACGTGGGGTATAGAGACTACGAGCATTGGAGATCCGAGAAAAGATAGCTGAGAAAAAGCACGGTCAGTGATGCCATCGAGATAAACCAATGGTGCCTCCAAAGAAGACTTGGAAGAAGAAACGCATCACCACCGAGAAAAATAAAAATTTAGATAACATGACTGCCGATGAAAATTCAAATATTACTGATGATAATATGGTGTTTGCATTGTCCACTGATTTTCGTGCATCCAAATCTGCTAAAGTCGCAAAGCTTGATCTTGGTCCAAAAAAATGCGACATTCGACAAGCCGGAGAAGTACAGTCAGCACCTAAAGCCATTGTTTATCAAGGGTCACATTGATGGTAAGCCTATGATTCACATGCTTGTTGACAGTGGTGCCGGTGGTAATATTATGTCTCTTTCGGTATGTTCTAAATTGAACCGAAAAGAAAGTGAGTTAATGAAGACCAAGAGGGGACTTAGAGGGTTCTCGGGAGAAATATCTGAAGCCAAGGGTGTTATTTCTATGGAGCTCACAGTTGGAAGCAAAACATTGCCGACTGCATTTTTTGTTGTTGATATCAGAGGCCGGTATGATATTCTCTTGGGGCGTGACTGGATTCATGCAAATTATTGCATCCCTTTTACTCTACACCAATGCTTAATTTAGTGGGTTGATGATGATGTGGAGGTGATTAAGACGGATAATTTGGCTTGCATTGATTTGACAAATATGCCGCATGAGTGGCAATACAGTGAGATGCGATGTTTGACCGATAGGGATTTATCGTGCTATGATTACATCAATATTATTGGAGATGGTTTTGTACCGATAAATGCACAAACGACTAGCATAGCTCGGCTTAATGAATTATCCATATAAAATGGTGAGTAAAGATGGTAATATTAAGTGGCTGCAAAGACACAATGAGGAATATCGTTTCAGCAAACAAACAAAGTAATAAGGCCATAGAAACAAAGTAATCCACGAACAAATTCATGGAGGGAAAGAGAGAGACCTCGACGAAGGAAGGCAACAAACATGAGGCGAAACCCAGCAGGAGGATCGGGAATTACCTCTGGGTCAAGGATTTGGCAGTCATCTTCCACGGCCGGAATAAGGCCGGCCTGCCGAAGAGGATGCAGTTCATGGAGCTTCATTATCGACCTCCGCCAGGACCCATTGGTCACACGGGACCCGGTGCCCTTCTTCTTCGCAGCAGTGACAGCGGTGCCGGACCTAGTGGCGGTGGAGGATTTCTTCTTTGCAGTGGTGGCGGTGGCGCCAGATCCAGCAGCAGTGGCACCCTTCTTCTTTCCCATTCTTCTCCGGCAGAGACACTAAAGGAAGTAACTAGGAAATTCTCTAAGGACGTCAAGTGTAGCAAGGGATGCAGAGTAGTGGAGAGGAGAAGAGCGACAATGGCGGCAGCGCGAGGAGGAACAAGTGGCAAAGTACGAAAATTAATGCCTCAGTTTGCTACTTAAGTACCGGTGAAAGATCATCTGACGTCTAGCGATTCTCTACTCCGACGCATGGCACACATCGGCGAAGACCCGTGGCGGCGCGTGCATCTTTTTCCCTAGTAGACCTAGGTAATTCAATCCTCGGGAAGCAGAAAGCGTAGTGAAGTTACTTTAACGGACCTTCAAGAGTTTTAGAATTCTTTTTGTGTTTTACCGGACCAAGAGTTTTCTTTCTTTTGTTGTTGTTGATGATGGAGAGAGTGGGCCTAGGGCTTCCAATTTTACCTGTAGCTGTGCAAAACATCTGATGGGAATAAAAGATAATAATAAAGTATGCATGTAACTATTAGAGCAAGATAATTATATGTGGGCAATGCATCCATAATTGCTATTGCCTTTGCAACTGCTTATAGCAATAACCTACTAGTCTCATCCATAGAAGAAAGAGAGCTAATGATATGCATAGTGATGTCACCGTTAATCCCAAGTACATCCCTCACATACAGCCGTACTGCCCCTTCTGTCACTGGGGTTCCCAACCTGCAGATTAGTCATTACTCATACTCCCTAAACCTGGCTCAATCCTCAGGGTCTTGGGTACCAGACAAGCCCTTGGATTGAGGCAAGAGAGGATACAGTAATCAGCATGTCATACAAACTAATACATGATCCCATCTATGATAAATAACATGCACAAAAGCTACATGGCTAGGCCGAAGCCCTTAGCCCAAAGATAATTACTCACACATATATATGAAATCAACAATCATAAACATTGTAATGGAAATCATGAGATTGATAGCAAATAGTCTTACAATGTCGCCAATCGAAGATGAGATTGATACATTGCAAATGCATCTATAATTTTTGATGTTTCATGCTTGGATTTATACACTTTCTTTTGTTTTGTCCACACTTTCGAGTACTTTTCATATGATTTCTTGGACTAACCTATTAACAAGAGCCATAGTGCCAGCTGCATGTTTTCTGCTGTTTTTGGTTCCAGGAAAGTCAGAAAATGAATATTCTCGGAATTGGACGGGACAAAAGCCAAAGTGCCTATTTTTCCGGAAGTCATCAGATGCCAAAATACGAGACGGAGAAGGGCTGGGGGCCGGCCACACCACCTGGCCGCGTGGCCAGGCCTAGCCCGCGCCAAGGGATGGTCTGGCCGACCCCAGCACCCCCTCGGCCTCTCTTTCCGCCTATAAGATGCCCTCAGGACAAAAACCCTAAGTACCCGATCAAAAATCCACGAAAGAGTCTGTAGCCACTGTCGTCTCCATCCCTAGATCGGGAGGGATCTGAAGCTCTTCCCGACACCCTGCCGAAGAGGGGAATTCACCCTTGAGGCCTTCTTCATCATCATGCAAGCCTCCAGTGTGATGCGTGAGTAGTTCATCTTTGGACTACAGATCCATGTAGTAGCTAGATGGTTGGTTCTCCTCCTTTGTGCTTTCATGTTTAGATCTTGTGAGCTCTGTTCATGATTAAGATCATCTATTTGTAATTCTGTATGTTGTGTTTGCGGGGATCCGATGGATATTGAGATGCTATTTCAGATTGATTATTGATTCTATCATGTCTTTGTTATTTGTGATCTTGCATGCTTTCCGTTGTTAGTAGCTATCTTGGCCAAGTAGATGCTAGCAACTCCAAGAGTTAGTATTTATGCTCGATAGTGGGTTCATGCCTCTGGTAATCTGGGGAAGTGACAGAAATCTCTAAGGTACTAGATGTGATGTTGCTACTAGGGAGAAAACAACAATCCTTTGTTCATAGAACAATCGTATTGTTTACTTTACACGCAATTCGTAAAGCAATAATCTGTTGCTTGTAACTTAATATTGGAGGGGGTTCAGATGATAACCTGAAGGTGGATTATTAGTCATAGATGCAGTTGGATGGAGGTCTATGTATAATGTTGTAATGCCCAATCAAGTTCCAAAGGAGTCAAGATGATTAGTATATGCATGTATTGCTTTCTCGATGTTTGTCAATTGCCCCGCTGTAATTTGTTCACCTAGCATGTTATCTATCTTAAGGAGAGCCACCTCTAGTGAACTATGGATCCCGGTCCTTTCTTTTACATACAATCTATAAACGGTTTACTGCTTTGTGTTTACTTTCTGCAAATTATTACTTCCTTCCATTCGATACGTTTAATCCTTTGTTTTCAGCAAAACCGGTGAGATTGACAACCTCATCGTAAGTTGGGGACAGAGTTCTGTGGTTGTGTTGTGCAGGTCTCCACGTTGCTGCTGGCACCGGTAGTGCGCCCTACCAATGTTCAGCTAGCCACACCTTTGGGGTGTTTCCTTGCTCCTACTGGATTGATAACCTTGGTTTCGTACTGAGGGAAAACTTGCTGTTGTGCTCATCATACCGTCCTCTTGGGGTTCCCCAACGATCTCGATATATTTTGGGCCATCAAGCATATTTTCTGGCGCCATTGTCGGGGAGTCAAGGACATCTTCACAAGGGGAGTCCCTCATAACCAATCTCTTTACTTTGTTATTTTTGTTTTGCTTAGTTACTTTTTGCTTTGTTTGCTTGGTTTGTTATCAAAAACACACAAAAAATTAGTTTTACTAGTTTGCTTTCTTATTTGAAAACCCAAAAAAATGAGTACTCTTGAAAACACTAAGTTGTGTGACTTCACTAGCACCAACAACAATGATTTTATGAGCACACCTATTGCTCCACCTGTAGCTGAAGATACTTTCTTTTAGATAAAACCTGCTTTGCTCAATCTTGTTATGAGAGAACAATTTTTTGGTATTGGTAATGAAGATGCTACTGCCCATCTAAATAACTTTGTTGAAATTTGTGATATGAGAAAGCATAGGGATGTAGATGGTGATGTTATTAAGCTGAAATTGTTTCATTTCTCTTTGAGAGGAAAAGCTAAAGAATGGTTGAATTCCTTAACTAGGAATAGTATTGATTCTTGGACTAAATGCAAAGATGCTTTCATTGAAAAATACTATCCTCTTGCTAAGATTATATCTATGAGAAGTGAAATAATGAAGTTCAAACAATCTAATAATGAGCATGTTTCTCAAGCTTGGGAAAGAATGAAATCTTTGGTAAAGAATTGTCCCACTCATGGACTGACTGCTTGGATGATCATCCAAACTTTTTATGCAGGATTGAACTATTCTTCAAGGAACCTATTGGATTCTTTGGCTAGAGGTACCTTTATGACCATCACTTTGGGTGCTGCAACAAAACTTCTGGACAATATGATGGTTAATTATTCTGAATGGCATACTGAGAGAGCTCCACAAGGTAGGAAGGTAAATTTTGTTGAGGAAACTTCCTCCTTGAGTGATAAGATTGATATTATTATGTCTATGCTTGTGAATGGAAAAGCCCATATTGATCCAAATAATGTTCCTTTAGCTTCTTTGGTTGCTCAAGAAGAGCAAGTGGATGTGAACTTCATAAGAAATAACAACTTTGGCAATAATGCTTATAGGAATAATTTTGGTAACAAAAATTATAAGCCATATCCTCCCAACAATGGTAATGCTTATGGAAATTCTTACAACAATAATAGGAGTGCTCCCTCTGAACTTGAAGTTATGCTTAAAGACTTTATTAGTAAACAAACTGTTTTCAATAAAATTATTGAGGAAAAACTCTCTAATGCTAAAAGAAATATAGCATCTTTGGCTGAAGCTCAATCTTCTTTGAATAAAATGGCTACTAAACCTGAAACTAATGATAATCCCTTTGCAGCTACTAATGCTATACAAGTAAGAATTGATGAAAATGTTAGACTATTAGCTGAATTACATGCTAAGTGGGAAAGAGAAGATGAAATTGCTAGAAACATTAGTGTTTCTACTATCACCACCACTAGTGTTGAGGCTAGTAATAGTTCTACTACTTTAGATGATAAATTTGATTTTTATCTTGATGGTTGCAATATCTCTGAAGTAATTAAGTTCCTACAAAAGCTTGCTAAAAGTCCTAATGCTAGTGCTATGAACATGGCCTTTACAAAACACATTACTGATGCTCTCATAAAGATTAAAGAAGAAAAGATGAAACATAAAGCTTCTATTCCTATAAAACAAGAAGATGGTTGGGAACCCATCATTAATATGAAAGTGAATGACTTTGATTTCAAAGCTTTATTTGATCTTGATAGTAGTGTTTCTATTATGCCTAGAAAGATTTATGATATGCTTGATTTGCCTCCACTTGAAGATTGTTATTTGAATGTCCCACTTGATGATAATGCCAAAAAGAAACTCATGGGGAGTATTAATGATGTTCTTATTATGGTTAACAATGCCTATGTCCCTGTTGATTTCTATGTTTTGGATGTTGAATACAATGCTTCTTGTCCTATTACTTTGGGAAGACCTTTTCTTAGAACTGTTGGTGCCATTATTGATATGAAAGAAGGCACCATTAAATATCAACTCCCACTCAAGAAAGGTATAGAACACTTCCCTAAGAAGAGAGAGAAGATTTCTTTTGCTTCCCCTATGAAAACAAAATTTGGTCTTAATGCTTCTTCATTTGAGAACACTTGATTCTTTCTTGCTTCTTGTGCCTAACTTAAAGGCGTTAAAGAAAAGTACTTATTGGGAGATAACCTAAAAGTTTTAGATGAGTCTTGGAAGTTATTACTTCAGTAATAACCGCTCCTTATCCTTTTTTTTTGCTTTTTGTGCCAAGAGTAACCTCTAATGAGAGAGAAGTAATGACTGGGAAAGTTGTTGTCTCGAAACAGATTTCTATGCTTCACCGTAAAATTTCGTGTAAAATCTTTGAACGTCTTTTTGAGGCGTGAATGTTTCTGATTCTACCCTAGGTTGTTATCTAACTTTCATTAGTTAAACACTTTTTTATTTGAGCAACAGAAGGTCTTCGAAAAAATTTGTATTTACCTGCTGGTCTGTTTTGACAGATTTCTGCCATTTTCTGCATTTGCTTCTTGTTGGTTCCTTTTCGAGTGCTTTTGTGGTATTGAGATTTTTGAGGGAAGTGCTACAGTAGCTAGTGTTCTAATGGAAATTTATTTGGTGTTAGAACTGAACCTTAAGACCTATTATCTTGAGTGCACTAATGTTGCTAATAAAGATTATGTGAAGTTTTGTATGAAGGAAAAATTTCAGGTGTATGGAAGGAATGAGTAATGAGATGAAGGATGGACTAAAGCTCAATCTTGGTGATGCCACGCGTGTCACCCCAAGAAATATCCAAGAAGTACAAGCGTCAAAGCTTGGGTATGCCCAAGGCATCCCCTTCTTCATCAATAAAAATCCCAGGTTTCTTCCAAACGCTTCATTTTTATTGTTTCATGCACAGTTGTGTTGTTCTTGGAGCGTCTTCTTTTTTGTTTTTGTTTTGGTTTTTCATTTGCTTTGGTTTTATTAGTTTGCTGAATAAATTGGTTGGACCCCCTCTTTCATATGTTGGTTTGCAAATAGTTTGGTTTAGTTTGGAAAAGAGTAGGAAAGTTCATGCTTATGTGGTAAAAAGAGCTTGTTTTTGACTGTGGCCTATGCTTTGTCATGCCATGCTTGATATTGTTTTGGCTTTATGCTTAGTATTCTTTGTTGTAGCATGACTTGTTATAAACAATTGAGATTGCTTAATGTTCCTTGATTGAATCATGCGTTGTTTTAGCATATTAAAGCATGGTATTGTGGTACTCTCCTTTGATGCTTTATTTGGGTTGACTTGGCGCATGCTCACACCATGTAATGACTATCTCAAGTCACCATAGCCTTTATGATCCTTTAGTTTTCAACTTTTAGTATCACTTTATGCTCTGATCAATGATGTTTTGTCGCTCTGCATGATTATGGCCATTATTGCTCTCTTAGTTTGTCGCCCCCAGTCTTTTGCTAGCCTCCCCAACCAAGTATGAGTTCCACTCATGCATCCAACGCCTTAAACCAAGTTATTCCAAAGAGTCCACCATACCTACCTATTAGGTTATGCTATTCCAAGTATATTCATGCTTTTGTTTCCCTTCCAAATTAAACTTGTTATGAGAAAACTAGTGATTAAAGCTCTCACGAACTTGATGGCACACTTCACTTTTTTGCATCTAATAAACTTGAACCATTGGGTCCTTCTTTGTTGCGTACATGCTTGCGCTTTATAAGTTGAAATTAGCAGAACCATGTATCATGGGGAACGCTTTCAACATTGCACTTGTACTTTGTACCCCGTTGATATCATGTTCTTTTGCTTATGGATCCCGACGGTGTGAAATAAAAGTGGAACTTGTAAGATCATGGAGTTTGTATGTGTGTTAGAGAAACGCCTGGGCCGCTAGCCTAAGCCATGCCTAATCATGGTTGAAACTTACAACATCACCATAATGAGCAGTCTATGAAGCATCCTCAATAAAAACCTACGCAAATAGCAAATAAAAAGATCGCTGAGATGCTCATTGTATGCTTGCCTTGTCATTTTGATTATGGGATAGCTCTCTATCATATACAAGGGGTACCCCGTTGGTGGTTCTTTATGATACACATGTACTTACAATGACAAGATCTTACTCGTGACTAAAGTTGAGTAGCATGAGGTTCGGTCTTCGTAAGTAAGGGGCATGAGATTTCGGTTTATAACTTGTCAAGCATATCCTCTTAGTTGTGTCACTTTAACCTTAATCACCTTAAAGATGCTTATGATAGGGGCAATGAGAGCTGAAAGTTATAAGTTCCATAATTTTTGGAAGCTCTTTATGAGACTTGAATCCCTACTTCCTTCTATGAAGGCCTTTCTTCCACCATTATATTGAGTCTCCACCTTCTATCTTTATGCACCTACTTTGAGAGCATAGTGGCCATTCTTAGTTCTATGTGCATTGTCCCAAGACTAGTTGATTGATGCATAACTTGATATTTCTTGTTTTAAACTATTTGTATCTAGTCACTCTTATGAGCTTTGAAGGTGTCCTATGCATTTATATTTTCTACTCTATGAGGGACAAGCTAAATACTATTATGCTATGTTCCCTTTATGTGAAACAAACAAACGTCTTGCAAAGCATTGTTATTCATGAATCTTTTGTTTGTGCCTTTTCATGTTGCATCATAGTTTCTTTGTCTTATTGCTAGAACTTTGTCTTTCATGTTATGATTGAAGTACTATGATCCCAGCTTTGAATGTTTTACAAATACTTTGATCAAGTCTTTGATGGTGCATGTCACCTCAAAAATTATTCTTTCTTTTTATCACTTACCTACTCAAGGACGAGCAGGAGTTAAGCTTGGGGATGCTGATACATTGCACATGTATCTATAATTTTTGATGTTCCATGCTGGGTTTTATCCACTTTCTTGTGTTTTGTCCACACTTTGGAGTAATTTTCATATGATTTCTTGGACTAACCTGTTAACAACAGCCACAGTGCCAACTGCCTATTTTCTGCTATTTTTGGTTTCAAGAAAGTCAGAAAATGAATATTCTCGGAATTGGACGGGACAAAAGCCAAAGTGCCTATTTTTCCAGAAGTCATCAGATGCTAGAATACGAGACAGAGAAGGGTTGGGGGCCGGCCACACCACCTAGCCACGCGGCCAGGCCTGGCATGCGCCAGGGGTGGTCTGGCCGACCCCAGCACCCCCTCGGCCTCTCCTTCCGCCTATAAGATGCCCTCGGGACGAAAACCCTAAGTACCTGATCAAAAATCCACGAAAGAGTCTGTACTCGATGTCGTCTCCATCCCTAGATCGGGAGGGATCTGAAGCTCTTCCCGACACCTTGCCGGAGAGGGGAATTCACCCTGGAGGCCTTCTTCATCATCATGCAAGCCTCCGGTGTGATGCGTGAGTAGTTCATCTTTGGACTACGGATCCATGTAGTAGCTAGATGGCTGGTTCTCCTCATTTGTTCTTTCATGTTTAGATCTTGTGAGCTCCGTTCATGATCAAGATCATCTATTTGTAATTCTGCATGTTGTGTCTACGGGGATCCGATGGATATTGAGAAGCTATTTCAGATTGATTATTGATTCTATCATGTCTTTGTTATTTGTGATCTTGCATGCTTTCCGTTGTTAGTAGCTATCTTGGACAAGTAGATGCTAGCAACTCCAAGAGTTAGTATTTATGCTCGATAGTGGGTTCATGCCTATGGTAATCTGGGGAAGTGACAGAAATCTCTAAGGTACTAGATGTATTGTTGTTACTAGGGAGAAAACAACAATCCTTTGTTCATAGAACAATCGTATTGTTTACTTTACACGCAATTCGTAAAGCAATAATCTGTTGCTTGCAACTTAATATTGGAGGGGGTTCGGATGATAACCTAAAGGTGGATTATTAGTCATAGATGCAGTTGGATGGCGGTCTATGTATAATGTTGTAATGCCCAATCAAGTTTCAAAGGAGTCAAGATGATTAGTATATGCATGTATTGCTTTCTCAATGTTTGTCAATTGCCCTGCTGTAATTTGTTCACCCAGCATGTTATCTATCTTAAGGAGAGCCACCTCTACTGAACTATGGATCTCGGTCCTTTCTTTTACATACAATCTACAAACTGTTTACTGCTTTGTGTTTACTTTCAACAAACTATTACTTCCTTCCATTCGATACGTTTAATCCTTTGTTTTCAGTAAAACCGGTGAGCTTGACAACCTCATCGTAAGTTGGGGATAGAGTTTTGTGGTTATGTTGTGCAGGTCTCCACGTTGCTGTTGGCACCGGTAGTGTGCCCTGCTAACGTTCAACTAGCCACACCTTTGGGGTGTTTTCGTGCTCCTACTGGATTGATAACCTTGGTTTCGTACTGAGGGAAAACTTGCTGCTGTGCTCATCATACCTTCCTCTTAGGTTCCCCAACGAGCTCGATATATTTTGGGCCATCAGAGATCTACTATTACAAGTGGTGGAATATGGCTATGGCGGTGGAGCAGTGTTTGGAGATTAGATCTAAGTCTATTCCTCCGGTGGCTCTTTGGTGTTGTGGATGTAGGTTTCTGGGGTTCTACGGGGGACTCCGGGGCTCTTTTTCTCGTTGCCCAAAGCATCTTTATATAGGGGTCCCTTCATGTAAGTTATTCTGTTTGACCTAGTGGTGTCGATGGCAACTATACGGATAGAACTATACGGCCGGAATTTTATTCCCACCGTATAGTTGGTCGTTAAAGTTTCTGTCTCCACTTCATGACCCCTAGTTTCTTTGGGTTGTTGGAAATCTCATATCTTTGACTTTAATGTTGTGATTTCCATCATCAAACATCATTATTTGCACAGGGAAAAATAGAAAGGAAGGATTGCTTACCCCTGGATCATTAGGCATTAGTGCCATGGTTTAGAGAGATATTTCATCAAAAATATGAATAATATCCTGTTTAAATGTGGATGTAGATAGATATATTTCATAGCCATCAACCTCCCCAAGCTTAAACTTGATCGTCCTTGAGCAATAAAACCAAAATAGAAAAGGAACTCATTATTTAAACTGTAATAATGAGATGATGATCTTACTCATGATTGGTAGTCTCATGTTTCCTCCACTTTATTAATCTAAAAAACTTCAGCATAGATAGAGTAATGGCAAGCATATCTTACAGGTTTTTGTGCATCCTTATAGCACAATAAAATTATTGTTAACATGGATGATTCAAATGAGTAAACCTTACTCCATGTCATGTAATCAACTCATAGGCTTGCCTTTGAACAATAAAGTATAATCATGTAAAATTGAGAGTGTGAGAGTTTGTCATGAAAAACATATACACTAGAGTATCTCAATTCTCCCACATTAATAAATCAAGACTTTTCAAGCACTAATTTTTTGTTCATTGTCCTTCAAGAATTTTAGTTCTTAAGTAACTGAGAGCATGCCAAAGATTTTAATTAGTTTATCGGGTTGTGATGGACACTCGTGGCATCACCAAGGTTTTTGTTCCTTTTTCACAATTATTACTCATAACAGCCAGAGGAGCGATTCCATCATGAACAGAACTACCCGAGAGTGCCAAGAATCCTACCCATTATAGCATTGCTACTATATATGTTTAATCAAATCATAGCCAAAATCTAGGAGTTTCCTCCATGAAAATCGTCCGTAGGCTAGCAGAGTTATTGGCATCTCATGAAGTTTGACACACATAAAGTTGTATCATTCTTATGATTCACAAGTCAAACCTTGGCATGCTCACAAAAACCGCTAAACATTAATTCAATCCAGCAAATCCTTTTAAATAGAGCTATCAAGTCAATCATTATTTTCTGTGGTGTTGAGTGTCTCTAGAAATAAGACTTCAAGACTAAACACTACAACACCCGAGCCTTTCATTGTGAGACTTTTTCTTATTACAATTGTTTAGCAAATTTTTAGGCAAGAGTTGGTTAACTACAAGAGCTGGAACAAAACGTATCCAACTAAATACCCATGCAAACAAAATTTTACTACAGTATAAAGACTCACTCCACCAATATAATATCTTAACATTTACTACTAACTAGCATGGGTTTCTCAAACTTCAAAAAGTGGGTAGTCTTAAGGCATACCTCTCTTGATTGGTTTCACTTATCTCTTCCCTTTTGATTTGCTTCTTGGAAACTCAAAGTCGATCACTCTCGTGCAAATATGTGAAAGCCACAAGGAGAATAGAAAGGATGAAAGAGGGAAAATAAAGATAAATGGAAAATTCTTTTTGTTGTTTTTAAGAGAGGGAATTAAAGAATAGAAAAATAGGCAGCAAAGGTCGGCTAGACAATATCGAAAACAAAAAGAAATAACTAAAGATAAAGTGTTGGGAAAACCAACATGAGTGCTTATAAACTCGAATTAAAAACATAACCTCAAAATAAATATAAGCAAATGAACACCAAATAAAGATAATGAGGAAACTTCCCCAAGCTTAGGCTTTTGCAAGCCCTTCAAATCATTGTGGTGGCGGGAAAATTCATAACTCCAGTTCGCAAATTGAGTTGATAAATTACTAGTTGTTTCTGGGAGGTTAAAGGAGAGGTTATGCATCCTCTCCATAGTTACTCCAAGTTCTTGGAAGTCTTGGTATGTAGCAAACCGGGTTGGTGGCTACTCCTCTGGATAAGGAACTTCTTGCTCCTCTTCTTGGTCCTCATCCTCATCCGGAATCTCCTCCTTGGGTTGGTGTTTCTCAACCTACAAGTCATATAGCAAACATCCTTCCTCAATAGAGAAAAGACCATTAGGCAAAGGAGCGGGGTAGAGACGCCCACCTCCAGTAATATGCAAGTAATAAACATCGCCTCTCCTAGTGAGCATTCCACAAGCTTTTAAATAGATAAACCAACACGTCGCGCACCTAGCACTGGTTGCAACTTACCTAGGTCGATGCCTAGGGAAATGGCAAGCATGGTGATGATGCCTCCACCTGTAATTGGTCCTTGGCTTTGGGAGCATTGGTACTCCAGGTAGCGCACAAGAATTGTGCCAATGTTGAGTGACAAGTCAATGTTGTTGAAAGCAGCTTTTGCAAGGACTAAGATGTCCTCCTCATTGAGTCTCGTGAACTCATTTCATGCCTGCAAGGTGTTAGTAATAATATAGAACAAATAGCAAATTGCAGGATGTTGAATATTCTTCCCCTTGCTTACTCTAGAAGTGAAACGCATTCCATGATAATAAAGTTCCAGGGAAGGGTCTATGCCAGTAAAGGATACGCGTAAGGCATCAGCCTTATTGTTTGTAAAATTAAAACATGTGCACCATTCATCTAGTGATAAAGCATAATTGTTGTTCATAAGTTGAAAATAAATCATGTCCTCTCCATGTCATGCTTTAACGGTGCTTTGCAAAGAACTTAGAAGTTCAAGAGTTAACCTGCAATAAGTAGGCACATCATTGAATACAGAGTTTTGCAGGCCAACCCTATTGCAAAGTAAATTGAAGTCATTAGAAATATCGAGTTGATTCAATATAATGGGGCAAGCCCACTTGGTTGTCTTCACTTCCCAGTTCTTGATCCTGTTGAAGCGATCATGTTGGAGCTCATCTCTGAATCGTATCCTCATGCGTTCTTGAGCGGTAGCCCGAGAAACACTAGCGGTGGCACGAGCACGAGTTTGGCTCCTTGTGTTCATTATCTAAAATAATAAGGAAAGACAAAAAATAAAACTTTTTGTTTCAACAATAATAAGCATAACATATTCCTCATCTTAGCAAACTAAAGAGTCCCCTAAAAATAATAATCTAGGAAAGAGAAACATGGCAATTAGTTCATATTAGGTCTCGCCCTAGATTGATAATGAATTTGCAAAAAGTAATAGGAGGATCGGAGGAGAAACATACCTTAGATCACTTGTGTGCGAGGAAATCGAACGAAATTGAGTAGAGATGAAGATCTCTTGAGGGTTTCGGAGAGTTTTCAGGTAGAAGAGAGAAAAATGATTGAAGTTTTGGTGTTGGGGGTACCTCCCGTGGCGATTTTGTGGTCGGACGCAACTATACGGTCAAACTATATGGTTGGAACAATTTGTCCCCACCGTATAGTTTGTCTGATGTCAAAAAATTAGGGTTTTCACCTAGCGGCGCAACTATACGACCAGAACTATACGACCAGAATTTTTTATCCCCATCGTATAGTTGGTCGTCAAAACTTCTGTACCTAGAAAAGAAATTGTACAGAGGCATCGATATCTACACGGCCGGAACTATACGGCCGAATTTTTTATTCCCACCGTATAGTTGGTCGTTAAACCTTCAGTACCTAAGAAAGAAAATTTGTTGATGGAAAAGATATCTATATGGCCAAACTATATGATTGGAAGTTTTATTCCCGCCGGATAGCTAGTCGTTAAACCTTCTATAGTCATCAAAAAATTATATTTCTTTGAGAATTCTTTCTTATCATGAAACTTAGAGAAACACCTTGTTTTTGACAGAAAAATGATAGTAAAAATTGTCGACCAACATTAGCATGTATAAAGAAGGATTTTTAGTACTACCAAACTTATTCTCCTCAATTGGGGCTTTCTAGCACTCTTTATTAAACATAAAACTTAAAACTTAAAAACTTTACTCAAACCTTTATTTCACATGGGTTTCCTCCCATGAAGCGCTCTTTTATGGTAAATAGCTTGACCTCAATGTTGCTCACTTAGGCCAGACGAGTGCACCCACTCCAAAATAGTTGGCCTTCAAAGTGATGGCCTCCTTTTCATCATGATTGGCTTTCTTCTTCCTAGGAAAATGAATAACAAAAGGATCCCGCGAAAGCAATTGAAGCTTCATGTTCCCTTCAGGTAGATTAACCAAAGCCTTAATAGTTCTTAAGAATGGATGGCCTAATATAATAGGAGCAGTAGCATCTTCAGGCACGTCAACAATAACAAAATCAATAAGAGCAGGACAGACTTTAATGTATACTAAAGTATTTTCTTAAATCCCTACAACTTGTTTGTAGGTAGAATCTACTAGATGTAATTTTGACTCGGTGATTTCAAAGGAGCAAAGATTTAACTTATTAAATAGATTTTTTGGAATTGTTGAAACGATTGCACCTATATCACAAAGTGCAGCTATCTCATTGGTCCCAATTTTAATCTTAATAGTAGGCTCAAATATATCATCAAGCTTCAGAGTTAATTGTTCAACAATTTTCTTATATTTTTCCTCAAGCTCACGTACCTTTATTGCTACCTGATTAACGAAGTGTTCATACATAGCTTCCTCATTTCCTTCACTTACCGCAATCTTGATATTGATCCTTTTTACAAGATCTTCAATGGTGTAATTTGGTGAAGGATCATTACTCTAATCAAGTTCTTCAGGCTCCTCCCTTTGGATTCTTATCATCTTGAGGTCTTCAACAGGATTGGACTCAGCTTTACCTGCAAATTTAGCTGGAATGAGAGTTTGACTCTCGGTTATCTTACCTAGCTGTGCCTCAGCAATCCTCGTTCTTTCTTGGAGGGTCTACAAATAATTCCTCAAACTTATAGCTTGGTTAGATAATTTACCAAGCATAGCATTATGGTTCTCCGTTATTTTAACAAGGATATGGTTTTGCTCATTTTGTGAATCTATAAAGGACTTAAGTGTTTCTTGGAGACTACCATTACTTGTTCTCATATTAGAATTAGAATTACCTCTAGGACTAGAATAATGTTTCTGAAAATTAGGATTATAATTCTTGTTCCAGGCAGGGTTATAATCATTACGAGCTATGAAGTCTATTTCTTTAATATTTGATTCTAGGATAGCTCTTACTTGGTTTTGCTTACCTTTTATGGCTAATATGAGCTCATCCAGCTTAATATTGAGTTCTTCATTTTCTTGTGGTGAGACGGAGTTCACCTTCTTTGTGTTTGATCAATCCACATGCCACTAGGCATAGTTGTCTTGCATATTGTCTAGCTGCTGCTTTGCTTCGGTAGTATGTTTGCCCATAAATGTTCCTCTAGCCGCAGTATCAAGCATAGACTTAGACACAGGGTTAAGAGCATTATAAAATAAATGGAGAATAAACCAATCTTCCATCCCATGACTTGGATAGTTTCTCATGCATTCTTTCATCGTCTCCCATGCAAGCGCTAGTGACTCACGCTCTTCCTGTCTAAAACCAGTAATATTACATCTTAGTTGCATAGTCTTTGTAGGTGGGAAAATTTTAGTCATAAATAAATAAGTACACTCCAGCCATGATGCAATAGTATTTCTAGGAAAAGATAGCAACCGTTCTTTTGCTCTTCCTCTAAGATAGAAAGGAAATAAGCGCAATTTGACCGCATCTGGGTCAACATCTTTATTGCGCATCATATCACATATTTCAGTGAAAGTGTTCAAGTGCATACATGCGTCTTCAATAGCAAAGCCTCCAAATTGAATCTGTTGAACCTTAAATAGTGGGGCTTAATTTCATAATCATCAGCAGTAATTGTTTGCTGAGTAAAATGAGTACGCAAATAATCATTGTTGGGCATTGCAAACTCCCCAAGCTTCTTTTCAGCCATATTTCCTATGTTTTTGGATTTTCTTAAGCAAAGACTTATGATAATAAAAACAAGAATTTAAAGACTAACTAATTTTTTGGGTTTTTCCAATAAAGACTGCAAGCAAACTAACAATATTAAAAACAAGAATTAAAACTAGCAAGGTTCCTACTAACCTCACTAGGGTAGCTATTTCTTCCCTGGCAACGGCGCTAGAAAAATGGTTGATACCTTTGATCCAGATTACAGATGTAGTATAGCTCTTTTTCCCTAGTAGACCTAGGTTATCGAATCCTTGGGAAGCAGAAAGCGTAGTGAAGTTACTTTAATGGACCTTCGGGAGTTTTAGAATTCTTTTTGTGTTTTACCGGACCAAGATTTTGTTGTCTTTTGTTGTTGCCGATGATGGAGAGAGACGGCCTAGGGCTTTCGGTTTCACCTATAGTTTTGAAAAACATCTGATAGGAATAAAAGATAATAATAAAGTATGCATGTAATTGTTAGAGCAAGATAATTATATGTGGGCAGTGCATCCATAATTCCTATTGCCTCTGCAACTGCTTATAGCAATAACCTACTAGTCTCATCCATAGAAGAAAGAGAGCTAGTGATATGCATAGTGATGTCACCGTTAATCCCAAGTAAATCCCTCACATACAACCGTACTACCCCTTCTTTCATGGGGTTCCCAACCAGCAGATTAGTCATTACTCATACTCCCTATACCTGGCTCAATCCTTGGGGTCTTGGGTACCTGGCAAGTCCTTGGATTGAGGCACCGGGGGATACAATAATCATCATGTCATACAAACTAAAACATGATTCCATCTATGATAAATAACATGCACAAAAGCTACATGGCTAGGTTGAAGCCCTTAGCCCAAAGAGAATTACTCACACATAGAGATGAAATCAACAATCATAAATATTGCAATGGAAATCATGAGATTGATAGAAAATAGTCTTACAATGTCAACAATCGAAGATGAGATCTACTATTACAAGTGGTGTAATATGTATATGGTGGTGGAGAAGGTTTTGGAGATTAGATCTAAGTCTATTCCTCCGGCGGCTCTTCGGTGTTGTGGATGCAGGTTTCTGGGGTTCCGCAGGGGTCTCCAGGGCTCTATTTCTCATCGCCCGAAGCCTCTTTATTTAGGGGTCCATTCACAAAAGGTGTTCTGTTTGACCTAGCAGTGTTGATGGCAACTATACGGCTGGAACTATACGACCAGAATTTTATTCCCGTCGTATAGTTGGTCATTAAAGCTTCTGTCTCCACTTCACAACCCCTGGTTTCTTTGGGTTGTTGGAAATCTCGTATCTTTGACTTTAATTTTGTGATTCCCATCATCAAACGTCATTATCTGCGCAGGGAAAAATAGAAAGAAAGGATTGCACACCCCTTTGATCCTTAGGCATTAGTGGCAGGGTTTAGAGAGATATTTCATAAAAAATATGAATAATATCCAGTTGAAATGTGGATGTAGATGGCTATATTTCACAGCCATCAGTGCACTGAATCGTTGCTGCACGATCCATACTCAGCACAAAAATCGAGGAGACGTAGTTAAAACCCCAAAATTATGCATGACTGGTCAAATACTGGTCAGATGTATGGGCCCACAACTATCACGTCCCATCAACACTACTCACGCCTTTGGATGTTTTCATTAAATCGTCAGCAATGACATCATCAACACTCACACCATCTGCAACTCAAGGAAAAAGTGTGGAATGGTAATTTTTCTTTGATTAACTCAGTTTTTGCTTGAGTCTACGACTTAACCAAGTACTCGGGGGATACTCCTAACAGGAGTGCTAGTTGCGCACCCGAAGATCTTCCAGGTCTAGTAAACACACCATCCACATACAAATCTAGGTCTATTACACCCCGACCCTTCTTTTGAATCAACGATTTGACTACGAACTTGGGGGCTACTGAAGGAGATATGCCCTATAGGCAAATAATAAATAGGTTTTTATTGTCATATCTCAATTAGTTCATAATAGTTTCATACTGTGCTATAGCTGTATTAATACGAAACGTTAATACACGTGTGGTATGTAAACAAACCGTGTCTCTAGTTACCTCTAGCGAACTAGTTCATTGGTCATGAGGATGATCTAGGGTTTCGAGATCATGGGCATATATGCCAATTGACAATGAGGTCACATCATTAGTTGAATGGTGTGATAGACAAACAACCCAACTAGTTGTATCTTAATGACATCTAGTTACAAAGTTCACCATTAATGATAAAACTAAGGAAACCTCGCGACCTGTCCTTAGACTGTGAGATAATGCAAATCACCGTTCTAGAGGGAGCTTAGATGGTTATCAAGTATCACTTCGTGACTAGGTGATCGAAAAGGTGCTACTCAGGTTTCCCAAAGGACCACGTAGAGGAGTACATATCAAGACCAGGATTTGCCAATCCATGTAACGGATAGATACATATGTGGCCATCTCGGTGACGCTACATTAACAAAGCTTGCAAGCGTGTGACTGGGTCATATAATGCAACGACACGGAAACGAGAAAACAAGTTCATCGGTAATGAGATCGAACGAAGGTATGGAGATACCGTAGATCAAATTTCGGATGAACTAGGTATCAAGGGGCAAAGGGAATGGGAAATGACTCTTTACAGTTCAAACGACATTGTCATCGTGGAATGCACATGGGTCAATATGGGCATCCTAGTCCCTCTATTGATCATTGATGGAGATCATGTCTGTGCCATTCCCGAGCCGTGGGGAAATACACTTAAGGGTACAATGAGCTAGAGATCCTCTACAAGTTGGAATCACCATATGAAAGAGAAAAGGAAACTGGAAAAGTTCCGTGAGAGAACCGGAATCGTTCCGGGAAAGTTCCGAATTCGTTCAGAGGAAATCGAAAGGGAACCGAAAGGTGTTTCGGGTCAAATCAGATTTTGTAATATGTATTTAATATTAAATATAATATTAAAATCTAATTTGAAGGGGTATTCCACTAATGGGCCAAACTTCCTAGGGAAAAAGGGCCCATTAGGAAAAACTGAAGGAGGGAAGGGCCAAGGCCCAGGCGCCTCAAGGAGGCCCACCCGGCTAGCCTAGGGTTGTGCGCGGGGTGGGGCCCACCCTAGGCCGGCTGGCCCATGAAGGCCCATGCGCCCCCCTCTCGCTTGTTTAGTCCCACATGGGAAACCCAAAGGGGAGAACACACCCCCTCCCCCTATATAAAGGGGTGCCCATGGGTGGGAATAGACAGACCAATATTTGGAGAAGTTCTTTGGTTGACTTTCTCCTTCCCTCTCTCTCTCTCTCTCGTCTCCATGCATTGGTACGGTCCCAAGTAAGGACTGTCCGAGCATGAGACACCGCACCTGCAGCATGCCGTTGTGCTGCAAGGATTCCAATCCGGAGATCTACTTCCGCACTCCCGGCAGGGATCAAGGAGTCGGAGGTCATCATCGTACACCGTATGTGTATGAAACCACGAGGGGCCTCGCTTGAGGCACCTTGGATGTCATGAGCTGGAGCTGCTACATGATGAAGAAGGAGCAAGGGGTGACCTGCGAGGAGCATCGCGACCTTGAGGTCGGATACGGCTTCGACTACTTCAACCACGTTCCCCTCGGAACGTTAACCGCGTACGGTCTACAAGGGTATGTATTCTATACGCTCCAGCCGTTACTGCATTACTACATAGATAGATCTTGGGCGTTAGGAGGTTCCAACGTAGGAATTTTTTTGTTTTCTGCTACGGAACCCTTCAGTGGTATCAGAGCCGATCTATACGTAGGAGTGTTGTACGGCCAGTACGCACATGTATTGTGCGGTCATTGATCCCTTAGTTGTTACCCTCTAACGTGTACTTGTTTATATCGCGGTATTGTTTGATGAAGCGGCCCGGACCGACCTTACGCGTATTCGTACGCGAGACTGGTTCCACGCTCAACATACGGCTTGTACCGTATAAGTGGCTAGCGGGTGTCTGTCTCTCATTCAATAGTTGATATTACATTTACAATGGAGGGCCCCGAAAGGGGTGTAGTAGAGACAACTGTTGGATCCATGTTGTGGTTGGAAAGTTTGTAGATTAGAAACGGTTCTATTGCGAAAGCCCTAACAACCACGTAAAACTTGCAAAAGATAAAGTAGAGGCGTCTAACTTTATTTTGCAGGAGGGCTTGTGTTATGATATGGTATTGGTCGTTAGAAAGGTAAAGTAGTTTACTTTTATGTTACTAAGTTAAGTAGTAATAGCCATCGTTCTGATGGACGACTGGGTGGTGGCATCGTGGACTTGGCGTCAAACCAAGGGCAAGATGGAGATCATGCCGGAGCGCTCGATGGAGATCAAGGTGCAAGAAGAAGGACCATATCATATCACAATACACATGTGATGTTGATACTTGCTTTATATCTTATTGTATGCTAGTATTAGATACTCAACGGTAGAAAATAAGATAATCCCTATATAATTCCAATGATAGTGTTCCCCTTGTGTGTGCACCACCAAGAAAGTTTGCCGTTATGAGGCGATCCAGGGTTACAGGCCTGGGTGTCAGACATATCTACATTCGCATACAGTGGGTGTAAGCCATGTTGCACAAAAATACACACAAGTTAGATTTGGCGAGCCTAGCATGTGTAGACATGGCCTCGGAACACAAGAGACCGAAAGGTCAAGCATGAATCACATGGTTGATGTGATTGACATTGGGGAATGTCTACCTTTGATGTTGCACTGATGGCCATGACAATCGGGGGAGGTGTAGATGATTGGGATCATGTGATCACTAAAATCGTCCAGGGGATGACAATTTTAGTGGGAGCTCAATTAGGATTGAACTCATATTATGAACTTAGTCTAGATGTCTGTTTGGAAATATCTTAGTAGATCATTGCCTATCCCATTGAGGTCCTTTGCGACCATGGGAATATACTTCTTGATATGGAACTTAGCAAAAGGGTCCAACTTCATAGATTAATACCCACGCCTAAGGGATATCCTCGTAAAAGGTGATCTTCTCTTCTTGATACTATGACCATTAGGAGATAATCCGATGACTCCGCAATGTTTGTGTGTTCTCCGTAATCATCCAATAAGCCATTCTCCAATCGATGGAGAGTTGGATTACAATCTTGTATTCTCCAAGATCAGGCACATAAAGTATGAGCCGTTGGATGGGTTTTCTTCCATGATGGATGAAAAGGAGAATATTTGAAGAAACACTTAGCAATCTTGCATTGGAGTTATGAACTCTCATAAGGGCTTGATTGCAATGGAGTTCATGAATGAAAAAGGGTATATGTTAGATATACAAAGTTATAAATGTAATTCTTGCAAAACTCGTTGTAGTTCATATAAGTATTGGATACTTGTCCTGTTTTGTGAAAATAGGATGGTCTGCTTGAGAATTGCTTGAATTGAGGCAATGTGGCAAGATGACGGCAAGAAAAATAGTTGATGCCCGACATCACCCCTTTCCTCAAAGGTTTATCATTTGGATTAGTGGACTTGAATATAATTTGTAATCCTGGTTTGTGTGTCTTGCTTTTGGCGAGACGATTGTTCATATGAACGAGTTACAATAAAGTTGTACTATTCTTATGAACAATACCGTTATGGTCACATTATGATTATAAATGAGTTACTCTCAACACTATGTTAATGATAATAGTTTAAACATTTATAAAGGATTAGAATGCTAAAAGATATCCAAGGTTTAGTAATGACATGACACTATAGTTTAAGTCATTTTGGTTATTGCATGTTCTTCATGAAGATCGGGGTCCTAGATCTTAATCTAGAGACTTTGCAAAACCATGCCTCGTTGGGCAGAATGACTAAAACTCCGCATTCTGGTAAAACGGTGATATGCGAATAAATGTTGAAATTTATACATAGTGATGTATCGTATTTTCAACAAATAGTGGAAATCATTATTTCACACTTCATTGTGGATTTAAGTGAATATGAATATTTACTTAATGAAACATAAGTTTGAAACTGTTTTGAATTGTTCAAAAGATTTCAAAGTGAAGGAGGATATTGAATTAACAAGAATACAAAAGTATCTTCGATTTGATCGACATGACTAAAGTATTTAAGTTAATTTTACCATAAAAGGACATGTGAAAGAGGTTTCACAAATTATGATAATAGGGGCAATTTCAAAGTGTATTGAAATGTCTAAATATCATAATCATTATGTATTAGATACATATGGTATAATATTATCTCTTATCGGGGTTATAGTTATCGTTTAGAGTTAGAGATCGAAATGAGCAAACACTCGGTTGAAATACAAAGGAACATCTAAAGATTCATGGAAACAACACCATAAGTGTTATGGAATGTTCGAGTTTTTGTAGATTTTGATAAGTTGAAATCGTGGCGAATAAACAAGTCTTTGTAGAGCATTCTTAGGAAGCTATGAATGCATCTTCCACAAAGGACAAACCTAGTGTTGTCCAAAGTTGACGTGTCTTGATGAAGATCCAGGTGGAAGAAAGTAAAAAGATCAAAACAAGGTATTTGACCTTGCCTCCGAATTGTTGAGTGGCGCAGCAAAATTTGTTTCATGAAACCGAACTCTACAAATAGAGGACAAACTAATGATAATGATCATAAAAATTTGAGTGAATACTTTTACTAAAGAAAGTAGGATTCAATAATATACACTCTGCAAGTTCATGGAAATATATTATTGATTCACTTTTCATGTTTATGAACAAGACATACCTACGAATTACAAAGAAGCGTGATGGACCTAAGTGCGAGAAATGACTAGGAGTCATAAAATCCTATATTAAGTTACATTTAAGATTGTAAAGTAATATGTTACTTGATCTTATTAAGTAAAGTAGTTTACTTGATATTTCTGAATGACTTCAAAGTCATAAGAAGGAAATTAAACTTAATGGAGACGTAAATCTCGATTTTTCACACAGTATGGACAAATTCAAGGAGTTGACTACAAATGTAGCGATGCTTGAGTCTATTGGATTTACACTAGTAATATATGGATATTGAACTCTCGTAGCTGGAATTCTCAATTTGATGATGATCAAAGAATTTTGGAATGTCCAAGATTATCAAGAGGACCTACATTTGAGTGGGAGCTAATTAGCTTCGCTAAATCTTAATATATAAGAGACATATTTTGAGTGGGAGCTAAGTAGCTTAGCTGAATCATAATATGTATCAGACATATTTTGAGTAGGAGCTAAGTGAAATCCCTAGATCTCAAATATGGATGCTATATTTGAGTGGGAGCGTGAAATCATTCTAGGATATGTGGACAATATATGTGAATGATGTGATTGGTATTGATAACATTTAAGTTAGTAAATATGTATGAAGTTGAACAAGTTATTAAACAATGAGATCTATCGAGATAGATTGGTAAGTTTAATAAACATCACATTTGAATGCTTCCTAGACTTGATTCTAAAGATGTTCAGAATATCCTAGATGCGATTCTGAAGTAGTTCAGAATGGAACAAGGAAAAGAAAGAGGTTCTTACTTGTATGAAGCATTGAGTTAGTCTTAGTATTGCAACGATGGTTAAAATGAAGAAAGAGATGTGTTGCATCTCCTATGTCTCAGTCATAGGTTCTTCCATACAACCATATTGTATACTCGACATAATGTGACTCGAAGTTCTAGTTGGAAGGACATGCTCTTAACTGTAAGAACATGTCTTGAAGTGATTCTTGAGTTAATCACTGAACCAGAATTAAGTTTGTACTTAAATGGCAAGAAGCAAAGTAAGTGGCATAGTTGCATTTCATGCACTAGGATCTACATAGATATAGAAGTATAAAGGCTCCATCTTATGTGATGTATATTGTTATGGCGGGGCTAGTTCGCTTTTAACATAGAATGATGTGTCCTAGGGCACAGTGCCCATGAGAAAGCCCTCGAGGTTGATCTAAAGTCACTATAGGCTCCTGGAAACCGGCCTCGTTCTGCTGCCATAACTGTCGTATATACACAAAGGATTGCAAAGTGTGTTTTGAAGTTTAGATGACAACAGTGAAAACAACCGTCATTATAAACAGTAGAAACAAAGTCTCACTTTGTTGCCAAATGAATACTTCGACCCATTGTGAGATAATGGTGTGAATGTCAAAGTTAGGAACACATTAACGATTTGCAAAGACATAATGATCTGGTAAAACAGAACATGGACAGGATGTTTTCCATAAGCATGCACGATCAATAAACACATATGTGATATGGTTTATGATGAGTAAAATGCAATCTAGATTATTTGTACTCTAGTGCAAGTGGGAGACTGAAGGAGATATGCCCTAGAGGCAAATAATAAATAGGTTTTTATTGTCATATCTCAATTAGTTCATAATAGTTTCATATTGTGCTATAACTGTATTAATACGAAACGTTAATACACGTGTGGTATGTAAACAAACCGTGTCTCTAGTTACCTCTAGCGAACTAGTTCATTGGTCATGAGGATGATCTAGGTTTCGAGATCATGGGCATTTATGCCAATTGACAATGAGGTCACATCATTAGTTGAATGGTGTGATAGACAAACAACCCAACCAGTTGTATCTTAATGAGATCTAGTTACAAAGTTCACCATTAATGCTAAAACTAAGGAAACCTCGCGACCTGTCCTTAGACTGTGAGATAATGCAAATCACCGTTCTGGAGGGAGCTTAGATGGTTATCAAGTATCACTCCGTGACTGGGAGATCGAAAAGGTGCTACTCAGGTTCCCAAAGGAGCGCGTAGAGGAGTACATATCAAGACCAGGATTTGCCAATCCATGTAACGAATAGATACATATGTGGCCATCTCTGTGACGTTGCATTAACGAAGTGCAAGCGTGTGACTGGGTCACATAATGCAACGACACGGAAACGAGAAAACAAGTTCATCGGTAACGAGATCGAACGAAGGTATGGAGATACCGTAGATCAAATCTTGGATGAACTAGGTATCTGATGACCCACAACTATAGGGGGTGTATCGTAGTATTTTCGAGGGAAGTGAAACCCAATTTATTGATTCGACACAAGGGGAGCCAAAGAATATTTATAAGCCTTAACAACTGTGTTGTCAATTCAGCTGCACCTGGAAACAATCTTGCTCACAGCAGTTTATGAGTAGCAACAGTTTTGTAGTAGGAATAGTAAAGTAACAGAAGTAGCAAAACAAAGACAGTAGTAACAAAAGCAGTAAACAGTGGGATTCGAGTGCGGTAGGCATAGGGATGGATGGACGGGCGTTGCATGGACAAGACACTTCACATAGCAATCAGAACATAGGGCAATTGCAGATAAATAAGATAAAGCATCCAAATACTAGACAATCCTAGGCATGTGTTCCATATATAGTCATACGTGCTCGCAATGAGAACTTGCACAACATCTTTTGTCCTGTCAGCCCGTTTGCAGTGGGGCCTCTAGGGAACTACTGGCAATTAAGGTGCTCCTTTTAATAGAGCACCGGAGCAAAGCATTAACACTCCATGAACACATGAGATCCTCACATCAAAGCCATACCCTCCAGTTATCCCGATTTCTGTCACTTCGGGCCATAGGTTCCGGACAACGACGTGTGTATAGAACTTGTAGATAAGACCAGAAACAATACTATCATAATGAATCAATAACATGTTCAGATCTGAAATCATGGCACTCGGGCCCTAGTGACAAGCATTAAGCACAACAATTCGCAACAAAGTCATAAAGCACTAATAAAAGATACTAGGCACCATGCCCTAACAATCTGATGCCATTACATGAACGATCTTATCCAATCCCTACCATCCCCATAGCCTCAGCGGGGGATTACTCACTCATAGATGGAGGAAACATGGATGGTCGATGGAGAAGTGATGGTGATGATGATGGCGATGATCTCCTCCAATTCCCGGTCCCGGCAGGGTGCCAGAACGGAGTTTCTGGTGCTGTTTCGTGGAATCTCGTGGTGGCGGCGGAGCGGAACTCCTTCTGGAAAAACGTCGAACCCCCAGAAGTTTTTAGGTCAGAAGGCTCCTTATAGGCGAAGAGAGAGGCCGAGGGGGTGCCTGGGGGGCCCACACCACCCCCTGGCGCGGCCTGGCCTAGCCCGCGCCACCAGGTGGTGTGGCCACCCCAGGGCTCTTCTCTGTCTCGTATTCTGGGTCCTGGAGTCTTCGGGTGAAATAGGATTTTTGGCATATTTTCCGGGATTTTTCCTCATAGTTGATTTTCTGCACAAAAAGTAGACAGCAAGGCAATTCTGCTGAAAACAACATCAGTCCGCATTAGTTGCATCCAAATCACACAAGTTTAGAGGAGAAACAATAGCAAAAGTGTTCGGGAAACTAGATACGTTTTGGACGTATCAACTCCCCCCAAGCTTAGCGTATTGCTTGTCCTCAAGCAATTCAGCTGAAAACTGAGTGCGATAAAAGAACTTTCACGAACACATTTTCTTCATATGATGTAAATATTCTCAGCAATGTGATCAACTACTTAGACAATTCATAATAAAGAGTATGCAACCAAGTCTACTTAATAGTCATTGCAAGCTATGAAGAGATTCCAACTCAAGAATAATAAGTAGCATGAGGCACAAACATAAGCAACATTACCATGCTCATAAAAAGGTATGATAGAGTGGTATCTCGCTTGCCTTTGATTATCAATGCCAAGGCACCTCTAAAGTTCAAGTGATGACTAGAAGTAAATATATCAAGGATACAAGCATCAAAGTCATAACACAAATAATCAAGTAATGGGACAAACACAAAGAATGCCAACTATGCTCTCAAGAAGGTGCTCGAAGAATATGTGGAGACTCAATAAGTAGAAGAAAAAGGTTTTGAATAATTTGAAAGGCTTCCAAATGCTGAAAGTATGGTACTCATTAGCTTTGAGCTCTCATTGCCCCTGTCATAAGCATATTTAATGTGGTTAAGGTGAAAGTTACACAACTAAGAGGAGATGCTTGACAAGTTATAAATCGAAGTCTCATGCCCCTTACTTACGAAGACTAATCCTCATGCTACTCAACTTCAGTCACGAGTAAGCTCTTGTCATTGTAAGTATGTGTGTATCATTAAGAACCGCCAATGGGGTACCCCTTGCACATGATACGGGAGCTTTCCCATAATCAAAATGACAAGGCAAGCGGACAATGAACATCTCAGCGATCTTTTTATTTGCTATTTGCATAGGTTTTTATTGAGGATGCTTCATAGAGTGCTCATTATGGTGATGCTGCAAGTTTCTACCATGATTAGGCATGGCTTAGGCTAGCGGCCCAGGCGTTTCTCTAACACACATAAAAACTCCATGATCTTACAAGTTCCACTTTTATTTCACACCGCCAAGATCCGTAAGCAACAGAACATGATATCAACGGGGTACAACGTACAAGTGCAATGTTGAAAGCGTTCCCCATGAAACATGCTTCTGCTAATTTCAACTTATAAAGCACAAGCATATACGCAAAAAAGAAGGACACAATGGTTCAAGTTTATTAGAGGCAATAAAGTAAAGTGTGCCATCAAGTTCGTGAGAGCTTTACTAACTAACTTTCTCATAACAAGCAAACATTTTATTTGGAAGAAAACAAGGCATATGGAATATGCACGGAGCTAGAAAATGATGCTAATGGGTAGGTATGGTGGACACTTTGGAAATATTTGGTTTAGGGAGTTGGAAACTTGAGTAAAACATACTCAGTGGAATTGAAGGCTAGCAAAAGTAAGGGAGCGACAAACGAGAGAGAAATAGCTGTCATTATCATGCTTGCAGCAAAACAAGACTACTCATGGCATGAAAGTGATTCAAGATCCTCAAGGCAAAATAATTCATCAAGGCTCAACTGATTATTACAGTCATGTGCATGCGTGAGCATGTGCCAAGTCAATCAAATGAAACAATCAGAGGAGGATACCACGGTGTCATACCAATTTATGAATAGAGTAATGCAAGCAAACGTTCATGAGACATGCTACAAACTATTAGCGGGCTGGAGCTAATCACAAGAAAATAAGAACTACTAAGCACCCAAAGATAACATACACCCTACATGAACGGACTAAGCATGCCCACATTGATGAGTATATGTACAAAAATGAAGACAAATAGAGTTCGTTACCAGCCTCTTACCACGCCTCGAGTTGTCATTAATCCTCATTATTGCTCTTTACTTGTGTGGCTTGAATAATAATATGAAACCAATAGTCCATTGAGAACTGCCGAACCCTGTAGCAAACTCGCAAAAACCAAAGGAGAACGACAAATATTTTTGGTGTTTTCGATTTTTAGATAAGAACCAAAAGAGAAAAACAAGCAAAGCCAAATCTTTTTGGGTTTTTCGAATAGTTCAATCAAAGCAAAAAGGGAAAAGCAAACCAAGGCAAAAAGAAAAAGCAAAGCAAAGAGAAACAACAAAAATATTTTTGGTCTTTTTGTGTTTTTAGAAAGCAAAAGCAAAGAAGAGCGAAAACTAAGAAGAGAATGAAAATATGAATATACAAAGTACCGACGCAACATGATATGGAAATGAGTGCGGTGTCGGCGTACCTCCCCCCAAGCTTAGGCTTTTGGCCTAAGTGGGAATCAATCCCAAGCCGGCCAGGATGAAGTGTCACCATGGTATGACGAGGAGGTACCCTCGTCCTGGTGCGAGCTCGAGTACGTCCCTCCGTAGTGCAAAGAGTAATCGTAGGAGGGCACATCCTCCTGGTGATGCTCGTGGAACCCCAGCAAGCGAAGCTGCTCGTCCACCTCCTCCTTGGAGCGCGACCACGGTCTTCTGTCAACACTAAACAAAGCAGGTTGTGGCAAAAGGATCTCCCTTTCATCCCCGTCAGTGAAAAGCATCCTATATACTAGATTGTTCAAATTAGAGGTAGCAGTGACAAAGTGATGAGTTTTCATGGCAACAAGGTCGAGCCTCTGTGGTGCTAGCATAGCATCATCGGGATCCACTGAAAGACCTAATGCATTGACTACACGCGAGGCAATGATGCCCCCATAGATATGCCCCCTAGCAGCTAGGCGGCGAGCAATAAGAGAGCCAAGATTGTACCGGGTATCATTGTTAAGCGCAGCAGCAAGGAATGCTAAATGATAGTTGGAGATATTACTAGTGTTCTCCCTACCCAACACACTAGTAGCAAGATAATATGCAAAGTATCTAAGAGTAGGGAGTTGGATATTTCTTATCTTTCCGCGCTGTGCCACACGGTCATCATCATTGGTCACCCCTCGGTATAGCTCCAACAAATCAGTGGGTCACCCTTGAATTTTCTTCACAGTCCCTGTCATACGCACACCTACAATATTGCAAAATCTCTCCAAAGGCATGGTGAAGGGCATATCATAGATTTTAAAAGAGACAGTAGATTGATAGGGTGTGTTAGTAAATGAGAAGCTCTCAACAAAAGTTTTGGTGAGCATAGCGTATTGTGCACTCTCATCTTGCATATAAGAGGTCAAACCAACCCTCTCAATCAGTAGCAAGAAATCATCAAGAATACCTGTAGCTTGCAAGAAAGTAAAACAAGGAAAAGAAGATGGGTGAGCGTCTCCATCATCCCTTTCACTGCCAATGCTTGTTGCAATGAGGTCTTCATTGTATGATGGCCTAGCTTGAGAGGTTGTTCTTGAGGGCCTCGACCTCCTGGGTGCATCACTCTCAAATATCTCTCCAAAAGTACGGTTGTTCATGCTTGGTAATATGAAATTTAAACACCTATTAAACAAGTGATTGCAAAGTAAATATAATGAAGGATTCTACTCATAGGGACTTGCAAGAGGCCTAAACATGCATAAACACTATATCTCTAAGAATCAAACAGGCTTACAAGCTGTCAAAACCAGTCACCTACAGCAGCAAAATACTCAACATATAAACCACTAAACACAAATCTACTTGGACAAGGGGAGGAGTCACATACCAGGGAACAAATGCTCCAAATTTCAGCAAGAAAGATGGGCTGAGCAAGGAGATCGAAGAAATCGAGAGCAAGCATAGAAAGAACGCGATTTTGAGCTATGAACTGGAGCTTACTCGGGAGAGAGAAGAAAGTGGCAGGGGAGAGAATTAGTGGAGGGCCAGGGGTGGCCCACACCAGGGCATGGCGCCACCCAGGGCTGGCCGCGCCACCACATGGTGTGCCTGCCTAGTGGGCCCCCCTGGTACCTACCAGGTACTCCTCTGCCCCCTTTTTTCACCTAAAAATTTAATATGAATTTTCCAGAAATTTTTGAGACACTTTATTTTTGGACAATTTTCAGAAATAGAAGAATGATTTTCTGACAGACCGATTTTTTTTATTTTTGAAACATGATGCAAGGACAAAACAAGGCTAGAACTACAGAAGTTCTAACATGCAAGCAACTAACAACACAAAGAAAACTAAACGAAAGCAAAAACTAAAATGCAAAGGATAGAAATAAACGGAGATAATCATAGTGAAAACATTGTTTTGTTCAATGAAATCCTTTCGTTAGCAAGGTTGATCAAGTCTTTCTACCAAAATAATTGCATATGAGACAAAACTTTGTACTCCACTAATGATTATGTTACCTCAACCTTGATAGCAATGGTCCCAATCATAATAGTTTTAAATTTTTCTCTTGGTATGGGACAATATATTTCTCCAACTTGAATGCCTTCAACATGTTCAATTGAATTCAAGCCATAAGTCCTTTCAATCTTCTTGGGGAAATAGACAGTATGTTCCTTGTCATTAACATTGAAGGTCACCTTTCCTTGATTACAATTAATAACAGCTCCTGTAGTATTAAGAAAAGGTCTCCCAAGAATAATAGACATATTATCATCTTCAGGCATTTCAAGCACAACTAAATCAGTTAATATCAAGCAATTGTGAGCCACCTGAACAGGTACATCCTCAGATATACCCATAGGAATAGTGGTAGATTTATCAGCCATTTGCAAAGATATATCAGTTGGTATCAATATTTCAAGCTGAAGCCTCTTATAGAGAGAGAAAGGCATAACACTAACTCCAACTCCCAAATCACACAAAGCAGTTCTAACATAACTGTTCTTAATAGAGCAAGGGATAGTTGGAATCCCTGGGTCTCCAAGTTTCTTAGGAACCTTACCATTGAAGGAATAATTAGCAAGCAAAGTAGAAATTTCTTCATTAGGGATCTTCCTTTTATTCGAGACAATGTCCTTCATATACTTTGAGTAAGGAGGCAATTTAATATCATCAGCCAAAGGAATTTGCAAGAATAAAGGCTTCATCCACTCAGAAAACTTATTATAGTGTTCATCTTCCTTTGACTTGTGTTTCTTATCAGGGAAAGGCAAAGGTTTTTGGACCCAAGGTTCTCTTTCACTACCATGTTTCTTAGCAATAAAATCTTCTTTAGTGTATTTAGTAGTCTTAGTGTGGTTTTCAGGTTCTTCTTTGACTTTTTCTTCACTAGGAACTTCATTTTCTTCATTACCACTTTCAGTTTCAGCATTAGAGATAGATATACTATTAGGATCTATAGCAGATTCAGAGGGTTCTACGACAGTTTTATGTTTCTTTTTCCTTTTCTTATGAGTAGAACCACTATTTTCAGCTTGTTGAGAATCTTGCTCAATTCTTTTGGGATGCCCCTCAGGATATAGAGGATCCTAGGTAGCAGCTCCACTTCTAGTTCTAATTTCATAAGCATGTTTTTTCTTTAGCAGCATTAACTAGCAAGTCGTTTTGCACTTTAACGAGTTGATCTATTTGAGTTTGAACCATTTGAAAGTGTTTAACAATCATTTTAACATCATTAGAGGTTCTTTCCACAATATCTTTCAACTCAACGAATAGCTCTAGTGTTTTCCATTAGATGATTTTGCACCCTTTTATTAAAGTTATCTTTCTTAACAATAAAGATATCAAATTCTTCTAAGCATTGATCAGGAGGTTTCAAGTAAGGGATATCACCTTCATCAAAGTGTTGGAGAGAGTGTACCTCAATAGTGGGTGAGTAGGGAATAGGCTTACATAATTCTTCTATAGGAGGTAAATTCTTGACATCTGCAGCATTAATTCCCTTCTCCTTAAGACATTTCTTAGCTTCCTTCATCACTTCATCATTTAATTCAATAACTCCCCTCTTCTTTGATGTTGGAACATGCACAGGAATAGATGGTTCAGGTACAATTACTTCAGGTGTAACTTGTTTAGGAGGAGTCCAATCTTCATAATTCTTGCTTAGTTTAGCCATTAATTCCTCAGCTTCCTTAGGAGTCCTATTCCTGAAAACACAATCAGCACAACTATCTAGGTATGTCCTAGATTCTTCGGTTAGTCCATTATAAAATATATCAAGAAGCTCATTCTTAGGTAACGGACTTCTAGCCTGTGCATGAATCAAAGCACAAAACCTTGCCCAAGATTCGGGCAATACCTCTTTTTCTCCCTGTTTAAAATCAAAAAGTTCCTTCAAAATAGCATGTCTAGCACTAGGAGGAAAATATTTCTGCAGGAAAGTACTAATCAAGCACACAGGGCTATCAATAGATCCAGGAGGTAAATTACTAAACCAAGTTTTAGCTTCTCCTTTCAGTGAAAAAGGAAAAATCTTAGCACAAAAGTAAGTACGCATCTTAATATCATCAGAAAACAAGCCATTCATAGTAGAAAGTTCATTCATATGTGCTACCGCACTTTCATTCTTAGTCCCACAAAAAGGTTCTTTCTCGACAATAGCTATGTAAGATAGATCGAGAGAGAAATCATAATCTTCATCTATAATGTTTATGGGAGAAGCAGCAAACTTAGCATCAAGAGATAATTTGGGTCTAATAGTACGCCTCTCAAGGAGACTCTTAGCAGCGCTCCTATCATGGGTGTTCTTACATTCTTCAATAAACTCATCGGTCATCTCAACATAATCTTCTTCAGTATCATAACTCTCACTAGACTCAGGTGAGCTAACGGGTATGGTAGTGTCTTCATTAGGAGTTTCGGTATTTCCAGCTATAGTTCTAGCAATCGTAGCATCTAGGAAAGGACCTAATGAACCACTCTTATCAAGTACAGTAGAAGCAGCATCATATGTATCAGCAGTTTCGGATTCAGCAGTAGTAGCAGTGTGTGTAGCATGTGTATGTATGTGCATGTGTATGTGGTGGTGATGACCCACAAGTATAGGGGGTGTATCGCAGTATTTTCGAGGGAAGTGAAACCCAACTTATTGATTCGACACAAGGGGAGCCAAAGAATATTTATAAGCCTTAAAAGCTGAATTGTCAATTCAGCTGCACCTGGAAATAATCTTGCTCACAGCAGTTTATCAGTAGCAATAGTTTTGTACTAGGAATAATAAAGTAACAGTAGTAGCAAAACAAAGACAGTAGTAACAAAAGCAGTAAACAGTGGGATTCGAGTGTGGTAGGCACAGGGATGGATGGACGGGCGTTGCATGGACAAGACAATTCACATAGCAATCAGAACATAGGGCAATTGCAGATAAATAAGATAAAGCATCCAAGTACTAGACAATCCTAGGCATGTGTTCCATATATAGTCATACGTGCTCGCAATGAGAACTTGCACAACATCTTTTGTCCTGTCAGCCCGTTTGCAGCGGGGCCTCTAGGGAACTACTGGCAATTAAGGTGCTCCTTTTAATAGAGCACCGGAGCAAAGCATTAACACTCCATGAACACATGAGATCCTCACATCAAAGCCATACCCTCCAGTTATCCCGATTTCTGTCACTTCGGGCCATAGGTTCCGGACAACGACGTGTGTATAGAACTTGTAGATAAGACCAGAAACAATACTATCATAATGAATCAATAATAAGTTCAGATCTGAAATCATGGCACTCGGGCCCTAGTGACAAGCATTAAGCACAACAATTCGCAACAAAGTCATAAAGCACTAATAAAAGATACTAGGCACCATGCCCTAACAATCTGATGCCATTACATGAACGATCTTATCCAATCCCTACCATCCCCATAGCCTCAGCGGGGGATTACTCACTCATAGATGGAGGAAACATGGATGGTCGATGGAGAAGCGATGGTGATGATGATGGCGATGATCTCCTCCAATTCCCGGTCCCGGCAGGGTGCCAGAACAGAGTTTCTGGTGCTTTTTCGTGGAATCTCATAGTGGCGGCGGAGCGGAACTCCTTCTGGAAAAACGTCGAACCCCCAGAAGTTTTTAGGTCAGAAGGCTCCTTATAGGCGAAGAGAGAGGCCGAGAGGGTGCCTGGGGGGCCCACACCACCCCCTAGCGCGGCCTGGCCTGGCCTACGCCACCAGGTGGTGTGGCCACCCCAGGGCTCTTCTCCGTCTCGTATTCTGGCTCCTGGAGTCTTTGGGTGAAATAGGATTTTTGGCATATTTTCCGGGATTTTTCCTCATAGTTGATTTTCTGCACAAAAAGTAGACAGCAAGGCAATTCTGCTGAAAACAGCGTCAGCCCGCATTAGTTGCATCCAAATCACACAAGTTTAGAGGAGAAACAATAGCAAAAGTGTTCAGGAAAGTAGATACGTTTTGGACGTATCAGTATCAAGAGACAAAGGGAATGGGAAATGACTGTTTACGGTTCAAACGACATTGTCATCGTGGAATGCACAGGGGTCAATATGGGTATCCCGGTCCTGCTATTGATCATTGATGGAGATCATGTCTGTGCCATTCCCGAGCCGTGGGGAAATACACTTAAGGGTACGATGAGCTAGAGATCCTCTGCAAGTTGGAATCACCATATGAAAGAGAAAATGAAACCGGAAAAGCTTCGTGAGAGAACCGGAATCGTTCCGGGAAAGTTCCGAAGTCGTTCGGAGGAAATCTAAAGGGAACCGAAAGGTGTTTCGGGTCAAATCAGATTTTGTAATATGTATTTACATATTAATTAATGTAATTAATATTAAATATAATATTAAAATCTAATTTGAAGGGGTATTCCACTAATGGGCCAAACTTCATAGGGAAAAAGGGCCCATTAGGGAAAACCGAAGGAGGGAAGGCCCAGGCGCCTCAAGGGGGCCCACTCGGCCAGCCTAGGGCTGTGCGTGGGGTGGGGACAGATGGCCCATGAAGGCCCATGCACGCCCCTCTCCCTTGTTTAGTCCCACATGGGAAACCCAAAGGGAAGGACACACCCCCTCCCCCTATATAAAGGGGTGCCCATGGGTGGGAATAGACAGACCAATATTTGGAGAAGTCCTTTGGTTGACTTTCTCCTTCCCTCTCTCTCTCTCGTCTCCATGCATTGGTATGGTCCCAAGTAAGGACTGTCCAAGCATGAGACACCGCACCTGCAGCACGCCGTTGCGCTGCAAGGATTCCAAGCCGGAGATCTGCTTCCGCACTCCCGGCAGGGATCAAGGAGTCGGAGGTCGTCATCGTACACCGTATGTGTATGAAACCATGAGGGGCCTCACTTGAGGCACCTTGGATGTCGTGAGCTGGAGCTGCTACACGATGAAGAAGGAGCAAGGGGTGACCTGCGAGGAGCATCGCGACCTTGAGGTCAGCTACGGCTTCGACTACTTCAACCACGTTCCCCTTGGAATGTTAACCGCGTACGGTCTACAAGGGTATGTATTCTATACGCTCCGGCCGTTAATGCATTACTACATAGATAGATCTTGGGCGTTAGGAGGTTCTAACGTAGGAAATTTTTTGTTTTCTGCTACAGGACCCTTCAGCTACTCCCATAGGGAGCGCTCGAAGCTTAATCGACAAGCTACAACCAATGATAGCAGTTGCAAAAGTTCAAAGTCCCAACTCGAGTCTATGACTTGAATAGGCACTCGGGGGCTACTCCCATATGGAGCGCTGGTCGCACACCCTGTGAAAAGGCAACATAAATTATTTATGATAAAGAGTGTTGACCACGTCCACCATGAGCATTCGAAGCATTCGGCGACCTCGCCACTGACTAAACATGAAATTTCCTGGAAACGAGACAACGTCTCCTGGGCCACCCGAAACACCTCCTCCGTAATAAAAATTTGGATGCCATGTTTACAACGTGAAGATAAGACCTGCAAATGCAATCCAATGGCCTAGCAATGCACCCCCTGCGCTCTACCAGAAGTATACCGTGCCTAAAGGCACACCTTAAGCACTGGAATTCGACTATGAAGGCCTCCACGGCATGACTCGAATTACGCCAGCAATTTTCTGAATTCGAGTCCGGGGACTCGAGTTTGAGTAGATAGCATTGTTTTGCCCTAAGGCAGTTAACTAATCCTGATCCATCGAATGAATCAGGTACGCATATCAACTATCCCTATGACATAATAAGGCACCTGATAAAACATTTAGATGAGCACTCGAAGAACTTCATAGTCTCCATCTGAATCTACGATTCGAACGGACACTCGGGGGTACTAACGTGGGTATGCCCCATGGTAACCCTTGTTTCGCATATGTGGTACAGCCCAAGAGAAACCTACGGCAACGCCCAAGATGATTCGGGTGGCCCAAGTCCAAGAAGATGTGGATCCTTGGTAAGCACGGCATGTGTAGATAGGAAATTTAAAGGGAAAACCCCTAATCGATAACCTACTCAGCCTGATATCCAAAGACCTAGTCTCCCTATATAAAGGCTAGGAGGGAGCATCGAGAATGATATCTCCCAACCCTAGTTCACACACCGCCAAATTGCATCTATGCACCCCTATAATCTTAGATTCATTCATCAACAAAGAGGGGACAAGCAGGAGTAAGGTCCCTTCTAAGGGCCTAAACCTGGGTAAACCGCATGTCCCCGATGTTCTTGTTTGCTAGACGATCGATGCCTCTAGCTCTCCCCTCTTCCTCTAACCCAAGCCCATCAACGATTGGCATTGACGAGTTAACCCCTCTTCAGAGGGAGTACCTCCCCTCCCCCTATATAAAGGAGGGTACATGGAGGGATTTAAACACAAGAATTGATCCCAACTTCGAGGCTTCGCCCTCCAAGTGCCCTCCTCTCTCCCTCTCGCTCTCTTGTGAGTGTGGACCCACTTTAGGGCTGTGTGAACGAGAGTGTTCTTCACCATGGAGCGCCATTGCGCTGCGAGGGTTCTAGATCCACTAGATATACTTCCGCAACCTCTGCTAGATCGGGGTCCGGGAGTTGTGGTGAAACAACATGTGTGTGTGAACCCCTACGAGGCGCTGCCCGAGTGGCACTTGAGTCGTTCGAGCCATCGAAGTCATTGGAGACAGTGGAGCTGGAGCTGGTGGAGCCGTCTGAATTTAGACTGACCTTAAGGTTGGCGTCGGTACGACTACATCAACCATGTTCTCCCGAGCATTGACAAAGCTTTTCGGTCTTCAAGGGTAAGTTCGCGAAAAGCCCCTCCCGTTACTGCATTACTAATAGATAGATCCTAGCATTATGGTGGTTTGCGTAGGAAAAATTATTGTTTTTAGGCTCTAGTTCAAATGGTTGACTACAATGTGTAGCAATGCTTAAGTCAGAAAAATGGAATCTCGTAGCTGGAATTATCAATTTGATGAGTGATCAAAGGATTTTGGGATTGTGCCCAGAATATTGAGAAGACCTGCATTTACAATAAACTGAGTGGGATCTAAGAGAGTTCCATACTCTTATATGTAACTGACATCTTTGAGTGGGAGCTTGATAAAACATTCTCATATGTGATTGACATAGTGTGAATGGTATTGTTGGTATTAGTAACTATTAGACAATATTAAGTAGATGAAGTTGAACAAATATTGAACATTGAATTCTATCAATATAGATGTATATGTTTAATAACATTAATTCAGAATGTTTTCCTAGGTTGGATTCTGAAGAAGTTCAGAATGGAACAAGTTAAGAAGGAAGTTCTTACTTGTCTAACTAAGTAAATCATTGATATTGTCTCGGTACAATGATGGTTAAAAGAAGGAAAAGATGTGTAACATCTACTATGCCTCTGTCATAGGTTCCATCTTATAAAACAATGTTTTATACTAGACATAATATGACCCAAGTTCTTAATCGGAAGAACAGGTTCCAAAGTGATACCTGAGTGAATCACTGAACAAGAAGTTAAGTATAGTCTTCAGTGTCTAGAGAGAACTGAAGGAATACATCTGATCTATAAAGGATGGTAAACTTGATGGTAAAAGGGTTATGCTAGGAAGTTCCACACAACCCAGATGATTGGAATTCTCATGACATTGAGTACTTAGAATAAGAGAAGTATATGAATACTTCAAATGTAAAATATGAAATGTTACGGCTAGGGAATTCCATTTTCCCACAGAGTGTGTTCCTAATGCTCATGACAATGAAAACATCACCTTTTCATTGACTAATCGGATGTCATGACAGAAGAACAAAAATAACACTCTGTTGCCAAAGCATAAATGTTTATACCGCAAGGTTATCATGTGATGGTAAAGGCAAATGTCAAATTAGGTGACATTAACAATTCACAAAGACATAAGGATCTGTATAGTACAGTCCATAGACAAAACCTCTTCCATGAGAAAGTATGATCAAAACACTAAAAGTGTTATGGTGTAATGATTTGCAGCTAGTTTATTTGTACTCTAGTGCAAGTGGGAGACTGTTGGAAATATGCCCTAGAGGCAAATAATAATATAGATTATTGACATATTTCAATAGTTCATAATAGGTTTTATATCATGCTTATTGATAGGACCATCAATACACGTGTGATTGTAAACTACCAGAATCCCTAGTGATCATCTAGACACTAGTTCATTGGTCAATCGATGATCGATGTTTCCCGATAATGGACATTTATGTCAATTGACAATGGGGTCATTTCATTATGTGAATGAAAGTGATGGACATACCCAACACATGAATTGTAACACGATCATGTCACGAAGTTCACTGTTACAATGACTAAGAAACGTAGTAACCAATTCCTTAGACCGTGAGACCATATCTAATCACTGTCACCTGAGAGTGCCTTGATTGCATCAAACGTCACTCAGTGAAACGGTGATCATAAAGGTGTGTTAAGGTATTTAGAGGGGCCTATCTAGGCATATGTGTCAAGATCGGGATTTGCTCTTCCACGTGACGGAGAGATGCTCTAGGCCCACTCGGAGACATGACATACATAAAGCTACAGCATGTGACTAGGTCACGGGGATAACATAGCTCGGAACGAGTAAAGTTGTACTTGTCGGTAACGAGATTGAACACGACATGGCAATGTCATTGATTAGGTATTGGACAAGTAAAGTATCAAAGTAACAAAAGTAATAGGACTCTATGTTAAATGGTGCAACGAAAAAGATTCTCGTGGAATGCATAGGGGTCATTATGGGAATCCAGGTCCCGCTGATGATCATTAGTCCTAGAGGGGTCTCGACCATGTCTGGAGTATTCCCGAACCGTTGGGGTTTCACGCTTAAGGGTTTGACAACGCTCGGAGATTGTTTTAGTATCATAGGAATCACCGAAGAAAAGAGAAGGGAAAACCGGAATGGTTGCAGGAAAGTCCGGTAGGTGTCCGGAGTTGTCCGGGCAGTTCCGGTGCAATGGGACTATAATAATATGTAATTATATGTTAATTATTTAATTATATATTTATTTATATTTATTTAAAATTTAAAATATGATTTAATGGGGCAGCCCACCTTAATGGGCCTCTAGAGAGGCCCAATAGGGGGGAGGATGCCCTAGGAGGGGCCAAGGGGCGGCTGGAGGCCCAATGGGCTAGTCCCCACATTTGGCCCATTAGTGGGCTGGCTGGTATTAGTCCCACCCTAGGACTTTGAGGGACGGAGTACCTCCCCTTCCACTATACTAGAAGAGATGGTACTCCTAATTATGGTCGGGTCCGCTATGCTACCTCGTATCCATATGTTGGCGATATATAGGGAGACGACAAGCGAAGAGTCGGGGTGACCGTTCCGGGTTACTAGATGAAGGACGTGAGGTATAGGAGCCTCCTCGGACCCAAGCGTGGCGGCTTGAGCTTTTTTCCGTCAATCTGGCCAATCATCTACCTGGTACGGAGGTGGTTCGGATCATAGAAGGAGGATTCCATGGTCCGAAGGGCGCCGATAGTTCCGTTTCCTCATCCTCATCCCTCACCAGGTTGATACATGGCAATACGTGCAAGGTTGTATTGCCTTGCAAGGTTGTTGTCTCCTGCTCCGCTTCGAGCTCCACCCATCATGGTACCGTGCGACGTTGGTTGTATACATGAGAGCTGATCCTGTGGTTGTCCTTTGTTTACCGTAATAGCAACACTTGACCAACGTAGGGTGAAGCTGCCCTACTGACACCTGAGCGATGTCCCATTGTTGGCCGCTTACTGATCGCCCGGTGAGGTCAAACCGGCTCCGAGCATGACCTGTCCTAGCGGGGGAGAAGCAGTGTCCTTTGTAGTCTATTTTCGTACTCGTCCAGGTTTCCACCATGCACGATGTCCATATCCGATATCTAGGTGTCTCTGCATACTGGCCTCATTCCAGTTTCCCAAACAGAGGTTTTAGTGTCCGGGAATCCTAAGCGTCCTCCTTATGAGCATAGAGGTGAGAACCAATTCCATCCAGCCGACCTGGATGGCCAATCAGGGTTCCATCGAGGTGCGTCGAGCCCCCATGTCCGTGATAGTGGCATGCGTGCTTCACTCGTGTACCGCAGCATGTTGATGTGCTCCATCCTTCTCTGTGGTCGTGTCTCCCCAGTCGCACTCCATGGCCGGCGACCGAGACTCCCTGAGGTTAATCCGGCAGTCCGCGCGGTGCAGGCCGCCTAATCTGTGTTCAATCTACTAGGAGCCAGGTGGGAAGAAACTTTTCGCCCTTCTCCTAGAGCTGAAAGCTGCCTCCAGTCGAGATCCGCTAGCTTCCTGGCTTGTCCGACCTTTCTCGGAGTGGTTCGGGTTGTGCGAGACCTCATAGCCCCGGCGGTCCAGGCTCTCAGATGTCATTGTGGTAGATCCGATCTACATGACACAGACTCCTCCTGCCTGGTGTGCCAACTGACAAAAGATAGTTTTCACGATCCCTCTGCAGTCTCACTTTCAAGGAATGAAAGAGAGTTCTCCAAAGACAAATACGAATGTATATGTGTAATTGGGAGGATTCCCTCGGAATTTATTTATAAGCTGATCGAGAGATCATACAAAGTGTCTACAAGATGATCTTAGTGGGTTTATAATGACAATCGATGAGAGAGATGAATCTATAGTTCTATAACTAAGGATAATGGTGAAGACTCGCACGTTTATGGTGTGTCCTCTTCAGGTAAATATCCTTGAGTACTTACAGGCGTCGATGGTGGGAGAGTCTCCCTTGGTCACGTTAGGTCTTCATCTTGTCTTTCACGTAATCTTGATCTTTGATCTCCCTTGTATGCGTTTTTGGTCTTCAGGTCTCTAGAGAGTTGCCTTGCAGCCCCAAATATCAGGTCGGTTGAAAGCTTCTAAATGCGGGCCTTCAGGTCCTTGATCACAGATGTAGACGTGGGCAGAAATCGTGGATTAAGACCCATGTGAGGTACATGCCTAAATCCACCCATCACCGACAGTACTACGCCTCTCTCCAGCAATGTTAAATTGTCTCTCACTGATGGAACATACCTTGGGGCCAAATATAGTACTCATTACATGATTATTATTGGTTCCTTACAATATTTGACTCACATGTCTAGACTTATCCTTTGTTGTTAGCAAAAATTGTCAGTTTCTTCATGCTCCCACTACTACTCATTGGACAACGGCTAAAAGGATTTTGCGCTATGTTCAAGGGATACACAAAGTTGGCATTACCTTTCAAAGGTCCCCCTCTACTCTCATTAGTGAATTCTTTAGATGCGGACTAGGCATGATGTCTTGATGATAGACATTCTACTAGAGGAATTGCAATATTTTTTGACTCTGATCTAATATCTTGGAGCACCAGAAAACAAGATATTGTATCTCGCTCAAGCAGCAAAGCTGAATACAAAGCCATGGCCAATGCAACAACTGAAATTATTTGGGTCGAAGCCCTGCTTCTTGAGACCGTGATATCTCTCCGTGCTACTCCTTGCTATGACATAACGCCACCCACCTGTCCACAAACCCGGTATTCCATGCCCGCGCTAAACATGTTGAAATTGATTTTAATTTCATGAGAGAATGAGTTACAAACAAAATACCTGAGATCAAATTCATTTCAAGCCAAGAGTATCTAAGAGACGGTTTTACAAAGCTCTTTCCTCTGAAGACTTTTGAGAAATTCAAACGGAATCTTAACATCTCTATTTCTTTCCTGGTTTAGGGGGTGTTAGACAAATCTGTAACCAACATGTCGAAAATGGGGTTTTTCATCTATTATTTAACACATAACCGAGAGCACGAAGTCACATAACCGAGACCATGAAAAGGTCCCGTTTCCCCAAACTTTAAGGGAACGAGGTTCAACTGAACTCTATTTAGCTGTATTGAGAGTATCTCCACTCATGTCCAAAAAGGCTAAAATAAGGGTGCCAGCGTAAAAAAAAAGACTCCCAGCCATCTCCTCCAATTTATATTTTCATCCGGCGCCCACACATTAGCTATCCGGCGTCCCTAGGCCACCGCTAGGCCACATGCAGCCAACCTGGGGCACCAGCTAAACCGCATCGTATTTAAAATCGAGTCACGCGTCCTGCTGGACCAACTGTCTTCCACCTTTCTCTCTCCCACCCCTCCCCCACCTACCGTCCATCGGCCCACGCCTCCCCGACCATGCTCTTCTCCACCTCAGCAGCACCGGCCTCGCCATCGAGCTAGCTGCCAGCTCCTCTGGCCTCGCCGCCCCGCCGTGCGCCGCCCCGCCACTCCACCGTCCTATCCACCCCATCCCTCTCCCCCACGCACCGCCGCCCTATCCAAGCACGGACAAACCCCGAGAGCACCGCACGACGCCACCTACTCTCTGTCGCCAGCACCTGCAGCGCAGAGCCTCGGCGCCGCTCGATCTCCTCTTTCCTAGCGTTGTCGCCTCCCTCTCCTTCCTGCCAAGCGTGGTGAGGTCGTGCACGAGGTCGACGCCTCGTTGCCTTGTCCGCGCAGGCCACGGCCAGAAACTCCGCGAAGGGCGCGGCAGTGTCGTTGAAGGCCTTCCAGTGGAGCTCACCGCGCGCCACCTCGCCTCCGGACGCTCGTCGCGCGCCAAGGACGCTGCCCGCACCGCCGCGCCACCCAACGCTCGACGCTCGCCGCCGGGCTAGCAGGGTGTTCGTGAAAATGACAAGGAAATTGGATTTTGATTAGGGGGGTGTGACTGGGTAGCCTATACCCTAGATTTCAAAAAACCCAGCGCCCAAAAAAATGCTCCGAGTACTCCGGCTCCATGTTGTGGCCGTTACTGGAGATCTCCGCCTCCATGTTGTGGGCGTTAGAAATGAAGCCTAAATCTGTATTTTGCGTTGAATCCTAAAGTAGCACAACTGAAAAATGTTACTAGTAGTACTCCGTATTAGTAATGAAATTAGGGGAGAACCTATTCAATAACAACTCTCTCCGTCTTAAAATATAAGATATTTTAGCTTTATGAAAAGAATGTATCTAGACTTCTTTTAGTGTGTAGGTTTACTCTAAATCTAAATGAACCTATACACTAAAAGGAGTTTAGATACACCTCTTTCACAAGCTAAAACATCTTACTATATAGTAGTATGTCCACGTCGTACACACGCCATATAGCCTTTGAGTGTAATAAGAGATGAAGATCGCTCGTCTGCGTGCCCATTTGCACCTCGTACACATACATGCACGTGTGTTTCATGTTACTGTCAAATGACGGTCAGGTTTCCGCCGGCAGAGAAGGGGAGACCGGAAGGCGCGGCCGCAGATGCAACCTCGGCGATCAAGGAGTTGACTGCCGGTGCCCGGCCGGTAGCATCTGGAACTGGCAATCCAAATTCTAGTTTATGATGCAGGATCGACAGCGTGGACTGCGTGCGAATTCAAACCACTCGTGTCATCCTGGCACGCGCGGTGTATTTCCTACTAGTATACGTTCAGGTGAAAGAGGCGTCGGCGTGCACGGAACAGCGGGCGGCGACAGATGGACCTCGAGGCCAAGAGGACGCTGGGAGGAGCGCACAAGAATGCGGGCATCGGCGTCGGCACAGTGCGTGGCAGCGAGAAGGAGACACGCTGGGGATGTGGTCCGCCGCCAGAGGTGCTCGTGGTCGGGCTCTTGGGTACCATGGCGCTGCTCGTCCTGTCGTTCGGCGGCGGCAGCCTGATGCCGATCGCGCTGCCAAGGACGGAACTCGTGCAAAGGCCAGGTAAGCCGCGATCGCATCCGCCATCTCTGTCGACGTTCTTGCATCGACGACGAGGATATGGACGACGGAACTTGCACGGAGCTTGTTGACGCCATGTATCCTGCAGATGCCGCCGCGTCACGCGTGCATGGAGCTCCTCATCGCGACAAGCCGGCGTCGTCACCTAGACACGACCAAGCAGACGCCCGCCTCCTAGGCGGGCTGCTCTCTCCGGACTTCGACGAGCACTCATGCCGTTCCCGGTACGGATCATCCCAACACCGCCGACCATCACCGTTCCGCACATCGTCCTACCTCGTGGAGCGCCTCCGGCGGTACGAGGCCCGGCACAGGCGGTGCGCCCCCGGGTCCCCACTCTTCAAGGAAGCCGTCGAACACCTGCGCTCCGGCCGCAACGCCGCGCGCTCGGACTCGGAGTGCGACTACGCGGTATGGACGCCGTTCAACGGTCTCGGCAACCGCATGCTCGCGCTCGCCTCCACGTTCCTGTACGCGCCGGTGAAGGACTGGATGAGGTCCAGGAACACGTACACGGGCAGCGCATCGGCGATGGCGTTCATCAGGTGGTTGCCGCCTATCGCGCCGGCTTGCTTCATGTTCTTGTAGCTCGTCGGCGACGTCATGGTGAAGGTGCCATCGAAGTCCGCGATCGGGAAGTCCGCGGGCAGCGTCCAGGAGCTGCCGGGGAAGGGGTTACAGAAGAGGCCGTCGAACTCCGGCGGCGCGTGCACGAGCAGGACGCGGTCGACGTGTGGGACATCGTGCGTCGGTTCTATGACTCCTACCTCGCCGGAGCAGACGAGCGCCTGGGCCTCCAAGTGCGCGTGTTCCCGGAGGTTCCGGTGCCGTTGGAGACCATGTACGGCCAGATCATGCGGTGCTCGGAGCAGGAGCACTTGCTGCCTAAGGTCGCGCAGAACGGCGACGCGGCGGGAAACTCCTCCGTCGTGCCGCCGCCGGATGGCACGAAGAAGATGACATCGATACTGGTGACGTCGTTGTCGCTGGACTACTACGAGCGCATCCGCGGCGTGTACCGCAGCAACAGAACGGATACCGGGGGACACGTGGCGGTGCACCAGCCGAGCCACGAGGGGGCGCAGCACACGGAGGCGCGGGGCCACAACCAGAGGGCACTGGCGGAGATATACCTGCTGAGCTTCTGCGACCGCATTGTCACGACGGCCGTTTCGACGTTCGGCTACGTCGCGCACGGACTGGCTGGACTGCGGCCATTGGTGCTGTTGCGGTCGCGGTCGCCGGAGACGCCTTCCGAACCACCGTGAGTCCGGTCGTTATCAGTCGAGCCTTGCCTTCAAGCCCCGCCGCAACAGGTGTGCGATGCACTGCAAGGGAGCGACATTGGAGCTCTCGTGCCTTATGTCCGGCACTGCGAGGATGTGCACAGAGGTGTCAAGTTGTTCAGTTAGCGCGCCAATATGTTTGTGCATCATAGCTAGATGGACCCAACGCGTTTTGCCGCGCGCCGTTCTCGGCTATCGACGTTTAAATTTTATGGCTTCGTCAAATGGTGAATTAATAGTTTTGGTCAGCAACAAACCTAGCCAAGCCCTGAGTAACAAAAACATGAGCACACACATGATGACCAGCAGCTGACAACGGCAACATAATCACCATTGGATAATCTGAAACCACAGAACACAAAACGCAAGCATCAATATAACAACAAGCAAGGTACACGAAGAAATGAAACAAGGTAGGCAGTCAACTTTAAATAGCAAAAATAAACTACCAACATGCTTCCAACTGCAGTAGCCTCGCGTCAGCTGCCCGATATCAATCCAAGGAATCAACAAACATACGACCCTATCCACACCCGCCCCAAACTTGTCGTGCTAAGAATACCAACAAAATCAAAGCACACTCAGAAAATCAACACCGAGACACCGCACTCGCCGGAGTACTAACGACATGCGCACACCACACTCGGAATGACACACACACATCTCTCTCACAATGATAGAAACAGACCCGTCAAACGAACGGCAAATAATCAATCCAAATAGCCGCAGCCACGTGCAACCCAACCACACACTGCGCTGTCCAAAACGACAGCAACAACAAACCAATCACAATATCAATCAAAGAAAATAGCCCATAAGACACGTGACAGCCACCCCCAATTCCACACGAACCGCACAATACATCCACGCACTGTCCCCAAGTCCCGGCCAATGGTTGCGCCATGACCAACACACATCCATAACACAAACACGCTCATGCATTGAACACACCCTACCGCCGGAGCCAACCGCCATAACATAGAAAAAAATGCGGAGCGAGGGAAACGAACACAAGCGGGTGTGGCGTCCGTGCATAGAACTCGCCCTGACTGACGAAGCAAAGGAAGCGAGGAAGCAAGAGTTCGCCCAACACAAAATGAAACCACCGGCATAGCAAGAAGAGCAGGAGAAAGACCGACACGATAATCGAAGAAACCGCAAAGCGACCCCACACCTAAATTATAAATCCTAGTTCCGCCAATGGGCTGCGCGCCACTATGGTTAGGTACTTGACGATGGCTGAAAAAAATAAATGAGTGAGTTGTCAACTGTAATGTGAATAGTTTAAAAATGAGATCGAGTCATTGGTTGGACCAGAAAAAAAACCAACAACTCAGTCAGTTTATCAAGCGAAACGGATAGTTCCCGCCACCAGAATGGGATAAGATATTCGAACCAGACATTATTGTGGCTTCGTCAGTTAGACCAAATAAACCGGAACCAACAAATTAGGCAGTTTCTCAAGCGCAACGAATAGTTAGCGCCACCAGAATGGGATAAGATGTTCAAACCGGACATTATTTGGGCAAACTGGCTAGTAAATCGGAGCGGTCGAACTGGGTCGCGCGATCGAGAAAAATACATGCATTTAGCCAGATTTTGAAGCCACGCATAGAGAAAATCCAAATTATTGTCAATAATTAACTTGCCTCTACTATGTCCATGCCAACTCGAATTATCTCAAACTATTTTATCTTTTTTATATATCAATCTATGATCTTATTTTTGTACATATCAAACCTTTTATTAAATCGGACGAACCGGTTATATTTGTCTGACCAAGCAACCCAATGAACCAACAGTCTAACCGATTTACTCACCGGTCTAGTATTTTAAAATATATATAGATGGGTCCGTACGTAGATGTGGTGTCACCGTTTGGTTAGAGGAGCTTAGGAGCAAGGACAGGCCACCAATTTTAGGGAGCTTAGTTCTTGTAAAGATACTTTTACTGTATGTTCCTTTTGCCTGTAAGTGAACTAAGTAAACTTATCGATGATGTGCTTCTTTCCTTGCACCAATGATGCACCTAATTTCATTTTCCTGGTATGTCACTCACGCTCGATAAGATGTTTAATTTGATCGGAGCCTTCGATTAGCCGGAGCTTTCCAGCTAGTCGGCGAGGCGTTCGATGCCATAGAGTAGGACCTCCAGAATTGGGTGCTCCCCTCCGTTTGTACCTGTGACGGTTGTGCGGGAGCAGGGCCATCGGCGCCTCTGCCGGCGAGCAGCGGCACTCCGAGGATGGAGTTGGTGGGGATGGGTTGCGGGTGGCAGCTCACTCTTGTGCCCGGCGCTCTGGGGTCGCCGGCGGCTGGGTCGGGCTCTAGGTATCAATGCCTGGGCTCAGACTCCGGTTCGGATGGCGGCGATGCTCTGGCGACACGTGAGGCGCTCGCTAACCTTGAAGACGACTCGGGCGAGCTGGTTGGACCACGGTCGGCCGACGGCGGAGAAGATCGGACGACAAGCTGCGTCAAGCGTTCTGGGAGGATATTGGCTATCCAACGCCGGCCTCCCGGTTCTGGGAGAAGGGGTCTCCTTCTTCGCCGCCGCACAGTTCATCGCTGCCTTGTCGGTCTTCGTCTCCGCCGGTGGGTCGGAGGGGTTCGGTGGCGATGCCGGTGGGGTTTCTCCTCTGTCGGGGACCTGCTGTTAGACCCTGGAAAGGGCCATTGCTGCCGCGTAGGGCATCAGAGCCGCTGGTGCTCGGTGCGTTCTTGCCGACTGATCTTGGTCGTGAAGTTCGTCGTGATCCGGTTTCCCCGCGGCTCGATGGAGGAGACGATGAGATGGCTGCTGACGTGGACTATGGTGGGGACACCGAGGCGGTTTCTGTAACGGGTGGTACCTGGTGTGCGATCGCGCGGAGGCTCGGTATTACGGGATTGTCGCGTACAACCTCGTCTCGGACTCCTTCAATCACACCTCGATCGCCGCTGCCTACTCATCGTTCTTTCGCTCAGGCGCTTCTCGATGTTGCTACAATGGCCACACCGAATCCCCACAATCTAGGGCCGCCGCCTGGGGCCGCACCTCTGCTTGCACCGCCTCCTCGTGCCTCTACGCCACCGCAGGGAGCGTCCTCTCGTGCTGCTGCACCGACGCCGCCGATGACAACTGGGACTGCGATGGGCGTCGCCCATCACCTCGCGGGACCCTTCCAGGGACATGCGCCTAGAGTCCGTCCTTCGCCTGCGGGACAGGTGTCGGTGGCTGGCCCCTACGGCCACGGGCCGCTGCCCTTCTTAGGCCCCCCGAGGATGCCTCCTCCAGATCCGAGCCACCATGGGATGGCGGGGCGAGATCCATCTGCGCCCGCTTATGCTGCCTTCTACTCGGCACCGGCGCCGTAGTACGATCTTCAACAGCTTCAACTGTCGTACCGCGGGCCACAACCCTTGCCTATGGCTGCCTTGGGTAATGAGACGGTTCAACCGTTTACTGTCGGTGTCGGCATTGTGGCTGCGGCTATGCCGAAGCGGAAGAAAAAGAAGAGGAAGCCTCAGGTTTAGTTGGGTTAGGAGATGACTTCACAACCTTCGCAGTACCAGCAGCAGCTTCACCAGCTGGAGACAGTTGGACAGTATGGGTATCCCGTTGGGCCTGCGGGTGCTTCCTTTACGGCAGTGGGGCAGCAGGGGCCTTACCAGTATGGTGTACAGGGAACCATTGATAATGCTTTACTGGTTGTAGCCGCCTCAGAGGTTGTTTCTGGTGCACCGGTTTTTGTTATTGGGGTAAGAAGAACCAGAAGGTTGTTCGGTGCTGGAAGTGCGCGATTAATACACACGCAACTAAGGTCTGTAAAGCGGTTCACTATTTTTATATTTGCGATAATTCTGTTCACCCCACCCTGAGATGTCCTGTGCTTAATCAGCCAAAACCTTTCCCTATTATGGCTGGTATTGTCAATGAGGTGAGCTGTTTTCTCAGATGCCTGATTCGGTGGTTAGAGGTCACCTGGAGACGTCTCAGTCTCCCATTGCTCTTGTGAGTGTCTCTAGACAGATGGTTTCCGTAGATGTGATTTAGCGACAGATTGCTAGGAGATGTCATGTTCGTAGTCAGTGGAAATGGGAAGCTTTGCCTTATGGTGATTCTGCCTTTCTTGTCATCTTCCCGTCTATGGAGGATCTTGATAGAGTTGATGGGATTCAGGTGTTAGTGCCCTAGAGCAGATCTCAGTTGTCGTTTTCTGTTTACCGGACACAGGAGGTGCCTCAAAAGTTTGAGCTTAAGCAGGTCTAGCTTCATGTCGAGGGGGTGCCTCATTGTTTGTGTACTTTCTGGGGCTTGTGGGCTGTTGGTGGTCTCATGGGGACTACTTTGGACGTGGACTTGTTCAGTTTGCAGAGGCGTGGTGTTGTTCGGATTCTCGTAGCTATGACTAATACCACTATTTTTTTGAAGCTACAGGATTTGTTGGGCCATTACCTATTGTCTGATACTGTGGTTAAGCTCAAGGCCTTTGAGCTTCGCTTCCGTTTGGAGCCTATGGGTTATGTACCAGAGCCTGAGTTTGTACCTTTCTTGTGGAGGAAGAGGGATGATGATCCTAATGATGACGCTAATGAGAAGCCCTCTGATCATGCTATGGACACATCCGATTCAGTTAGTGGTTCTCAGGTTGGTGGGTTGGGCTCTTCTTCAACCATGCCTAGTCAGGGGGGACGGTGCAGCAGTCTACCAGACAGAGTACTCAGTTGGACAGTTCGGTGCTGTTGACACCAATTGTTGCTTCTCCTTCTTCGACTCGGACTCCTGTGCATGTGGTGGTGGTCACTCTGTTTAATGCTAACCCAACTACGTGGCATGGAAAGGAGCTTCTGGAGGCTCTTCCTTTGAGCTCCTCGTTGCAGGGTCCGCGACCCGTGTTGAGCTCGCCTCGTGTTTCTCCTTCACAGCTTAAGGAGGCTTTGCATGTGGCATATGGTTCTACTAGGAAGGATAGCGCTCCTCCACTACCGGTTTATCCTTCACACGGGCGACCGAACATGATGGGTCATATTATTCCTAGGCGAGTAGAGCCGGTATTGCAGGAGGTGGTCGAGGGGTCTTCGATGCGGAGACTAGCCTAGGACGGGATGGTCGACCGCGATTCGGCTAGGATGCACGGAGGATCGACTCAGGGTCAGGCGGTTCTGGCCATCTCGTCACTGCAAGCATCTGGTGGCTCCCCCCATGGCGCTGATCCAGCGGCCATGAGGGGGTAACCTTGTCCTGGGGATGGACCGACGCAGGGGGTGGGTGACCTGACCCAGGTGAGGTTGGGTTTACCCCCTATTCATGGAGTACAACATTCTCTTGGGACTCCATCCCGCATGAGTTCTCGGCATGGAGTTGATGGACTTGGGGCTTCCACGACGGACGAGGATTCTCTAGCCAAGGCCATGCGAAGGAAGGCAGAGAAGAATCTTGATTTACATGGTACTTTACACTCTTCTAAATCATTTCTTGCTTTCTCCAATGCTTATATTATGGCTAAGCTGGGCAATGTTGGTGTAAGCTTGGGTAGATCTGTAAATAATATTAATATTTCTAGTTCTATTTTGAGACAGATGGAGGTTGACCGTTTAACGGGTATTCCTAAAATCTCTATTGTTCCTGATTCTTCATCAATTGAGGAGGAGAAGTTGCATGCCACAATAGATGGTCAACTTCTTTCTCATTTAGTTGGTGAAGTGTCATAGGTGGGCTTTGATGAGACTGGGCTGGGTTCATTTTATGAGCTTACAGCTTCTGGTCGGAAATCAAAGAGCCAAAAATCTCGCAAGAGGTCATGTCTATCCAAATCTCCAATTGTTTCTCAATGAATGAAATGTTCTCAAATAGCAGAGGTCTTCGTGACTTGGCTAAACATTTGTTCTTTGATGATTGTGTGAGAGATCACAAGTTGAATTTTTGGGTATTTCTGAGACTGGTAGACGTGATTTCTCACAAGCTCAACTCAATCGCTTTTTTGGTGGAGTTGACTTTACGTGGGTATCACGTCCACTGCGAGGGCAATCTGGGGGAATCCTGTTAGGCGTCAGAGATGATATTATGAAAGTCTTAGCCAATTTGGTTGGAGATTTTTTATCAGCAACAAGGCTAATGATTTCGTATGGTGTCTAGTCGCTATCTACGGGGCTGTCCAGGATGTTTATAAGGCTGCCTTTTTACGTGAGTTGGTCAATCTACCTAGGACTATCCCTATCCTATACTTATAGGTGGGGATTTTAATTTGCTTAGATTTCCTCATGAGAAAAGTCGGGGATGTTTTGACGAACATTGACCTTTCATGTTTAACGCTGTCATTGATAGCTTAGACTTAAGAGAGGTTACGATGTTAGGAAGACAGTTCACTTGTGCTAATAGTCTTCCGGAGCCTACATATGAAAAAATTGATAGCGTGCTTATGGATACCAAATGGGAAGATAAATTTTCTATGGTAACTAGTCGTGCTCTAGAGCGTATTGAGGCTTTGTCAGATTATGCTCCTTTATTGTTATCTGTCGGAACAGCACCACGAAAATCCAAGAATAGCTTAAAGTTTGAACTTGGATGGATTGATCGTGATGGTTTTCATGACTTGGTGAAGGCTATTTGGGAAAAACAGTTAGTGGTCAAACACTTATACAACGATGGAACAATAAAATGCGTGCCTTACGCAAATTTCTTCGTGGTTGGGCCATACATACTGCTGGGATCCTTAAAAGGAAAACATATGCCTTTCAGCTATTATTAATGATTTAGAGGCTTCAGCAGAAGTTAGGCTTTTGTCTGCACATGAGATTGAGATTAAAAACCAATCGAATGCAGAAATTGCCAGACTTCTACGAGAGGAAGAACTCAAATGGTACCAACGTTGTAAAGCTAAATTCATCCTAGAAGGAGATGTGAATACAAGATACTTCCATGTTGTTGCCAATAGTAAGCATAAGAAGAAACTTATTCACTCTTTAATCCAATATGATGGTATGATTGAAGGTCAGGAGCATCTAAAATCTTATATTACAAGCTACTATAAATCCTTGTTTCGGGCACCGCCAGAAAACAACTTTCTGACTGCCCCTTATACTACGGAGGAGGTCAAGAAAGCTGTTTTACAAATAGAATATAACAAAGCGCCAGGGCCCGATGGCTTCCCAGCGGAATTTTACCAAAAAGTTCTGGGAAGTTATCAAGATGGACTTGATGCATTTGTTTGAGTTTTTGCAAGTTGGTCAGCTGGACCTCTTTTGGCAACATAATTTTACTGCCTAAGGTTAACAATGGAGAACGTATACAACATTATCGTCCTATCTGCCTTCTTAATGTTAGTTTTATTTTTTTTACAAAAGTTGCTATGATTAGACTAAATTTAGTAGCTGATCATCTTATTCGCCCTTCTCAAACTACTTTCATGCAAGGGAGAAACATCCTAGATGGTGTTGTAATATTGCATGAAACGGTCCATGAACTACACTCAAAAAAATTATATGGTGTATTGTTCAAGATTGATTTTGAGAAGGCCTATGATAAAGTTAATTGGGCTTTCCTTTAGCAAACACCCTGTATGAAAGGTTTTTTGGAGGAGTGGTGTTCTCTTATACTGTCCTTTGTGTCGGGAGGAAGTGTTGCCATAAATGTTAATGATGACATTGACAAATACTTTCATACCAAAAAAGGGCTACGACAAGGGGATCCATTATCGTCCATACTATTTAATATAGTTGTTGATATGTTGACTATCCTTATCGAGAGAGCTAAGGCTGTGGTCAAATTGAAGGATTAGTACCACATCTGGTTGATGGAGGTCTATCTATTCTTTAATACGCTGACGATACAATCCTATTTCTGGAACACGATCTGGAGAAAGCCAAGAATCTGAAATTAATATTATCAGCATTCGAGCAACTATCCGAATTGAAAATTAACTTCCATAAGAGTGACTTGTACTGTTTTGGCGAGGCTAACAACGAAGCCCACCTATATGCTCATCTATTCGGCTATGGCCAGGGGCAATTTCCAATCAATTATTTGGGAATACCGATTCACTATCGGCGTCTCATGATTGCTGCATGGAAACTCGTTGAGGAAAGACTTCAAAAACGTCTTAATAGTTGGAAAGGTAAATTGCTATCCCTTGGTGGAAGACTTGTACTCATAAACTCGGTACTTACCAACATGGTACTGTATATGATCTCGTTTTTTCAAATACCAAAAGGTGTCTTAACAAAAGTGGATTATTACCGCTCAAGATTCTTTTGGTAGGGGGATAGTGAGAAAAAGAAATATCGACTGGTCAGATGGAATGTGGTTTGCTGACCCAAAGAATACGGTGGACTTGGCATACATGATTTGTAAGTCAAAAACACTATGCTTTTGAGTAAATGGCTTTTCAAACTCTTGACAAAGGAAGGAGTCTGGCAAACTATTCTATGGAGAAAGTATGTTGGCTCAAAAGTTGTGTCACAAATGGTTTGAAAAACTGGTGATTCACACTTTTGGGCTGGACTAATGGCGTCCAAAAAGCATTTTTTTCCGTTTTGGTGCTTTCAATATTAAGGATGGCTCACAGATAATGTTCTGGGAAGATAAATGGCTTGGCCAAAACACTCTTTGTGAACAATATCCGGCTCTATACTCGATTGTTAGACACAAAGGGAATACACTTTTGATGATAATGGAATCCAATCCCCCTAATGTGTCTTTCAGAAGAAGTCTCATAGGTCCTAGACTGGTGTCCTGGAACACTCTTTTAGTAAGACTATCCAGGATACGTTTGTCTGAGGGTCTGGATGAATTCAAATGGAACTTACTACAAAGTGGTAAATTTTCCGTTGATTCAATGTATAGATCTTTGATCCAAGTCGATGATAGTAGTAAAATTTAGAGAATGAAAATACCCCTAAAAACGAAGATCTTTGCTTGGTATCTTCGTAACGGGGTTATTCTCACAAAAGATAATCTTGTTACGAGGAATTGGCATGAAAGTACACAATGTGTGTTTTGTCACCATACTGAGACAATACGTTATTTATTCTTTCATTGTAAAGTTGCTCGTGTTATATGGTCAATCATCCGAATAGCCTCTAGTTTATCTCCTCCATGTTTGGTAGTCAATGTATTTGGTAACTGGCTGAACGGGATTGAGGATAAATATGAGACTTTATTTAGGGTGGAAGCGCTTACCATTATATGGTCGCTTTGGCTATGTAGAAATGACAAGATTTTTAATAACATTCTGTCTTCTCCTTTGCAGGTTATATACCGGGCCACGGCGATCCTCCAATCATGGACTACTCTCCAACGTATGGAGCTCCAGAACTTGTTTGTGGAGGGCTGTACGCGGTTGGATGACACGGCGAGGGATATTTTTTCCCGACATGGGTGGTATCGTGACTCACAGATAGAGCTACCGTAGTGCGCTTGGAGGACTTCAGATTTTTTACAATTATTTGTTATCTTCATACTTTTACTTTTGTCCTCTGGTATGTGGTTGATCCTGTGTGCATTCTAGATATGCAGAGGCAGGGTATAAACTTAATGTTAAGTAATAAAGCGTCCATTTTCAAAAAAAAATGTGTGCGTCATTTTCTCATGCTGTATATGTCAATTGTGGATGGTGTACATTGTTGATTTATCTCCCTTTTGGGGGCTACCGATTGTCATTCTTCTCTATGACGAAGGAAGCATCATATAACTACTCGATCTGCCTTAGCTCGGTTTCATTTTTAGAGAAGAAGGACGAGAGAAAATACGAAAATACTAGAGATGGGACAAAAGTCTTAAAAGAGAGAAATACAAAAACAAAACAACACTTTAAGCTTATGACAGATTTCTTAGCCACCTTTGGTTCACATGATTTTTACAGGAAAAATATAGGATTCATATTGCTATTATCTATATCTATACCTAATACCTAATACCTATACCTAATACATAATACATATATACCTAATACCTATATCTAATAATAATAATAATAAAATAATAAAGTACGAAATGTTTCTTACGGATTTCACTTTTTTTGGATGATTTTGTCCTTCCAGCTCCACCAAATACCAAATTACCCATCTATGTCACCGGTAAGTGGAAAAAAAATTAGACCTTTTTATATCAGACTCCCACACAGCTGAGTCATTGTAAAAAGGAACATGGGGAAAAGAATGGGTGCAAAACCCTAGCTCCATCTCCGCTGTGCCGCTGTCATGGGCACGCATGCAGAGTTCTGATGCCCCGCGTGCTACCTAGCCAAGGCACAACATTGGGCTCCATGAACAGCCGCGGCAAAGTCCGACATAAGCCTGAACTTACTACTGCACAGCTCATCCATAGAAAATATAGACGGCAGGCAGCCAGATGCAACAAAAATCTAAATAGATTGAGGCGTATATTCTTGTTTCATGGCTAGAGAGACCTCCTCGAATCAGGCTTTCGTCCAGCTATATTAATATAGCAATCACATTGAGACCGCTGCTGGGCCAGACAGCACAACGTCCAAAAGAAAAACAAAGAAAACAAGAAAGAAAAAAGGAGAGAAGATAAAGCCGACAACGGCGGTTCGACGAAACAAGAGATAGCTCGCAACCGCTGTGTCCTCCGGAAAAGTACCACCACACGCCTAGCACTCCAAAGCGCCGTGTATCAAGCAACACCTCCAAGAAGGGAAGCGACGACGACACTGCTTCTGCCCGGACAAATCCTAGGGCTTCCCCCGATACGCAACGAGAGGTGGGGAAGAGATACACCCGACGCCCTTCAGGAAGGCCGGTGACACCCGCCGGCGTCACCACATCGGTGTCTAGACGACAAGGATTTCTCTCGACCCCTCAAAAAACCACACTCTCGGACGCCTCAAATTGCTCCACCAAGCTCGCCACCCACTAGCACACGCCACCACGGTCTTGAAGCTGTCCCCGTCATCTCCTCAAGACCCACGAAGCGAGGCTGGTAGAACTGAAAGGAGGGAACTTCGGCAAGGGTCGGCAGTCCAGCAGCACACGGGAGGGAACAACCTCCACCACCAGAAGGCAGTAGCCGACCGGATGCTAAAGAAGGCAAACCAGGCCCACCTGGCCCGGCCGAAACCGCCTGGTCACGTGAAGCCCTGCCACCGCACTGCAACAAGGGTATCACCGTAACCACCCATCCCGCACTAGTTCCTGCGGTTCCATCCACCAGGAGATCTACCATCACCGCAGATCCCTGCCACCAAGCAGCGGCGCCATCACCTCCATGCTTACCCGGGCAAGCCGGACCGCTGCCAGTCTGAGGATCACCACCGCAAGCTACCTCCCGGAGCCGCCTCCGTCGAAGAGTCGCCTGCGCCGACCACCTTCCAGGACCACCGCCTCGGCATCCATGATCTCGTACCCCGTGAGCAGAACCATAGCCGCAACGAACACCACGACTCGAAAGGTGGGAAGAAAGCACATCAACACTCGAGGCAGAGGAGAGACGAGCAAGAAGGTCACGGCTCCTCCGTGTCTCCCGCAAGTCCCATCCCGCAGAACCCCAAAGGGGACTGCCAGGCAACCACCTGATATGGCCGCTCGGCCTGGATCTGGTGCCCCGAGCCCCATTGCCATGGGGGAAGACCCTAGCACCCCGACGCGAGGCACGAGCCGCCCGCTGGCCGGCCCTGCCCATGCTGGCCGAAGCCCGCACGGCCAGATCAAGCCCCTACAGGCCCAGAATCCGGCCTGTGCCATGGGAAGCTGCAGGTCGAGCTGCCTGCCACCGTTTGTGCAGCTGCACCGCGCCCAACCACCACTCCACCGCCGGGCACCGCCGCTGCTACGACCCGCCGCCGGGCCGAGACCCCCGTCGCACCGTGCGCTGCCCCTAGCGAGTCTGCCCGCGCAGACCCCAAACAGACGAGAAGAGGGGCGCCTGTCGCCGCCGACACCGCACGGGCTTTTGCCGGCGTCCGCCGGCGGCGGCAGGAGAGGAGGGGAGGGGAGGCGGGAGGCCGGAGTCGGGAGGGACGGGGAGGGCGCCCCGGCCGCTCGCGGGGAGCGACGCTAGGCGCAGACCTTGCATAATTCGTTTGGTGTATTTGATTTCGGTCGTCGTTTCCGGCCGGTGAACAATCAACATTATGTTGGGAGGCCACAAAGAGGCAGAGGCTTTCGGCCAGGTTTGTCATGCTCACCGGATTATATAGATCGCTTGTGGTGGATCAGGACCTGGATGGTTTTTAGATCGAAGAGCTTAGATGAAGCTATGCTTTTTTCGGAGAAGCCAACCTAAAAAGATGGGGAATAACAATTTACGGAGGTGCGCGAAAGAGCCCGGGATTTCTCCAGCATCCAACACTGCAAACTAATTAGAGGTTAATCCTATGGACGACACCTTTAATCTTCTCGGATTAATCTTCTCTTGAGAATTAAGTTCCAGCGATCCAACTCTGACATCATAGAATCAGAAGTATGCAACCAGTTATCACTATGCTCCCTAGAAACATACCCACTCTCGTATAGTTTCCACTATATTCATAGGCTGATGAAGCGAATGGTCTCATGCAGTTTTTTTTTTTGCAAAATGTGGCTAGGTTTAGAATTAATTATAAATCCATAACACGATGAATTGAGTCTCCTGATACATCACTTCTCTTTATGCATTGTGATATATTATTTGCAAAATGAGGCCGACTAAGTCCTCTTAATCGAATCTAATAATTTTTTACGTCTGCTTAATTGGTCTAATACATTTTCTTAATTAAGCACCCTGAGTCCGTCGTTGTTCTCAATCAATTGCTGATTGCGCTAATTGGCCAGTTGACACATGAAGTATTATCCATTGGTGGACTTATGTTGGATCAAACATGAGATGGGACATTTTGAACACAACTGAAGTAAATACACATGCATGTTACTACCAAGCAGATTATTTCTTCTGAATGTGCTAAACTAAATGCCACTTAGGGGGTTCCGAGCGGCTAGGGGGAGCAGGGTCAGCTGAGACGTCAATGGGCGGAGGAGCGCGGGTATGTGGCGGCGGCCGGAGGCAGAGCTAGCCGTGGCAACGGTTGTGATAGGGAACCACATGCTGGCACACGTGGTGCCAGGGTTGCGTGTGCGTGTGTGGTGAGAGGGATAGGGTCGGGGTGTCTCAACATTAATTTTCTTTGCGAAGGTGTTGTGTGCACATACATGTTTTCTATGCAAATTGTCTGACTAAAGGCTATACTCTATATCTGTGAAAAAGAATCCAGAATGTCAACATTGTTATTCTTCTGTAGCAGCGCGCGTATTCTTCTAGTCCTATATAAATATGCATTGTAGCTGTATTTGATTCACAGGAATACAGCAAAGGAATATACACTATGTAGATTCCTAGGAAAAACATTTTGAGAGGAACAAGGAAAATCGAGGTTGTTTGTGTGACCTAACACGGCTATAACACGTCCAACAGTCATGTTGTCCTTTCTTATATCTATTACCTAATAATAATAAAAAATATTTTTCTCTTTGTCCGTCGTAATACGTTTTGTTTTTGTCCGTTTATAGATACGTCTTCGCCCATTGTCGAGTCACCTGGTCCTTCCTTTTGTTCATCCTCTGTTTCCTCCATCTGCTACACTTCGTAGGCTCCAAGTTAGATGACAAGAGTCCGGCTCAAATCAACCATCTAACGTGAGACTCCCAGCAAAGGAAACGACTCAACGTCGACTCGGTTTAGGCCTAGCGGGCGCCTCCCATGGTTACCAATTTATATATTCTCTTGAGAGAACCAGGGGAGATCCACAATGGCGAAAACAAAGAGTGTTTCTCGTGTACATGTCACGATAGCCCTAGACACCGTTGTCTCACCCATGAATTGAGTTAGCGGGGGTCATTGTCCCTATCTCAGTAATCGAGCGGACGTGCCTTGATCTGAGCGAATCGATTTTTTTTCTTGAACGAGTGTTGAACGGGCCACCGGGATTTGACCTGGTAGCTCCAACATCCGGCAGCCACGGCATAAAGAAGATGGAGTCTAGTGGATTCGACTTGCTAGACCAATGTCAGGGACCAAGGCATCATCAACGTCCCAAATTACTTCACAGCTTCGCGCCATTGCCATGAGAGCCACCTAAAAGTTACTCTTAGTTCTACTTTACAGCTGTAATATTTTACAACTCAACCACTCCCTTCCTTGTCATGTAATCCTGCTATATTAACACCATACCAGGAGAAGACTGTGTATGCTTGTAATCCTTGGGTTGAAACTAGCCACCTATGTTCGAGGTTGGTCGATGTGTATCTGAATCTCGCAATAAAGCTTCCCCAAATTGGGGAATGTTTGTCTGCGGTATCAAAGTTGGTGGGTGAGCGCACCGCGGTACCCGAGTTGCCATCAATCACGTGGAGGGGCCATAGTAGCTTCGCCAATTGGCTAGAAGGGCCAAATGGGGGTGAATACAAATCTAACGGCCAAACGGTCGTTTGAACCAGACGAAAAACGGTTGAACTCAAATACCGCCGTTAGGCCAACTCTTCTTGGCCCGCCATGTCAGTATTCCCCGTTATCTTTTGCGGTCGTGGACTAACTTACCCCTGCGTGGACCAGATCCCTGAGCGGACGAGATCTATTTCTTTGCTCTGCTCTGGTCTTCTCCCCTACTTCCTTCCCCATAACATTTGCTCAGCTCCGGCTGCTCGTCTCAGATCGGAGCTCACACTTGCTCTAATTTGTGTCTTCGCCATGTCCGGTCAACCTCCCACGCCTCTAATCGAAGCTCGCAGCCGTCGCCGTTGCATCGTCCGCCGTATCAGAGCTTCGCATCCCCGGACTAATATCTCGCCTCTGGCTAGTCCTTCTCGCATGGCGGAGCGCGTCCCGTCGGGCGATCCAGGCCGGCGACCGGCCTCGAGAAGTTGTGTGCTGCCGCGCACCCCAGGCATGGTAGCCCTGACACAGCAGTTCGACGACCACGCTCTCATGGCTACCGTGCTGGGCGTCCGTCCCGCCGTGTCGCCGGCAGAGTTGCTGTCGGTTTTCAGGTCTCGTTTTGGGATCAGACGAAATGAGGTCAACATTGAGGTATGCGCGCCGCCATTCGATTTTTTCGTCCGGTTCGAGCACAGCTCAGACACCGAGCGCGTTCTGCATTCTTCCCGTTCTTTCGAGTGCTGCGGGGAGAAACTGAGCTTCATGCGTTGGCATCGCGCCTGTGGGTGGGACGATCGCTTGGGGCAGCTTCGTTTCTTCTCCAAACTTGGCTTTGACGGCCTCCCATTGGATGCTTGGGAGCTGAAGGCCCTCAAGCAGGTCGTCAGTAGCCTTGGCGGTGAGCTGGTGGAAATCATGCCACCGAGCGACAGATGGGTCATCGAGGTAAAGGCGTGGCTGAAAGATCCTGACGCCGTTCCTAAGATGTACGGGGTGCAGATTCCAAGCAGGGCAGGGCGACAGCTTTGCTGGAAGCACCCGATCATCATCCACCTGGAGGAGGTTCTGGACTCGGTACATGGCATTCAGGGCCCCGAAGAGGCTGCCAGAAAGCGCCCTCGTCGCCTGCAGTGTTGGCCTGGAAGGATCGATGGCACAGGACCGCCACCGTTTCACAATGGGGCACACAGTTTCGGTGGGGGGACCGGGCTTGGACGAGCTGGTGGTTCTGATTTCCGTCGAGTGAAGACAGAGCTCTAGTGAATTGTTGTGGTATGTGTGGCTAATGAATTTGTCGTATGGAGAGCGTAGCAGGAAGTTAGCATCGACTAAAAATGTGTAATAGTTTGAATCGATGTAGTACGTGTGTGTAATAGTTTAAAGTAGTATGTGTGTGTAATAGTTTGAATCGATGTAGTATGTGTGGGTAATGAATTTGATGTAGTTTGTGTGCATGTAATAGTTTGAATCGATGTAGTTGAACACCGTGCTTTATAATTTCTGTGAATAACCAAGGACAACCTCATGAAAAGAGGGTGGTCTGGCAATGAGCAATGTCAATTCTGTGGATGCCAGGAAAATATAGTCCATCTCCTCTTCAAGTACTCCCTCCGTTTCAAAATATAAGATGTTTTAGCTTTGTGAATGGAGCGTATCTAGACATCTTTTAGTGATGGTAATTTATAAACCTAGATGAACCTACATACTAAAAGGGGACTAGATACACTTCATTCACAAAGCTAAAACATCTTATATTTTGAAACGGAGGGAGTACAAGGTAGCTACATTTGTAACACGTTGAACTGCAGGACCATTTTGCAGGCAACAAAAGACAAAGGAAAAAATGGTTTACAGCACAGGCAACAGACGCAAAATCTATAGTCTGGGATAAAAATATGCCAGTTAACTGGATTGAATCACGACTAGTAATTGAAGGAAATAGGTACTTGATAGTATTTTCTTACAACAGTAGTACTTCCATACAAAAGGGTCTTATACCTGCACAAAAGTGGGCTAAACTTCCTACTAGTTTATAGAACAATTCGTCAGCATTTCATCTACAAAAGCCATTCTTCAGTCTGAATTTAACTATTCTGCACTGAAGAAACTACAGATCTCCACCAGAAAAGTTGGCTAGCCAATTGCCTTGAGAGGACATAAGTTCTTTGATCATTTAACCCAAACTGATCTATTGCCTTCCCGCCAAACTACAAGAAATCTACATCGTTCATGCATGAGCGATTTGCGTGCGCCAGTCCCGCTTCAGTTGGACCATCCGCGCCGCCGCAACGATTTCTTCGAAACTGAAATTCGACATCGCCTTCTCGCGATCGTAGGTCCGTGTGAACTCGAACCTGAATTCCGGGGCTGAGCTGATGCCCGCCGCCGGCTCCGGCTATCGAACAATCCAGCATGCTGAGTGTAGACGCTTGGTTGCCGCCACGGTACGGCCTTCGAGGGTGCGTAGGATGGAGCGTCTCTGCTACAGACGGCGTGCTCCCAGCCTACCCCACTGAGTCCGCGCCGAAGCGTAGACGCGAGAGTTCCTAGACCTTGGCGCTGCCCTGTTCGAGGGTGTGTACCCTCGGCGGCGACATGCTCTCATGAACGATTTGATACGTACCTTGTTCCCATTGCCTAGAGCATGTCGTAATGCCGCCGCGTGATTTCTCCACATCGCTCTCTTGGCCCTGCTTGCCGCATCTGGCACCGACGACGGCACAGTCGCTGCCGCGACCGATTCGGCACATTAGGGGAAATCATCTGCCTGGCAGGGCAATGGGAGACCAACCTTGAAGTAGAGCTTCATGGCGTGCTTTAGAGGCGCTAAATACCCTAGTTTCGGCAGCTGTCATGGCGGCGGCGGTGGCGGCTTAGGCGGGGCCATGTTACCCTAGTTGGTGCGGTGCGAAGGAGCTGCGTAAGGTGAACTATGGTTAGTCGGAGAAGGGGAGTGAAAGACTGACAGTAGGTTTGGACTACGGGTACGCGTGAAAATAACCATTTTCCATTTCCTTAGAGGGTAATAATTCGACACTCCTTGCATTAACATCTCAATCTTTATTTCCCTTCTCAGCATAAGAGTGCGAACGTATTAAAAAGATCGGTCGTGGCTATCCACCTCATCGGGCAATGTACCAGGACAGGTAGGAGACGGGACGGGGTTCCATTTTAGAAAGTTTAACGTTCTGATTCCTTATCACAGAGTCTTTGATGGGAAGGATATGGCTCTAGACTTCATTCAAGGCAAGTGGAATGACAGTTTTCATATGTTGTATAGTTTCAAAGCTCAGGTAGAGAAAACATCACCTGGTAGTGTTGTTGACATCGATTACGAGGTTGTGAAAGGGAGAGAGAAGGTCTCGAGGGGGGTCAGGTATAAGCAGGCATATAAGATATGCTTCAGGAGATGTTTTGTCTGCCTGAAGGCATGCTGGAAGGGGTTCCTAGACGGCTGCAGGCCATACTTGGCAATAGGCGCAACTTCTTTAACAGGGAAGTTCAGGGGACATGTTGCTTCTGCTTGTGCTTTGGACGCGCATAATTGGCTTCTACCCGTAGCTTATGTTGTTCTTGAGGGTGAATCAAATGAAAGCTGGACATGGTTCATGCAGAGACTACAGGAAGTAATTGGTCACCCTGAAGGCTTGGTGATACACACCGGTACATCCGAGGGTCTTGAGAATGCTGTTGATGTTGTGTTTCCTGGGGTTGAGCATAGGGAATGCATGCGGAACCTCGCTACTAACTTCACGAAGAAGTTTAAAGGAAAGATCTTTGAAGAGGACTTGTGGCGATCAGCATACACATACATCCCAAGCACGCATGCTACTTACTTGCAGAACATGTATGTAGTTCCAAAGGTGAAAAAATACCTTGAGGAACATCACACCAAGCTATAGGCCAGAAGCAAGTTTGGTGAGTTAAGCAAGGTGGATTTTGTATGCAATAATTTGGCAGAGAGTTTCAATGATAAGATTTCGGGCATGAAGACACTTGGAATTGTTATTTTGTTGGATGCAATAAGACAGTGCATAATGGTGAAGATAGATTTAAGGCAAAAAATTTGTGCAAGAAATTTTTTAGGCCATAAAATAGTTCCAAAGGTGGTTATGTTACTGAATGCAAGAACCAGGGCAATGAGAACGATAAAGATGAGGGTGGTCAGAAGTTCCAGAACATTGGCTGAGGTTTATGCAGAATACAAGCGTGGAAGTGAACGGAGGTACACTGTAGACATTGGAAACAAGACTTGTTCATGCAGGCAGTGGCAGATTACTGGTCTACCATGTCACCATGCAATTTACTTCATCTTAAAGCTTAGAGGTAACGGAGCTGAAATAGAGAACTATGTCGACAACTATTTCTCCGTGGACTAGTTTGCTGCAACTTATGCAGAAAACGTACCACCTATGGCCGATGAAAATAATTGGAAGATTGTCGATCCAGGGTTCAAACTTCAACCACCAGTTCTTAGGAGGCCACCTAGGAGGCCAAGAAAGCTAAGGATCGTAGCCTCCACCGATAAAGGTCCAAGGCTTGGTGCTAGGAAAAGGAAATGCGATGTTGTGGCGGATTCGGCCATATCAAGAGGTTGTGCAAAAACCCAGTTACACATGCTATTGTCCCTGTTCACACCCCGGTGGCAGAAAATGAGGCTTCTCAGCCAGAACTGGCGGAAGAACAACGCGAAGACGGTGATGAACACTCGGAGGAAAACGTACGTAAGCAGCCAATTTATGAAAAAGTGGAGGTGCCGGCGAGAAAAGGGTGTGAAAAGAAACAAAAGGGTAAGCGGAACGGGCAGGAAAGGGCAAATAATGGAGGTGTATTAGAATATAAAGAAGTTGCAGGGGTGATTGGGGATGTTCTTGAGGATCTTTCGGCTAACTGCAGGAGAAATAATAAATCCCTGCCAATTTCATCTTTGTACGATTCTCCGGATGAAAGGTAAGCTTAAATATTGTTTTATTTGCCATTTTATTATTTTTTATCCTCATCAACTGATGCTTAATGCAGCGTGGGCTAGCAGACTAATAAGAGGAGCAGAAAGATGCGGGCACAGTAACGTCCTATGTTGAATTGTATCATTGAAACTAAACTAGCTGTGTCGTCTTTATTTATATCTGGCGCGTGCAACGTGTCTGTGATGAGGTCATGTGGACCAGATTACATTTTTTAAAAATATTATTACATCAATTTTTTACCTGCGTTTGGACGCGGCTACTAGTTCCCATCTCCCTTGCATTCCCATCTCCTCTGGTGCACTCCAGAATTATGGCTGTGCCATCAAGTAGCAGAGTCAGCGTATTGTCCCATCAGGTGTGAACGCAATGACTTTGCTTGTTCAGAATTTGACGACTTTTGATTAGTTTGAAAGACAGAGAAACCTAAAATATGTATCTAGACATGTTTTGGGTATAGACACATTTATTAAATATCTAAAAAAACTAAGTCAGTTATATCTGGACAGGAGTAGTACACTATTACAACACGCTCGATCCCTTCTCCTCGGGCGCACTCCAAATTACGGCTGTGCCATCAAGTGCTGGGAGCGGAGTCAGCGTATTGTCCCATCAGATATGCCAGGGAACGCACAAACTTTATTTTTCGGATCGGACGAGTTTCGATCGACTAGTTTCAAAGACAAAGACAAATAAAACATGGCCAACATATATAGATTATGACGATAATCGACCATGACTCAGGTGACCCAGATCCAAAGAGTGTATTAAGATACCGTACATAGATTTAATTTATGCTTAAGTGGCCCTAATCGACTATGACGCTCCTGCAGTCTCCATCATTGACGACGTTGTCCGCGTCGCTGTCAGCCTCCTCCGCGTCGGAATCGATGCCGATGTTCCCGGCAGCGTTCCTCATCCTCATGGATTCTTCACGGCGTGCTGCATCAATAACGGTGGAGGTCGTACGCCTGGGCACTGCCCAGAAACGCTGCCTCCCTTCGGGGTTGCGCAAATCCGGGTGGATCTCCCGCCGGTGGGTTCCGCACAACTCAATCAACACAGCCCGCTCCTTCTTGAACAGCTTTCGCCAGTACGTGCTCGTATGCGAGTACCGCGCCATTGCCCTCTTCCGCTCCGACAGCTGGCGGCGGCGCTCATCGATCTGCCTCGCCAACGCGTTGTCGCGCAAGAGTGGCGCGACAGGAACCCCTGCGTAGCTGAGCTCAAAGCCGGCCGGAAGCCTCGCTAACGACGGCGCGAGTATGCCGTAGTGGGCGTACATATGAGCCTCGTGCAAGCTGAGTTTGGGCCTCTTCCTCTCCATGGCGATGAAGGAACACGATCTGATTTTCGGCCCCGAGGTTAAGGGCATAAAGGAAATGACGTAGGCCCAACGTAGTTGCCACGGCCAATCAGTTCACAGAACAGACTTCTCACGAATCGCCCTCGCGAAGGACATCACTATCGTCCAAGCACCCCGATCCAACGACGCCTAACAATCGGGGATCGGGTCTTCTAGAAGCCCAGAGCGGTTGCTGGTTAGTTCTGCGTCCCGATTGTTTGTGGACAACAGCGGTAGTTGAAAATAATACACATTTCAATGACACTGGTGGATCCATAGGTGGTATGTGAAAAGAACACACATGCAAAATGACTCTGGTTGTTGTTACTAAAAAGAACAGACATGCAATGACACTGGTAGATCCATAGGTGGATTGTGAAGAGAACAGACATGCAATGACACTGGTGGATCCATAGGTGGTATGTGAAAAGAACACATGTGCAAAATGACTGGTTGTTGTTACTAAAAAGAACACACATGCAATGACAGTGGTGGATCCATGTGTGGTCTCTGTAGAGAACACGCATTTCAATGACACTGGTGGATCCATAGGTGGATTGTGAAGAGAACACACATGCAATGACACTGGTTGTTGTTAGTGAAAAGAACACACATGCAATGGCACTGGTGGATCCATAGGTGGTATGTGAGAAGAACACACATGCAAAATGACTCTGGTTGTTGTTACTGAAAAGAACACACATGCAATGACACTGGTGGATCCATAGGTGGATTGTGAAATGAACACACATGCAATGACACTGGTGGGATCCATGGGTGGATTGTGAAAACAAAACACATGCAATGACTCTGGTTGTTGTTACTAAAAAGAACACACATACAATGACACTGGTGGATCCATAGGTGGTGTGTGAAGAGATCACACATGCAAAATAACTCTGGTTGTTGTTACTAAAAAGAACACACATGCAATGACACTGGTGGATCCATGGGTGGATTGTGAAATGAACACACATTTCAATGACACTGGTGGATTCATAGGTGGTATGTGAAAAGAACACACATGCAAAATGACTCTGGTTGTTGTTACTAAAAAGAACACACATGCAATGACACTGGTGGATCCATGGGTGGATTGTGAAAAGAGCACACATGCAATGACACTGGTGGATCCATATGTGGCATGTGAAAAGAACACACATGCAATGACTCTGGTTGTTGTTAGTGAAAAGAACACACATGCAATGACACTGGTGGATCCATGTGTGGTCTATGAAGAGAGCACACATTTCAATGACTCTTGTTGTTGTTACTAAAAAGAACACACATGCAACGACACTAGTGGATCCATAGTGGTCTCTGAAGAGAACACACATGCAATGACACTGGTTGTTGTTACTAAAAAGAACACACATGCAATGACACTGGTGGATCCATAGGTGGATTGTGAAGAGAACACACATGCAATGACACTGGTGGATCCATAGGTGGTATGTGAGAAGAACACACATGCAAAATCACTCTGGTTGTTACTAAAAATAACACGCATGCAATGACACTGGTGGATCCATGTGTGGTCTCTGTAGAGAACACAGATTTCGATCACACTGGTGGATCCATATGTGGTATTGGAAAAAGAACACACATGCAATGACTCTGGTTGTTGTTAGTGAAATGAACACACATGCAATGACACTTGTGGATCCATAGGTGGTATGTGAGAAGAACAGACATTTCAATGACTCTGGTTGTTGTTACGAAAAAGAACACACATGCAATGACACTGGTGGATCCATAGGTGGTATGTGAAAAGAACACACATGAAATGACACTGGTGGATCCATGTGTGGTCTCTGAAGAGAGCGCACATTTCAATGACACTGGTTATTGTTAGTAAAAAGAACACACATGCAATGACACTGGTGGATCCATAGATGGTATGTGAAGAGAACACACATGCAAAATAACTCTGGTTATTCTTACTAAAAAGAACACACATGCAAAATGATACTGGTGGGATCCATGGGTGGATTGTGAAAAGAAAACACATGCAATGACACTGGTGGATCCATAAGTGGTATGTGAAAAGAACACACATGCAAAATGACTCCAGTTTTTACTAAAAAGAACACACATGCAATGACACTAGTGGATCCATGGGTGGATTGTGAAAAGAACACAATTGCAATGACACTAGTGGATCCATATGTGGTATGTGAAAAGAACACACATGCAATGACTCTTGTTGTTGTTAGTGAAAAGAACACACATGCAATGACACTGGTGGATCCATGTGTGGTCTCTGAAGAGAGCACACATTTCAATGACTCTTGTTGTTGTTAGTAAAAGAACACACATGCAATGACACTGGTGGATCCATAGGTGGTATGTGAAAAGAACACACATGCAAAATGAGTCTGGTTGTTGTTACTAAAAAGAACACACATGCAAAAGGACACTGGTGGGATCCATAGGTGGATTGTGAAGAGAACACACATGCAATGACACTGGTGGATCCATAGGTGGTATGTGAAAAGAACACAGATGCAAAATGACTCTGGTTGTTACTGAAAAAAAGATATGCAATGACACTAGTGGAACCATGGGTGGATTGTGAAAAAAACACACATGCAATGACACTGGTGGATCCATAGGTGGATTGTGAAGAGAACACACATGCAATGACACTGGTGATCCATATGTGTTATGTGAAAAGAACATACATGCAATGACATTGGTGGATCCATAGGTGGTATGTGAAGAGATCACACATGCAAAATGACCCTGGTTGTTGTTACTAAAAAGAACACACATGCAAAATGACACTGGTGGATCCATGGGTGGATTGTGAAATGAGCACACATGCAATGACACTGGTGGATCGATATGTGGTATGTGAAAGGAACACACATGCAATGACTCTAGTTGTTGTTAATGAAAAGAACACACATACAATGACACAGGTGGATCCATGTGTGGTCTTTGAAGAGAGCACACATTTCAATGACTCTTGTTGTTGTTACTAAAAAAGAACACACATGCAATGACACTGGTTGTTGTTACTAAAAAGACCACACATGCAATGACACTAGTGGATCCATAGGTGGATTGTGAAGAGAACACACATGCAATGACACTGGTGGATCCATAGGTGGTATGTGAAAAGGACACACATGCAAAACGACTGGTTGTTGTTACTAAAAAGAACACACATGCAATGACACTGGTGGATCCATAGGTGGATTGTGAAGAGAACACACATGCAATGACACTGGTGGATCCATAGGTGGTATGTGAGAAGAACACACATGCAAAATGACTCTGGTAGTTACTAAAAAGAACACGCATGCAATGACACTGGTGGATCCAAGTGTGGTCTTTGTAGAGAACACAAATTTCGATCACACTGGTGGATCCATGTGTGGTCTCTGAAGAGAGCACACATTTCAATGACTCTTGTTGTTGTTAGTAAAAAAGAACACACATGCAATGACACTGGTGGATCCGTGTGTGGTCTCTGAAGAGAACACACATGCAATGACACTGGTTGTTGTTACTAAAAAGAACGCACATGCAATGACACTGGTGGATCCATAGGTGGATTGTGAAATGAAGACACATGCAATGACACTGGTTGATCCATGTGTGGTCTCTGAAGAGAGCACACATGCAATGACACTGGTTGTTGTTACTAAAAAGAACACACATTCAATGACACTGGTGGATCCATAGGTGGTATGTGAAGAGATCACACATGCAAAATGACTCTGGTTGTTGTTACTAAAAAGAACACACATGCAAAATGACACAGGTGGGATCCATGGGTGGATTGTGAAAAGAAAACACATGCAATGACACTGGTGGATCCATAGGTGGTATTTGAAAAGAACACACATGCAAAATGATTCTGGTTGTTACTAAAAAGAACACACATGCAATGACACTGGTGGATCCATGGGTGGATTGTGAAAAGAACACACATGCAATGACACTGGTGGATCCATATTTGGTATGTGAAAAGAACACACATGCAATGACTCTTGTTGTTGTTAGTGAAAAGAACACACATGCAATGACACTGGTGGACCCATGTGTGGTCTCTGAAGAGAGCACACATTTCAATGACTCTTGTTGTTGTTAGTAAAAAGAAAACACATGCAATGACACAGGTGGATCCATGTGTGGTCTCTAAAGAGAACAGACATGCAATGACACTAGTTGTTACTAAAAAGAACACACATGTAATGACACCGGTGGATCCATGGGTGGATTGTGAAAATAACACACATGCAATGACACTGGTGGATCCATAGGTGGATTGTGAAGAGAACACACATACAATGGCACTGGTGATCCATATGTGTTATGTGAAAAGAACACACATGCAATGACATTGGTGGATCCATAGGTGTTATTTGAAGAGATCACACATGCAAAATGACCCTGGTTGTTGTTACTAAAAAGAACACACATGCAAAATGACACTGGTGGATCCATGGGTGGATTGTGAAAAGAGCACACATGCAATAACACTGGTGGATCCATATGTGGTATGTGAAAATAACACACATGCAATGACTCTGGTTGTTGTTAGTGAAAAGAACACACATGCAATGACACTGGTGGATCCATGTGTGGTCTCTGAAGAGAGCACACATTTCAATGACTCTTGTTGTTGTTAGTATAAAAGAACACACATGCAATGACACTAGTGGATCCATGTGTGGTCTCTGAAGAGAACACACATGCAATGACACTGGTTGTTGTTACTAAAAAGAACACACATGCAATGACACTGGTGGATCCATAGGTGGATTGTGAAGAGAACACACATGCAATGAAACTGGTGGATCCATAGGTGGTATGTGAAAAGGACACACATGCAAAATGACAGGTTGTTGTTACTAAAAAGAACACACATGCAATGATACTGGTGAATCCATATGTGGTATGTGAAAAGAACACACATGCAATGACTCTTCTTGTTGTTAGTGAAAAGAACACACATGCAATGACACTGGTGGATCCATGTGTGGTCTCTGAAGAGAGCACACATTTCAATGACTCTTGTTGTTGTTACTAAAAAGAACACACATGCAATGATATTGGTGGATCCATAGGTGGATTGTGAAGAGAACGCACATGCAATGACACTGGTGGATGCGTAGGTGGTATGTGAAAAGAACACACATGCAAAATGACTGGTTGTTGTTACTAAAAATAACACACATGCAATGACACTGGTGGATCCAGGTGTGGTCTCTGTAGAGAACACTCATTTCAATGACACTGGTGGATCCATAGGTGTTATGTGAAGAGATCACACATGCAAAATGACCCTGGTTGTTGTTACTAAAAAGAACACACATGCAAAATGACACTGGTGGATCCATGGGTGGATTGTGAAAAGAGCACACATGCAATAACACTGGTGGATCCATATGTGGTATGTGAAAAGAACACACATGCAATGACTCTGGTTGTTGTTAGTGAAAAGAACACACATGCAATGACACTGGTGGATCCATGTGTGGTCTCTAAAGAGAGCACACATTTCAATGACTCTTGTTGTTGTTAGTATAAAAGAACACACATGCAATGACACTAGTGGATCCATGTGTGGTCTCTGAAGAGAACACACATGCAATGACACTGGTTGTTGTTACTAAAAAGAACACACATGCAATGACACTGGTGGATCCATAGGTGGATTGCGAAGAGAACACACATGCAATGAATCTGGTGGATCCATAGGTGGTATGTGAAAAGGACACACATGCAAAATGACAGGTTGTTGTTACTAAAAAGAACACACATGCAATGACACTGGTGAATCCATATGTGGTATGTGAAAAGAACACACATGCAATGACTCTTGTTGTTGTTAGTGAAAAGAACACACATGCAATGACACTGGTGGATCCATGTGTGGTCTCTGAAGAGAGCACACATTTCAATGACTCTTGTTGTTGTTACTAAAAAGAACACACATGCAATGATATTGGTGGATCCATAGGTGGATTGTGAAGAGAACGCACATGCAATGACACTGGTGGATGCATAGGTGGTATGTGAAAAGAACACACATGCAAAATGACTGGTTGTTGTTACTAAAAATAACACACATGCAATGACACTGGTGGATCCATGTGTGGTCTCTGTAGAGAACACTCATTTCAATGACACTGGTGGATCCATAGGTGTTATGTGAAGAGATCACACATGCAAAATGACCCTGGTTGTTGTTACTAGAAAGAACACACATGGAAAATGACACTGGTGGATCCATGGGTGGATTGTGAAAAGAGCACACATGCAATAACACTGGTGGATCCATATGTGGTATGTGAAAAGAACACACATGCAATGACTCTGGTTGTTGTTAGTGAAAAGAACACACATGCAATGACACTGGTGGATCCATGTGTGGTCTCTAAAGAGAGCACACATTTCAATGACTCTTGTTGTTGTTAGTATAAAAGAACACACATGCAATGACACTAGTGGATCCATGTGTGGTCTCTGAAGAGAACACACATGCAATGACACTGGTTGTTGTTACTAAAAAGAACACACATGCAATGACACTGGTGGATCCATAGGTGGATTGTGAAGAGAACACACATGCAATGAAACTGGTGGATCCATAGGTGGTATGTGAAAAGGACACACATGCAAAATGACAGGTTGTTGTTACTAAAAAGAACACACATGCAATGACACTGGTGAATCCATATGTGGTATGTGAAAAGAACACACATGCAATGACTCTTGTTGTTGTTAGTGAAAAGAACACACATGCAATGACACTAGCGGATCCATGTGTGGTCTCTGAAGAGAGCACACATTTCAATGACTCTTGTTGTTGTTACTAAAAAGAACACACATGCAATGACATTGGTGGATCCATAGGTGGATTGTGAAGAGAACGCACATGCAATGACACTGGTGGATGCATAGGCGGTATGTTAGAAGAACACACATGCAAAATGACTGGTTGTTACTAAAAATAACACACATGCAATGACACTGGTGGATCCATGTGTGGTCTCTGTAGAGAACACTCATTTCAATGACACTGGTGGATCCATAGGTGGATTGTGAAGAGAACACACATGCAATGACACTGGTTGTTGTTAGTGAAAAGAACACACATGCAATGACCCTGGTGGATGCATAGGTGGTATGTGAGAAGAACACACATGCAAAATGACTCTGGTTCTTGTTACTAAAAAGAACACACATGCAATGACACCGGTGGATCCATGGGTGGTAGTTGAAAATACTACACATTTCAATGACACTGGTGGGTCCATAGCTGGTACGTGAAAAGAACACACATGCAAAATGACCCTGGTTGTTGTTAGTAAAAAGAACACACATGCAATGACACTAGTGGATCCATGGGTGGATTGTGAAAAGAGCACACATGCAATGACACAGGTGGATCCATGTGTGGTCTCTAAAGAGAACACACATGCAATGACACTAGTTGTTACTAAAAAGAACACACATGTAATGACACTGGTGGATCCATGGGTGGATTGTGAAAACAACACACATGCAATGACACTGGTGGATCCATAGGTGGATTGTGAAGAGAACACACATACAATGGCACTGGTGATCCATATGTGTTATGTGAAAAGAACACACATGCAATGACACTGGTGGATCCATAGGTGTTATGTGAAGAGATCACACATGCAAAATGACCCTGGTTGTTGTTACTAAAAAGAACACACATGCAAAATGACACTGGTGGATCCATGGGTGGATTGTGAAAAGAGCACACATGCAATAACACTGGTGGATCCATATGTGGTATGTGAAAAGAACATACATGCAATTACTCTGGTTGTTGTTAGTGAAAAGAACACACATGCAATGACACTGGTGGATCCATGTGTGGTCTCTGAAGAGAGCACATATTTCAATGACTCTTGTTGTTGTTAGTATAAAAGAACACACATGCAATGAAACTAGTGGATCCATGTGTGGTCTCTGAAGAGAACACACATGCAATGACACTGGTTTTTGTTACTAAAAAGAACACACATGCAATGACACTGGTGGATCCATAGGTGGATTGTGAAGAGAACACACATGCAATGAAACTGGTGGATCCATAGGTGGTATGTGAAAAGGACACACATGCAAAATGACAGGTTGTTGTTACTAAAAAGAACACACATGCAATGACACTGGTGAATCCATATGTGGTATGTGAAAAGAACACACATGCAATGACTCTTGTTGTTGTTAGTGAAAAGAACACACATGCAATGACACTGGTGGATCCATGTGTGGTCTCTGAAGAGAGCACACATTTCAATGACTCTTGTTGTTGTTACTAAAAAGAACACACATGCAATGATATTGGTGGATCCATAGGTGGATTGTGAAGAGAACGCACATGCAATGACACTGGTGGATGCATAGGTGGTATGTGAAAAGAACACACATGCAAAATGACTGGTTGTTGTTACTAAAAATAACACACATGCAATGACACTGGTGGATCCATGTGTGGTCTCTGTAGAGAACACTCATTTCAATGACACTGGTGGATCCATAGGTGTTATGTGAAGAGATCACACATGCAAAATGACCCTGGTTGTTGTTACTAAAAAGAACACACATTCAGAATGACACTGGTGGATCCATGGGTGGATTGTGAAAAGAGCACACATGCAATAACACTGGTGGATCCATATGTGGTATGTGAAAAGAACACACATGCAATGACTCTGGTTGTTGTTAGTGAAAATAACACACATTCAATGACACTGGTGGATCCATGTGTGGTCTCTAAAGAGAGCACACATTTCAATGACTCTTGTTGTTGTTAGTATAAAAGAACACACATGCAATGACACTAGTGGATCCATGTGTGGTCTCTGAAGAGAACACACATGCAATGACACTGGTTGTTGTTACTAAAAAGAACACACATGCAATGACACTGGTGGATCCATAGGTGGATTGCGAAGAGAACACACATGCAATGAAACTGGTGGATCCATAGGTGGTATGTGAAAAGGACACACATGCAAAATGACAGGTTGTTGTTACTAAAAAGAACACACATGCAATGACACTGGTGAATCCATATGTGGTATGTGAAAAGAACACACATGCAATGACTCTTGTTGTTGTTAGTGAAAAGAACACACATGCAATGGCACTGGTGGATCCATGTGTGGTCTCTGAAGAGAGCACACATTTCAATGACTCTTGTTGTTGTTACTAAAAAGAACACACATGCAATGATATTGGTGGATCCATAGGTGGATTGTGAAGAGAACACACATGCAATGACACTGGTGGATGCATAGGTGGTATGTGAAAAGAACACACATGCAAAATGACTGGTTGTTGTTACTAAAAATAACACACATGCTATGACACTGGTGGATCCATGTGTGGTCTCTGTAGAGAACACTCATTTCAATGACACTGGTGGATCCATAGGTGTTATGTGAAGAGATCACACATGCAAAATGACCCTGGTTGTTGTTACTAAAGAGAACACACATGCAATGACACTGGTGGATCCATAGGTGGATTAAGAAATGAACACACATGCACTGACACTGGTAGATCCATAGGTGGTAAGTGAGAAGAACACACATTTCAATGACTCTGGTTGTTGTTACTAAAAACAACACACATGCAATGACACTGGTGGATCCATAGGTGGATTATGAAATGAACACACATGCAATGACACTGGTGGATCCATAGGTGGATTATGAAATGAAGACACATGCAATGCCACTTGTGGATCCATAGGTGGTATGTGAGAAGAATACACATTTCAATGACTCTGGTTGTTGTTTCTAAAAAGAACACACATGCAATGACACTGGTGGATCCATAGGTGGTATGTGAGAAGAACACACATTTCAATGACTCTAGTTGTTCTTACTAAAAAGAACACACATGCAATGACACTAGTGGATCCATAGGTGGTATGTGAAGAGATCACACATGCAAAATGACTCCGGTAGTTGTTAGTGAAATGAACACACATGCAATGACACTGGTGGATCCATAGGTGGTATGTGAGAAGAACACGCATTTCAATGACTTTGGTTGTTGTTACTAAAAAGAACACACATGCAATGACACTGGTGGATCCATAGGTGGATTATGAAATGAACACACATGCAATGACATTGGTGGATCCATAGGTGGTATGTGAGAAGAACACACATTTCAATGACTCTGGTTATTGTTACTAAAAAGAACACACATGCAATGACACTGGTGGATCCATAGGTGGTATGTGAAGAGATCACACATGCAAAATGACTCTGGTAGTTGTTAGTGAAATGAACATACATGCAATGACACTGGTGGATCCATAGGTGGTATGTGAGAAGAACACACATTTCAATGACTCTGGTTGTTGTTACTAAAAAGAACACACATGTAATGACACTAGTGGATCCATAGCTGGTATGTGAAGACATCACACATGCATAATGACTCTGGTGGATCCATAGGTGGTATGTGAAAAGAACACATATGCAATGACTCTGATTGTTGTTAGTGAAAAGAACACACATGCAATGACACTGGTGGATCCATGTGTGGTCTCTGAAGAGAGAACACATTTCAATGACTCTTGTTGTTGTTAATAAAAAGAACACACATGCAATGACTCTAGTTATTGTTAGTCAAAAGAACACTAATGCAATGACACCGGTGGATCCATGTGTGGTCTCTGAAGAGAGCACACATTTCAATGACTCTTGTTGTTGTTAGTAAAAAGACCACACATGCAATGACACTGGTGGATCCATGTGTGGTCTCTGAAGAGAACACACATGTAATGACACTGGTTGTTGTTACTAAAAAGAACACATATGCAATGACAGTGGTGGATCCATAGGTGGATTGTGAAGAGAACACACATGCAATGACACTGGTGGATCCATAGGTGGTATTTGAAAAGAACACACATGCAATGACACTGGTGGATCCATGTGTGGTCTCTGTAGAGAACACACATTTCAATCACACTTGTGGATCCATATGTGGTATGTGAAAAGAACACACATGCAATGACTCTGGTTTTTGTTAGTGAAAGAACACACATGCAATGACACTGTGGATCCATAGGTGGTATGTGCGAAGAACACACATGCAAAATGACTCTGGTTGTTGTTACTAAAAAGAATGCACATGCAATGACACTGGTGGATCCATAGGTGGATTGTGAAATGAACACACATGCAATGACACTAGTGGATCCATAGGTGGTATGTGAGAAGAACACACATTTCAATGACTCTGGTTGTTGTTACTAAAAAGAACACACATGCAATGACACTGGTGGATCCATAGGTGGTATGTGAACAGATCACACATGCAAAATGACTCTGGTTGTTGTTCCTAAAAAGAACACACATGCAAAATGACACTTGTGGGATCCATGGGTGGATTGTGAAAAGAAAACACATGCCATGACACTGGTGGATCCATAGGTGGTATGTGAAAAGAACAGACATGCAAAATGACTCTGGTTGTTACTAAAAAGAACACACATGCAATGACACTGGTGGATCCATGGGTGGATTGTGAAAAGAACACACATGCAATGACACTGGTGATCCATATGTGGTATGTGAAAAGAACACACATGCAATGACTCTTGTTGTTGTTAGTGAAAAGAACACACATGCAATGACACTGGTTGATCCATGTGTGGTCTCTGAACAGAGCACACATTTCAATGACTCTTGTTGTTGTTAGTAAAAAGAACACACATGCAATGACACTGGTGGATCCATAGGTGGTATGTGAAGAGAACACACATGCAAAATGACTCTGGTTGTTGTTACTAAAAAGAACACACATGCAAAATGATACTGGTGGGATCCATGGGTGGATTGTGAAAAGAAAACACATGCAATGACACTGGTGGATCCATAAGTGGTATGTGAAAAAACACACATGCAAAATGACTCTGGTTGTTACTAAAAAGAACACACATGCAATGACACCGGTGGATCCATTTGTGGATTGTGAAAAGAACACAATTGCAATGACACTGGTGGATCCATATGTGGTATGTGAAAAGAACACACATGTAATGACTCTTGTTGTTGTTAGTGAAAAGAACACACATGCAATGTCACTGGTGGATCCATGTGTGGTCTCTGAAGAGAGCACACATTTCAATGACTCTTGTTGTTGTTAGTAAAATGAACACACATGCAATGACACTGGTGGATCCATAGGTGGTATGTGAAAAGAACACACATGCAAAATGACTCTGGTTTTTGTTACTAAAAAGAACACACATGCAAAATGACACTGGTGGGATCCATAGGTGGATTGTGAAGAGAACGCACATGCAATGACACTGGTGGATCCATAGGTGGATTGTGAAAAGAAAACACATGCCATGACACTAGTGGATCCATAGGTGGTATGTGAAAAGAACACACATGCAAAATGACTCTGGTTGTTGTTACTAAAAAGAACACACATGCAAAATGCACTGGTGGGATCCATGGGTGGATTGCGAAAAGAAAACACATGCAATGACTGAGTGGATCCATAGGTGGTATGTGAAAAGAAGACACATGCAAAATGACTCTGGTTGTTACTAAAAAGAACACACATGCAATGACACCGGTGGATCCATGGGTGGATTGTGAAAAGAACACACATGCAATGACACTGGTGGATCCATATGTGGTATGTGAAAAGAATACACATGCAAAATGACTCTGGTTGTTACTAAAATAACACAATGCAATGACACTGGTGGATCCATGTGTGGTATATGTAGAGAACACACATTTCAATCACACTGGTGGATCCATATGTGGTATGTGAAAAGAACACACATGCAATGACTTTGGTTGTTGTTAGTGAAATGAACACACTTGCAATGACACTGGTGGATCCATAGGTGGTATGTGAGAAGAACACACATTTTAATTACTCTGGTTGTTGTTACTAAAAAGAACACACATGCATGGATCCATAGGTGGTATGTGAAGAGATCACACATGCAAAATGACTCTGGTTTTTGTTACTAAAAAGAACACACATGCAATGACACTGGTGGATCCATGGGTGGATTGTGAAAATAACACACATGCAATGACACTGGTGGATCCATAGGTGGTTTGTAAAAAGAACACACATGCAAAATGACTCTGGTTGTTGTTACTAAAAAGAACACACATGCAATGACACTTGTGGATCCATAGGTGGATTGTGAAGAGAACACACATGCAATGACACTGGTGATCCATATGTGGTATGTGAAAAGAACACACATGCAATAACTCCGGTTGTTGTTAGTGAAAATAACACACATGCAATGGCATTGGTGGATCCATAGGTGGTATGTGAAGAGATCACACATGCAAAATGACCCTGGTTGTTGTTACTAAAAATAACACACATGCAAAATGACACTGGTGGATCCATGGGTGGATTGTGAAAAGAGCACAAATGCAATGACATTTGAATGGTACGGGTGGATCCATAGGCGGATTGTGAAAAGAGATTTTCCCTCTCTCTCTCTCTCACAAATCTCACAAAAGCCCAAACGTGTGGACATCCCAAACATGTGGTCACTCTGGGTGCTATGCCCGGATTGGCTGACAGAGATGTCACGCGGATCGTCTCCACCAACCGTTGATCCCATGTGATCCAACAGGAAGGATAACCCCTCCCTTCTACATTTTTTTATGCATGGTCAATCGACGCCACCTCTCTGTCCGTGCCACCGATACTAAACCCCCATAAACAAGTGAAAATCCATCTGTCTACCTAAAATAAATAAAATAAATTATCATATTTCGAAGAAGCCATCGTCTTCATCTTCCGATTCGTCCTCGTCTTTGTCAACGCCATGGTCCCCGCCATCGCCGCTGTCGGTGCCCTCCTCTGACGACTCGACACCGCCCCCTTCCTCGAATAAGCGTGCTATCTCCTCGTCAGAGTCCTCCTCCTCCTCCTCTTCATAGTCCCACGGGTCCACGTCACTCTCCTCCGCTCCTACCTCCAGCTGATCGATGAACGCCTCCTCGTTGGCCGAGTCGGACTCGTCCAAATAGCTATCTCCTCTCTTCTTCCTGGTATTTTTCTCGTTCCTTTTCTTGTCCGCACTCGCCGTCGCAACACGCGCCCCCGTCCTGGCTGCTACTTTGCGCTCGTCCGATGCTGCAGGTACCCGACGCTCCTCCTGCGCGGCCGGTACGAGCTTCGACGTCGCGGTGTCCTCGAGTGCCGATGTCGATGGATCCTGGCACGGTCGAACACGACGTGCTGCCTCGGCAGGCGACTCGCGAGCGCGGACGATGCAGCAAAGATTCGGGGACGCAGGACGGTCAGTGGACAGCTTGGACCTGCCATTGCCACGACAAGGGGGCATCGTGCTCGAGGTAGTTGCTCCGAATGGTCGATGGTGGGTACACAGAGTGGGGTGCCGATATGATCAAGGACGAGCAACGGTTTCGTGCGTCGTGTCCATGCGTGCATTTGTCGATTATCAAAAAAAAAGAAAAGAAGAAAGAAGTAATATCTCGCGTACTGAACATAATTTGATCACAACTAAAGTGGCATAGCGTATTCTAGAGTCGTAAATATCTCGTGCGTGCCTGTCACGTGGAGTTCGACGGAGTTGGACGTGCTGACGTGATCATGCAGTAGTTGCGCGCGTCATTGCCCCATCAACACGTGACACACGCACGCGGGATGTGTGCGCCGATTCCCGCGACGACCACCCGGCTCGCACTCCCCTTATTATATACTGGATTTTGGGCGGCGCCGAAGACCATTGAAGTGTCCATCGCAATAAAGACAAGTCCCATCGATTCCCTACCCCTGCCTCCCTGGCTTCTTTGAGAAGGTAGACCGTACACGGTGGTCTTGTATATTAGTACTAGTACTACTGGACCACGGCCTGTACTTTTTACTCTTCTCCCACACTAATAATCACTATCTCCTTCCTCCTGCCTCTGCCACACTCACCCTTCAAGCCATGGCTCCACTGAGGAGGGGGAGAGGCCGGTCGACGATCCTCGCGGAGAAAAGGGAGAGAAATCGCCGCGAGGCACTTCTTGCTCTACCAGCCGCTCAAGCCCACCCTCTCATCGAGGACCAATCTCCCCTGACAATGGCGCCGAATGTTCTAGTAGGCGAGGGCTCCTCCCGGTATGCTCTCCTTATTCTACTTCTTCTCCATCTCCCTCTCCATCATGTCTTAATGAGCTTCTTCTTGTTTTTCTTCTTCTTCTGGCTCTTCTCTTCTACGTATTACAGGTCGGCCGTGGAGCCCGAATCCACCACGACGGAGGCGCTGCAGGACCCGTTCGGCCCCGTTCCATGTCTCAGCGAGGTAGCAAATCTCCACGCTGTTATTTCTCCGAGTTATGATGTGGATTTCTTAGATGATGTCCGCCCCGCATTGGTTTTTCTTCTTCTTTTGCGAGTTGTATTTGTTTTCATGAATATGACTGGATCTCTTGGTCTTTCCTTAATACCGCTGTTCATAGATTCACTATGGATTTTGTGTGATTAGGATTAGTTTATCGTGGTCATGAATAGATCTCTAGGTCCATTTTTTAACACTGCGGCCAATAGATTCAACGGGGATTTTTTTGATCTGTATTAGTATTCACCTGGGACCTGGAGTGTAATTGTAGAATTCCTATTTCAATTAACATGAACGATGCAGCGATCGGAGGACGAGTACCGTGAGAAGATGGCCGCGATCAGTTCCAAGATTGCCAACCAACATGAGCTTGTACGCTCCCTCACCCAAGCTAATGAGAGCCTACGCAAGCAATTATCTGTGCAGAAGGAGATCTCGCTAGATTTTGCACGTGACGTCGTTAGGCTACAGAAAGTGCTCGACTGTAACTTTATCAGGCAAGAACAGGTCATCAAGATAATCAACGAGCTCACGGAGGAGAAGAAGAATCTCGTGGAAAGGTGCATTCTCTTGCAGGATGAAGTCAGCGAGGCACTCAGAGGACGCGTCGAGGAAACCAAGGCTACCATCCGAGCCTACCATGACAGGAACCGTTGCCTGGATGCAGTCAAGGAGATGAAGGCGAACATGAGCAGAGGGATCACCGTACTCGAGGGTGTTCGAAAAGAGAACGAGGAGCTAAGGGCATGTCTGGAGGCGTACCGGAGCAATGCCCAAGTCTGATTCCCGTTAGCAGGGACACGGAACCAGTTCGTCCTCCTCTCCTTTTGTAATGTTTAGGGTTCAGGGAGCAATGCCCATGTCTGCTTCCCATTATAGGGTGCAATAAGAATCCTAGGGCAACTCCTTATCTATCTGGATATGTGTTGGTGTTCATGTTCATGAATGGACACCATGTTCTCTTTCCATATGTATCTGGACATGGGTTTCTGCATTATGAGTTTGCCACTCTCCCACAACTATTTGGTGATATTGGGAAAAACCCACAACACACTAAACTGCTGATAAATCTTATTTCTCTTCGAAATTGAAATTATGACAGTGCCACTAGTCGATTCATAAAATGTTGATTATTCCTAGATTGCTTTTCCTTGAAATTATGACAGTGCCACTAGTCAATTCAGTTAATTATGGAAACTAACCAGCTTGTCCTGGTGAACTGAACAAACCACACCATGTATTTTTGTTGCAGGGAAAGAGGCAAAAGATCGACCAGGACCTGGCGACTTGGCTAAATGACAAGATAGCAATCCAAAGGGAGAAGCGGAATTCCCAGAAACTGGCCTTTGACCAACTGCGCGCTGAATTCGCGGCCCTTTCTGACAAGTGCCAGAAACTGAAGGAGTTAAACGCCAACTGGGCGAAGCTACATAGTGAAGGTCGCGCCTTGGCTAGGAAGCAGATGGAGATCACGAAAAGGATGTTGAAGGAAAATCGTATCGCTACGGACAAAATTCTCTGCCATGTGACGGAGCACTGGAACCTACAGCTGAAGCACGACATAGTACTGAAGGAGTTGGCCAATCTTAGGGAGGAAAACAGGCAGCTCCGGGCCAGGCTCGCTTGAACACAACATATGTCTATTTAGTACTGAACTGCCTGGTTTATCCTCTGAAGTGGTGATTTTGTAAGAGTGAACTTAACTCTATGCACGATATGTGTGTTTGTCCGAAATTAGTTTGCTCGAGGATTGAGTTTGGCTTAGTTCAGAAAGCGCAACTGCAAGTCTTACAATTAACTAGTTTCAGGCATTGGTACAACATAAATTATTCATCTCGAATTTCCTTTATCCTCTATAGTCTGTCCTTGTTCACCCTCGCGCGCCTTCTTCAGTTCCTTCAACAGATCCACAATGCGGCACTCTAGCTTCTTCTTGTCTTCCCTAAGCTGATCCCTCTCCTTTTCTACATTATGAATTAGCAACCTGTGACTATCCTGAAGCTTCTTTGCAGTTCCAACAACCAAGCTCCCATCGATTCCGTCAGTTAGCTTTGACTGCAAATTCTCGATTTTTTGTTCCAGCTCCTTATTTCGTACCGACAGCTTATAATTTTTTTCAGCTGCATCACTTACATCAGTAAATCTCCCCGACCTTTCCAACTCATACATCTCCCATAACTGTGCCAAACATTTCTTAAGTGCATCTGGCCACACAAGATCCACCCACTCTACTGCTTTACACACCGGGCCAACCTAAAAACACACACACTATAGTGTTATGAACATGCACGATACAATTTACTTCATGTCACAGTTGCACATAATGTAAACAAACCTGATTTGTACAGCCCAAAAACCTTCTCCCAGTGTTACTGCCTTCGAATGCAACATATCTCCTCAGTTTTAGCTCATGGTCACATGGCACTTCTCCATCGAGATCTAGGCCCTCCCATTCGGAGTCGTAGATCGTCCTTGGTACCTATAGGTAAACGCAAAGCTGAAATCGAACACGATTGCATGCACATCTGGTCAGGCTCAAATCGAGTGATTTACCATTGCCTAACCCTTGCCCGAGAAAACAGAGGAACTCACATCGTGGAAGGAATACTCGATGTCGGAGAGAAGGTTGTCGCTGCTCGACTGGTCGTCCTCGCCGTTCAAGGACAACATGGCGAATGCGACGGCGACGGCGACGGCATCAGCGAGAGAGAGAGAGAGAGAGAGAGAGAGCAGCCCTTCTACTGCTGCAATGATGACTAAATTGGCATGTTACAATAGTTTAATGGATACCATGCCCTTTCCCTGGATTAATGTCTCCTGCCTGATATGGATTATCTTCACACGTTCTCATTTCAAATATTAAACTTGCACTCCCTCCATCCCAATTTCATTGCCTAACGAAAACATACCAGTATGTTACATCATCTAAAGAAACAAATCATGTCAACTACAAGGTACTTATGCATCACTTCTTTAGTCATGGTTTCACAAAACATTACATTATAATCTCCCAACAAACATAACCAAAGCATGGTTTCACAAAACATCACATTACAATCTCTCAACAAAGGTAATCACAGAAACAAGTATATTACATCAACTCAAGAAACAAAATCATGTCGACTATAAGGTACTAAGGTACTTACACATCACTTGTCCTATCATGGTTTCGCAAAACATTACATTACAGTCTCTCAACAAACAAAATATCAGAAACAAGTACAGTACATCATCTCAAGAAACATAATCATGTCAACTACAATGTATTTATGCATCACTAGTCCAATCATGGTTTCATAAAACATTACATTACAATGTCCCAACAGACATAATAACTGAAACAAGTACAGTACATCATCTTAAGAAACATAATCATGTCAACTACAATGCACTTATGTCTTATTACAACAACGATGGTTTTAGTGAGTGACATGTCCGAAAATCTCAACAGCTCGCACATCATTATATCACAATCTCTCAACAAACATAATCACAGAAGCACGCTCTAAATGCAATAGCACTCAATATTACAAATACAGGCAGGGGAACCCCGTGGTCCATATGACAAGCCCAGGTTAGCAGCTCTCATCAGATCTCATCAACGTCGACCACCTCATTCTGTTCAGCCACTATAGGGGCATCTTCATCCACTATAACCTGTTCAATAACGTCAGAAATGGTAACAAGGAAGAACACCTTCCTGGTTCGCTTCTTTCGCCGCATAATCTGCATAAGATCTTCAGTATCCAAAACATCTATGAATTGCTGCTTCTTATGATGCCAGCACCGGATTTTTGCCATCTGCTTAGGGCCAATACTGATTTCCTTACCGATCATCTCTCTCATTTTATCAAGAGTTATGTTTTTGGAATCGATAGTGATCTCCACAGTACATGACGAAACTGGCTTATTAACTCCCTCATCAAGTTTTGCCATTTATGAATCCACCTCTATGCGTATACTGAACTTATCTAGATCAGCATCTATTGGTCCGTATTCTCTAGGAGCAGAAGCTCTGGCAGCAAGATCTCCAGCATCTGCATACATATCATCAATCATCGCTTCAACTTCCACCTTACAATTAGCCGCACAACACTCCCAAACCATCTGAAGCTCATTGGAGTGCTCAATTTGCTAATAGGTATCATTCATGTTGCGCTAATACGTCCATTTTGCATCACTATTCTATGTCTTAATTCACTATTATTCATTGATACATTTCGTATTGAGAGGTGATACTTATGTTATTTCATCTATTTTTGCATGGTTGATGACTTTTGGAGCATGGACCGCTGCTGTCAGGGTTCTGATGAAAAAGGTGCTGTTTGGAGGCAAAATTCGCGAATATCAGAAAATCCGGGAAAATATACAGAAAATCCTATTTTTCCAGAAGCCTAAGGATGCCAGAAGATGGAGTGGAGGTGGGCCACAGGGGGCCCACACCACCCCATGGCGGGGGCAGGCCCAGGCAGCGCCTGGAGGTGGTGTGGCCGCCCTGGCCCACTCCAGCCTCTCCCCTATGGCGTATATCATCCCCACGAAACCCTAAGACTCGGGGAGCGACCACAGAAAGATTCTGCCGCCTCTGCGGGGTGGAAAACACCGAGAGAGAAAGATCTCTCCGGTAGACAGATTTCTGCCGGGGGAATTCCTTCCCGGAGAGGGGAGATCGTCGCCATCAACACCACCATCAAGATGGACTTCATCGGGATCATCATCATCATCATCATCACCACCATCATCACCATCAGCACTCTTATCACCATCTCCATATTGCTGTAACAATTGGTTGAATCTTGCTATAGTTCATAGGGGAAACTTTCCCGGTGTTGATTACTCTTTGTAGTTGATGCTATTGAGTTAACCATTGAATTATTGTTTATGTTCAGATTGTTATACATAATTATTCCATCTCTGATCATGATCCATATGATGTCTTGTGAGTAGTTCGTTTGTTCTTGAGGACATGGGAGAAGGCTTGTTGTTAGTAGTGGAGTTGCATTGAGAAATATTCAATAGATTGTTATTTAAGTTGTGGTGTACTTCTTCTAGTGGTGTCATGTGAACGTCGACTACATGACACTTCACCTATAAGGGCCTAGGGGAATGCATTGTGTATTTGGCTACTAATCGTAGGGGTTGCCGGAGTGACAGAAACCTGAACCCCCGTTAGGAAACCATTGCACAAGGGACGTAAGGGTCTTAGAGTTGAAAGCTGTGGTTAGGTTTCTACCTTAATTACTTTCTTGTACTTACGGATATTTGCAAGGGGTATAATCACAAGTATGTATTAGTCTTGGATGGGGCGGTACATTAGCATAGGTTCACCCAGACAACACTTAGCAAGCTAGAGAAGATTAATCGACTATATGAAGCGAAAGCACTTGACAGTCTTCCCATGTGTCCTCGAGAACATTTGGTCATCTATAGAAATACAACCGGCTTATCCTTTGCTGCATAAAGGATTGGGCCACTTGCTGCATTTATTCCTACTATCTTTTATTTACTCGTACTTTGTTTACTTGCTTTATCAAAAACCCCTAAAAATCCATTTGCTAAGTATTTGTAGAGAATTCCTTATCCATAACGCTAGCCAGCACCTTCTGCTCCTCGTTGGGTTCGACACTCTTACTTATCGAAAATACTGCGATACACCCGCTGTACTTGTGGGTCATCAAGACTATTTTATGGTGCCGTTGCCGGGGAGTGAAGCGCTATTGGAGAGTGGAACTGGTAAAGGAAACTTCTACTGCGAGTATTGTTTACTTCTACTAGTTGTTTTATTTTCGTTATGGATAATTCGCTAAGTTTCTTATTTGGTAATGCTACTACCACTTCTAAGGTAGTAGATAAGCCACCACCTGCTGAGAAAGATGTTTTCAAAATACCTACAAGAATTGTTGATCGTGTTATGGATAACTACTATGTTGGGGATGGAACTGTCCATCCCGATGATCATTTACTCTTTATACATGAATTGTGCGGGTTGTTCAAGTGTGCAGGTATTACTACTGATCAAGTTAAGAAGAAGTTATTCTCATTGTCACTAAAAGGAAGAGCTGAGGAATGGTATAAGCTGCTGAAGAATGGTCAAGCTCTGGAATGGGAGGAAATAGTGCCTCTCTTTTATTCAAAGTTTATCCTCCTAGTGTGATTCATAAAGATCGGAATCAAATATACAACTTTTGGCCTCTTGATGGAGAGAGTACAGCTCAAGCTTGGGGGAGACTGAAGTTACTAATGCTCAAATGTCCCATTCATGAGCTCCCCAACAATATTATTATGAACAACTTTTATACAAGGCTCCCTCTACATGACAAGGATTTATTGGATGCTTCTTGTGCTGGATCATTCACTCGCATGGAAGAAGAAGCTAAATGGGACCTTCTAGACCGTATTCAAGACAATGCTGAAGCTTGGGAGAATGACAAAGGTAGAAAGTCAGGTGTAAATTATGATTATGAATGCATTGAATCTTTTATGGGAACTGATGATTTTCAAAATATTAGTAATATTTATGGTCTTGATTTGCAAGTTATTACGAATTGCTTTAGAGATTTTGCTTCCTATATCGAAATTCCAAAAAGGGGATGGAACAAATACCATGCACCTTACAAAGATATTGTTGACTATGCTCCTATTGGGAGTGCTGAGTATTGCATTATTGACCCCATCTTACCTAAACCTTATATCGAGAAGATTCCCTTCCCCGAAAAGGTAAAGGACCATCCTATGATAACTAATGTAATCACCAAAAGTGAAAAAAGAACTGTAAAACCTGATGAATAAATAAACATTGAACCTGTGGTAGCAATTGTGAAAGACCTTGTCACTAAAAGCGTAGAAGATGGGCACATAGTCTTTTATGAGGATGCTTCTAATATTGGTTCACATCCCAATAGAACTAAAAAGGCTAGTGTTCCTATGCTTCTGTTAGAATTGGTGATCATTGCTATTATGGTTTATGTGATATTGGTGCAAGTTCTAGTGCTATTCCTTATGAGCTTTATAGAGAAATTATGCATGAAATCAGTCCTTGCGAGTTGGAAGAAATTGATGTGGTTATTCATCTTGCTAATAGAGAGACCATCTCTCTAATTGGTATCGTACGAGATGTGGAAGTCCTTTGTGGTAAGATCAAGTATCCTGCTGATTTTCTAGTACATGGTTCAGCTCCTAGTAAAACTTATCCTATCATTTTTGGTACACCTTTCTTGAGTACTTGTGGAGCTATTATTAATTGCAAGAGGGAGAAAATCTTGACTAAGTTTGATGGGGAATCTTATGAGTTTAATTTTTCGAAATTTACTAAAGAACCTTGCGAAGAGGAAACACAAATGAGGATTTTAGGGTTGAACAACTTGCTTCTATTTCTCTTGCTCCTAACAATGCTTTACAACAATTTATGGAAGATCATGAAAGTGAAATCTTCATGGAAGAAAGGAATGAGATTAACAGGATTCTCCGTGATCAACCTATGATGCTTAAGCACGACTTTACTGTAAAAGACTTGGGTACCACGATGCCACCTAAAAAGGATCCTGTTTTCGATCTAAAACCTCTCCCCGATGATCTTGAATATGCTTATATTGATGATAAAAAGATATATCCTGTTATTGTTAGTGCTAAACTTTCAGGGAAGGAAGAAGAAAGGTTATTGGAAGTTTTGAGGAAACATCGAGGAGCTATGGGCTATACTCTGGATAATTTAAAAGGGATTTCACCCACTATATGTCTGCACTCTATCAACATAGAACCAGATGCGAAGCCAGTAGTGGAACACCAACGATGTTTAAATCCTAAGATGAAGGAAGTGGTAAGGAATGAGGTATTGAAACTCCTTGATGCTGGTATTATTTACCCTATTGCTGATAGTGAATGGGTTAGTCCTGTTCATTGTGTTCCTAAAAAGGGAGGTATTACCGTTGTCCCTAATGATAATGATGAGCTTATTCCTCAAAGAATAGTGGTAGGCTATAGGATGTGCATCGATTTTAGGAAGGTCAATAAAGTTACTAAGAAAGATCACTACCCGCTTCCTTTTATTGATCAAATGTTGGAAAGGTTGTCTAAAAAGACCCATTTTTGTTTTCTTGATGGTTATTCTGGTTTCTCTCAAATTGCTGTTAAACAACAAGATCAAGAAAAAACTACTTTTACTTGTCCTTATGGAACTTATGCTTATAGACGTATGCCTTTTGGTTTATGTAATGCTCCTGCTACTTTCCAAAGGTGCATGTCTGCTATCTTTCATGGTTTTTGTGAAGAGATTGTAGAAGTGTTCATGGATGACTTTTCTATCTATGGAACTTCTTTTGATAATTGTCTGCACAACCTTGATAAAGTTTTGCAGAGATGTGAAGAAACTAATCTTGTTCTTAATTGGGAGAAATGCCACTTCATGGTTAATGAAGGGATTGTTCTTGGGCATAAAGTTTCTGAAAGAGGCATAGAGGTTGATAGAGCTAAGGTTGAGGCAATTGAGAAGATGCCATGTCCAAGAGACATCAAAGGTATTCGTAGTATCCTTGGTCATGCTGGTTTCTATAGGAGGTTTATTAAAGACTTCTCTAGGATATCAAAACCTCTCACTAATCTTCTTCGAAAAGATGTACCCTTCGTTTTTGATGATGATTGTAGGGAAGCTTTTGAAACTCTTAATAAGGCTTTAACTACAGCCCCTATTGTTCAACCACCTGATTGGAGTTTACCCTTTGAAATAATGTGTGATGCTAGTGATTTTGCTGTAGAGGCCGTCCTTGGGCAACGTATTGATAAAAAGTTAAACGTTATCCATTATGCTAGTAAGACTTTAGACGCTGCTCAAAGGGAATTATGCCACTACTGAATAGGAATTTCTAGCTGTTGTTTTTTCCTATGATAAGTTTAGGCCTTATATTGTGGACTCAAAAGTAACCATTCATACTGATCATGCTGCTATTAAATATCTTATGACAAAGAAGGACGCTAAGCCTAGGCTTATTAGATGGGTACTGCTTTTACAAGAGTTTGATCTACATATAGTAGATAGGAAGGGTGCTGAAAACCCTGTAGCTGATAATTTATATCGTTTGGAAAACATCTCTTTTGATCCTATGCCTGTTAATGATAGTTTCCCAAATGAACAGTTAGCCGCAGTAGGGGTGAGCTCGCGAGGAAGCCCTTGGTATGCTGATTATGCTAACTTTATTGTCTCCAAGTATTTGCCTCCAACTTTTATAGCTCAGCAAATAAGAAAGTTCTTTTATGATTTGAGGCATTATTTTTGGGATGACCCACACTTATACAAAGAAGGAGTTGATGGTATTATGCGAAGGTGTGTTCTAGAATATGAACAAAAGGAGATATTGCGTAAATGTCATGGTAGCGCCTATGGAGGACATCATGCAGGAGATAGAACCACACAAAAGGTACTACAATCAGGTTTCTACTGGCCTACCCTTTTAAAGATGCAAGAAAATTTGTTTTATCTTGTGATGAATGTCAACGTGTTGGTAATATTTCTAGACGCAATGAAATGCCTATGAACTACTCTCTAGTTATTGAACCTTTTGATTATTGGGGATTCGACTTTATGGGTCCTTTCCCTCCTTCGAAGGGTTACACTCGTATTCTTGTTGCCGTGGATTATGTTACTAAGTGGGTAGAAGCCATTCCTACAAAACGTGCTGATGGGGAAACCTCTCTAAAAATGCTTAAGGATGTTATCTTTCCTAGGTTTGGAGTGCCTAGGTATCTCATGACTGATGGGGGTTCTCATTTCATTCATGGCGGTTTTAGGAAGACCCTCGCTAAGTATGATGTTAATTATAGAATTGCTTCAGCTTATCACCCCCAAACTAGTGGGCAAGTAGAGTTATCAAATAGAGAAATTAAATCTATCTTGCAAAAGACTGTTAATAGGTCTAGAAAAAACAGGGCTAAGAAGTTGAATGATTCTTTATGGGCTGATAGAACTGCTTACAAAAATCCTATGGGAATGTCTCCTTATAAAATAGTTTATGGGAAAGATTGCCACCTACCCTTAGAATCAGAACACAAAGTTTACTGGGCAGTGAAAGAACTAAATAGAGATTGTAAGCTCGCTGGTGAGGAAAGATTATTTGACGTAAGTTATTTAGATGAATGGAGGAGTGAAGCCTATGAGAATGCTAGGCTCTTTAAGGAAAAAGTTAAAAGATGGCATGACAAGCGAATACTTAAGAGAGAATTTCATGTTGGTGAGAAAGTTCTATTGTATAGCTCTCGTCTCAGATTTTTTGCAGGTAAGCTACTATCAAAATGGGAAGGACCTTTCATCATTGAAGAAGTATACCGTTCAGGAGCAGTAACAATTTCTTCTCTAAAAGATAATACTACACAAGTAGTGAATGGACAGCGACTCAAAACTATATTGCTGGAGATTCTTACAATGAAGATGTTGATGCCTTTCAAGTTATAACTCCAGAGAAATTCATTGAGGACCAAATTCAGAGACCTGTAGAGTCTGTTTTCATGTAGGTAACAGTTCTGGTAAGAAAAGTTCCGCGAAAATACAATACAACTATATTTTTGCAGTTTTCAGTCGATAAGGAAAGTTTTGAAGCGAAAAAGGGACGGAACCGGAGCCGGGGTGGCCCACACCACCCCATGGCGCGGGCCCTCCCCTGGCCGCGCCACCAGGTGGTGAGGCCACCCAGGACTCCGCCTCCGACCCGTTTTTGCCCAGTACCTTCCTTTTGATATGAAACTTCGTAACATATATTCCCCTAGAGCCCCCGAGGTTCGTATATCGTGTTTTCGTCGTGTTTTCGTTTCGATCTGTTTCTGCCAGGACAGACTCTTTGAAGGCTTAGAAGCACAATGGTGTCTGCCAAGGATAAAGTGAAGGAGCCTATGGAGGAAGACCTCCAAGACCCCGGGAAGGTGAAGAGGAGCGAGGCCAACACCCGCACACCGGCACTACCATTGCAAGCATTGGAGTGGTGGCAAATCCAGCCATTGGAGGGAAGCCTCCTCATCACCGTTCAGATCCCTGGTCACTTCCTCCACGCACCAAGAATCCTTTCCATACCCTTATCCAGGAGCATCAATACCAGAATATGCCCAAAGGGAAATTACCCTCCAATTGGGATTTGCCTCGTTCTAGCCATGCAGGAAAACAAGACTTCAAAGAGGAAGAGTGGGGAAAGAATAGTAAGAGCTGGAATTCTCAACTAGACATGATCATGAGCCGTATCAAAACTCACAGCTTATTCGTAATCTCACCTTTGAGATTGAGGACTTTGGGAAACTTATCAAAGAGCTCATCGAGAGGATACCACCACCACCGGAGGAGTAATTCGTCATCAGGTTTGGCATCCCCTTGGTTTGTTCCAAGCTTGGGGGAGTGTCGCGGTATCATATCACTATCTTCTATCTTTTTACCTTATTAGTAGAGTCATATCATGAATAAAGGAGTTATTATGTAGTATGGTTTGCATTATGGAAGTGTCCCCTCTCTCGTTAGATTTGTATCCCTTGGTGTGAGTTTCTGTTATGGAATATTAATGAGAAGTTCTATCATTTACTCTTTTGCATAGCTTATGTTAGTTTTCAATTCGTGGTTATATGATTGATCTTGTTGTTAGTATTGGTATCACTTTGGGATCATTGAGTTAATTTAGTTGGTTTTGGCAAACCTAGCTCGGTCAGTAGCAACACCTTTTTGAGAGTTGAAAAGAAAACGATAGAAGTACTCTAGAGAAAAATAATTTCATCATCTTTCTTTCTTGATTTGCTCATAAGTCTATTATTCTCTAGATAAGATCTTTTGTGCTTCCAAGGAAGATTGCATGTTTGTCTTTATCACTTGCATGTTTGTTTGTTTCCTTCAACTCTTATACTTTCTACCCAACCTTGCTAGCCAAAAACCTGTACTGAGAGGGTATTCTTCTCGTCCATCCACCTCCTTTAAACCAAAACCTTTGCCATTTGTGTCCACCATACCTACATAGTAGCATTATTGCTATTCCAAGTAAATTCTTGTTTTATCTACCTCCCAAATTGAACTTGTTATGTGAAAATTAGTGATTAAAGCTCTCACGAACTTGATGGCACACTTTACTTTCCTGCATTTAATAAACTTGAACCATTGGGTCCTTCTTTGTTGCGTATATGCTTGCGCTTTATGAGTTGAAGTTAGCCAAACCATGTATCATGGGGACCACTTTCAACACTTCATTGGTACTTGTACCTGGTTGATATCATGTTCTTTTTCTTATGGATCCCGACGGTGTAAAATAAAAGTGGAACTTGTAAGATCATGGAGTTTATATGTGTGTTAGAGAAACGCCTGGGCCGCTAGCCTAAGCCATGCCTAATCATGGTGGAAACTTGCAACATAACTATAGTGAGAATTCTATGAAGCATCCTCAATAAAAAACTATGCAAAGAGCAAATAAAAAGATCACTGACATGCTCATTGTCTGCTTGCCTTGTCATTTTGATTATGGGATAGCTCCTGTGTCATGTGCAAGGGGTACCCCATTGGCGGTTCTCAATGATACGCATGTATTTACAATGACAAGAACTTGCTCGTGACTGAAGTTGAGTAGCATGAGGATCGGTATTCATAAGTAAGGGGCATGAGATTTCAACTTATAACTTGTTAAGCATATCCTCTTAGTTGTGTCATTTTAACCTTAATCACCTAAAGATGCCTATGATAGGGGCAATGAGAGCTGAAAGCTAGTAAGTATCATAATTTTTGGGAGCTCTTTATGAGACTTGCAATCCCTGCTTCCCTCTGCGAAGGGCCCTTTCTTTTGCTTTGTAGTTGAGTCAGTAAACCTACTCCCTTCTATCTCAGCAAGTATTTTGAGTTGTTGTGTTGCATTCATTCATATGATGATTTATGCAATCATGTCTTATGTTCCTTGTTTTGCACATTGCTCTTATCTTGATGTTTACTACTTTGAAAGCTATCATTGAAAAAACAGCTATTTGTGAACTCCAGCAAATTATCAACTATTCTTCGACCAAGAGCTAAGTTTGCCATTACCAATTATGATTCACTTCATGTATCTTTTTTGTGTTTCCTTTACTCATTGCAAGTTGAGTTATATAATAGTGAGTTGTCTTCTATTATGATCTATGTATTTGATGAATGTGATGCTTCTTGTCCGTATTCTTTTATCGACTCTTCACTCCATAAACCTGAGGCCATGTTTATTGAGCTCAGTTTCGCTTGGGGACAAGTGAAGTCTAAGCTTGGGGGAGTTGATACGTCCATTTTGCATCACTATTCTATGTCTTAATTCACTATTATTCATTGATACATTTCGTATTGAGAGGTGATACTTATGTTATTTCATCTATTTTTGCATGGTTGATGACTTTTGGAGCATGGACCGCTACAGTCAGGATTCTAATGGAAAAGGTGCTGTTTGGAGGCAAAATTCGCGAAGATCAGGAAATCCGGGAAAATATACGGAAAATCCTATTTTTCCAGAAGACTAAGGATGCCAGAAGATGGAGTGGAGGTTGGCCACAGGGGGCCCACACCACCCCATGGCGCGGGAAGGCCCAGGCCACGCCTGGAGGTGGTGTGGCCGCCCTGGCCCACTCCAGCCTCTCCCCTCTGGCGTATATCATCCCCACGAAACCCTAAGACTCGAGGAGCGACCACAGATTCTGCCGCCTCTGCGGGGCGGAAAACACCGAGAGAGAAAGATCTCTCCGGTAGACAGATTTCTGCCGGGGGAATTCCTTCCCGGAGAGGGGAGATCGTCGCCATCAACACCACCATCAAGCTGGACTTCATCGGGATCATCATCATCATCATCACCACCATCATCACCATCAGCACCCTTATCACCATCTCCATATTGCTGTAACAATTGGTTGAATCTTGCTATAGTTAGTAGGGGAAACTTTCCCGGTGTTGATTACTCTTTGTAGTTGATGCTATTGAGTTAACCATTGAATTATTGTTTATGTTCAGATTGTTATACATAAATTATTCCATCTCCGATCATGATCCATATGATGTCTTGTGAGTAGTTCGTTTGGTCTTGGGGACATGGGAGAAGTCTTGTTGTTAGTAGTGGAGTTGCGTTGAGAAAGATTCAATAGATTGTTATTTAAGTTGTGGTGTACTTCTTCTAGTGGTGTCATGTGAACGTCGACTACATGACACTTCACCTATAAGGGCCTAGGGGAATGCATTGTGTATTTGGCTACTAATCGTAGGGGTTGCCGGAGTGACAGAAACCTGAACCCCCGTTAGGAAACCATTGCACAAGGGACGTAAGGGTCTTAGAGTTGAAAGCTGTGGTTAGGTTTCTACCTTAATTACTTTCTTGTACTTACGGATATTTGCAAGGGGTATAATCACAAGTATGTATTAGTCTTGGATGGGGTGGTACATTAGCATAGGTTCACCCACACAACACTTAGCAAGCTAGAGAAGATTAATCGACTATATGAAGCAAAAGCACTTGACAGTCTTCCCATGTGTCCTCGAGAACGTTTGGTCATCTATAGAAATACAACCGGCTTGTCCTTTTCTGCATAAAGGATTGGGCCACTTGCTGCATTTATTCCTATTATCTTTTATTTACTCGTACTTTGTTTACTTGCTCTATCAAAAACCCCTAAAAATCCATTTGCTAAGTATTTGTAGAGAATTCCTGATCCATACCGCTAGCCAGCACCTTCTGCTCCTTGTTGGGTTCGACACTCTTACTTATCGAAAATACTGCGATACACCCCCTATACTTGTGTGTCATCATGCGCCACACCAATTTTTTCCTCTGTCTAGAACCCCATGGAATTCTAGCGGCAAGCATATCTACCATCTGTGAAACAGACACAACCTCTTTGCAATTCACAAGCAGATGCACATCTTGCCCAAACACAACCCTCTCGCAACCAAAATCAAACTTTGAAGTGTACTGCCGAACATGAACGGTGAACTCATATAGGTCACTTGTATCAAAACTGTGCCTAATTTGATTAAAAAGGGGAACATTTCAGTTCATTCGATTCTATTATGCCGTAACTAATCTACTTGCAAGATAAGGCATAGATAAGATAAATTCACCTCTCGCTCTTCTCCCGGGTTTTTTTCTTCGAGATTTGAGTGCTGCATCCGCCCACCGGAGATGAACAATCCGCCACCGGCCTTGCTTTGCTCTTCAACCCGCTGCTCATAGGTACCTTGGGAGCAGAATCCTTGCTGGACTCCTCGCTAACCGGGGCTGAAGACCTCGCCGCAGCTACGTGTTGAGCCCCAGACTTGGGCCCCGACGGACCCTTTTCTATCGGAGACGTAGCTACAACCTTCTCCTTGCAAGACATGCTGGGTCGCTGCTGCCGGATTCAGTGTCGAGGGAGGGAGAAAAGGGACCGCTGTCGGCAGATTTAGGGTCGAGGAAGGGAAGAAAAGGGACCACTGCCGCCGGCACAGCAAGATTCAGTGTCGAGAGTTAGGAAAGTACAGTAATGGATTTGCCTCTACGACACGTGCAGGGTGGCTAAGAAGAGTGACCGGCGAAGGAGGGGCACAGCAGGAACTAGTGTAACGGAATATCCTGACTTAACGGGCACGATTTGAAAATATTTGGTTTGGCCATCATTCACTCGAAAGACCCCTCTCAGCAATTGGCGCCCCAACTTTTCGAATCGCGGTGATAAAAATCAACTTGGGTACCGCGTTGCCTGTCCACCCCAACTTTCGGGCCGCAAAATGATATTCTCTCCAAATTGTGAGTATTTTCTCTTTGAATCATATGAATATTCTAAATTGTGTTCATCCACTTTCAATTAGTAGCTTAGGCATATCAACTGGTATCAGAGCCCAACGACCCTCAAAGGCGATTGGATCTAAGAGCGGGCGAGGTTGGGTTTCCTGTAAAATCCCTCACCCTTGCTCTTGATTCCAGCGGTGATAAGACACCTAGTGGCAGCTTGGAGGTGGCGGCAACAGCAGATACTAGCCTTTGTAGTGGTTGTTGTGGATCATCTCCCACAACCATAAACTCCCACCTCCCTCCCATAATAAGTGTACCAGTGGAGGCGCCGCAACACTCTAATGGCGGTAGAAGGATTTTTCGACACCGAGTCAGGTAGTTACCATTGCTAGCATAAAACCCTCTCGCCATTGACGATCATACCTCTGCGTGGTTACGATAGCACACTACTAGCAAAGTAAAATCCCACACACAGCGATGGCACAAGACGGAGCATTTGCTAGCATGCTCAGGCTAGAATCCCCACAACTCGACGGCCATAACTATAGAAATATGGGGATAGAGATAAACAGGAGTTCCTTGATTTCATAAATACCATGAGCAAGAACTTCTTCAGCATCCAAACAAATTTCCAAAATATAGAGAGAAACTTCGAGAGGCTGTTTGCGGCAAGAAAGGCAGAGGCTTTTGAACATTCAGTAACCGGAGTAACACCTGAAACTCCACCAAATGCAGGAAATCTATCATCCAATTCTATGAAGCAACCCAGTCTGTCTGTCAAACCAATTGGCCATTGCACCTTGCATGATACGATAGGAAAGAAAATCAACCTTGATGGCACACAAAAAGTAACTTGCAGACACCCAAATTTTGGCAAGGTTACAACTTTTTTTTGAAATTGGTTACAACTTTTCTGCGTGATCATGCACCTGGAGCAAACCATCTGGAAATGCACCCCTTCGGGAAGAACCAAGAGACCAATAAGAGGAAGGAACTATGATGAATAGGAGGTATAAATTACTATCTCAAGAACAACTGGACACAAGGAGAGGCGTTCCAGTGGTGAAACCAGCCAAGATGAACAACCCTGAATTTGAGGGCTTGAATGTAGACTCCTAGATACAAACAATATAAATGTACTTTGATGCAGCTAGAACACCACTTGAGCAAAGAACATAAATTTTTGTGACATACCTAAAAGGAGATGCAATGCAATGGCGGAGAGGAACCAAGTATACTGCATCAAACCTCCCTTGGCATAGATTCTTTCGATACATTGGGGATAGATTTTTAGTAACTTGTGATAATGTAAGAGCCTTTTATGCACTCACACAAACATATACTATGGCTCTCTATATTCAAAAATATGAAGCAGCCATGAAACTAATGAGGAGAGATAACCCTTTGCTACCTGAAGATTACTATATCAATAGCTTCATCTCTGGGCTAAATGAATATATCTAGGCACACTTGCAATGCCACAAACCCACTGACATGCAACAAGCCATGTGATTGGCTAGGAGAATTAAACAAGCAGCCCCTCAACGGTAGTCACAAACCTTTCAGAAGTATCCAGTCAGACGACAAGTGTAGTTTGAATCAGTTAAACCTACTAATACCTCTCCTGCAACTTCTATCAAGGAAGCAACTGCTAAGATTGTGTGTTATTAATGTAGATAACCATGGTTCCTAGGACACAAAAAGGTGTGCAAAATGAATCAAAAAAGTTAAGTTCAAGCACTCTAAGCTATCAGCCAAGATATAGCTGATATCATTTACATCACAGAGAATGATACAGAAAGTGAGGAGGAAACTAATCCTAGAACCAACCCACAACTCCAATTATCCATGCATGCAGTCATGGGAATGAGTATTCCAAATTATACATTCACACTCTGTCAAAATTGGGGGCAAGACAACAATTGCATTAGTGGATAGTGGTAACACTTCCACCTTTATGACACCAGCGTTTGCCCAGCTTTCCCAATGTTCACTGTTGCCTAGTAAAAATTTGAAGCTAATTGTAGGTAATGGAGGAAAATTTGTACACTAAATTCACATGTTATAACTATGAATACACTATCCAATGTGTACAATTGACTTCTGATTTCAGAATACTGAAACTCAAGGGATATGACTTGATCCTAGGTGCTTACTGGATCTACCACCAAAGCCCTGATGAGCTGGTGTTGTCGGATTGAAGACATGTACACTGGGAGGGGGTCCTCGAGACGTGGAGAAAGATGGGGTGTGAGATGACGGTGTTCCGGGATGGTGAGCACACAAGCTTTACCCAGGTTCAAATCCTCCTACGGTGGATGGATCCTACTCCTGCTAGCAATCAAGTAATACAACGGAGCCAGAATATAGATTACAAGAGAGGTTTATCCTGTGCGAGTTGAGGTTGTAAGTTGTGGGTGCCCTAAAGGCTGATCCCTAGGATGGCTTATATAGATATCTGGCCTAGGGTTAGAGGAGAGACCTATGCGGCTACCATACAGGGTTGGTTAAAGAGTACATCTTAGACTACAAGTAACTTCACATGCCTAAGTCGGTAACTATTCTAGGCCTTCCCATAGCCGGATGGGCTTCCATCTTCTCTCCCTGACTAGGCCGCTGGTGGAGCACAACTCTAACCTGAAGTGGACCACCCTAGTCTGTGAGTCACAATGGGTATATCGGGAAAGTATATCCCCAACAGTAGCCCCCGAAAGCCTCCAAGATCCAAAGTCAGATTTCATCGTCTAGCTTGATTCTTCCTCGTCTGTAGAGTCTTTAAGGGTTCTTGAAACTCCAAAACAAAAGTAGGATATGGGTCTCAAAAATGAGTCGGACCTATGAATACTTCATTATGATTTTCCCTTGCTCGATTTCAAACTGAGCCAGAAATTGGCCTCTGATGTAACCTAACATCAGTCAAGGCCTAGTCTTGTCACTGACAATTATCCTGTCAGCGTGACCATTGGTGGGTCCACTTTGCGCAGAACCGAGGCGCCATTTCAATGCACGCACGAAGATCGAGGAGGTGCAATCTTCTCAGGGAAGTAGCCATGTTCCTTTCGCTATGCCTGGCGCAAACTTATGTATGTTCTCACAAATCTTGGCATAGGCATGGTTTATAAGGGGTTGAGATTTTCTCATTCTCCTCTTACCAGCGACCTTGCCTCCTTTCTCTTCCAAACGACCCAGCGCCTCACCTCCTTCCTTTCTACCCCCAATCTTCACAGCGCCACCAACCAAAGGTCATCTCCCCTGGCAGATGGCTGATGCCTCCAGCTCCGTCACGGCGGCGACGACGGCGGTGTCAATGGTGGCAACAACGACAGAAAACTACCGTGGAGTCCAGATCCCCTACGTTCTAGATGATGACAATCTTTGTGGCATAGATGAAGAGGGTTTTGTTTGCGCCAGCGAGTGGCAGAGCGGCTCCGGCGAACCCATTCCGGCCCCTCGCGACAACAAGAGAGTTCACTTTGGCACACATCTCGATCGAGGTTTGATCTTACCTCCCTCGGAGTTCTTCTCTGAGGTGATTGATCATTATGGTTTTCAACTTCATACTCTCCCCCAATACGATTTTAGAGCTTAGCGGCCATGCATCCCTTTGCGAGGGTTATCTTGGAATTAAACCTAGTCTCACTTTATTATGGTACTATTTCGGTACTCAGAAAAATTCTATCACCGTCGGCGTTCCATACATTACTGGGATACTGAGCCTGACGCTTAGGAGAGACCGAGTCTATCCTAAAGTCATAGCCAGCGAGTCCGTGAAAATATGGCCCTCCACTTTTTTATCATAAGGATAAGCCTGCTCCTGGGAAGCAAGAAGCTTTCTTGGATTTTGTCGACGGTGCCGCTGCTCCTCAAGATTCTTGGGATGCGAATGCACCGACTCTTACTAAAGATTTTATTCGAGCCAAGAGGCGTATTGAATTCTTGATGAAGCATAGAGGTATGAGGGGATCCCACTTAGTCCACTGCGGGCTAGCACGTAGGATTCAACCCCTCCAATACCATGGTGATTGTCTCATGCATACGATCACCATGAGAAAAAAAGATAGCCTGAGGATTAGCGAGTTCTCAATTCTCAGCAAGGATTACAAGTCCCGGATTAAGTGGTTGATTAAGGAGAGGGTGGACAAGAAGATTCCAGAGATATCTATGGACATGTTTGTTGGAAATATGCCCTAGAGACAAATAGTAGTAAGGACTATTATCATATTTCATATAGTTTATGATTAAGTTTTATATCATGCTATAACTGTATTGAGTGGAAACATCAATACATGTGTGATATACAAACAAACCAGGGGTTCCCAGTGAAACTCTAGTCACTGGTTCATTGGTCAATAGATGATCATGTTTCCTGATCATGTGGCATTTATGCCAGTTGGAAATGAGGTCATCTCATTCTGAGAATGAGATGATGAACCAATATCCAACCTAAACATCGTGATTCGATCATGTCACGAAGTTTAAGTTATGATGATTAGAAATGGATCCTCGTACACTATTCCTTAGACCGTGAGGCTATATCAATCACTGTCTCCCGAGAGTGCTTAGATAGCATCAAACGCCATCTGGTAAAATGGTGGTTATAAAGGTGTGTTCAGGTATTCGGAGCAAACCGTAGAGGCAATATATGTCAAGAGCGGGATTTGTCCGTCCATGTGACGGGAAGATACTCAAGGGCCCACTCAGAGAAGTTATATCCAATAGCTGCGCAGCATGTGATTAGATCACGAGGATATCACTTGTCAGAACGAGTCAAATAGCATTGTTCAGTAAAGAGATTGAACTTGACATGAAGATGTCATTGATCAGGTCTCGGGCAATGCAAGTATCGAATGACAAAGGGAATAAGACACGACTGTCCCGGTTCAAACGACGAAAGATCTTCATGGAATGCAGAGGGGTCACATGGCCATCTAGGTCCCTCTGTTGATCATTGGTGCGGGAGTGTCCCGACCATGTCTGGAGTGTTCCCGAACCATAGGGTATCACTCTTAAGGGCTTGATGATGCTTAGAGAGTATTTATAGGATTGGTAGAATCACCGAAGAAAAGAAGGGAGAAAACCGGAAGGGTTTCGGTAAATCTGGAGGATGTCCGAAGTGGAGGTGGAAGGTGTTCCATGGCCATGGAGATTAAATGATATGTGAATGAATGTTAAATATTGATTTAATCATTTATTCATATTTATTTAATAAAAAGAAAATCAATTAAAAGGTCAAAAGGCTTAATGGGCCAATTTCCGGAGGGAGAGGGCCCATTAGGGAAAGGCAAGAGGGGAGAAGGGGCCATGGGGTGGCCGGCGACCCTATTGGGCCAGCCCCCCACGTGGGGCCCATGAGGGGGTGCTGGCGGTGCCTCCCCCTCCCCCTCCTCTCCTTTAGTCCCACCCCGGGACTTGAGGGGAGGTAGTACCTCCCCTCCCCCTATATAAGTTGGGGTATTTGGCCTAGAAAACAAACCAATAATCAATAAAGGTCTCCCCACTTTTGGGAGGACCTCCAATTGATATTTTCTCTCTCCCCCTCTCTCTCTCGTGACCGTGGTCCCAAGTCTGGACTGTGCGAGCGAGAGACATCTTCACCGCGGAGCGCCGTCGCGCTGCGGGATTCGGATCCGGGAGCTCTACTTCCACAACTGCTGCTGGATCGGGGAAGCGCGAGTCATCGTCAGTCACCGGACGTGTGTAACTCCCACGAGGTGTCACACTTGAGGCACTCAAGTCGTTGGAGCCAGAAGGGCGCAAGGACTTCATCACGACCTTGAGGTCGGCTTCGGCTCGTCTACATCAACCACGCTCTCCTGAGCATTGAAAACGCTTTTCGGTCTTCAATGGTAAGTTCGTGAAAAGCCCCTCCCGTTACTGTATTACTAATAGATAGGTCCTGGCAGCTTCAGGGGTTTAGGGGTGTAGAGTAAAATTTTATTGTTTTTATGCGTGAAAGCCCTACAATGTTCACGTCTGAGACACCCTTAACACAAGTAAGATTTTTCTAACTAATTCTTCCATACTCATTTATTGGCTCAACTATATTTATTTTATTTACGATGCTGAGATAATCCGTCTTTCAGCTTGCTGACCTCCCCGAGTTAGAGCTTGCCCTCTCGAGGGATATCCACCTGAGGATCTGGTTCCTTGGGGGGATGAAGATCTTGAGTTGTTGTCATAGGCGCTTACCCAGAAGCACAAAACTCCGACTGTATCTGTTGGCACACAGAAAGTGCTAGTTGTGAAGAGGTAAATTTCTTCATGAGGTTTTGTGTCTTAATTCGTATTCTTTCTGAATTGTGACAATCTTAATCTGTTACTGTCCAGAGCTAAAACAATTATCAAGGGAAGGGAAAAGAAAATTGAGGGAAGACTTTGCACCAGCAAAAGTTGACTCTATTTTCACCTGCTTCCCCGCCTCCGACTCCTACCCCAAAACTATCATCAGTACCGGAGGATACTTCATCTCCATGTGCTGAAGATGTTACGGCTCAATTTGTAGAGGTAGTGAACCTTGGTTCACAACCAGACATCATCGTGAGTGACTCGGGAGTTGATAAGGGTGAACCCTCAAATGGGTAATGATCCCTCAGCTGAAACCTTCACAGAGAACCTTCTGCAAAATCCGGGTGTCGCCAAACTTGGCCTCACTTGGAAAAGTGTAGAAGAAATCCGGAAGCTGGCTCTCCACTATTTGGAGACCTAGAATATCACAGTTGAGGAGGAGGCTCAAGAAGCCAAAGATATTAAACTTGTGAAGCTTCTTGAACAAGTTCGTCTTCGTGACGAGAAGTTAAAGGCCGATATTTCTCCGCCTCCACCAGTCATTCCTTTAACCCTCGCCGAGAAGGTTTCTGCTGAAGTAAACAACAGCCTCGACAAGCTGAAGAATGAACATTATGTAAGTCGTATTCCGACTCTTTTTATCATATTTTATATCATACCCTCTAGCCCCCAAGCATGAAGATAGATAGGAATCTGAATATGTTATTTTATAGGATTCCAAAGAAACAAGAAGTATAGCCCCCAAGGCTCGTGCTAAAATTTAACTTAGTTAAAACAGTAGCCCAAGTCTTAGTAGACTTCTGACTCTGGTTACCATTCTGACTTACAAAAAGTTAATGTTTCCTACCAGCAACTATTGAAGAATATCTACAACAAGCGGAGAGAGGTAAAAGATCGTCGACTTGAAAATGCTAAACTTAAAGTTGAGAAAGATGAAGCAGAAGGTAAGCATTTCTGACTTTGCATTTTCATAGCTTGTGTGATTTTGTTATGAATATTTATTTGACTTCTCTACTACTGCTTTAGGTCTGCTGAAACAGTCCTGCAAGCTTGTTGAACAAGATAAAGATTTCAAAGTTTTGGAGGTAGAGAATGCCGATTTATGAGCTGAGCTAGAAAATCTTAAGGAAGATCATGAGTGAAGTATCAACAACATTTCAAATTATCCAACATGGCTACCGAAGAGCGTGATTGAATAATAGCTCACCAAGACAAGGAAATCTTGGACTTGAAAGCTGAGATGGATAGGCAAAAAGATACCACCGAAGCTCTTTGGAATGAACTTCGAAGTCTTCGGGATGAGAAAACCAAAGTATATGATGCTATCTTTGGTAAGTTTGCTGCCATATCATCTCCAATTTATACTAGCCAGATTTTTTCTATTTCCCCCTCTTTTTAGGTCCTCTCAATATACTGGATGCCTCTTCATCCAAATCGTGCACAATTCGGCTTGTTGCAGTCGGAGAATTGCTTCATGATTTCCGCCAATCCCTGGAGGATATCGGTAAACCGTCAAGCTCTCTGACCTAGCCAAAATATCTGTGTTCGAAGTGCGTGATAAGGTGAAGGATATGCCCAAGATTATTGAAGATTGGTAGATGTCTTGTGCCTGTACGGTGGCACAGAATGCCCTTACAATGGTAATGAGCCACTATGGAAACATGGAAATCTGGCAAGTTACCAATGGATATTTCGACTATCGATGAAGATGGCAAGCTTCAAAATATTGGTGAATTTTGGGATTCGTGTGTCGGGTATGCCTGCCGTGTAGCCGAGTCAACTAGCTACGAGAAGCCATTTTTTCAATCCGTCAAATTTCCTCCAAGCCCCCAGCCGAAGATGAAGAAGTTCCCGAAGACGACAACGAAGAGACAGAGTCTGATGTCCTTGTTTCAAAAAAAGATCCGGGCAACTTGGGTGATGGCACCAGTGAGCCGGCAAATCCTTCTCCTGCGATATGATTTTTGTTTTGCAAGAAACTCCTGTTATTCCGAAACAAACCATTGTTGTAATGGTTTAAACTTATTCATTTTGATGTGCTGCTTTGTAAGAATTAATGCTTTAGTCTTTAGCACACATGTTTTTATTTTTTGTGCTTGAAAATACTTAATAACTTTTTTTATACTTATCATTTATCTAGCTTTCCGTCTTATCCCTTTCGTGAGCCGGTAAACCTTCAACACGAAAACTTTGCTAAGCAATGGATCTCAATTGCTAAACTAGTTTAAACCCGAAATCAACGCTGACTTCCAGTACTAACAATTCACTACTCGGAAAATGTCCACATCCAGCAATCAGACAAATACCCAAATATAAAGTAAAATTTAGACTTATACCCAAAGGTAGCATTTTAGAATCAGAAATCTAACTAGAACAAATATGAGCATAAAGTACATTCAAGTATTATGGGATTTTTGACCATGACATGATCATTCGGAAATAAGATGGTACTTAAAAAAATCTCAAAAAAACATTGAGGAGACTAATTCTTTATGTCACTTTAAACATGTACATTGATATGATTACAGAGAAAGAAAATTTAAGAATAAAAGGGACGTAGCTGAGCAATATTTCATGGATGGTCTATCTCATCCAGTTTTGTACTACCTCCAGCTCTCTTTCTCTTCTTAGTAGCAGATCTTTCTTTTTCCTACCTCATGTTAGTTAGGTAGTATGAACCATAGTGCAATACTCTGCTAACCATAACGGGCCCTTCCCATATTGGGGCAAGTTTGTGCTCCCTTTTTTGCACTAGTCGGAAAACCAGATCGCTTTTTCTAAAAGATCGGTTTCTAACTCTCTGATTATGATACTTATGTAACTTCTACTAATAGGTTTTAGATCTATATTCAACAACGACGCGAACATCCTCGAGCATATCGAGGTCATCTTGTCGAGCAACTTCGACATCCTATTTGACATATGCAGTGACTCGGGAGAAGTATGGATAAGATCACTTGGAAGAACTGCCTCTGAACTGTGGACCAAGAAAAAAGGTCTATATTCGGTTGACCTATTAGGATTAGTTCGTAAACTCCACACAACAGACAGAAATTCGTCCGCCCAAGCCCCCGCAACATGATGAAGTGGTGCTTCGAGTCTTGGCCGGAGGCCTTAAAGAATCATACCTTTTGCCCTTTCGACTTGTCCATTGGCTTGTGGATGCACGACCGATGCAATATCGAGTCAGGTCCCTTGATCATCGCAAAATTCGACAAGTTCTCCCATGGAAAAGTTGCTCCTATTGTCTGTAATAATATTGTGCGGGTATCCGAATGAGATTATAACATCCTCGATGAATTTTTCATTGTTGCTCCATCACAACTTGTGACGGGTTTGGCCACAATCCATTTCGTGGATTTATCCACCATTACTAAGAGATGAGTAAATCCACTTGGAGTTTGTTTAAGCGGTCCCACCATGTCAAGCCCCTAGACCGCAAAGGGCCATGTAATCGGAATTGTTCGCAGCTGATCAGCCGGAACATGGGATTGTTTGGCGTAGTTTTGGAAACCTTTGCACATCCTGACCAGCCTCTCGGCATATTCCTTAGCTGTAAGCTAGAAGAATCTGTGTCGAAAAGCTTTTCCCACTAGAGATTTGGCTACGGCGTGATGTCCCCATTCGCCTTCATGGATTTCACTTAGGATTTCCACTCCTTCTTACGGAGAAACACAACGCTGAAAGACCCTAGACAGACTCATATTATAGAGATATCCACTTATTACTGTGTAGGATTTCGCTCATCGGACGATCTGTCGGCTCAGAACTTCCTCTTCGGGTAATTTTCCGTCTACTAGGAATTCCAGGTAGGGTTTTGTCTAGCTGGGAATTACGGCCAGGACTTCTATGAGTGGTGATTCGGATTTGGTCAGATACTCCTCATCAACTCCTGTGATAGAGGGAAATCTTAGGTGCTCCAGAAAAGCACCATACGTGACCTTTTTCCGCGCAGAGCCTATTCTCGATAGAGCACCTGCTTCCTTGTTTTCTGGTCAGGGAATGTGTTGAATTTCAAACCATTTGAACGATTTTGCTAGTTCATCCACAACAAATCGATATGCTACCGTGTTCTTGTTTGCATTGTAGATGTCGGATACTTGCTAAGCAACTAAATACGAATCTTTGTAGCACATTAGTCGGCAAATGCTGATATCTTTTGCAATTCAAATTCCATGCAGTAGGGCTTCATATTCGGCAATGTTATTTTGTCGCTGCGAAGTGAATTTGCAGCACATAGAATAATTTGTCTCCTTGGGGTGACTTGAGCACCATGCTAGCCCTCGAGCCCCAAGGGCTTTCGACCCGTCAAAGTGCAAGGTCTAAACTTTCGACTTAGGGAGACCTGTGTTTTCTGCTGTCTCTGTCGAATAAGCGACAAAATCGGCAAGTATTTGGGATTTTATTGATGTATACGTTTTATACTCAATGTCAAAAGCTACTAGCTCAATTCCCTACTTAGCAACGTGTCCTGTTGCATCGATGTTGTTGATTATGTCTCTCACGTGAGCTGTGCTTACCACGGTAATATTGTGCTCTTGAAAATAATGTTGTAGCTTTCTAGATGCAAAGAACACACCATAGGCTAAGTTTTGGTAATGAGGGTACCTTTGTTTTGATTTAGTCAGGACCTTGCTGAGATAATAAGTCAGACGCTGCACCAGGTGTTCCTGTTTTTCCTCTAGTCGTTCCACCACCATGACGATGTTGACGACTCTGTTTGTCGCAGCCATGTAGAGCAATATCGGTTCCTGTGGTTCCGGTGCTGCAAGGATAGGGCCGGATGAAAGTACGGATTTCAGGTCCTGGAGTGCAGATTTATCTTCGTCAGTCCAGACGAACTTCCTGGTCTTTTTGAAGAGCTTGTATAATGGTGCGGCTCTTTTATCGAGCCAGCTTACGAACCAACTGACCGCAGCAATACAACCAGTAAGTTGTTATACATCGTTCAGGCGATTCGGCTTGGTAATGTTGAGTATAGCCTTTATTTTGTCTCGGTTCACCTCTATGCCTCTTTTAAGGCACAATGAAACCTATCAATTTTGCGGCTGGTATTCCAAAGAAACATTTTTTCAGGTTAAGCATTATATTGTATCTTCATAGATTGCTGAATGTCTCCTCCAAGTCGGAAATAAGTTTTTCCTTCTTTTTGGACATCACAGCTATGTCATGCACGTATGCATGTACATTGCATCTGATTTGATCATGGAGGCAGCGCTGCATAGTGCGCTGGTACATAGCTCCTGCATTTTTTAGCCCGAAAGGCATCGTTACGTAGTAGAAGGTTCCGAAGGGGGTGATGAATGAAGTGTTTAGTTTATCCGACTCCTTCATGCGGATTTAGTGATATTCGGAATATGTGTCGAGAAAACATAGGAGTTCTGAGCCTGCTGTCGAGAGTTGATGGCCCAAAATATATCGAGCTCGCTGGGGAACCCCAAGAGGAAGGTATGATGATCACAACAGAAAGTTTTCCCTCAGTATGAAACCAAGGTTATCAATCCATTAGGAGCAAGGAAACACCCCAAAGGTGTAGCTAGCTAAACGTTGGCAGGGCGCACTACCGGTGCCAGCAGCAACGTGGAGACATGCACAACACAACCACATAACTCTGTCCCCAACTTGTGATGAGGTTGTCAATGTCACCGGTTTTGCTGAATACAAAGGATTAAACGTATCGAATGGAAGAAAGTAATAGTTTGCAGAAAGTAAACACAAAGCAGTAAACAGTTTGTAGATTTTATGTAAAAGAAAGGACCGGGGTCCATAGTTCACTAGAGGTGGCTCTCCTTAAGATAGATAACATGTTGGGTGAACAAATTACAGCGGGGCAATTGACAAACATCGAGAAAGCATACAAGCATATACTAATCATCTTGACTCCTTTGAGACTTGATTGGGCATTACAACATTATACATAGACCACCATCCAACTGCATCTATGACTAATAATCCACCTTCACGTTATCATCTGAACCCCCTCCAGTATTAAGTTGCAAGCAACAGATTATTTCTTTACGAATTGTGTGTAAAGTAAACAATACGATTGTTCTATGAACAAAGGATTGTTGTTTTCTCCCTAGTAGCAACAGCACATCTAGTACCTTAGAGATTTTTGTCACTTCCCCAGATTACCGGAGGCATGAACGCACTATCGAGCATAAATACTAACTCTTGGAGTTGCTAGCATCTACTTGGCCAAGATAGCTACTAACAACGGAAAGAATGCAAGATCACAAATAACAAAGACATGATAGAATCAATAATCAATCTAAAATAGCATCTCAATATTCATCGGATCCCCGCAAACACAATATGCAGAATTACAAATAGATGATCTTGATCATGAACGGTCACAAGATCTAAACATGAAAGCACAAAGGAGGAGAACCAGCCATCTAGCTACTACATGGACCCATAGTCCAGAGATGAACTACTCACGCATCACGCCGGAGGCTTGCATGATGATGAAGAAGGCCTCTAGGGTGAATTCCCCTCTCCGGCATGGTGCCGGGAAGAGCTTCAGATCCCTCCCGATCTAGGGATGGAGATGACGGCGGCTACAGACTCTTTCGTGGATTTTTGATCAGGTACTTAGTGTTTTGGTATCGGAGGCAATATATAGACGGAAGGAGAGGCCGAGGGGGTGCTGGGGTCGGCCAGACCACCCCTAGTGCGGGCCAGGCCTAGCCGCGTGGCCAGGTGGTGTGGCCGGGCCCCAGCCCTTCTCCATCTCATATTCTGGCTCCAGATGTCTTCCGTTAAAATAGTCATTTTGGCTTTTGTCCCGTCCAATTCCGAGAATATTCATTTTCTGACTTCCTGGAACCAAAAACAGCAGAAAACAGGCAGCTGGCACTGTGGCTCTTTGTTAATAGGTTAGTCCAACAAATCATATGAAAAGTACTCCAAAGTGTGGACAAAACACAAGAAAGTATAAAAAACCAAGCATGGAACATCAAACATTTGCAATCTATCAACATCCCCAAGGTTAACTCCTGCTTGTCCTCGAGTAGGTAAGTGATAGAAAGAAAGAATAATTTTTGAGGTGACATGCACCATCATAAACTTGATCAAAGTATTTGTAAAACATTCAAAGCTGGGATCATAGTACTTCCATCATAACATGAAAGACAAAGTTCTAGCAATAAGACAAAGAAAGTATGATGCAACATGAAAAGGCACAAACCAAAGATTCATGAATAATAATGATTTGCAAGACGTTTGTTTGTTTCACATAAAGAAAACATAGCCTAATTGTATTCAGCTTGTCCCTCATAGAGTAGCAAATATAAATGCATCAATACCTGAGTCCAATTTCATTTTTTAACTAGTTGAGGAAGAATTTGCAAATTAATAAAACCAGGTGGACGAATTTTCCATCTCCAGGGGAAAAGGCTATCATCTCCTACTAGATAAATTCCTAATTCACCTTTTGGGGCTTCCACTCTTACATAAAGTTCTTGCTTTGACAATTCAAAATTGGGTGAAGGTTTTTTACCAAGAAATGTATATTCAAAATCATTCCATTCGGAATTCTTTGCTTTCTTAAAGCGTCGGACTTCTAAATTCTCATAAGGGCCTCCAGGAATTTTTTCTACCGCTTGTTGAATTATTTTAATGGATTCCCTCATTTCACTGACTCGTACTAAATAACGAGCTAATGAATCCCCTTCCTTTTGCCACTGGACTTTCCAATCAAATTGGTTGTAAGACTCATAAGGATCCACTTTACGAAGATCCCATTGTATTCCAGAAGCTCGTAACATAGGTCCCGATAAGCCCCAATTTACTGCTTCTTGTCCCCTAATACATAGAACTAAGAATGGCCACTATGCTCTCAAAGTAGGTGCATAAAGGTAGTAGGTGGAGACTCAATTTAATGGTGGAAGAAAAGCCTTCATAGAAGGAAGCAGGGATTCAAGTTTCATAAAGAGCTTCCAAAAATTATGGTACTTATAGCTTTTAGCTCTCATTGCCCCTATCATAAGCATCTTGAAGGTGATTAAGGTTAAAGTGAACAAATTATGGTGTACATGCTTGATGAAGTATAAGTTAGAAATCTCATGTCCCTTGAATACGAGGGCCGCTCCTCATGCTACTCAAGTTTAGTCAGCGGTAAGTTCTTGTCATAGTAAGTACATGTGTATCATAGAGAACCGCCAACGGGGTACCCCTTCCCGATGATACGGAAGAATCCCCATATCAAAATGACAAGGCAAGCAGACAATGAGCATCTCAACAATCTTCTTATTTACCATGGGAATATGGTGGTTTTTTCTCTCTTTCCTCTTTTCATAATCTCATTTTTTTCTCTTTTTCTCAATATATGAATCTTTTTTATAAGAGGAATGCTTCATAGACAGCTCATTATGGTTACACTGCAGGTTTCCACCATGTTAGCATGGATTAGACCAGCGGCCCAGGCGTTTCTCTAACACATATACATAACTCTATGGACTTACAAGCTCCCCTTTCATTTCACACCGACGACATCCGTAGACAAAAGAGCATGATATCAACTAGGTACAAAGTACCAGTGTAATGTTGAAAGTGTTCCCCATGACAACATGGTTCTGATAATCCCAACAAATAAGTGCAAGCATATACAACATAGACGACACGATGGTTCAAGTTTATTAAGGGCAAGAAAAGTAAAATGTGCCATCAAGTTTGTGAGAGCTTTAATCACTAGTTTTCTCATAACAAGTTTAATTTGGAAGGTAAACAAAAGCATGAATATACTTGGAATAGCATAAGCTAGTACGTAGGTATGGTGGACTCTTTGGAATAACTCAGTTAGGTAGTTGGATGCATGAGTGGAACTCATACTTGGTTGTGGAGGCTAGCGAAAGACTGGGAGCGACAAACTAAGAGAGCAGTAATGGCCATAATCACGCAGAGCGACAAAACATCATTGATCAAAGCATAAAGTGATTATACAAGTTGAAAACTAAAGGATCATAAAGGCTATGGTGACTTGGTATAGTCATAACATGGTGTGAGCATGCACCAAGTCAACCCAAATAAAACATCAAAGGAGAATACCACAATACTATGCTTTAATATGCTAAAACAACGCATGATTCATCCAAGGCACATTAATCAATCTCAATTGTTTAAAACAAGTCATTCTACAACAAAGAATACTAATCATAAAGCCAAAACAATATCAAGCATGGCATAACAAAGCATAGACCACAGTCGAAAACAAGCTCTCTTTACCACTTAAGCATGAGCTTTCCTACTCTTTTTCAAACCAAACCAAACTATTTGAAAACCAATGTATGAAAGAGGGGGTCCAACCAATTTATTAAGCAAACAAAGCAAACGAAAAAACAAAACAAAAACAATAAAGAAGACGCTCCAAGAACAACACAACTATGCATGAAACAATAAAAATGAAGCGTTTGGAAGAAACCTAGGATTTTTATTGATGAAGAGGGGGATACCTTGGGCATCCCCAAGCTTTGATGCTTATACTTCTTGGATATTTCTTGGGGTGACACGCATGGCATCCCCAAGCTTGAGCTTTAGTCCATCTTTCATCTCATTACTCATTCCTTCCATACACCTGAAATTTTTCCTTCATACAAAACTTCACACAATCTTTATTAGCAACATTAGTGCATTCAAGATAAAAAGTCTTCAGGTTCAGTTCTAATACCAATAAACTTCCATTAGCACATTAGCTACTATATCACTTCCCTCAAAAAGCTCAATTCCCCAAAATAACTCAAAAAGGAACCAACAAGAAGCAAATGCAGAAAATGGCAGAAATCTGTCAAAATAGACCAGCAGATAAAGAAGAATTTTTTCGAAGAGCTTCTGTTGCTCACATCAAAAAGTGTTGAACTAACAAAAGTTAGATAACGACCTAGGGCAGAAGCACAAAAATTCACGTTTCAAAAGGACGTTCAGAGATTTTACATGAATTTTTACGGTGTAGCACAGAAATCTGTTTTGCGACAGCAACTTTGCCAATCATTACTTCTCTCTCATTAGAGGTTACTCTTGGCACAAAAAGCAAATAAAAAGGATAAGAAGTGGTTATTACTGAAGTAATAACTTCCAAAACTCATCTATTTTTTTTGGGTTATCTCCCAATAAGTACTTTTCTTTAATGCCTTTAAGTTAGCATAAGAAGGAAGAAAAAGGATCAAGTGTTCTCAAATAAAGAAGCATTAAAACCAAATTTCTTGCCCTTACCTCTCTTACTTTTATTCTTAACCTTGGAGAAAATATGATTATTTTGTGGAGAAGCAAGGTGCATGGTCCCCTTTCCCACATCTATTATTGCTCCAAGGAGTTCTAATAGGGACCTTCCAAGTGTAATTTGTCCTTTTCCTGCACATTCAATAACAAGATAATCAGTAGAAATCATTTTCCCAAGGATCTTTGTAAACACTCCTTCAGCTATTCCAATAGGTAATATGGTAGTATTATTAGCAAGAGATATTTCTTTTCCTCCTTCAGTAAGCCCCCAAAGATTCAAAGATTCATAAATATCTTTGGGCATAAGACAAAATTCAGACATGATATCACAACGAGCTTAAAAAGTTTCATTATTTATATCAATCTTTACTGTGGGGAGCCACTTTGATGGTTCATAATTTATTGGAATATAAATATAATGCTCCCTAAGCGTATTATAGCAATCTTTTAAGCTAGTAGTGCGGGTCTCAAGAGTGTTTAATCTAGCAAATATGCTTGCGAAAGAAATATCAGTTTTGCTAGGCAAGTTGCAAGTAAGGATCAATTTCTTTATAGCATTAATACCATCATCCTTATTACATTGGAGGAAATCTCCTCCCACAACAGAATCTAAAGCATATCTATAGCAAAGAGCAATTGCAAGGTAAAAACTGCTAAGGAACAAGCTTTGAGTCATTTTAGGCTCAGTTTTTTCATGTAGATCAGAGATTCTAGACCAAGTTTCCTTGAAGCTTTCCTCAATTCCTTGTTTAAAAGCGAAAATCATTTCCTCGGGTGACATAGTGATTGGAGCAAGGCTAGACATAAAGGCAACTTAAGATAGGAACTATTTTTTTTGTTGATTGCCAAAAATATATCGAGCTCGTTGGGGAATCCCAAGAGGAAGGTATGATGAGCACATCAGAAAGTTTTCCCTTGGTATGAAAACAATGTTATCAATCCAGTAGGAGCAAGGAAACACCCCAAAGGTGTAGCTAGCTGAACATTGGCAGGGCGCACTACCGGTGCCAGCAGCAACGTGGAGACCTGCACAACACAGCCACAGAACTTTGCCCCCAACTTGCGATGAGGTTGTCGATCTCACCGGTTTTGCTGAAAACAAAGGATTAAACGTATCGAATGGAAGGAAGTAATAGTTTGCGGAAAGTAAACACAAATCAGTAAACAGTTTGTAGATTGTATGTAAAAGAAATGACCGGGGTCCATAGTTCACTAGAGGTGGCTCTCCTTAAGATAGATAACATGCTGGGTGAACAAATTATAGCGGGGCAATTGACAAACATCGAGAAAGCATACAAGCATATACTAATCATCTTGACTCCTTTGCGACTTGATTGGGCATTACAACATTATACATAGACCGCCATCCAACTGCATCTATGACTAATAATCCACCTTCAGGTTATCATCCGAACCCCCTCTAGTATTAAGTTGCAAGCAACAGATTATTGCTTTACGAATTGCGTGTAAAGTAAACAATACGATTGTTCTATGAACAAAGTATTGTTGTTTTCTCCCTAGTAGCAACAACACATCTAGTACCTTAGAGATTTCTGTCACTTCCCTAGATTACCAGAGGCATGAACCCACTATCGAGCATAAATACTAACTCTTGGAGATGGTAGCATCTACTTGGCCAAGATAGCTACTAACAACGGAAAGCATGCAAGATCACAAATAACAAAGACATGATAGAATCAATAATCAATCTGAAATACCATCTCAATATCCATCGGATCCCCGCAAACACAACATGCAGAATTACAAATAGATGATCTTGATCATGAACGGAGCTCACAAGATCTAAACATGAAAGCACAAAGGAGGAGAACCAGCCATCTAGCTACTACATGGACCCGCAGTCTAGAGATGAACTACTCACGCATCACGCCGGAGGCTTGCATGATGATGAAGAAGGCCTCTAGGGTGAATTCCCCTCTCCGGCAGGGTGCCGGGATGACCTTCAGATCCCTCCCGATCTAGGGATGGAGATGAAGGTGGCTACAGACTCTTTCGTGGATTTTTGATCGGGTACTTAGGGTTTTGGTATCGGAGGCAATATATAGGTGGAAGGAGAGGCTGAGGGGGTGTCGGGGTCAGCCAGACCACCCCCTGGCACGGGCTAGGCTTGGCCGCATGGCCAGGTGGTGTTGCCGGTCCCAACCCTTCTCTGTCTCATATTCTGGCTCCAGATGTCTTTCGGTAAAATAGTGACTTTGGCTTTTGTCCCGTCCAATTCCAAAAATATTCATTTTTTGACTTAATGGAACCAAAAACAGCAGAAAATAGGCAGTTGGCACTGTGGTCCTTTGTTAATAGGTTAGTCCAAGAAATCATATGAAAAGTACTCCAAAGTATGGACAAAACACAAGAAAGTATAAAAAAACCAAGCATGGAACATGAAAAATTATAGTTACATTTGTAATGTATCATCGAGTCGATGACTTGATCAATTTTGGGCAGAGCGAACGAATCTTTAGTACAGCCTTGTTCAAGGCAGTATAATCAACACACATCCTTAAATCAGTGGTTTCCTTTTTAGGGACCATTACTGGATTGGCCGACCACTCAGTGTTGATAACCTCTTCTATGACTCCGGCTAACTCAGTCTGGGCTAATTCCTTAGCTATTGCTTTGCGATTTTCATTATCGAAACATCGTCAGGACTGTTTGACGGGTTTAGTGTTAGGATACACGTTTAAAGAGTGCTCATCAAGTTCTCTAGTTACTCCGGTCATGTCAGATGGTTGCCATATAAAGATATCTTTATTAGCTTTGAGGAACTCGACGAGCGCGTTTTCCTATGCACAGTCTAAACCTACTCCTATCTATGTCACCTTGGAGGGGTCATCATCCTTCAAAGGCGTCGTCTTCGTCTCTTGCGATGCCTTGAACTCCGGAGTCGGCTTTGTCACCTCCTTCTTCATCGTGGGCATCTAGAAGGGTCAATGTTCTTCTTGATCTCCTGGTACTCCTCAGTATGCAGTACGGCTTCAGTAAAGGCGGCATTTCCATCTTTGCATTCTCGTGTCTTCTTTGGGTCTCCCCGGATCATGATGATGCCATTGGGATCTGGAATTTTCATTAAGTTGTAAATATAGTAAGGGCGACCCATGAAGCCCAGTAAGCCGGACGCCCAAAGATAGCGTGGTATGTGATCTTGAATGGGACCACTTCAAAAGATAGTGCATCCGTCCGATAGTTTTTTGGAGTTCCAAAGATAACATTCAAAGGGATTTCTCCGAGAGAGTTCGCTTATCGTCCGGGGACAATTCCATGGAAAACCAAGGAGCTATGATTCAGTTGTGTTTCTGATATCCTCATACGGCGCAGTGTTTTGACGTAGATAATTTTGATGCCACTGCTACCGTCCATGAGGATCTTGGAGAACCTGTAGCCGTTGTAACATCTCAAAATTGGTATGTTAAAAAATCACTCTATTGAATTGTGTGATCTTGAAGTTTTGAATGAAATAAAACTTGTGAGGATTTGTTTAAATATTTCCTAAATGACAAGAAAGGAGTGGATTAATATGACTACCCAAAATAAAATTATTTGTTGGGAAACTTTTAAAAGAAATCCAAGAAAATGTTGTCTTGCATTTTATTCGCGTTCGTTGTGATTTTTGGAATACTTGAATATTCTCCAAACACGTTGTTTTGTTTTCAATAAGAGCGGAAATAATATGACATTTCCAAATATAAGAGACATGTTGGAAATTATTCTGATTGGTATTATTTAAATTTTTGTTTACTTATTGAATATGTTTAGTCAATTCCAATTCAAAGAAAATCAACCGACAAAAGATAAAGTGATATCTTCGTAATGTCAAGTCGAAAAATTTCTACGTAAATAATTTAGAAGTATTTTAAATTCTATTTTTTGGACCGTCCAATATAGCCATGGTATAGAGTTTATAATATCACATTAGTTCTTCAAAAATAAAATAATATGTTTGGGCCTAGATTATATTTTCCTAGGCTCTACGTACTCATTTTTATCATAAGTTCTTTTCTGAAATTTTAGAAATTAATTGTCATGGCATAAAGTCATATTATTTTCTCTATGTAAAAGAAATAAAAATAAGCAGTAGAACGTACAAGTCACGACTACCTGTCACGAACGACCAAGTCCTCACGTACGCATGCGAGACACACGGTTAAGCCGGAGCAACCCACCATCTCCCTCATGTTCACTTTTCTCTTTTCTTTTTTTCACCTCACTCAGAAGACTAACAAGAACACGACTTCATCCCGTATGCCGAACAGACTCTGCAAGAATCTCCCAATTCCGGTCGATTTCCTTGGCCCTCTTCTACGAAATCCCGTCCATAAAATATTCCACCCCTCTCCTCGTTCACTTGTTGAAACCCTAACCCATATCCATCTCCATGTCCAGATCAATCTCGCCAGAGGAGCTCATACCGAAGCTCGGAAGTCAAGGTTCTGATCCCCAGCCTGCTTGTAATCACCCCTACTCGATTTCCCTTGATCTTCCGTTTCACCTTGATCAATTTCCCGTACCGCGGGAACACCGGAGCATCACAAGCAAGCTCATCGGAGTTTGCCGTCGTTGGCACAACTCCAACCAACAGTAGCAAGAACGGGAGGACCGACCGAAGGCCGACAATCGAACACATGAGTCTACCTCGCCGTCACAGAAGCTGTACACGCACCCCCGAGCCTGGAGACCACCTGTCCACTATCGAGCCACCTGAGGTCGCCGAAGACGCACGTTTGGATGACTACCGCTGTTGTCTGGAGCTCTGCCCAAGCCTGCCGAGGGCGCCATCGACTTCACCACACAGAGAGGAACCTCTTTCCAGGCCCGCAGACTGCCACTGCGACGTCCGCTTCAACCCCTGACACCGCGTTTTCTTCGTCGTTAATGCTGCCACCGTGGTCAGGAACTGCTATCTGTGCAGTTATGTTTTAGATTTATTAGAAATCGGTATCATCCATACAGCTGACCACACATGGCACTTTTATGTTAAAAACATGCACGTCTGATATGCGGTAGATTAGAGTCAGATCGTTAAAAAAAATCCGATCGATGCATATATTAGTCAGCTAGCTTATTTGCAGGATTCAAATTTGTAAATCTATATCTTTTAATCTACGTGTCGAAATTAGATGAATCCTGTTACGTTAGACTCAGAATTAAATTCTCTATCTAGTGATACTAAATTTTGTAATTATTCAATTTTCGAATTCGTCATGTTTAAATTCACCCTTTTTATTGTATCTTTTGATCTATAAATCCGTCTTAGTCAAATATTTTGTGTCAGTTTGTAACTAAGATATTTATCCAGTAGTAATCTAAAAACTCAAAAAAAAACATGTCTAAACCTTTTGCTTTGCGAGATCAATATAGACTGTCTTGGTTGTAATACAAAATCTACAATTCTACCTGAACCAATCGTTTGCGATCTGGCCATAATCACACGCACTACATCCTAAAGCAATATGAATATACTATAGTATATCAAATAAATAATTTTGTGTGTTATTGTTTTTGTCCACATGTTGCAAATTTTGGTATTTGTATATTTACCACACTTTCATTTTGGCTCTTTGTTTGCAATGGTTGCTTATTAGTATACTGTTTTATACACGTTAGATTTATTTGGCGTGCGAGAGAGAACAAGAATTAACTCTTCTTCAACAAAGGCAAGTTACACCACTTGTTCATGTTTAATGTCCCAGTTTTTGACTATGCATGTTTTACTCTACAAATCTTGTAGTATGCATGTGTAGGTTTTTAGTAGATTTTTTTAGTACTATTTTTTGCAAGTGCGGTTTTGTAGTATGCCATGAGTAGCTTCATACTTAGGAATTTTCCATCCTAATAGGTTTCTCCTGTTTTGCTAAGTATTGCTTGCTATGCTATATATACAAGTACCGTTGGGGGGGGGGTTGAAAAGACTCAAAATTTTCTAAGTATGAGAGCTCTCTCGAGCGAACTTTTCTTATCAAAACCCCCTTCAAAATAAAAACTAAGTTTTCTTCTGGGCGGAATGGTTGTCGGGACAACAAGTGAAATTTTGGTGGAGGACGGCAACCCAAGAATCAAAGAAGTCTGCCGTGTTTCAGAATTCAGAAGCTTCCAGTGCAACCACAATACATATTGGCTATGTCTTGGCTTAGTACTTAGTGGGAAACCTCACGAGGGTACCAACATTTGGAGGTTCTTGGCACGGTTGGATCCAGCTGGTAGAGGGGCTACTAAGGGAAGGCTTCACCATGGTCTTGTCTGTAAAAGGATTTGATCGTGGATTGTGGGGAAATTTCACGACCTCTCGAGAGTATTGCAATCTAATCGATCAGCCGAGTTCATGAAAAAGAACACTTTGCGCATCTGAAGGATGGATCCTATGAAAGATGTTCCTCTCTCTTTCCAAACTTAAAGTTTTTCTAAAACCCTAGGGCATGCGTAATATCGCCAATGGGTGGGATCTTGGGAACTTGGAGAGTAATATCCAAGTGTTAGGTTGTTTGGGCACTTGGTGAGTAATATCCTCGTGTTCTATTCGACCCTATTTTACTTAAACAAATATTTACAAAGTAGGATAAAACTCTTCCTATTTTCTTCTTACTTAGAGAAAGTTGGATTTATGCAAATGAACCCCAAAGCCTACTCTAGCCTTGCATGTAGAGTTAGTCTTATTCTTTCTTGGTGTAATTTGCTAATACATTAAAAGTATTAACCAACTCGTTTGGCTGCACGTTTCATGTGCAGAATTTGGAGATCGTTGAAAGGTGCGCTAGGATTGCGGGTCTTCACTCAACCTGCCTGTGGCATTGATGGGACTCCAAGTTATATATATTTTGCTTCTGTTGTAATAATGTAAACTCTGAATTATTTGATTCATATAATAAATACTTGTGTTTGATATGATAGTTCATCGACTGTGAGTGCTAGCTAATAATCCAGGGACTAGCATGTTAATCACAGGGACTTAGGATCTCTATCGATCCGAGGTCATCACAGCCGTCGATCTGTTGATTGACGACCAGAGCGTACTTTCCTTGCCTGTGTGGTTTAGGAGGATGATCGCTTTGGTCACAGGTAAATGTCACTTTCGACCAGTCTAGAAACTAAGGGACAACCGGAACAATTGCATTGAGCTCATGCATTACTGCCATTTTGATCTTAGCCGGTTGGAGTCCAAGGAAGCATACATATGTGTCTTTTTTTGTTGGGAAGGACTTATTTCCATCCGAGTTGAGATTCGATGCATCTGCCTCCTTCATGTCGGAATCTTTCTTGGCCTCCTTCTTTTTTTCTGAATTTTTCTTTCCTTTCCGTCGCTTGGCCCTATAGCCAGTGGATTCGTCTTTCTTGATGTCATCATTGAAACGACTCTCAACATTGGTGTGGGACGAGCCCCCGTTGCCTTCTGGGTGATGCACACACGGATTATTAGCGATGTCGGTCCAAGAGTAGGTTTTACCAGGTTGCTGGTCTCCCCTACCTAGGACTCTGAAAGTTCCACGGCCTTGTCCCCGACCGCCTCCACGGCATCCTCGTCCTCCAGATCTGAAAGTTGCATTGATAGTCGCGGTTTCTGGATTGGGTTTCTCTTCCGAGGTGTTCTTGCGTTTACGGGCCTGCTGCTACTTCAGCTATTTGGCCGACTATGGTACAGCCAGTACGTTTAGCAGTCCCTCTTAATCATCATCGATGTCTTCATATTTGCTCACTGTCTCTATCAGCTCCCCCAAGTCGGTAACTTTGTCGCACTTCGGCCGATGATGCAGTAATCCAATTGGAAGTCCCATGATGAAGGCTTTGATCGCGGTCTGGTTGGTTATTCCCTCTCAGGAGTTCTTCATGTTGATCTATGATCCGAGGTAGTCCTGACAAGTTTCTCCGGGTTTTTGGGTGCACTGCTACAGATCTCTGACCATGTAGGGCCTCCTGTATGTACCCTCGAAGTTCCGAAAGAATGCACTCTGCACATCATACCATTTGTGGATGTTGTTTTCCGGGAGTTCATTGAGCCATGATCGAGTCGTCTTCCTTAGCATAAGCAGGAGATACTGGGTTACGACCAAGCTATTTCCTCCTTTGGCGATGCAGTAGGCCTAGAAGAAATCCTGGAGCCCGGTGTCTGGTCGAGCTACACCATAGTAGGATTGAATATTCCTTGAGATAACATATCCCTCCGAGAAATCTGCTTGTAGTATGCGCGGCCCGAAGCATTTTGGGTCCATGTATATATTATCTGACACGTAGTGTCGTGCCACTATGTTTGAGTTGATTTGGTGCATGGCGTCACTTGGTGACAAAAAACACTATGCCAGATGTTCACACCGGCTATGGAGCCATGGAACCGGATTTCTATTTCATCCACCACCTCCTCCATCGCGATGCCTTCTTGACCTCCATGGGAGACGTTATGGGTGTTGCTTAGTGGAGAGGGTGGTCCTGGTGGGTTGTTTCCTCCAACAGGGGCTTCATGGTGACGGCCACCATGCTGGCTTAATCTGGCGTCGTGTTCGTTGTCGCTTCATATGTCATTGTTGTCATTCTGACAAGGTTCAGCCGGACGGCTTGTGTGTCTAGGAGGGGGCATTCTTTGTTGGTCCTGCTCCTGGCGTCGTTCTTCTTCTTCTTTCCTACGGTTATCCGGCTGCCGCCGGGGAGGTTGTTGTTGAACCATTGCTGCTACGACATCTCGCTCTATGGTTGGGACGATGTTGCTCTAGCTTCGTGCGGGTCTGTGTTGATGTCTCAAAGAGCCAGTTCTCGAGTAATTGTCCTCCTAAGGGTCCAGACGATAGTGTCGTTCCGGTTCCTGTCAGGGCCTTGCATCTTGATGTTGACCAGTGTCTATGCGGCATTGGTCAGATTTAGAGACCAGTTTTCTGCTGCCGGACATGGAGACCTTCTGCTGCTCCAGGCCCTTGGTGAGTAGTTTCACACTTAGCTGGACCTAGTCTTCACTTGGATTATTTGCTAGGATCTCTTAGGCAAATCAGTATATTTCTACCAGCGTGTTGTACACCCGGTTTCCTTTGCTGTTAACCCGAGGCTTTCCCACGGTTATGCCTCCTTAGAACAGGGTCTTCTAAACCTCCTGATCCCTATTAGCCAACTCAGGGCCGTTCTGGGTCTTCTGATGTTGTAGGGAGCTAGGATGTTCTACTGCTGCAATGGGCTGATTCTCCTTGACAATATTAGTTTCTCCGTCTAAGAGTCTCTAACGATACACCTCTAGAGATATGGCTCTTTCCTCCAACTCGTCTGGATTGAGATCCACCGTGGTTGGGATTGGCATTGTAAGTGATTCTCTGAGGAACTCCTGGGCACCTGGGGTAACCACGTGTTAGTCAACCAAAGATGGTTTTGGTTCTGAGGTGATCCGAGCGGCATATGACGCCTCCTCGTATTCCTCGGCAATTACCTCCTCGGCCGGAGGATCCTTGGCCGGAATTTTCTTATTCTTGTTTTCTTTGTTGGACTTATTGGCACCTCATGAGTGCAAATTGAGGCATATTTAAGTATATAAATTATTCATATTGTCACCCATCACATGCTACATCTGTCTACAATTATGCCTATTATTTATGATTACTAGCTCTCATTCATTTCCACATGGACATTGCACATTAGTAGTTTTATTATGATTTTATTACCTTTTTCTTGTCTTTGGTTTGTGTGTAGGTGCTATGAACAATCATGGATAAAAGGAGCCAAGAGGATTTAATATGGAGGAGTTGTTGGCATCAGAGTCCATGGTGTTGTAACCCTCGTCAAATAAAGATCAAAGTCCATGGTGTTGTAACCCTCGTCCATATGAATCAAACGAGCCAAAGAATACCTTAGTCGGAGTCCATATGAAGAAATAGCGACCAAAACACTGCAGAGTCAGAGGGCGTAACGACCACTGGTACGGGCGAAGCCCGCTCATACCGTACGACCACACCACCCTCCGACGGCTTTTTTCATCAAACATAACAACATGTCTGAAGGCCCAATGGGCATATTCGGCCCATAGCTCCATCGGTTCGCAAAACTGACCTCCGGATGCCTATTTAAAGAGGGGGAAGCCCTAGATCAAGGAGGAGAATCTATCCACGTCTAAGGGGCAGAGCCCTGCCACTCCGTCGCCTCCATAGCCGCCACACACGAGAACCACATCTCCACACCATCAATCAAGAGGAGGAGAAGGAGGCTCCCCCATCTTTACCGCATGCACCGTTCAACATCATCATCATCTCCAATAGCTCTCCATATCTCTCTCCCTTGTCTTAGATGTTGTAATTGTAAGATTGAACATGGTTGTGAATCCATCAATATATTCATCTATGTTTTTTCATCCATGTGTGAGTGATTGATTAAGTTCTAGGTTGAGGTTTGATCTGGTGTGCTAAGTTAGAATGTGTTTGTGATCCAAGTATTCAATTACAAGATTTACGAGATGAGTTCATGGGATCCCTTAGTCTGGAAGTGTATGTTTGCCTCGCGAGTGACACGTGAGAATCATGCATAGTACACACAGTGTGACAACAAAGAATCGAGTGGGGAACATTTATTTGTTGAAGGAATCTCATGTAGACAATGGATCGCACATATATTCACCCATCTAGTACTAGTGAGACTGAAGCCTAGAAACCCTCTCTCATTCCATTCAACCCTACAACTACAACCCCTTTAGTTCAGTTCTTGTTCTAGTTTACTTTTAGTACTTTATTTATCTTGTTACTAGTTACTTTAAATATCTGTTGTTTACTTTTACTCTAGCAACTTATAGTGTACACTATTCCAAACACCGTTTTGGGTGCAAACGTGGATACATTGACAACGCTGTTGCGGGGTTGTGTGGTTTCCATCTTGCAAAGCTCCTTTGGGATCGATCTTTCTAACAAATAGTTGCCGCTAGTAGTACTGCAATAACCTTGTTGTTGGATGCAGGAAACCCAGTCATCAACTTGGCGCTGTTGTCGGGGAGCATAGCACTTGGTTATTACCTACCCACTCGCCATAGTTTATTTTTGTTTGTTGCTTTTTACTTCTTTTACTTATTTGAAAAGAACAAAAAAATTATAAAACGAAAAACCCATAAATATTTATAAAACAAAAATTATAAAAACATTTGCTACTAATCATGTCTTCCAAGATTGCCATTTTAGAACATATTTAACTTGCAAAGGTGGAGAAGGGACAAAAAGAATCCGTGTACATGGTTGCCAAAGAAGAAGATAGTGCGTACAACGAAGAACTCATAACTACGAATGATATGCAGGTATACGATATGTATCATCAGGTAATCTTCTGTGCTCACACGTTATGTTCTTCGTATCAAATTATATGTCTTCACTATATGTGTGCCGGGCATTTTTGCTTTCAATGTTCTCATACCTATGATGAATCTATGGCGTCTTACAATAATAGTGATTCTAATAGGGAAGTTATAGAGTATGTTATTTATGAAGGTGCCCATGAACTACTATAAAAAATAATGATACTTATGATGAGTAGTGATAATGAATTTTTACAAATGGCATACGAAACCTTGCAATATATTGCTGAGTATTGTCAAGGACATCTTAGTGAGAATGCACTTATGTTCGAGAGTAAGGTACGGTGTAAAGCCGTAGTGCCCGAAGATAATCATTTGGAAGAATCACAAGATGAAAATAAGGAGCACAAAGGTGAGGTTGACAAAGATTGGCACACTACAAATACTTTCCGTGATTGGAGCATCTAAGCCTGGCTATATGGATTTAAAGAAAGCACTTTCCGGGAGGCAACCCGGAAATTTTTAGGTGTCTTTCTTAATTCTGTGTCTTGGGTCTAGTTTCATTCATGTTGCATTGGCACTTGTATATTTATACATGATTTCCTATTAGGTTGGCTTGGGACTATTTTCGACAGGTAGAATTATTTGTTGCTCTAATCATGTGTTGCATGTATTGGTTAAATATTCTCAATAAAAATATATGTTTGCTTTGTTTGGATGTTGGACTAATATTTCAGGTCCTTAGTCAAAATTTCGGAGAAAATAATTAGTTCCGCGGTTTACAGTGAGCTTAACAACCAGTAGTACGGGCGGACCCGTCCATACCGCACGCCCGTACCGCTCATGACAAATCGGAAGAAGCAGAAAATTTTCTAGAAAAGTGACTGCAATTTAACGAGCACCAGTACGGTGGGACGCGTGCGTACCATCCGCCCGTACCGACCTTGTTTCCAGGAAAAATAAACATGAAGACGACCCAGAGGCCATAACGACTACCCGTAGGGCACATCCCGCCCATACCACCTTGCCGTACCAACTTCAACAGTCTCCTTAAAAAAGTGAGAAGACGAGGTGCAGTACGGGAGGAGTCTGTCCATACCACACACTCGTACGAAGGAGCAGCACCGCGCAGCAAGGACTAGGACGGATACAAAAAGTTTACTACCCCACCAATCTTTTTATTTTCACAATCTCAGGTCAGTGGGTTACCTTCTATATGTTCCTTTGTACTTCATTTTCTTTTATCTACCTTTGAAACTCCCTGGCCTATAATTCTCTGTAGTGTTTCATGTTTCTTTTATTTTGTTTTCACGGTTGGGTGAACGAACTCCATTTGTACACCGAATCATTTTCTTTTACTTCTTTTGTTATTTTCACAGGGAATTGAACCATGTGTGATGACGTGCATGGTTTGTGCCAACCGTGCAAATACTTGCACACGCCACTTTGTTGTTTCAATTCAACGCTTGAACAAGGAAGTATTTGTTGAACCAAAGGTCCATGTCCATCAAAAGTGAGGTTATTCGTACCTCAAGGGTAAAGTGCGTCACCCTTGCTTTATTCAAGCTTGGGGAGGTAACCACTTCTCACACTCTCTTTTGATAACTGCATTTTCTCTTATCTTACGGTAATCTATTCAAGTTTGGTTCTTACAAAATTTCTAGCTTGTGGAAGTTACTTCTGCATGTGTAGAGTCTTGTGCAATGTTCTTGTTCAATGAAACTTTTTGTGCAATCATGTATCCTGCTATTGTTGAATACTTGCTTAGGTAAGTTGTGTTTGATGTTTATATAATGGATTCACTTGCTTTTGTTAGGATTCATAAGAGTTGAGTTAGATCTTTGATTCACTATGTTAAAATCTTTATCCAGCTTGAGAAGAACTTTGTGATCCTCTAGAATACATTGCCATGATTTCTACACTAAATCTTTTGTCTCTCACTTTTGAAGTTTGAATTGTTTATCTTAGTTGGTTGATTTGTGAAGATGCCATGCTAGTGGGAGTAATTCAAAATAGTTAGAGTAAAGCTTTTTATTTGAATGAATGATTAGTTGTGAAAGCTTTTTCTCTAGTTCTTTTAGCTAACCGAGTCATTCGTTGTAAATAATATTGCCAAACAAGTGCAACAATAAAAAGTCTGAAAATTATGACTTGTTTGATGAATGAATGTCTTGAGATTATACCCTTGAAAATACTTAACCCCATAGATGTGTTGATAGACTTGACAACACTCTTGAAAGGAGTTGTTTGATTGAAATAAAGTCTAGTGGTAATTGTGATGCATGCCAAAGCTAACCTTGTGGATCAAACTGTGGTACTAGCATAAAAAAAGAGAAAAATTTATATGTTTCCCATGCACACCTTTGGGATTCCAACAACTCCGCTAGCTTTTGAACGATCTATGGTATAATCTTGGATTTCGGCTATGAGTTGATGACATGAGTGGCATACGTGTCAATATATGGGCAAAAGTATTGGTACTCTCAAAGGTTGTGCAAGAAATTGTAAAAGAAACAGCTAATGATCCTTGAAAGAGGAAGAAAAAAGAGAAGAATATATATATGAAGATCCACACAACAAGTCCTTGGCATGGTCTCATTACTACTTTATGAATTTTCTTCAAAGAAAATGATTGGAATAGAAGTGTTTTGATAGTCTTGATTTACTGATGTGGGCGTCAGCAGACACATCACTGTTATCCTACTTAGGACATGAACTCTCTTACTCAATTTTGCTATTAAAACATCCTAGTGTTCCTTAGCAGGCTGAGAGTTAACTAGAAGAATTGGACTGATTGTTACACTTCTAGTTATTTATACTTATACTAAACTCTACTTTGGTTGTCTTGATTTACCGAAGCTTGTATAGTGATCTTGTCATCTCTCTAACTTTGATGAGCCTCTCAAATGGATGAAGTGATGGACGCATATGATTGCCAACCGTAAGTGAATTCATATCCTCGTTGAAGCCCTTACTTTACAAAAGTGAGGAGAAACAAAGCATAAAAGGCTCAATAGGCGGATCACAAGTTTTCTTTCAAAGCTAGATTCATTTTTTACATGGAGCATTGACGTTTTAATTGATCTTTTATTGATTGACATAACTAAGCTTGTGTTGCCTTGTATGAATGTGTTCTTTCTTACATTGAGCTCGCCTGGAAAATAAGGATACAAGGCATCGATCTTGTACAACCAATATTATACTTTTGTTTCAATATTTGCCTCATTTATATTATCAACTCGTGCCTCATGAACATGGTGACCTTGTCCATAAGCCACCATCTTTCTCGGGGAAGAGCAAGAGTCTAGCTTGGGGAAGTTGATGAGTCAAAAATTGAGGCATATTTAAGTATATAAATTGTTAATATTGTCACCCATCACATGCTACATCTATCTACAATTATGCCTATTATGTATGATTACTAGCTCTCATTCATTTCCACATGTACTTTGCACATTAGTAGTTTTTTAGGATTTATTACCTTTTTCTTGTCTTTGGTTTGTGTGTAGGTGCTATGAATAATCATGGACAAATGGAGCCAAGAGGATTCAATGTGGAGGAGTTGTTGGCACCAGACTTTGCCATTTGAGAGGAGGAAAAAGTGGAGTTTTCCAACAACATCAAATTAATATCCAAGTCCTTGGTGTTGTATCCCTCGTCCATATGAATCCAACGAGCCAAAGAACACCTCAATCAGAGTCCGTACAAAGAAATGGCGACCAAAACACTTCAGAGTCAAAGGGCGTAACGACCACTGATACGGGCGGAGCCCGCCCATACCGTACGGCCGTATCACCCTCTGACGGCTTCGTTTCATCAAACGGAACAACATTTGTGAAGGCCCAATGGGCATATTTGGCCCCTAGCTCCGTCGGTTCGCAAAACCAACCTCCAGATGCCTATTTAAAGAGGGGAAACCCTAGATCAAGGAGGAGAATCCATGCACGCCTAAGGGGCGGAGCCGTGCCGCTCCGCCGCCTCCATAGCCGATGCACATGAGATCCACATCTCCACACCATTAATTAAGAGTAGGATAAGGAGGCTACCCCATCTTCACTGCGTGCACCGTTCATCATCATCATCATCATCGCCAACGACGTCTCCATCTCTATCTCCCCTGTCTTAGATCTTGTAATTGTAAGATTGAACTATTGGGTTCGTAGCATAGAAAAAAATTCCTACGATGGGAACTACTAAGCACCAAGATCTATCTACTAGATACTAGCTACGGGTGGATATACTTCCATAGAGAACATACCCTTGTAGACCGACAAAATATAACGAGGTTGAACTCGTGGATGATGTAGTCGAACCCTTGCTGATCTTAGGATCGAGAAGAAGACCATCACCGCAACTCAGGAACACATCCGTGATTGCACACATGTTCAGGCCACCAAATAACCTCCACCTCCTTGCTCCAACGATGTAGCGGAAGCAGCAACTCCTTCCAGACGAAATGCCACCGGGAACATGTATCTCGCTAATCCGAGACCATGGGGGAATAATTCTAGAAGGGGATAGAGATCCTTCACGAGGAGGTGTGAGTGAGAAGGAGTGAGGGGAGGGCTTTATATAGGAGAGGGGGCAGCCCCTAGCCATGGCCAGCGCACCATGGGGGGTGCCCCCCCCCCTCCCTCATTCATGTGGAGCAATCTCCACTCACATAAATTGCCCCTCCATTTTCTCCACTCAAAAATCCCACTCATATGCATTAAATTTCCACCAAATTTAATTCAACTCTCATTTAATAAAACTCTTTTATTTATTTTATTCAGAATTTTTTTAATTACTTTAATTAACAAACATTCACATAAAACCCCCTGCAATATTTCAATATCACATGCAGAACCAATTTCACCCAAAACAATTCCGCTGTCCATTGAAATAATTCTAGTGCTTTGCAATTTTTTCGTCTGAAACATATTTTCTCCAAATGGTGTTGGTTTCCCTTAAGTGTGTCAGCCTACGGTTCACTAATAATGTAGACATGATTGAGAGCCCTCTCAGATCAATAATCAGAAGCGGGACCTAGAGATCCATACTAACTCCCACACATTCAACGATGACTTATATGATCGTGAGAACCTTTAACGCTAGTAAATTAATCCCTTTGTCTCGTGATATATTACATATCCGAGATTCGATCATTGGTATCTCTATACCTAATTTAATCTCGTTACCGACATCCACTCTTTTCTTGTTCCCGTGATATAACATTCTAGTGATCACATCACTTTCTTGCAAGCTATTCTTAATGTGATATCACCGAGAGGGCCCATAGTATATCTATCCATCATAGGGATAGACATATCCCACTCTTGATTCATGAGCCTCTACATAACACCTTCGTAGCACTAAACCCATCTCTATAGTCACCCTTTCACGGTGTGATGTTTGATGTTATCAAGATACTCTTCCGGTGATAGTGATTAACATGATATCATGGTCTAAGGACTAGGATTACTTCGTATGATGTTATAGAAATATAAACACAATGACTTTGATCGTAATGCTATACTTCGGATGAATGTTCATCACATCTTTTCGCAAATGTTGTGACCTCGTTATTAACGACATCCAATGTCCATGATCAGGAAACTTTGATCATCCTGTTAATCAACGAGCTAGTTCAAGAGAGGCATAACTAGGAACTTTCTATTTGTTTATTAAACACACATGTATTAGTGTTTCCATATTAATACAATTATAGCATGCAAAATAAACATCTATCATATACTTAGAATACATATAATAACAACTTTATTATTGCCTCTAAAGGCATATTCCCTTCATGAACATGGTTGTGACTCCATTAATATATTCATCTATATTTTGGTGTTCATCCATGTGTGAGTGATTGATTAGGTTCTAGATTGAGGTTTGATCTAGTGCTCTAAGTTAGAATGTGGTTGTGATCCTAGTATCCAGTTACATGATTTATGAGATGAGTTCATGGGATCCCTTGGTTTGGAAGTGTACGTTTGCCTCGTGAGTGACACGTGAGAATCATGCATAGTACACAAAGTGTGACAGCCTAGTAATCAAGTGGGGAACGTTTATTTGTTAAAGTAATCTCATGTAGACAATTGATCGCACATATATTCACCCATCTAGTACTAGTGAGACCAAAGCCTAGAGACCCTCTCTCATTCCATTCAACCCTAAAGCTACAACCCCTTTAGTTTAGTTCTTGTTCTAATTTACTTTTAGTACTTTATTTACCTTCTTACTAGTTACTTTAAATATCTGTTCTTTACTATTACTCTAGAAACTTATAGTGTACACTATTTCCAAACACCGTTTTGGGTGTGAACGTGGCTGCGTTGACAACGCAGTTGCGGGGTTGTGTGGTTTCCATCTTGCAAAGATCCTTTAGGATTGATCTTTCTAATAAATAGTTGTCGCTACTAGTACTGCAATACCCTGTTGTTGGACACAAGAAACCCAATCATCAGCATCCATAGAAAATACGGCTTTGGGTCCTATTCTTGGAGTCAAGATTCTATCAGTACTCTTGGATATCTGAACGTCGGGATTATCTCTAAGATCCATATCATCGTGTGGTTCAGGTGAGTTTTCTCCGGATCTTTCATCCATACTGTTGTAAGGGCTTTGATCCATAGCTTATCCTCCTTCCATAGCCTTGGAGTTGATCTCCTCTTCAATCTCGGCTTCAAAATTTTGGAATTCTGCTGACGTCATGGAATCCTCGGGGGAAGCTGGTATGTCAGCGTTTGTTCTGACTGCGTCCAACACCGAATCATTGTCGTCTCCAACATTGGCAGAGTCAGATCTAGATCCAACGTATCCGACGAAGTGTGACGTGTGCATCCTGAGGTAGTTGCATGTTTCTTCATTAGTTTCATCGAATCTTCTGATGGTTTCTAGGATTTCTCCATGTTGGTGTTTCCGTGCAGCATCATCCGCCTCAATGTGTGCCTCATAAGTGATTTTCCTGCTCCAGCATCGGCAGAGCTGGATCCATAGTTGTTGCTTCCTTGATCTTCCTGAGTTTCGACCTCCTTGGGGAGATCCTCCTGAGATTCGACCTCCTTGGGGAGATCTGCTTCACATTCGACCTCCTTTGGGAGATCTTCATCAGATCCGATCTTCTCCACTATCTCCACTTCAGGTGGGGGATAGGTGGGATTAGGGTTTTCAAGGACCTGGAACTCTGCCCGTTCCATGGAAAAAGTGGATCCAGAAATTTATTCTACCTCTATCATCACTGCTGGGGTGGGTTAGGTAGGTTTAGGGAAACTGAGATAAACATCGATTTCGCCAAAAGACATGCATGATTTTGTAGCTGATCACGGGTTCCCTAGCAAGAATCCGAGTCTCGTAGAGAAGGACAAGAGGGACATTGCTAGTGTAGAGGACCCGGCAGACATAGATTATCTCACTGATTGCGATTCGTGCTGATTCCGCCTAGAACGTAGATCTGAAGTTCACCTGCCCCACGGTAGGCGCCAAGTGTCGTCGCATTGAAGACATCTACGTCGGGAGGGGGTCCTGAAGGCATGGAGAAAGATGGGGTGTGAGACGACAGTATTTCGGGATGGTGAGCACCCAAGCTTTACCCAGGTTCGAATCCGCCCCCGATGGACGGATCCTACCCCTGCTAGCAATCCAATAATACGGTACAACTGGAATATAGATTACAAGAGAGGTTTCGCCTATGCGAGTTGAGGTTGTAAGTTGTGGATGCCTTAAAGGCTGATCCCTAGGATGACTTATATAGATATCCGGCCTAGGGTTATAGGAGAGACCTATCCAGCTATGATACAGAGTCGCTTACAGAGTACATCTTGGACTACAAGTAACTACACAAGTCTAAGTCGGTAAGTCTTCTAGGCCTTCCCGTAGCCGGATGGGCTTCCATATTCTCTCCCTGACTGGGCCACCCGTGGAGCACAGCTCTAACCCAAAGTGGGACACCCTGGTCAGTTAGTCACAGTGGATATACCCGGAAAGTATGTCCCCATCAGCTAGACTACAAAAGAATGACTCTGAAAGCTAAAACCCAGGAAGGCACTACTGTTACCTTTCATGATGAAAGTATGTGGAGCAATGCTAACAAAGAAGAGTCACATAACCTCAACAAACAATTGTTATAAGCATTCTATGGAGCTATACTCATGATCAAGAAAGCTGATACTATAGTGGATCAAGCACCAACACATCCCCTGAAATTCGCAAACTCTTACAGGAGTACAAAACAGTCTTCTCTGAACCTTCCACATTATCTCCACAAAGGGAGTGTGGTCAATCTATTCCATTGGTACATTGGGCCAAAATTATTAACCAGAGACCATACAGGTTACCACACCACCAGAATAAAATTATGGAGGACATCATACAAGAATTGCTCAAGTCAGGAACTATCAAGAATAACATGACCCCCTATTCCTCACCTGTCATCTTGGTCAAAAAGAAAGATCCGACCTGATGAAAATGTGTGAATTTCAGGAAATTGAATGAGAAAATTGTCAAGGACAAATACCCATACCAATTATTGAATACTTACTAGATGAATTACAAGGTGCTACAATATTCCCCAAAATTGATTTGAGGAGTGGGTACCACCAAATCAGAATGAAAGAAGAAGACACCATCAAGATTGCATTCACCACGCATATGGAGCACTATGAGTATGTACTGATGCCATTTTTTCTGACCAATGCACCTGCTACATTTAAAAAACTGACGAGTACCATTCTTGCACCATTCTTGAGGAAATTCACCTTGGTTTTCTTTGATTACATACTAGTCTACAGTAAAACTAAGCAAGATCACTTACAACACTTGCAACAAGTTTTTGACACACTGAAGGAAAACAAGTTGGTTGCCAAACTTGACAAGTGCACATTTTATCAAGCACAAGTGGAATATCTAGGCCATATTATCTCTGGTTACGGTGTAGCAATTGATCCAAAGAAAGTAACATAAATTACTAAATGGCCAACAGCTAAGAACACTACACAACTCAGAAGCTTCCTAGGTCTCACTGGCTATTATAGAAGGTTCATTAAAAATTATGGAACAATATGCAGGATATTGTTCCTAGAATTGAAGAAATAAAATTTCAATTAGAATGAAGAACAAATGCATGCATTCAATACCCTCAAGAAGACAATGACACAATCTCCCGTGCTTGCCCTACCCAATTTCTCACTACCATTTACACTTGAAGCTGATGCTTGTGATTATGGAATTGGTGTTGTACTAATGCAAAATGGATAACCAATCTCCTGTCTTAGCAAAGCTTTCGGACCAAGAGCAACCACCATGTCAACATATTACAAAGAAGCAATGGCAATCATTCAAGCCATCAAACAATGGAAGCACTACTTCTCTCCTTCCTCTATCATCATACGGACAAACCAACAAAGATTGAAGTGTATACAAGATTAGAAACTAACTAAAGCAATTCAACACAAGCTACTAGTCAAGTTACTGTAACTGTGGAATATAAAAAGGCAAAGAAAATAAAGTGGCTGATGCCTTCTCCAAAGTTAAGCATTCTATTTTCTCACTCTTCACTAGCTCAATAGTTCCATCTTAGGTAACTGAAGTCACACAGTCATATGACGATGATGACAAGTGTAAATAATTGATGTCTTAGTTAGATATCCCCCCTACAGCTGTACCACATTACACCTTCACCAAAGGAATTCTGAGATATAAGCACAAGCTAGTCATTGGAAATAATCTGGCCTTAAGGAAGAAACTGATAGAATCCTTTCATAGCTATGAATTAGGGGGAATTATGGAGAAAGAGCAACCTATAAAAGACTCAAACTCCTATTTCATTGACTTGGAATAAAACAACACATAATGGACTACATAAAATAATGTCATGTTTGCGAGCGCAACATACCAGAGAACTGTATGTATCCTGGTCTGCTACAACCTCTACTTAACACTGACTTTGCTTGGACCCACATAATCATGGATTTTGTTGAAGGCTTGACAACTTAAGAAAAGAAGGACATTATCCTGGTGATGTTGGATAGGTTCACAAAATATAGTCATTTAATTTCCCTCAAACACCCAATCCATGTGAAGGTAGTAGCAAAGGCATATACTAGACACATCTTCAAGATCCATGGATTACTTTCTGTCATTGTGTCTGATTGGGATAGGATCTTCACAAGTCTCCTATGGAAGAACTTCTTAAGTCCATGGGGGTAAAATTACACCTTAGCACCACATACCACTCTCAATCGGATGGGCAAACAGAGAGGATCAACCAGTGTTTGGAGAATTACTTAAGAAATATGGCTTTCTTGCAACCTAAGAAATGGAACCAATGGTTGGAGCTGACTGAATGGTGGTACAAAACCACATTCCATACATCACTCAACATGACACCCTTTCAAGCATTGTATGGCAGAGCATATCCACAGATAGCTGAACAACTATTACCACCATAAGAAAACCAAGATGATCTGATCCCAACAGCTAGCACTAAAGCAATTTCCCAACAAATCAAGAAAATATTACTCAAATCTCAAGAAAGGATGAAAGCACAGGCTCATAAACATTGTTCTGAGAGACATCTAGAGGTGGGGGACATGGTATACATCAAAATTTAGCCTTATAGTCATACTTCTCTCAGTATTCACAGATGCCTCAAGGTACACTCTAAATATTATGGACCCTTCAGAGTATTGGCCAAAGTGGGAAACACCTCCTACAAATTACTACTTCCAGAAGGTTGTCAACTACACTACATGTGCCACATTAGCCAGCTGAAGAAACACCTAGGTGCCCATGATGTCCCAACTAAACATCTTCCATTACTCAACCTGGATGGGACAATCTTGGTAGCTCCAAAGAAAGTGTTGCAACACAATCTTTTCCCACGGGTATAGGGATCCATTTCGATTCCAATGGTGCAATGACTAGTCAAGTGGACGAACTTACCAAATGAGGAAGCAACATGGGAGGATTCTTCATTCATATAGAATGTACTCCCTGCTTTCCAACCTTGAGGACAAGTTTGATCTCATTCGGGGGGATTGTCAGGAACCAAGGCATCATCAACATCCCAGATTACTTCACAGCTTCGTGCCACTGTCATGAGAGCATCCTAAAAGTTACTCTTACTTCTACTTTATAGATATAATATTTTACAAATTAACCACTCCCTTCCTTGTCGTGTAATCCTGCTATATTAACAACATATCGGGAGAAGACTGGGTAGGCTTGTAATCCTTGGGTTGAAACCCTAACCCCCTCTGTTGGAGGTTGGTCAGATGTGTATCTGAATCTTGTAATAAACCTTCCCCAAATTGTGAGTATTTTCTCTCTAAGTATTCTGAACCGTGTTCATCCACTTTCAATTAGTAGCTTAGGCCTATCACTCCACTGTCCGGCAACCACGAAATGGAGAAGATGGAGTCTAGTGGCCGGCTATGGGAAGGCAACGACTTATTTCTAATGGAGAGAGAGAAGATGTGTCCATGTGCTCGATTGTTGAGAGAGCTGGGAGATTAGAGTTGAGTAAATTGGAGCTACTATATGCCAAGATTGGAGGAGATTGAGAGATATTGTGGGGAAGGATTACGATATGCTACTACTGTACTACTTATATCTTTAGAGGGCAAGCATGAGAAGGGAGAACGAGGGCTGAGGCTACTTTGCTTGCATTGCTGCTTCTTTGTTGGATAGCAGACAACCGAAGGGTACAAAGATTCTATTTATTCTTTTGCCTGCATGCTGCTGCTTGAGGACAAATAGATTGAGTGAAGTTGTGAGATCAGAGAGGACCTGTTCTGCTGCATGTTTGATAGCAAATAAAACATGAAAAAGTCAGATGATTTTGCAAGGTTCTCTGTCCCAAGTTTCTTGCCATCGTCGTCACCTGTGTGGAAGGACAACATTGGAAGAATCCATGCAATGCAAACAACATCTTCTATTTAAAAAAACATTATGGGGCAACCATGAGGGTACATTGTCTTGATGCACTATTTTAAAGTTTTCATGTGAATATTGTTTATAGGATTTTGTAGCAACATACATGCATTAATATTTGGTATAGATTTTAGGATTAAAGATAGGACCAACATTTTTGCATTTGTTGTCCATGTCACTAACTTATTGATTTGTTTTGTGCAAATTAAAGACCAATTACTATCACTAGATTTTAGGACTAATAGTTTCACACCTAGCACGCACGGGCACAATTTCTAGCATTAGGCTTAAATCTGAGAATGGTTTCTTGTAAACCGGGGTGGGTTGGATTAGTTTTACATTGTGGGCTTATTTGATTTGGCTGTAAATGGGTCGAGTTTGACAACATGTTGGTTTATTTTGGTTTCTTGTATATACCAGATTTTTTATGGTTAGATTTGGGCTCAAACAGGTTGGTTTCACACAAGTCTAGGGAGAGTAGTTCCAGTGTCCGCCGACATTCCTTCCAATCTGTGCTGCCGCTGGCGCCCCGCCTATCCGGTCAGCAAGCCGCCAGCACAACACTGTCCCAGATCCCTACTCCGCTTCCCAACTCTGTTCTATCCCCTACCACATGCCCTTCTTCCCTGTAGCAATGACATGATCTAGAACCCTAGCGCCACTCCAAGGGACCTCTAGTGCATGAAGGAACCTCTAGGACCTGTAGTGCCGTTCCTCGTCGGCATGGCGGAGTGACCGTGATGAGAATGAATGCATCTCTAAGGACGGGTCGTAGGATGATTCTAATTCACCGGAGTCGGCGAGGGTGTGGCACACCCTTCTACCTCTGGTCGTCCATGACGTAGTTCCGGCACCGAGAAGACAAGGTCCACGCTCTCTAAGTTGTACACCAACCTTGAAACCGGCACCGTTGACATGCTTGTAGCCATAGGTGCCGTCGCGAAGCAACATGTCATCATTCAGGCTACTGTTGTTCATAAACGGCAACCTCACGGAACACCCAATGCCCGCACCACCTTGGTCGGCAACATCGCTGGAAACAACATGAACGCAGTGCCATGATGGAAGGTCACTCAGCTGGCCGTGCACTGCATGGCTACTACCAAAATAACGGACCAACGCGAACAACGTGTCTATTGCTGGAGGCAGATCGGGTTGGTGTCCAGCAACTCGTCCATGGCGTGCTTGCTTCATTATATCAACGTATTTAATTAAGGACCATGCTATCGAGGGCACGTGCCCCAAATTAGTATTTGGTGGGCACGAAAACAAATAAAAACTTACCCGGATTGACCCATGCAGTCCACGGTTGGATTATTTTGGTTTTCAAACTTTAAAATCTTTTATCTCTTCAACCGTTAATCGAAATTCAGATCCATTTTCATTTAGCTTTTTCACGACGAGAACTTCGAAACTAGATCCAATGTTAATATGTTTTGACATTCTTTTTTTGATCCTATTTGCCGGATTAGTGCCTCTTGGTCACCAGGTTTAGTCAGGTTGGTTACCAGATAAAATCATGTTGGTTTCTAGGTTAAAACTACCAGGTGTTTGAACTATATATAATATTTTACAAATGCATGCATCAAGTGGATTTTTTGCTTTTCATACTTTAAAATGTTTTATCTCTTAAACAGTTAACTTTGTTACAATGACAACTTTTGTTCTGACCCTAGTTACCATATTATGGTCACATGGTCGCTAGATAAAATAAAGTTGGTTGCCAAATTAAAATCCAATAGTTATCGGGAGTTTCTGAATATTGTTTCTCACTAATATAAGCCTAGTATGATGATAATGCCATATTTTGCATGTTTAGAATGGACAAACTACTCAATTTCTATACATATACAACATTTTTACCGTTAGAGAACATATAAAAAGTTATCTGGTAACAATATGTTATTTCGATGATAACTATTAATTATTAATCTAGTAGATAGTAAAATAATTTGGTAACTAACGATGAAAAAATATCGTCAAAACATATTAAGATGAGATCTTGTTTCAAAATACTCGTCGAGAATAATCCATCGGTGAAAACTGATCATTAATCAGATCAAAGGTTTAAGAGAAATTATATTCTAAATTTTCGATCATGGAAAGATTCTCTACATGCAGGTAGTCATCAGCTCCTCCCCCCTACAGGGCCCGATTTAACTCCCAGGGCCACCGGACGGAATCAATTCCTAGGGCACGTTTACTTAGTAGATTAACCGTTTAATCAAATAGTTATTAACCCATTTTCCTAAACGGTTTATACCCATAGTTGGACAGATGGATCAGTTTCGTTTAGGTGAAATTTTTCCCAAGTTGGTTCTAGTTGGGCAGAAGTAAATATCATATGGGCTTGGTTTTGGTTCATTTGCATAGCTTCTCGAGTGGGTTTGGTTGAGTTATGGTCTAGTTGTGAAACCATTCTCAGGTTTAATTACGCTAATCCAGTTATTTAAGAGAACATGTTAATAAATTCCTCTAGTTTTTATTTCCTATATTTAAAAAAGGACGAAGGCATTGAAAAATGACGCAGCCGCCGGCACAACTTTAAAATTCATGCCATGCCACGGTCTATCGTTCTCGGTTTTGATGTACCATAGCCACTTTGCCCGTAGTGTACGTTGAGGAGGCAAAGAGATTGTGGAACCCTAAGCCCCAAGCCGCTTCGGTGGGTAGACGAGGTGCCAAGAAACGAAGTAGCTTCTGCCCCTTACATCAACCTTGCATGCCCATAGAAAACCCCTTCTAATCTTGTTGATGGCGGAAAAGAACCACAGATCCAAATGAAGGCTCACTAGTACATATCAGACCTTTGCATAGGATGGAAATGACCATTCACACACGATGAACCTAACCGTTGCTATCCGTGGGTGTGCGATGAGCCTCTACTATGCTGACGATTTTGGAAATCGTGTGTGAAAGGATAGAGGATTTGTCAAAATAGACCGTGTGCAATAGTATCCCATTTCGCACACGCGTTTTCTCCTGAACCCGTGTGCATTTGTGTAAGGTGGGAGACGGTTATAACATGTTGGTCATGTGAATTTTTCTTTGTCCATAGACAGTTAATTTGATCTAATCATCCACTTTGAGAAAACAATTCAAACAATTTTTGTGTGCTAATGGTTATGTGTCCCAGCAATCCATGCATCATTCATAGCTATACCATTAGCCCACATAGCATTTCATCAAAATATAGTATACTATTTATATTATATTTGATTATCTATATCGTACACCACATGTATATATGCATTTCTACATATATTGGATTGCTATCTATACAAATGGACTTGTAGCTATATGAATAAGAATTTTCTAGTTACGCCTTTGCCTCCACAATCTGCCAAAGTCTTCCCAAGACCCTGGCTCATAGCCTTTGTTGAACCTTATACACTCCATGTTTACATAGAAATAAGGTAGTGAATCAGTGATATGATTGAACGAAATAGATCAACTATGATTTTTCAGCATAGATAGTTACTATTTCGTTAGCATGTGAGGATGATGCATTTGCAAAGAGAAGCCCCTCGTGATCATGCCATGCTATGTGAAAGAGGGATACTTGACCCTCTAGTACCTCACAGTGGCCGCACTGCAAGACTTGACATCCAAAGCAGAAGCACATATGACTAGACAAAACATTTATCATGTGAGAATAAAAACATAGAAAAGGTATAATAACATGATGCTTGTTCAAATGATTAGTGGACTTACTGTTGTGTGTTGCATGTGAGGAGGTCATACATTTATGGAGATGATAGGATAAGTAAGACAATTTTCTCCGCTACAAGGCAGCCTTTCCTCTCGGTTACGTGTTTGTCTATTTATTCTTAGCACTAGCTTAGAACATGACATAATATTGGTAACCAACTCTCCCTATGCAGTGTATCCAAAGTAATATCCCTACTATAAAATGCTACATAGAGTTAGTTATGTGAAACATGTAGAAAAAATAGTAATGTAAACATATGTGTACATCCAACCTAGCTAGAGATAAAAGCTAACTATAATAGCTAGAGATATAATGCTACTTAGAGGCACAACATTTATCATGTGGGAGTAAATATATCTATTGAACACATTTGCACATTTTCCCGAAAAGAACACAATAAATTAGATTCAATTAACACATTTGTACATCTTCCTGAAATAACACAATAAGTATATCTAATGAACTCTTTGTACATCTTCCTGAAATAACATAATAAATTAGATCTAATTTGTGCACCCTAACAATATTCTAAGAATCGAGCATTGCTAACCATTAGTAGAATGAGTATATCCATATATAAGTAGTTACACAAGAAACAAATGAAAGCAAACCTCACGGAGGGCCTTGGCAGTCGACGCTGTGCTAGCTAAAGTGGAGGTGTGAGCGACATGTACCACCTACGGGCGTCGATGAGAGTCCACTACGAATGTGCCACCAGGGAGGAAGGCCTCCGTCCATAAGTAAGAGGAAGGCCTCTGGACAAAAGATAAGGAAGGCCTCCGGCAAGAAGCTAGCTAGCTTCTGCATTGCAGACCAGGTGAGTCCTCAAGGGACCAAACATGTCCTAAAGAGGGGCACCTATGGAGTGGTGTGAGGTAGGATAAGGCTTCATTGGTACTATTTACACGACAACGCTGGTAGGATTGCATATATTGGGCCCTCATGGGCCACACTTACACACCCGTTATTTTCTGACAAACCGTATGCGTTGTTGCCGCGCATATGTTGGGCCCTTGTGGGACAAAATTATGCACACATTTTCCTTCAGTAAATTGTTTTTGTCATATACACATTACAAACGTTCACTCTCAAAAGATTGTGTGCGTTGAAGGGGCAATGGAACAGGGTACTGAAATTAAATTTCCAAAATACTTCATTATTTCACTCATTCATCAGGATTGTACAGAATGTCCACTACTTGAACGTAATGAATCATGAAAAGTTCTATTACAACACCTATTAAGATTGTATAGAAATCTCTACTACTTGCACTTACTTAAACCTGAAACTGTTATTACAACACCAATTAGGATTACAACAATAGCCAAAGCATAATGTACCTTATTTTCCATGTCACGGGTATATTTTGTCACCACCCAAGAGATTCGGGTATCCTGGGTATGACGAGTGGACCATGACCCGAGAAGAACAGTGCGCGGTGGGCTCTACCGGGACGTCCTCACAGGACCCGGTGGTGTTCCTTCCAACGATCCCGACCCAGGTGGGACATTAGGATACACATGACGCATCCCTGCGCCAGTTTGCTAGCATCGGGCGACACACAGTGCCAGAGCTGGATTGCCAAGCCACATTGTAGGCTGTGGCCCGCCGCGTGGCAAGGCTTGCATGTCGCATGTGAATCGACCTCTATGGTGTCACCTTTCCATATAAAAGGAGGCCAGGTCAAGCGAGAGAAGGGGGAGGACGAGAGAACCTTCTCAGGGAAGGAACTAGTGTAACCTTGTGATAATCAAATGGTAGCTAGTTCTAGGACATAGGGTTCCGCTCACTGCGGACCTGAACCTAGATAAAAACACCATGTCTCTCTCTGTGATTGTGTTCATCTAACTCGGCGACCGAGCTCGCCGGGTGTTGCGCACATGGTCGAACAACAAAGGGGGACTCATACCCCTGGTGTCGAAAATAAAGACACGACATCTGGCACACTAGGTAGGGGTGCAACCCAAGCGATATTTGTCGGCCAAGTCACCAGCCATCGATCATGATAGAGTAGGGAGCCATGGCCAGGACCTCCACAAGCTCCTAGCGAGAAGGATACTCGCCAGGGGGCTTGGGAGAAGCCCTGGGAGCATGTCTCACCTTGGAGCCGCTAGAGGAGGACACTAGAGGAAGGGTATCGTCACCCTGCTGACGACCCCGACGCTCTCCCTCCCTCCGACATTCGGCGTGTTGCCAAGGCGACTCGTCACGCGCGCACCCATACACCCTTGGAGCGGGGTATGTATGCCTAGGTGGCGGCACCATCCTATGCGCGTCAACAACCTCAACAAGCTCTATCAGTTCCTGGGAGAGCACCTTCAAGATTACCTACGTCAGTTCAGGCTCATCCTTGACACCGTGCATGAGGCACCCCTAGACTCGTTATCTGGTTCCTCTAGCGGGGAACACATGACACGCTCCTCCAGAGGGAAATACTTGTCTAAAGCGTGAGCATGGTGTCAGGACTATTCGGCATGGTGGATCTCTATGCTAGAATCGAAGAAGACGAGTTGTCCTTCACGAGGAGGGTAGGACCATGGGGACCATAACTGAATCCTTTCTGTGAGGTCTCCCTGGGAGAGGAACCTGGGGAGACAAGAGGCAGGCCAAGGGGACCTCCGGAATGCCCCTCCGAGGAGACCGGCGAGATAAAGAGGGTGCACGCCCCGAGTGATCTCTCGTTGGGGAAGCGCCATGCCTGACGTGTGGCTTTGGTATGCGCAGGGGTACGCCTTTGAGGAAACATACATGAATGCTAGCCTTGCTCCTCATTGTCGGAGCGACCTCATGTTGGCCGCCGCAGGGTGATGAAAGGGGGTGGAGTACCTGAACTGTTAGGTCAAATGAGCACCCCGAGACCAAATGCCACTCCGGGCAAGGCACCCCTTCGACGGTTGCTTGGGATCCCAGAACTGGGGACGAAGTCATCTTCAAGCGGGCGTCATACATGGACGTTAAACTCGACCAAAAAGATAAGTGTTGTTCCAGTTGAAAAATCGCTAGGAATCTCTTTTGTAAAAAAGGCAAAACCTCTTTGTAGGTGTACTCTATCTAGGCTTGTAAACCTCTTCAATGTACGCCTAACTGCACGAAGGGCACCTTAGGAAGGGGGCACCTCCTTGGGTGTTACCTGGGTCCAACCCAGGGTCCTCAGTGCGTGGGCGTTTTTTGAACGAAAGGAGAAGAGATCGCAAAGCTGGGCTGCACACCATAGTCGATACTAGGGAGCCCGGCTCCTAGTCCTACGACTGGTGTATTAACGCTGAATGATCCCTGTCGTCGGATTGAGGACAAGTACGCCATGAGGGGGTCCTCGAGGCGTGCGGAAGAGGGGGGTGTGAGACATACGGAGTTCTGGGACGGTGAGCACACAAGTTTACCCAGGTTCAAATCCGCCGGCTTTGGACGGATCCTACTCCTGCTAACAATCCAGTAATACGGCAGAGCCGGAATATGGGTTACAATGGTTTTGCCTGTGCAAGTTGAGGGTCTAAAGTATTAGGTTGTTCCCTAAAGGCTCTCCCTAGGACGGCTTATATAGATATCCGGCCTATGGTTTACATGAGAGATCTATGCGGCTACAACTAAGAGTTGGTTACAGAGTACATATTGAACTACAAGTAACATTATGGGCCTAAGTCGGTAAGTCTTCTGGCCTTCCCGTAGCCGGATTGGACTACATGTTTCTCCCTGACTGGGCCGCCCGTGAAGCAAAGCTCTAACCCGAAGTGGGCCACCCTGGTCAGTGAGGAACTGTGAGGATATCCGGAAATTATATCCCCAACAGCAGCCCCCGGAGGCCTCCAAGATCCAAAGTCGGATTTATCATCGTCTAGCTTGATCTTCGGCTTGCAGAATCTTGAAGGGTTCCTGAAACTTCACAATAAAAAATACGATCCGGGTCTTAAAAATAAGTCGAACCTATCAACAGGTTATTCAGATTTTCCAGCTTGATTTCGAACTAAGCCAGAACTTGGTTTCTAACGCCACCTGACACAAGTCATGGTCAAGTCACGTCAGCTGATAGGCCTGCCGTCAGCACGACCGTTGGTGGGTCCACGGTCCGTGGAACCGAGGCGCTGTTTTAATGCATGTGGGGAGATCGAGGCGATGCAATCATTGCGTGGGTCCTTTCCAGTCCTTTCCACGACGCGTGGCGGTTACACTGTAGCATTTGCACAAATCTTGGCGCAGTTAGGTGGATATAAGGGGTTAGGATTTTCTCTTTCTCCTTCCACCAGTCTTTGCCTTTTCCTTTCCTCCCAATCTTCCTGCGTGCACAGAGCTCCCCGTTCCTCCCCCACAGAACTCCCAGCGCCGCCCCTTTTAGGTCATCTTCTCACCGGAGAAATGGCTTAATCTTCTTCCTCCGGCTTGGCGGCAGTGGCGGCGGCGACGGCAGAAGCGGTGGCGGAGAAAGAGAGCTTCCGTGGGATCTGGATCTTCTGGGCTCTCAATGAGGAGGGCCTCAAGAACGTTGAGAAGGAAGGGCTTCTCGCCGCTGGCAACTGGCGGAGCGGCTTCGAGGAAACCGTCCCCAATCCACGCGACGGCGAACGGGTCCACTTCGGCACCCACCTCGATAGAGGTTTGTCGTTTCCTCCCTCGGAGTTCTTCTCCGAGGTGATTGATCATTACGGAGTTCAACTCCATAACCTTCCTCCCAACTCTCTCTTAGAGATGAGCGCATATGCTTCGTTGTGTGAGGGCTTTCTCGGCATTAGGCCGAGTTTGACTCTTTTCCGATACTATTTTCATGTCCGGAGAAACTCCATTACTACCGGTGTTCCTTACATCACCGACACTATTAGTTTTTCGCTTAGACGCGAGCGCGCATATCCCAAAATTCTAGCTAGTGACTCAGTCAAACAATGGCCAGCCATATTTTTCTATCATAAGGATTTTCCGGCTCCCGTCAAAGCCACTGCTTTGCCGGCTTTTCTTGACGGAGCTGCCACGGCCCAACCTTCTTGGGATGAGGCCGCGCCGACTCTTTCCGACGATCTGATCCTCGCTAAGAGGCGGATCTACACTTTCTTTTCTTGACTCGCAGCAACAAATAATGCAGTAATAGGTAATGTTTGCAATCCTATAAGTACTTTACTGAGTTAGGACTCTCAGCTCTTAGAATATTTTGATCAAACACAAAGGTCTGAAGGGATCCGACTTGGTCCAATGCTAGGTCTCACGCCGGATCCAGCCCCTTCAGTACCACGGGGATTGACGAATGCATTCCATCACGTCATCCAAGAAAGATTCCCTCCGCATCAGCCCCTAGGCCTACACCACGTAGGGCTATATAAGCCAGATCAAGTGGCTGATCAAGGAGCGAATCAAGAGGAGAATCCCGGAGGTTTCTCTGGATATGCACATGGCGGAAAACCCCGTGGTGCCGGTAAGTTTCTAACAGTACACCTTTTATGTGTTTCAATCTTCGAGTTATTTTGCAATACTGATATGTTTTCTTCTTTTCAGCTTGCTGACCTCCCCATGTCGGAATTTGCTCCGCTCGAAGGATATCCTCCTGAGTTCTCTCAGGAGACAGAGGTGGTCCCATTGCCGGACCTTGCGCTCAAGAAGCGCAAAGCTCCAACAGTGGCTGTTGGCACAAAGGAGGTGCCTGTTGTGAAGAGGTAACATTCAATCACAATTTTCGCCTTTGTACTTTACTCTAATTTCCTTCCGAGATGTAATGTTTCCAACTTTATTACATTCTCAGAGAAAAGCCGCTCATCAAGGGCAAGGGGAAAGGGATTTCTTCAAAGCCCCTGCAACAGACGAAGATTACCATAGCTTCTCCTGCCATGGCTCCTCCAACTCCAACTCCCGCCCCTCAACCTTCTGCAACGCTGGCGGTCATCCCTTCTCTGGTCATCGTAGAAGATCCGGCTCCTTCCATGGAGTCTGCGATCCTTGAATCGCAAACTGACGTCACCATGGGTGAGTCAGATTTAGATAAGGGTGAACCCTCTTTGGGTAATGATCCCTCGGCAAAAACCTTCGCCGAAAACATTCTCAGCAATCCAGGACTTGCCAAGTTTGGCACGTCTCGGAAATCTGCAGAAGAGATCTAGCGGCTAGCCAGGCAATGCCTGGAGAAAAGAAATTTGTCTGTGGAAGAAGAAGTGCAAGAAGCAGAGGACATCAAGTTCTCTGACCTTCTCGACCAAGTGCGCCTTCGCGACGAGAGAATTAGGACTGGAGAGCTTCGAACAGCCCCAGTGATTCCTCTGACTCTCGCCAAAAAGGTGGCTGCTGAAGTGAACGCGGGTTTGGATAAACTCACCCGCGAACAACATGTAAGTCGGAAATCCATCTCCTGTTTTTTCCTGTATTTTATATCATATCCTTTAGCCCCCAAGCATGAAGTAGGATATATAATCCAGGTTTATGCTTCATTGGGATGCCAAAGAACGAACTAGTGTAGCCCCCAAGGCTCGTGCTGATATTAGCAAAAATATTAGCCCGAGTCTTAAGTAGCTTTCTGACTTTGGGTATTCTGACTTACAGAAAGTATGTTCCTATAACCAGGATTTATTGAAGAATGTTTGCGATAAGCGGAGAGAGATCAAAGCTCTCCGGCTTAAAAATGCTGAGCTAAAAGTTGCCAAGAATGAGGCCGATGGTTAACATTCCGAGACTCAAACTTTGTCTTTGTATTTTCAATGTCGAATTTTTTATGAACTATTGTTCTTTTTTGACTTACAACGCAGGTAAAACAATCCTGCGCCATGATTGAAGAGGCCGAGAACCTCAAGACCTTGGTGGTGGAGAACAAGGAGCTTCGTAAAGAGCTGGATAAGCTCAAGGTGGATCATGAAAACAGTATAGCTCAAGTCCTTGAATCCCCCTCCATGGCTACTGAAGAGTGTGATCGCAAGATCGCTGCTCAAGACAAAATAATCTCAGACCTCAAGAATGAGCTAAGCAGAGAGAGGGACCTTTCCCAGGCACTTCGGGATGAACTCCAAAGTCTCCGGGAAGAAAAGACAAAAATTGATGACGTCATTTTCGGTACGTTCCATCTGTCTGACTTATCTTTTCTTCGAATTTCTTCAATGTCGGATATTTCTTAACTTGTTTTGTATATAGGTCCTCTGAAATTGATGGACTCTTCCTCCACCGAGCCTCGTACCCATCGGCTTACCCAAGTCGGTGACCTGCTTCATGACTTCTGCCAATCCCTTGAGGACATTGGCGAAGCTCTCAAGATTCCGGATATGCATCGCATGTCGGATTTGCAGGTGCGGGACAAGGCAAAGGAGATGTCGCAACTTGTCCAGGATTGGAACATGTCCTATGCACGAAGCGCAGCACAGAACGCTCTCACCATGGTGATGAGCCACCATGGAAGCATGATACCAGAGGGTACTCTAAAGTGGACGAAGATGGCTAGGAGCAGGATATCAAGGCCATTATGGACTCTTGTGCTGGATATGGGTGTCATGTAGCTGATTTGACCAGCTACGATACTCCATTCTTCAATCGCGTGGACATTCCACCTCCGCCTCTAGAAGAAACAGCAGAAATTTCCGACGATGAATGCACCACCTCGGATGTGGACATCTCAGAAAGATATCAAGGCGATGTATCCAGCGAGCCGGCAGCTCCTGCATCTCCTCTTGCATCATAGATCAGAAATTTTTGTATTATTCCGGAAAAACATGATGCATCTGTAAATATGCAATACTTTAACTTTGCTAGTGCTAAGCTTTTGATCTATTCAACACTTTTTGGCTTTAAGTTTTTTTTTGTGTGCCTGCAATGTTTACATAAGCACTTGTATTTTTTTGTCTATACTTATTGTTTATTTGGCTTTCCGCCTCGTCCCTCTCGTGAGCCGGCTAAACCTTCCGCCGGAAACTTGCTGAGAAACGGAGCTCAATTGCTAAACCAGTTTAAACTCGGAAACGAAGCCGGCTTCCAGTACCAACAATTCACTACTCCGAAAATGCCCGCATCCAGCAATCAGACAAATAACCAAAGTAAAGACTAGAAATTTTAGAGTTTATACCCGAAGGTATCAATTTAAGAATCGGAAATCTAAACCAGAACAAACATGAGCATAAAGTACTTTCAAGCATTCTGGGATTTTCGACTATGACATGATCATGTGGAAATAAGATGGTAAAAACTTCTCAGAAAAACTTGAGGTAAGCGGAACTTTTATTTCTCAAAGAACATGTACATATATATGATTACAAAGAAGGATAAACTAAGAATAAAAGGGACGTAGCTGAGAAATATTCCATGGTCTGTCTAACTCATTCGGATTTGTACTGCCTCTAGCTCTCTTTCTCTTCTTAGTAGCAGGTCTTTCTTTGACCGGCCTCATGTCAGTTAAGTAGTATGATCCATTGTGTAATACTCGACTAACTAAGAAGGGCCCTTCCCATACCGGGGAAAGTTTGTGCTTTCTTTGTTGCACAAGCCGGAGAACCAAGTCACCTTTATTGAAAGATCTATCTCGGACTCTCTGGCTATGATACTTGCGTAACTTCTGCTGATAGGCTATAGATCTCATTTCAGCAACGATGCAAACTTCTTCGACTAAGTCAAGATCATTTTGTCGAGAAATCTCGGCATCCTCTTCAATATACGCGGCCACTCTAGGAGAAGTATGAATCAAATCACTAGGAAGAACTGCTTCTACGCCATAGACCAAGAAGAAAGGTGTGTATCCTGTTGACCTGTTTGGAGTTATTCGTAAACTCTAAATTACAGAGGGTAATTCCTCTGCCCAAGCCCCCACAGCACGTCGTAGTGGTACTTCGAGTCTTAGTTTTAGGCCTTGTAGGATTAAACCATTTGCTCTTTCGACTTGTCCGTTAGCTTGTGGATGTGCGACTGACGCAATGTCAAGCCGGATATTTTGCTCGTTGCAGAATTCAACCAATTCTCCCATAGATAAGTTACTCCCGTTGTCCGTAATAATGCTACGCGGATAACCATACCAGATTATAACATCCTCGACAAATCTTTTGGTTGTTGCTCCATCACAATTAGTGACAGGTTTAGCCTCAATCCATTTGGTGAATTTATCCACCATCACTAAGAGGTGAGTAAATCCACTTGGAGCTCGTTTAAATGGTCCTACCATATCAAGCCCCCAGACCGCAAAGGGCCATGTTATAGGTATTGTTCGCAGCTGATCAACCAGAACATGAGCTTGCTTGGCGTACTTTTGGCAGCCTTTGCACGTCTTGACTAATGGTTCGGCATCTGCCAGAGCTGTAAGCCAGAAAAATCCGTGTCGAAAAGCTTTTGCCACTAACGATTTGGCTGCAGCGTGGTGACCACACTCGCCTTCGTGGATTTCCCTTAAGATTTCCACTCCTTCTTCCGGAGATACACAACGCTAAAAAACCCCAGAAACACTCCGTTTATGGAGCTCACCTTTAACAATAGTATAGGATTTTGCTCGTCGGATAATCTGCCGACTCAGCACCTCGTCTTCGGGTAATTTGCCATCTACCAAATAATCGAGGTAGGGTTGAGTCCAGCTGGGAATGACAGACAGAACTGCTATCAAAGGTGAGTCGGATTTGGTAGGATATTCCTCATGTACTCCCTTTATTGAGGGAACTTTGAGGTGCTCTAAAAAAGCTCCATCCGGGACCTCTTTCCGCGCAGAACCTATCCGAGATAGTGCGTCTGCTTCCTCATTTTCTGCTCGAGGGATGTGTTGAACTTCAAACCCTTCGAATGATTTGGATAGATCATCCACGACAGCTTTATATGCTGCCATGTGTTTATTTGCATTACAAATATCCGACACTTGTTGAGCAACAAGATCCGAATCTCCGTAACACATCAAACGTCGGATGCCAATATCTTTAGCAATCCGGATTCCATGCAGCAGTGCTTCATACTCGGCAATATTGTTTGTCGCTGTGAAGTGGATCTGCAACACGTATAAAATTTTGTCTCCTTGGGTGATTTGAGTACCACGCCAGCCCCCGAGCCCCCTCGAGCCTTAGACCCATCGAAAAAGAGGGTCCAATATTCCGACTCAGGGAGGATCATGTTCTCCTTCATCTCTGTCCAATGAGCGACAAAGTCAGCAAGGATCTGTGATTTGATTGCTGTCCGAGGTTTATACTCAATATCGAAAGCTGAAAGCTCTATGCCCCATTAGGCGACGCGTCCTGTGGCATCACTGTTGTTGATTATATCTCTCATGGGAGCTGTGCTCACCACGGTAATTGGATGCTCCTGAAAGTAGTGTCGTAACTTACGAGATGCTAGAAAAACAACGTAAGCCAACTTTTGATAGTGCGGATACCGCTGTTTTGATTCCGTCAGGACCTCGCTGACAGAGTAAGTCGGACGCTGCACCAGGTGTTCCTGATTTTCCTCTGGTGTCTCCACTACCATGACGATACTAATGACCTTATTTGTCGCAGCAAGATACAGCAACATCGGTTCCTTAGGTTCTGGTGCTGCAAGGATAAGAGCAGATGAGAGTACTCTCTTCAGATCTTGTAGTGCAGCTTTAACTTCGTCAGTCCAAACAAAATCCTTGGTCTTTTTCAGGAGCTTGTATAATGGTGCGGCTCTTTCACCAAGCCGGCTTACAAATCGTCTGACCGTAGCAATGCAACCAGTTAATCTTTGTACATCCTTCAGGCGAGTTGGCCTGGAAATATTGAGTATAGCCTTGATTTTGTCTTGGTTCACCTCTATGCCCCTTTGAGACACGATGAAACCTAACAATTTTCCGGCTGGTATTTCGAAGAAGCATTTCTTCGGGTTAAGCATGATGTTGTATTTTCGTAGATTAGTGAACGTCTCCTCCAAGTCAGAAATCAGTGTTTCCTTCTTTTTGGACATCACCGCGATATCATCCACATATGCATGTACATTGCGTCCGAGTTGGTCATGGAGGCAACGCTGCATCGTGCGCTGGTACGTAGCTCCTACGTTCTTCAGCCCAAAGGGCATCGTAACAAAATAGAAGGTATCGAAGGGGGTTATGAATGAAGTTTTGACTTTGTCAGATTCCTTTATCCGGATTTGGTGATAACCGGAATATGCGTCGAGAAAACAGAGGAGTTCCGAGCCTGCCATAGAATCGACAATTTGATCAATTCTAGGCAGAGCGAACGGATCTTTTGGACAAGCCTTGTTCAAGGCAGTATAATCAACACACATCCTTAAATCAGTGGTGTCCTTTTGAGGGACAATTACAGGATTGGCCGACCACTCAGTGTGGATGACCTCTTCTATGAATCCGGCTAACTCGACCCGTGCTAGCTCCTTAGCTATTGCCTTACGCTTTTCGTCGCCAAATCATTGTAGGGACTGTTTGATGGGTTTAGCGTTCGGGTTTACATTTAGAGAGTGCTCGGCATGTTCCCTAGGTACTCTGGTCATGTCAGATGGCTGCCATGCGAAGATATCTTGATTTGCTTGGAGGAACTTGACGAGCGTGCTTTCCTATGCGCTACTTAGGCCTACGCCTATCTAGGTCACCTTGGAGGGGTCATCATCCTTCAACAGTGCTTTCTTCATCTCCTCCGATGCCTTGAACTCCGGATTTGGCTTTGTCACCTCCTTCTTCGTTGCAGGCATCTCGGACGGATCTATGCTCGTCTTGATCTCCTGGTACTCCTAGGCGTGCATCACGGCTTCGGCAAAGGCAGCATTTCCCTCCTCTCACTCTCGCGCTTTCTTCGGGTCTCCCCTGATGGTGATCACACCGTTGGGACCTGGAATTTTCATCATATTGTAAATGTAACATGGACAAGCCATAAAAGCCCAGTAAGTCGAACGTACGAATATAGTGTGGTATGCGCTCTTGAACGAGACCACTTCGAAGGAAAGTGCCTCCGTCCGATAATTCTTTGGAGTTCCAAAGGTAACATCCAAAGTAATCTCTCCCAGGGAATTAGCTTGTCTTCCTGGGACAACTCCGTGAAAGATCACAGAGCTATGGTTCAACTGGGTTTCTAAGATCTTCATCCGGCATAGCGTTTCGACATAGAGAATATTGATGCTGCTACCACCGTCCATGAGGGTCTTGGAGAAACCATAACCGTCAATAAGTGGGTTGACGATTAAGGCGTATTTTCCTCGACTGTGCAACTTAGGCGGATGATCAGCGCGGTCAAATGTGATTGCCTATTCCGACCAGTCCAGATATTGAGGGACAGCCGGAACTGTTACATTGAGCTCGTGGAGAACTGCTTTCTTGACCTTTGCTGGTTGAGATCCGAGGAAGGTGACGTAAGTGTCCTTCTTGGTGGGAAAAGTTTTCTTCCCTTCCAGCTTTGGATTTGAAGCATCATCTTCCTCCATGTCGGAAACTTCCTTGGTCTCTTTGTCTTTTTCGGGATTTTTCTTTCCCTTCTTCTTCTTAGCTTTGTAGCCCACGGTATCATCTCTCTTGATGTCGTCATTAAAACGACATTCAGCGTTGGTGTGGGATGAGCCCCATTGGCGTCTAAGTGATGCACACATGGGTTATTGGCAATGTCGGCCCAAGAGTAGGTTTTGCCTGGTTGCTGTTCTCCTCTACCTTGGACCCTTGAAGTCCCACGGCCACGCTCGCGGCCTCCAGCGTGTCCTCCTCGTCCTCTAGACCCGGAAACAGTAGTAACCACCATTGTTTCCACGTTGCGTTTTTCTTCCGAGGTATTTTTGCGCTTCTGAGCTTGTTGCTTTGGTTGTCTTGCCGACTAAGGCATAGCTAGGACATTGAGTAATCCCTCTGCATCGTCGTCAGCATCTTCATACTTGCTCGCTATTTCTATCATCTCTCCCAAATCAGTGACCTTGTCACACTTCAAGCGATGACGTAGTAGACCAATTGGGAGTCCTGCGATGAAAGCTTCATCGCGGTTTGATCGTTTACTCCTTCACAGGAGTTCTTGGTGTCGATCCATCGTCTGAGGTAATCCTGGCAAGTTTCTCCGGCTTTCTGGGTGCAATGTTGTAGGTCTCTGACCGAACAGGGCCTCCGATATGTGCCTTCGAAATTTCGAAAGAACGCACTTTGCATGTCATACCAGTTATGGATGGTGTTCTCTGGAAGTTCATTGAGCAATGACCGCGCCGTCTTCCGCAACATAAGAAGGAGATATCGGGTTGCGACCAGGCTGTTTCCGCTTTTGGCGATGTAGCAAGCTTGGAAAAAATCCTGTAGCCAAGTATCTGGCCGAGCAATGCCGTCGTAGGCTTGGATGTGCCTTGAGATAGCAAATCCTTCCGGGAATCGTGTAGCTCTGATGCGTGGTCTGAAGCACTTTGGTCCCACGTACATGTCATTGTTTTCATAGCGCCGCGCCTCTATGTTGGAATTTATCCTGTGACTTGCGTCGCTCGGGGATAGGGATCGTCCCGAATGATGACTGTGGCTGCGGTGCCGTGGAGCCGGACTTCGGCTTCTGCCACCACCTCCTCTGCCACGTCATCCTCCTTGTCCCCCTTGGGAGCTATTGTGATGACTGCTTGGTGGAGAGGGTGGTGCAGCTGAATTGTTTCTGGCTAATTGCCGGCCTCCGTCCGGAGTGTCATTATTCCGATTCCGGGGAGGATCTTGACTATGACAAGCCCCCTGCCGGCTTGTGCCAGCATGGTTTCCGTCGTTCCTTCGTCTGTCATTCCTACCACGATGAGGTTTAGTCGAACGGCTTGCATGTTTAGGAGGTGGCATTTTTTGACGATCCTCCTTCCTACGTTTCTCTTTATCTTATCCCCTTCGATCATTAGATTCTTGTCGGGGAGGGTTCCTCGGATTCAGTGCAGCAATGGCATCTTTCTCAGCCTCTTGAGCGACGTTTCTCTAGTTACGGGTAGTTCTGTGATGCTGTCCTGACGATCCGGTTCTTGAATAATTGTCTTCCCGTCGTTCATTGCGCCAGAACGTAATGGGATCTTACGCCAGCCCATGCCGGATCTGTGTGACATTGGTCAGAATCCAAGACCAGTTTTTGATTTCCGGACAGGGCGACCTTTTGCTGCTCTAGTCCCTTGTTGAGTAGTTTAATACCCAAACGGATCTCCACCGGTCCTGGATTAGCCGATAGAATTTCTCGGGCCGCCACTGTATTCTGTACTGGGGTTGGGTAAACCCAATCCCCATTGCTATCTTTCTGTGGCTTCTCCATCTCATCCCCAAAAAGGACGGCACAGACACGTTGGAATTGGTCGTCATTGGTGTGACGCTTCCGCGTCTTCTGATGCAACCGAGACATGTAGTCCTTATTTCACATGCGTTTCTTCTCCACCTTGATGTTTTTGGCTTCATCGAGGAGTTGTTGACGACGCGCTTCTAGGGCTTGCACCCTTTCGTCCAGCTCATCCGCAGTAAGTTCTACGACTGTAGGGATAGGTGTGGTTAATGCAACATCGATGAGTTTACGCGCACCTTTAGTGATCACGTGTCCATCCACCGATGCTTTTTTTTGGCTCTTCTGGGATAAGTGCTCCATCCGAGTCTTCCTCGTATTCCTCGGCAATCACCTCCTCTGTCAGAGGGTCTTTTGCCGGGGTCTTGTTCTTCTTGTTCCTCTTCTTTGCCTTCTTGGCAGCGCTGGTAGCAAAGACGGCTTTGGGTCTGTTTCCCGGAGTCAAGCTCTGATCTGTACTTTCCGACATCTGGACCTTGGGATTATCTCCGACGTCCATGTCATCCTGCGCTTTGGGAGAGTGTTCCCCGGATCCTTCATCCATGGCTTCTCCTTCTTCTGCAGCTTTGGAGTTGTACTCCTCTTCATATTCCACGGAGAACTTTCAGAAATCTACCGACGTCATAGATTCATCCGAGGATGCGAGAACGTCGGTGTTTGTTCCAATTGCCTCCAGCATAGAGTCAGTGTTTTCTCCAGCACCGGCAGAGCCGGATCCGGATCCCACGTATCTGACGAAGTGCGACGCGTGCCTCCTGAGGTACCTGCGGCTTTCGCGATCAGCCATGTCGAAACTTTTGATGGTCTCGAGGATTGCATCTGCGCTTTCGCCTTGCAGTATCGTACGTTTTAGTGTGTACCTCAGAAAAGGCCTGTCTGTCCCGGCGTCGTCAGAGCCGGAATCAGTGTCATTGTTATGCTCCTCCTGGATTTTGACTTCCACGGGTGGGTCGATCTGGGATCCGGCTTCTCCAGGGAGATCCACTCCAGATTCGATTTGGACTGCTAGGTCTTTTTCAGGCTCGGATTTTTCCACTATCTCCGCAACTGGTGCGGGCTGGGTGGGATTTGAGTTTTCTGAGATCTAGAACTCCACCGCCTCCGCGGACAAAGGGGACCCAGAAAATTCTTCTGCCTCTGTCATCACCGCTGGGGTGGGTTGGGCAGGTTCAGCGAAACCGATGTAAACATCGATCTCGCCAAAAGACATGATTGTGTAGGAAATCATGGCCTCCCTAGCCAGAATCCAAGTCTCGTCGAGAACGATGAGAGGGACGTCGCTGGCGTAGAGGATGCGACCGACGGTGATAGTCTCGCCGATTCCGATTCTTGCAGATTCCGCTCGGAACATAGATTCGAAGCTCACTTGCCCCGCGGTGGGCGCCAACTTTCGTTGGATTGAGGACAAGTACGCCATGAGGGGGTCCTCGAGGCGTGCGGAAGAGGGGGGTGTGAGATGTACGGAGTTCTGGGACGGTGAGCACACAAGTTTACCCAGGTTCGAATTCGCCGGCTTTGGACGGATCCTACTCCTGCTAGCAATCCAGTAATACGGCAGAGCCGGAATATGGGTTACAATGGTTTCGCCTGTGCGAGTTGAGGGTCTAAAGTATTGGGTTGTGCCCTAAAGGCTCTCCCTAGGACGGTTTATATAGATATCCGGCCTAGGGTTTACATGAGAGATATATCCGGCTACAACTAAGAGTTGGTTACAGAGTACATCTTGAACTACAAGTAACATTATGGGCCTAAGTCGGTAAGTCTTCTGGGCCTTCCCGTAGTCGGATTGGACTCCGTATTTCTCCCTGACTGGGCCGCCCGTGAAGCAAATCTCTAACCCTAAGTGGGCCACCCTGGTCAGTGAGGAACTGTGAGGATACCCGGAAAGTATATCCCCAACAACCCCCGGAGAGACGTGGGGCAATAAGTGCTCTAAGGGAGGCTAGCTCTGAACATGGGAGTACACCAGAGAAGTTTTTATTGGCTAGTAGACAGTACAATTATGTGCCATAAGAATTATAGAATTGCAAAGCTCAATGCTTCGCCTCTCTTATTCCTAAACAGAAAGAAAAAGAAGGAATGGGTGGCTTCAGGAAGCCGATTCGCAGTGAAGACACGCAACCAGCTTGACTAGCTACTTCCATGACCTTGTAGGAGGAGTGGTGGCTGTTACCTAGGCCCGGTGAAATCGGGACAACAATTCCCAGGCTATGCCGTAGGCCACCTCTTTGCCTTCCTCCAATATCATCAAGTCTATAGAAGCACGAAAGCTTTCCAATTGGGACAGCAGAGACGACAAGATATTTCGGCTGGCGTTGACGCCCTGGATAGGGGCTCGACTGGCGGTAAGCGGAGGGACTCTAGGAGGTCTTTCATTTTGGAGGTCACCAGAAGGAGGGAGGCGGAGTTTTCATCGCTAACATTTCACTCCTCGCGAAGGGCTTGCATTGCCTCCTTGACCTCCTCCCTTGCCCCATCCAACTAGGCCTTCAAGCACTGAACCCTCAGCATCGGGTCGGGGAAGGCGCTGCCCGGCAGGGAAAGCCTCTTCCTAGGAGGATGAGGGTCTTCAAGGGAAGGTTGCCTATAAAACCATGTGTCACCTAGGAGCCGCTTTCGATGGCGCGCCTCGCCAACCGGTGTAATACCTCAGACATTACGCTCTAAGCATGAGCTTTGATGAACCCAAAAGTGGATAAGGGATTCTACAGCGGAGGCCCAAGGCCACCCACATGTAGGCCCATCGAAGCGAAGCAGGGCACGGTACCGGCTGACCACCTTATCCACTTTCAAGAGCATCGAGACAAGAGCCAGCGGCGTAAGCGACAGGTAACGCGACCACGACATACACAAATGTATTCAATAGACATTAGAGTCACACCATCTAGAAACAATAGAAACAGATATATTCAACGATATACGACCAGATCCAAATATCCTAGATAGATATAATAGTTTAGGGTATCTCCTCAAACATCACACAACAGAGTATCAAGCGGAAGCGGAATACATGATACGAGTATGGATAAGAAGCAAATCGGCATAAGATGCCACAGAACTAAGCCCATCCCGCCGACAGATCTCATGGATCTCCATCCCCGAAATCTCTACAACTGATAGTCGTTGCCACCATTATCGGTCTATTCGACCCAGTAGCCTTCCTGAGAGTATACCTGTCCATCTGAACCAAATAATTATCGTGTGAGACCCTATGGGTACTCAGCAAGTCTTAATGCATCTAAAGGGGACAACTAGGGGGTGACCCAATTGCAGCGAAAGATAATATCTACAAAGTTCTATAGAGACACGCTACATATCCGCCCAACTAGAGATGGATGGACGCCCGTTAATTAATACCGAAAGTTATATAAGCAACATAAATAAGATCGCTCGCCCTCCTTCTCGCTTACCGACGAGAAGGCGGAAGAACATCCCATCAGTTGGCAATTTTATTAATCATTCCATGTGCATTATACTATTTACTAGTCATGTCTTAGTCAAATTAAAGGCGGTACTTTAGTTATACTTGTGATCGAGAAACTGTGCTCCAAGTCGTCCATAACCGCGGTCATGGCTTTCAGAAAGATTTACCCAGCAGGGGTGCACAAATAGAAATACACACATGATCAACCTCAGGAAGAACCAAATAAAACGCAACAAGGCCTCATGACAATGCATTCGCAGGATTCATAAATTATTTCAGGGGGCCACCCCACTAAGCTACCAACAACGAAGTTTGCCGACTCCGAGACGGACCCAGGGTTTGTGTCAATGGTTATAAACGCTAGGAACCCGAAAGTGTGATTGGGCTTCTCGATACCATGAAAACATTCCATGTTCCAAAATAGTACAGGTGCTCCACGCACAATCGCAAATAAAGTGATAAATCATGGCATAAGTACATGATAGTAATAAAGCCCCAAACTACTTTGTGGCCCTAAGAAATAAAGTACGAATCAAGCTCAGGCAAAGGGGGATCCATAGGGTCTCCGGTATGTGGATAGTGCGAATAATCAAGGAACAAGAATCAAGTACTCGGGGTCCTACGGGACATAAGTGAGCTTAAAGAACCAAATAGAAGATAATGCTCACCGATGCCTCTTTCCTTAGTTATCCCATTACTACTTAGGTTAAATTGTTTATGTTCCTCATTATCCAAAGACTCACACAAACCCTACACATGCAATTCTACGACTCGCATGGCTCAGTCAACTCCTGTAGTAATGGCTCATGGGATGGAGGAACAAGCTTTGGTGGGGTTTAAAAGTAAAGGCTATGCAATACATGTGATTCAATTTAATGTAATAATGACTCAATGATGCAAGAGTAAGATAGAAGCATAGGTACTATATGTATGCAAGGATGGGGAATTGTTTGTCTGGCAGTTTAGTTGCATGATTGGAAGGATCCGGGTAATACTCCCGAGGCTCCTGGTATTCTCCTTGCTTAGTGTCTATCCGGATAAAAACCAAACACACAAGTGCCGAGATAAATACATTGCACAATCGTATAAATCATATGGAACAAGCAAACAAGGTATGCCATGATGGAATGATGCACAATTGCATGGTATAACATAGGATGGCAAGGGTGAGGTGTGGAAACAAGAAATGAGCACTTTTATTAATTATCTGGTCAAGTTTTTCTTGCATAAACCATTCAAGTTTTCAAGTATTTATATGGTGCATGCTTCAATTTATATCATGGAATTCATAATCAGAACGGGATCGTCGCGCTGATCGATTTAGACATATTATTTTTAGAATTTGAAATTACGGATTGAAAGTTATGCATTTATTAAGAAAAGACATTTATTGGCATTTAAATAATTTAGAAATTTTAACTTTCTCAAAAATTATTTTGGACGGTATATTTTAATTCCGCATATTTTTCTGATTCAAAAACATACATAAAATGTTCATTTTTGAGTATCGAATTAAAAGGTATGATTTATCCTTTTGAACCATTTTCTAGATTTTCTGTTAATAGAAAAAGGTTAAATACTTTTGTCACTCGAGGCATCCTAGCCCAGGTCACAGACGCGCGGGCCAGGGCGGTGCAGATTGGGTTGCATGTGGTGTGCTGGGACTGACTAGTGGGCCTGCGGTGTCGGAAACAAAAGAAAAAAAGGGGCCCGCAGGGACTTCAACCCACGAACTCAAGATTCTGCCTGCTTCAGATCATCCTGGTGACCAACTGGGCTGGGTAGCGTTCAGTGTTATAATAGATTCTTGTGCAAACTTAAACTGGATAAACCGAAACTGAATCTGACGAACTGCCGGAGGCGTTAACTGAAGATCGTCGCCCGTTTTCTCTGTGATCGAGTGATTTTTCGAGGAGGATTCTGGCTACGACACTGCTCCGTTTTGGGCGTATAGGTACTTGAAATTATCGGGAGAAGAAACTCTACGACGTGGTGCCATCGGTTCATGCTGGTATCGACCATGTTGTGCGCAGATTTGTGAAGAACGAACGAACCGAGATCAAGTGGATCTGCTGGGACATCAATCTTGCGTTCAAGATTCCCAAGGGCTGTACTGGATGGTTTTGAACGTGCTTTAGATCATTTTGAAGAGGGGTCTAAGATCTACAACTTTTGTTCAGGTTCCATGCGCACAATAGCACCACACGGAGAGCTAGATCGTGATGAACAACTGCAAAAACTAGACGGCAAGCGCGCACCGCGGCGAGGTCGGCGGTGATGCAAGGAGATATGGTAAGGGAGAGGATGTCTGGGGGTACCAGGGGCTCACCCGCGACTGGAGTATGCATGAGGAAGAGCTCGGGGCAACGTGGATCGACGGCACAGCTGCGGTCTTGGAAGCCCTTGGTGCTCACGGACATGGCGGCGGCGGCGCTTCTCCGGTGAGCTCTAGAAGGCTGCGGTGTTCAGGTTGAAGGAGATGAGGCAAAGGGACGTGCCTGTGTGTTTGGATAAATTCTGAGCTCTCCAGATCGACGGTAGCCATGGGTAGACCAAGCTAGGGTTTACTACGCCATGGACATGGGTATGGCAAGTTTTTCATGGGGAGTATGAATGGGATGGGAGAACGAACTGGGGTGCCCAGGGCGTCTGGATCTCGATCCAGTTCTGGTGGTGGTTGAGGACTTAAAGGGAGAGAAGGAGAGAGCACATATGTGTGGTTTTCTTTTTGCAGAAGGTGAGGAGTGCATCGGGTGGCTTCTCTCTTTATCTCCTCTTGTTGCTTTGCTTAAAAAGGGAAAGGGAGGGGGACCAGAGGAGGAGGATGACCTGGTTGCTTCTTGCAAAGCAAGAAAGGTGAGAGGGGGAAGGGTAAAGGGGTGATGGCTTAGTTGTCACTAGGGCACATGGGAGGCCTCGGTTTATAATGTGGTTTTAGGTGGAGAGTGATGTTGATTAGGTTAGAGGATATATATTGGATTACTCCAATTTTGCAACCTTATATGATTTAAAAATACACAACACCAAAACAAAATACAAGGAGGGATAGAAGATGAAGTGGTTTAAGTTGCATGTGCCATGCATGTGCACATTAGTGCATGCACGTGTTGACACTAATGGTGAAAACCATTTTGGTCCATACATGGGAGTAAGAAGATGCAAAAGAACAACATATCAATAATACCAAGGTTTAGAGAAAGGACAAAAACACATGGCTTGAGCTAGATTGTCTTCTACTACTACATAGCATGCAAATTTGGCCATGTAGGCTTCCATGACAAATATTGTGAAGACAATATGAGACCACATATGGAAGCATGTAGACAAAGAAAGGACCCATACCATTATTTATGAGCTAGAATCAAATACCAAAGAAAAAGCATTTTCTCACATATAACTAGTATGGTAGATATGGTGGAAGGAAACAAAGGAAGGTGTCAATTTGGATGGTGTAATTTTAATAGATATCACCCCAACTCAACTTGGGCATCAAGAATTATATCAAGAACTAAATACAATATATCAAGAGGAAAATACAATAAATAAGAATATGAATGCATATGTAATAAGAACCAAATGAAGCAGTTTTATATGATGCTCAAATGCAAGGTGGCATGATGACATGAGCATGATATAATGATGATGCAAAGATAAACATGTAGGAAGTAGCAATATATAGACTAGGAAAGTAGCATTACCATTGTTAGACAATTGTGATCCTACAACTCTCCCCCACTAAAAAGGAATCTTGCCCCGAGATTCCTAGGAAAAAGAAAAGGCATAAGGAAAAGCGGGTGTTCGGAACGAAGGTGATTTACATAGGTACGACTACTCGGATGCTTATGATTTGCTACCCTATACTGGGTAAAAGGCTTACGACCCATAAATATTTCAGATGATAGCCCAAGGAAGCAGTCAACAAAGACTTTAATTGTATTAGGAAAGAGTCTCTGAACCACCAATGTGTTGGTATTGTAATTACGCATATGTAAAACCTATCTGCATACAGCTTTGAGACCCGGTCTATTATATATAGGACAGGAGAAGCCCAAGCGAGGGTACCAAAAACTCCTAGGCAACTTGTAATAGTGCAATTTCCAAATATTCAGGTCACTTTGACTCCATTGTTTTCCTGACATCCGACGAAATCCCCACTGTTATCTTTTCCGCAAAACCCTAAGTCCTTCACCATGGACACTGCTGAGGTTACCCCTCGTAAATTGGCGCCATCTGTGGGAAACCTGAATGCTGGAACCATGGATTCGGTGGACCGCTCTCCACCAACCATCAACCCAAAAAAGCAGATCCACACCCGCCCACCCCTGTATTGGTACCCACTAATTTTAACAGCGGATCCGATCTAATCATCAGAAGCTTCCACTTCCAAGTAGAAGACCCACAAGAATCGCACCCTTCGGCCCTGATCACATCAAAACCATCGGTGAAAAAACCTACGCCTACGACAATACCTGCATCATCCGTTGGATCCTCCATGGACGTCACGACACAGATCAAAGCAGGCGAAGAAAACGAGCAAATCAAGACGGATCTGGGGGACCTTTATGGTCTTTACGACAATCTCTCCTTTGGATTAGATCCACAACTAACCCCACCATGCAAAGAAAGCCTGACGAATACTAGACCCGAAGAAAGCAGTGAAAGCATCGATTTCGGAATTCGGATGGCAGAAATCTACCTAGAACAAAAACTGATGGACTTCACAGGTTCACCCGACAGTGTCTCCCTTGGTTTAGACGATGATGTCACCACTCCATATATCACTTAGCACCAAGTATGCGTGATCATCGGAGACGCCTCGACCCAGCAAGACTCCAACGGTAACCCAATTTTTAACCTGATGATATTCTTTCAAGCCACAATGCAGGAAGTCACAGAAATGAAGGAAGCTAGGGAAACGGGGGAGACCCAACAGTAAACCGTGTAAATCGAGAAGAAGAACCACGCAGAGGCGAGAGGCAAACTCTCAGCTTACCAACCAGCGCACGGCAAAAAGCAAGGGCAGCGATTTCGAGTGTGGTTCCAATGACAACGGATGCCACTCACGAAGATCTATTAGCATACCAATATTTACTCCATCACAAGAAGAGATACCTACTAAAGATGCAAAGGTAACTCGACGAAAGGAAAAGATTAGCCGACGAATCTAGCCTACGGCGGGCGTAGTTAAGCTCCACTCGAGGATCAAGGAGCATAACAGGAGGAGCATCACCAAGGAGAGGAACATCTCGGTTGCGGAATATCCTCGAAGCAGGGAGGAGCGGACTAATCCAAGACCTTGATCTATCATTCATGTCAATAGACCAGGCTGGAAACATCAAGACGAAAACAGCCAATGCACCCATTGCGGCCGCATAAACATATCTAATCACAACTCAGCCCGCACCCGACGATCCTCGCGTGGCCGTCCACCGCTCCACCCTGATGAATCTTGGCATGGTACGAGCATCTCTCGTGCAAGAAGAGCAAGGAACCATGCCGCAACTCGGCAGATCCCTACGCCATCATAGTAGCCCTCGGCAAGGAGGTCATACCCGACGATCACGATCACCACATCGGGTCCACTTTTTAGAATCAGAGCCGCGGAACGATGCAAGAAACGATATCACACAGCGAAGGATCGACCGATCTAGAGAAGAGCATAGCACCCGAACATACCATGACGGCAAAAGCGAGGAAGAGCAGGAACTATGAGGAGCTAGTTTCTTTACCCGATGGGTTTGCAAGACTGGTACCAAAAGACTTTAAATTACCTCAAGATCATCAAAAGTACGACGGTCTCCGAAAACCCGAAGCTTGGCTGATAGATTATCTAGCAACCATCAAATTACAAGACGGCTCCAAAGCTACTACAATGCAAATCTTACAGCTACACCTAACAGGCATGGCACGTTCCTAGCTAAGGCAACTACCTGAAGATTTTATCAGCAGTTGGAACGATCTTGAGGACAAATTTATCAGGAACTTCTAGTCCACATTCAAACGACCCGTGTCTTTGGAGCAATTGTGGGCCTACAAGAAAAAGCCAGGAGAATCAATACGGGCTTTCGTCCAATGGTGTAACATCACTAAAAATTCAGCTGAAGCCATATCCGATGAAAGAGTAATCGACGCCTTCAACGATGGAATTCATCGGTGGGAGTTTATTGAAGAACTAGGACGAACCAAGCCAAAGACAATTTCGCAGCTGATGGACATAACCAATCGTTGGGTTGATGGAGAGGACGCAGTACACAACAAAAGAGCCCGTTCACTTGAAGAAGGTCGGGATAGGCGCAATAATGATCGAATACGACGAACTAACGATGGGTACAATACACCAAGTTACGTTGCAGCCAGTTTCTTTGGAGGGAACAACCGACAAAGCAGCGATTACAAAAACAGATAGCGTGGTAACATGGACAACATCGATGGAGGCCAGTCGCAACAAAGATACCAGCTGATGAATCGAGACCCACCTATGTCAGCAGGACAAATGTTGGAAGGACCCTGTGATATGCACTTCTATGTCGACTCGACAGGGAAAAGGCGATCAAATCACCTCCTAAAAGACTGCCGAACATTCTTAAAAATTACCTATGCAATGCAAGAGCAACTGAAGCAGTAAACCGAGGTTACGTTACCACGCCTGCCGCTTTGGCTATTGGTACGCCACCGCCACCATAGGGGCACCCGCTAGCAGGACTGCCGCAAAACAAAACACATCAAGACGACGAATACCCCAGGTCAAAAGGAGCAATGTCAATGATCCAGAAGGGATGGCCGTCCAACAGAACACAGAAGTTGATCACTAGGCAAGTAAACATGGCAATAACAAAGCCACCTCCTACACCTGACTATCTCCATTGGTCAGAACAAGAAATTACCTTTAGAAGAGCTGGTCATCCAGTACGGGTCCCCTGACCAGGACAGTCAGCTCTAATAGTAGAAGCACAAATCGGCAGATTCGACATGAGCAAGGTTTTCTTGGATGCAGGAAGCAGCATCAACCTGATCTACGCCAAAACTCTACGGGCTATGAATTGGTTGAAGGGTTCTGCAGCAGAAAACAAAAAATTCCTACAATGGAACCTCCTAAACTGCCCAAGATCTATCTATGTAGTAATGCGGTAATGGCCGAGCGTATAGAATACATACCCTTGTAGACCGTACGTGGTTAACGTTCCCAGGGGAACGTGGTTGAAGTTGTCGAACCCGTAGCTGACCTCAAGGTCACGAAGCTCCTCGGAGCTCACCCCTTGCTCCTTCATCATGCAGCAGCTCCGGCTCACGATGTCCAAGGTGCCTCAAGTGAGGCCCCTCATGGTTTCATACACATACAGTGAACGATGACGACCTCCGACTCCTTGATCCCTGCTAGGAGTGCAGAAGTAGAGCTCCGGCTTAGAATCCCTATAGCGCAACAGTGTGCTGCAGGTGCGGTGTGTCTTGCATGGACAATCCTTACTCGGGACCATGCCAATGCATGGAGACGAGTGAGAGGGAAGGATAAAGTCAACCAAAGGACTTCTCCAAATATTGGTGTGTCAAATCCCACCCATGGGTACCCCTTTACATAGGGGAGGGGCCGTGCCCTTCCCATTGGGTTAGCCATCTGGGACTAAAGGAGACTAGAAAAAGGCAAAAGGAAAAACCTTAGCCGGCTAGGCTGGCTAGCCACATTCGGCCCAGCAGCTAGCAGCAGCTGGGGTAGCCTGTGGCAGTAGCCGACGCGACTGGCCCGTCGCGCCCACTCCGCGGCCCAGTAGCGGGACCTGCTCGGGATGGAGCCTTCCTGGCCGGGTGGGTCTGGCAGCGGCCCAGCCGCCTCAGCGTCCCGCCAGGGACTCCAGCCCGCTATGCCACCCGAGTGGGCCGGCATTCGCCGTGGCCTGCCTGGCTGGCTGGCTCCCCCGCGCGCCCGCGTGGGCCGGGGTCGAGCTGGCCGGCCCGACGGCCGTTTGGCTGCCACCCTCCCCCGCATGGTGGCTAGTATTCGCCGCCCGTGGGCCTAAACTGATTTATCCTTTTCTATTTTTCTACAGCTTTTCTCCTAGGCCATTTTCCTCTGAGGTTTTGGCCTAATATGAAAGATGCTTTTATAAATCTTAATTTAAATATTATTTATAATATATTAATTCATAATTAACATATAATAAATGTATATTTAAATTCCCATTTATCCGAAAACAATTTTTCGGTCTTTTCCTTTATTCCTTTCTCCAAACAACTTCGGATCTCTCCGCGGAACAATTCCGGCTTTCTCTTTCTCTACTATGATTCCATCTTACGAAGGATAACTAGCTCATCATACCCTTAAGTGTATTTCCCCATGGCTCGGGAATGGCACAGACATGATCTCCATCAATGATCAATAACGGGACCAGGATGCCCATAATGACCCCTGTGCATTCCACGATGATAATGTCGTTTGAACCGTACATAGTCGTTTCCCATTCCCTTTGCCACTTGATACCTAGTTCATCTGAGATTTGATCTACGGTATCCACATACCTTCGTTCGATCTCGTTACTGATGAACTTGTTTTCTCGTTTCCGTGTCGTTGCATTCCATGACCCAGTCACACGCTTGCAAGCTTCATTAATGCAGTGTCACCGAGATGGCCATAAATGTATCTGTCTGTTACATGGATGGGAAAATCTTGGTCTTGATATGTACTCCTCTACATGCCCCTTTGGGAAACCCGAGTGGCACCTTTTCGAACACCCAATCACGGTATGATACTTGATAACCATCTAAGATCCCTCTAGAACGGTGATTTGCATTACCTCACAGTCTAAGGATCAGGTCGCGAGGTTTCCTTAGTTTATCATTAATGGTGAACTTTGTAACTAGATCTCATTAAGATACAACTGGTTGGGTTGTTTGTCTATCACATCATTCAACTAATGATGTGACCTCATTGTCAATTGGCCTAAATGCCCATCATCTCGAAACTCTAGATCATCCTCATGACCAATGACCTAGCTCCCTAGAGGAAACTAGAGACTTGGTTTGTTTACATACCACACGTGTATTAACGTTTCGTATTAATACAGTTATAACACAACATGAAACTATTACGAACTAATTAAGATATGATAATAAAAACCTATTTATTATTTGCCTCTAGGGCATATCTCCTTCATTGGTCCATGACACATCTAGTATCTACAGACACAACTTTCCATGTGATAGGTGCAGGAAAAGACAAAATTCCATTGGGCAAAGTCCACCTCGACGTAGTCTTCGGATCAAAGAATAACTTCAGACGCGACAAGCTAGAGTTCGAAGTCATGGATTGGCCATCTTAGTACCACGCGATCCTGGGACGACCAGCTTTCGCTAGGTTCATGGCAGTCTCTCACTACGCATATCTGGTGCTAAAAATGCCAGCCCCCAATGGGGTCATTACAGTAAAACGAAGCTTCAGTCGCTCGGACAGCTGCGATCGGGAATTCAAAAAAATATCAGAATCTTTCGAGATGGAGACAAAACTTGGAGAGCTGAAAATAACAGACGAGGAATCACTACACAAAGGGCACACCCACAACAAGAAAACATTGGAAGAGCAAGCGCACAATGGTCCCGCAAAAGGAACCTATGCGGCCTCCACTATAGGTCCCGCATAGGAAGGCCCACTCATCGAAAAGACGAGAGCACCACACATACCAACACGGAGCATGATGAAGAATCCCAAGAACAGAAGGCGAAGTTCTTAAAGAAAAATTTCACTTTGACGCACTTTATATTTAATCAAGGCCAATGCCAGGCAATCACGCCCTCGCAATGTATTTCCATTTATGCTGATCAATGAATAAAGAAAGTATTTCACGAGATAAAAATTTCTATGGCACACGAAAGCATTTATGCAAATGAACATTAGTTCGTCGGGTCCTCAACAAAAGAATACAGCCTACAATCAAAATCTCGTATAAAACATATGACCTTTTTGACAAATATAAGAAAGATATATACAGTATTTCTTCTATGAAGTACAAGGCTGCACAAGCAAGCAGTCAGATAGCAAAACTAACAAAGAATTCTTCATCTGCCTCTAAGCATCTACAAAAAATCCTAATGGCGGGTCTACGAGCATCTGCGTAATGAGGCGCCATATAAACAGGGACATCATCGAAAGGGGGGCAGCCCCGAAGATACAACATCCATGTCCAGCGTCAGATGATGCGCATGTACCCAAGAAAGCGCGAGCTTGGCACCCGCCACAAGGTGAAGCTTCACGAAATAATGAATTCGTTCACCTTGTTGAAACTTTGCAAGCAAATCCGCCAAGGTCTGAGGCTGAGGATCCCGAGGAAACAAGGCATTATAAAGAAAGGCCAGTGATCTGCGGAAGCACTCGACAAACTGCTCCAACTCTGATAGGCGTTCCTGAAGCAACGCCATAGCATAAGCACGACGATGATCGGTCCAAAAATCTGTCTCAGAAGTTCGGGAGGCAAACACAATAGCTTGCATTCGGTTGCGCAGGCATTAGGTTTCCTCCCTCTCGCACAATTGGGTGCCTACAAAACGGGGAGAAAACGTTGATTTCCCAAAAAAACCAGAAGGAGCAGTAGGAAAAAGGAGAAGATGACTTACACAACAGCTTCTCACTTGCCCTGGAAATTTCTTCCAAGAAAAAAGCTTCACGATCGAGGACCTGGTGTGTCTTAGATTGGGCAACATCCACCATTGACTGAAAAACCTGAAGTTTCATTTTAGGTCTTTTCATGTGTTCAATTATTTAGCATACAATGGCGGATCCACCACACACACAATGGATGTATTGGTTGCGCCCACTACGGATGAAGATGGAATTGCATCCGACAATTGAGCGGACCTAGAAGGAGCCGAAGGTTCATTCAAAATATGTCAAGACACGAAAGATATGAAACGTTCAACATACAAAAACAAACTCATACACATATATTCAACAATTGCTTTCTTTTTAAAAGGAAGCAAAAGACAGCTAGATAAGTTAAAGGTTCATTACACTGACGGCAAGGGGGACACAATAAAACTACAAAACAAAGCCTATGAAGACGTTTTCTCCAAAGACAAAGTAGCACTAGCTATAGGAGCAATAGGAGAAATCGAAGAAGGAGCGCCCGTCGTAGAAGGGGCAACCAACTTCTCTGAGCCTGAGCCTAAGCCTAAAAGCAGTCGAGAATACTTTCTAGCCCTCTTCACATAAGGCTTTAGGTCAACTTCTTGGTCATTGGAAGTGACTGGGACAAAGGAGCTAACCTTCTCCCAGTCGACCTTCGCGCCGTGCACCGTCGAGAGTGCCATTGAAGTCTCGGCACCACTCTTCGACTGCATCAAGCTATAACCAACAAGGGGGCTGGGGTCGACACCGAAGACATTGACAAGGTCATTCAAGTTATTCGGCACCTCCTTGGTTGGAATTTTTTTGGTGTGAAGGCTTTTGAAGGCACGGCGGGAGCGGACAAGTAGGTTGCGCCCACGAACACTGTTGGCCTCCAAGGTGCTAACAGCACCCGACAAAGGATTAACCTTTTTGCCTTCATGGAGCGTCAGATTCTGGCCAGTCAATTCTGAAAATAAAAAAGGAAAAGATTGATGATCAAAGAAAAGAAATGAAATAAAGCCACATAAGACAAAAAAACTTATGGGTCAGAGACGCATTAAGGGCATCCAGGCGCTCCCGAACATTTTCATCTCGAATAGCGGCTTGCTTGGCCACTTCTTTGACATCAGTTTTGTTTTCTACTTGGCCTCCTCCAAAGCCTCCTCAGTAGCCCAAAGTTCGACCTCCAGATCATCGGCATAATTCATCGCCTTGTCGCGAATAACTCCGAATTCCTTTGCAGCAGCTGCGCAAATAAATCATGAAAAGTGGGGAAGAAAAACTCACAAAGAAATCCCGAAGATGAATAGGACATACCCTTCTGTTCTTCGGCTTCATCGCAAATTTTTATAAAACGAGAGGCCATGACAACCATCTCGCGCATCAAAAGCTGAAGAAGAACATCACAGCAAGGTATATCAGGAAAAATAAAATGAAGCTACTGGTAGAAAAATTCTGAAATATAGAATGGCTTACATCTTTCATATCCACATCAATAGGATTTTCAGATATTGCCACACCTTTACCAGCCGTTTTCTTACTTTTTTGTGGCGGCGTCCTTGACGAGGTGGCAACGTCTTTCTAGATAATCTTCTCCACAGAAGACACGAGCTTTTCCTTCGGCTCCGTCAAGGACGGAGGAGATCTTTTTGTAGAACAGGCAACAGACGTACAAAGAGGAGACGCGGGAGGATATTCATCATCATCACTGCAAAAGGAAAAAAACCAAACAATTTTGAAAATCATTAGCAATAGAACTAATCGATAAAGCAGTAAAGAAGCAGTACAACACTTACAAAGATACATCCTGTGCAAAGCGGAACAAGTTCATCTAGGAAGGAGCAGCCGAGACTAGAGCAGCATCAAAGGGTTTGGAAGCAGTTGAGGCATCCGAGTCTTCACCCTTTTCTACAGCGTAAGAGCGCTTCCTCTTATCACCAGCATGCTCCACGCGAAAATCCCCAGAGCGAGCCGACAGAAGGGATTGCATCTTTGATGAAGAATCAGAAGCAGAAACATTCATCTCCTCATCCGCTGCAGTCCCAGTCATAGGGAGATCGTCGGATGGGGAAGAATGGATAGGGGGCTCACAGCTTCCAGGGAGAGGAGGAAGTGAGCTCAAGTGATCAAAGTCCTACACAAACAGAAGACATGAAAAAAGCGCCAGTCATTGATAGAGTAAAAATTCATTCACAAATAAAAGAGAAGAAAGATGGATGCAAAGGAAATTTACCTCATGGAGATGGTTTTTCTTGCCATAAGGCTCCACAAGACAGTTGGAAGGAACCAGGATTTTCTTGGTAAGGGTGGTGAAGTTTTGAACCCTCTTTTCATACACCTTGAGGGTAGGGTCTTCCGATGAAATCCTCATCGGATCCTTCTTCCCGGTATACGCCCACATGCCAGAAGGCCGAGCCTAAAGTGCTTGGACGCGGATCCACAAAAAATATGCCAGAATCTGAAGACCTGACAATTCCTTACCATCTTCGTGCCACAATTTCGAAATGCGATCAATATAGGGCTGGATTTCCACCATTTCTTCGACAGAAGGACATTGATCCCGGGACTCAAGTTTGTGGCAAGTTTTTTTAGGATCAAAGGGGGCTAAATCGAAAGACTGGCCTTTGAGTGGTTGATCCTTGATATAAAACCACTTGGACTTCTAGCCTTGGACAGAATCAGTGATCTTAAAATCAAAATAGTCTATGTCGCAGCGAACAGAGAAAATGGCACCACCAACGTCATGGACAATGGTGTCAGTGGTGTTATGGAGAACATAAAAGAAATGCTTCCACAGGCCCCAATGGGAATGAATCTCAAGAAAGCACTCATAGAGACTGACGAAACAAACAACATGGAGGATAGAGTTTGGCGTGAGCTGATACAGCTGCACACCATAGACAAAAAGAAGACCACGAAGAAATTTGTGGACAGGAAGAGAAAGGCCACGAAGAAAAAAAGAAAGAAACATTACCCTCTCGCCGGGCTCGGGGATGGGAGTAGCTTAATCTTCAGGGATCTTGAAGGTACCCTCCTCCAGATGGCCGGAGTTCCACGCCTCATGGAGATCCCGCACCGTACACTTGGAAGGAGCCCATTCGACGACCCTCTTCCTGGTGGCATTCACGGCTGCAATGGAAGTCCCTGCCTTACTTTTTCCCATGGCGGCAAAAAAAACACGAGCACAAAGCAGAAGTTTGCAAGGGGGCAAGAGCACAAGGAAGAAGATGGAGCAAAGGAAGGTGAGGTAAAACAGTAAAACTAATCTCCTTCCCCTTATAAAGAGCAAAGGTATGAAGTTCGGACCGTTCGATGCAAAATCAAACTGATAGAAGATCACATGATGGTGACACGTGTTAAAGATATTCTATAAAGGAAAAAATCTAAAGAACTTATTGCCGCGATAAAACAGGAGGACAGCGCGTGACGCCTCGATCTTCGCACAGAGAGGGGATGTGTAGTCGAAAAACTCTGCGGAATACGCTATCACGCGTCATCATTACTGCCGCATGGTCCCACGTTCGAAACATCCCGTCAGGACATACCTTCTGGAAATCAACAGCATAAAATAAGTCATTACTGACGTCACAGCAAAGACATTGTAGAAATTGCGGCTCCCTATAAGAGATATCACCCGAAGAAATTAAAATTGGAGTCGAAGTAAATTCCTCCAGGAAAAGATTTGAGACTACAAACGAATATAAAATATTATGACTGTAGCCTAAGGGGCTACTCCTATCGGTAGCACTGGTCGTGCACCCGACAAAATCTACAGAAACGCTGGCGCCATAAATCCAAGTTTTTGAGCCTATGTTTTGATACATACATCCGAACATAGCCTAAGGTCTACTCCTATTAGGAGCACGGGCGCGCATCTCATAAAGAAAGACAAATAAAAATTCTTCAATAGATACTCCTATCAAGAGCAATTCCAGAAAAAACAAAAAGTTCTTTAGCCACCAAAAAACCAAAAATCTCGGATCGTGCTCAAACGCGACAAAAATCCGAATGCCATGTTCAAAAACATGAAGGTAAGACCCCAGGATTCGTCCTATGTGGCCTGGTAATCGCACAAGAATGCACTCTGCCAGTAATTTTTTTGTATCAACGATACGATGGAAAATCCTGACGAACGTGTTGGGTACTCAATAAAATAGAAGCTGTAATTTAGTATTTGATAAGACCTCAGCGGCCCGAACTGAATTACGCCAATAGTAAATTCCGAGTTCCGGCCTGGGACTTGAATTTGATTTAGGATAACCTTGTTTTTTTCCAGGAACAATTAACTGATTCTCGATCCGTCGGAAGCATCAGACTCGCTGTATCAAATCCCTATGAAAAATAAAAATAAAGAAATATAAATAAAGGAAAAGAAGGGACAGGAAACTTTGAGACTCAACCTGAAACTGCGGTTCAAGTAGAGTCTCGGGGGCTACTGACATAGGTACGACTACACGGATGCTTATGATTTGCTACCCTATACGGGGTAAAAGGCTTAAGGCCCATAAAGATTTTAGATGATAGTCCAAGGAAGCAGCCGGTAAATACTTTAATTGTATTAGGAAAGAGTCTCTGAACTGACAATGTATTGGTATTGTAATCACGCGTATGTAAAACCTATCCGCATACAGCTTTGAGACCCGACCTATTATATATAGGACGGGAGAAGCCCAAGAAAGGGTACCGAAAACTCCCAGGCAACTTGTAATAGTGCGATTTCCAAATATTCAGGCGACTTTGACTCCATTGTTTTCCTGACATCCGACAAAATCCCCAGCGTTCTGTTTTTCGCGAAACCCTAAGTCCTTCACCATGGACACTACCGAGGTTACCCCTCGTTAGTGATCCTCATGTTCCCAAGATGATGAGCAACAGAAATGGTGCGACCACTGCACCTTGCAAAGCTTGCTAGACTTTTTGCGAGTCTTGCATTTTGCTTCTTGGAAACAAAGGACTTGAAGAACCTGGAGGATTGTCTGAGACGAGCAAGATAGGATGAACATAGCTCCGGTGCTCTCGAGGAACATGATAAAAGAACAGAAATACTTATTGAAACAATTTTGAAAAGATGATGTATCAAGGCGAGAAAGGAAAACACATGGTTCGGATTAAAGATCAACAGATGCATGTGAATATGATTGTTTATTATCGCCAGAAGAAAAGAGCGACTTTGGATAAGTTGTCAACCACTATGAAAATAGCGTTGTTTCTTCCCTTAGATTTAAGAAATGAAGTTTGGAGAAACAATATTGCCTTGAAACAATTGAATTCCTCGATACCACAGAAAAGATTTGGGTTAGGAGTTCTCGGGTTAGATTCTTCTTGCACCGGTACGGACCAAAGCATCACGCAATCGAGGGGTGTGGATTCATCTTCAAGAGAAAGAGTGCCACGAGTTTAAGGAGGACTCCTGAAAAGGATGTTGAAGATCTAGAGTGATTGCAGAGATGCTTATTACTTTACTTAACCACGAGGTTAATGCAATAGATTTGCGATTGATGGCATCAACCATAATTGGTTTTACCAAGAGAAAATAATTTGACAAATGAAGTTAGATATATCTTCCATCTGTCTTGATTGACGTTGTTGAACTCCGGTGGCATGAAGAGAATGGAGAAGATTTTGCATTTGCTTCCACCAGATCATTGAAGATTTTGCTCCATCTTGAAATAGACGAGACCACCGACAAGAGATTATTGATTACATTCTTGAGAGAACACTCTAGAAAAACAAGGACGGAAGTGAAAGTATCAAGAGATAAAGGCCACTTCTAACTTCCATGGAATGAGTAAAATCGCATTAATCCACCAATTCAATGTACAAGAGCGAATGATAAGAGTAGTAGGATGGGGATCAGTCCATTACGCACCCAAAGCATTACTCTGTACATGAATAGGACATTGTGCAACCCAACTCTCTGAATTTAGACCAAAGATCTTGACAAGTAGAAATCATGAAGCTTCGTAAGAAAACAAGGGTGTGAGGAAAACACTTCGTCGGATCCAATCTGATAAAGATGATGATGTTGTCATGTCAAAGTTCCCAAACCACCGAAAAATATATGAAGGAGGATCACGAAGATAGAAGAAAGATTCAACAGACAGATTAAGAATAGCAACCCAAAACTTGAATAGAAGAATTACGAAAGATCTAGAAAGTCTTCGCGACAATCAGCGGGTTAAAGATAGAAGATAAAGCTAGAGAGTTCAAAAGATTTCTTTGCAAGCAGAAGACCAATGAGGTTTCTTGTCCTTCTTAAGAAGATTCGAGAGAGATTTAGCACTCTTGAGGAAAACTTCAGCCGAACGACGATGATAACTTGCCCAAACAAGGAAAATCTCTAGATTTGGTTGAAGGTAGAGGATGGAATTAACAATTGACTTGATGATTCCAGAATTGTAGCAATGTCTTTAGCAGAAAGGTGTGTCCGAGATAGATGACTTCAAGAACCTAGGATTCATACTTTGAGAACCCTGCACACGGGCGGTGTTCACGAAGCTTGAGAGAAAAGGAAAATGTTCTTCATGTTCTTCCATTGGCATAGGATAGGAAAGCATATCTTCAAGATATACTAGCACGAATTATCGAGATATTCCAAGAATACTAAGCTGAAGAAGCGGAAGAAACGAACAATTTCCTCGAAAAACTTTCTGATTCCAACACTCTTTGAAAGATCAACATTAAGAGCAAGGATCTATGTTGGAAGCAAAGCATTGGATGAATATATTATCTGGCCCTCCGGATAATAGAATAGATGTCAAGATGTCCGCATAGTTGATCGGATCACCAGTTGAAAGGATAAGGATATCTGAGATAAAGAAGCGATGGTAACTCATACATTTAAGCAAGGCTATCAGATATGAAAGGATGAGATTCTCCTATATGAAAGAGAACCTTGCAGATATGTAGTTCAAAAAGGATATGAAGCACGACATCTGGATAAAAATCCCACATAAGTGCATTAAGAAATCTTCGGATTGCCAAAAATACTTCAATGTGATATAGAATTGATCACGGTCCAACTAAAATTCACAAGAGATAACCACAATCATTCAAAGAATTAGATTGAATAGAATTAACCATATTCCACTCATTATAAGCGCCATATAGCAATACTGAGAACCGAATTACAATCACAGGCATCGGACCGATGCAAGTTATGCATTTAGCCCAAAAGAATTGAAGATGAAGTAAAAAATTCAGATGGAAGCGCAGGTAGCCAAAGATCGAGTTAACATGAACATGCCAACAAAAAGAGGATATATAGCATATCACACATGACTGAAAAAGAGTATGGAAGCACATATATATCAAATAAGAAATTTCCGCATTTTTCAGCAATAAAATACCAACGAAATGCACAAAACCACTTAACGGATAGAGATTAGCAACTCCACATTCTGTGAAACATGCATGAAGGAAGGACACCCTTAACAAGATCGTGTCGGTTAACAAGGAGTCGGATAGATCACGTGGGTTTACAAATAAGCATGTCGGTATGGAATGTACCAACAGTTGATAACCAAAGGCAAATTGCGACAACACGGTTGGATGCAACAGCTAGCCAAAGAATTAGATAGACATCCTATGGTACTACGGAAACCCCAACACGTGAATCCTAGTTTGAATTTTAAAAGAGGATAGACAAATGTTACACTTCCTTACCAGAAAAGGGTGGGTGGTTGGGTAAGAAGGAAAATGGAAGGAATCCTACTCTCATGTTTAGTTTATTCCTAGTATACATAGCTACCAAAATATTTTCTATACTGACAACGACCATCCTGGCAGAGACCCTGAAGGACGGAATGGCTCTAATACCAATTGTAATACCTCGGACATTACGCTCTAAGCACGAGCCTGGATGAACCCAAAAGTGGACAAGGGATTCTATCATGGAGGCCCAAGGCCACCCACGTGTAGGCCCGTCGAAGCGAAGTAGGGTATGGTACCTGTCAATGACTGTAAATGATTGGGAACCCGGAAGTGTGACTGGGCTTGTCGATACCGTGAAAACATTCCACGTTCCAAAACAGTATAAGTGCTCCACACACAATCATAGATGAAGCGGTAAAGCATGGCATAAGTACATGATAGTAATAAAGCCCCGAACTACTTTGTGGCCCCAAGAAATAAAGTTCGAATCAAGCTCAGGCAAAGAGGGATCCATAGGGTCTCCTGTATGTGGATAGTGCGAATAGTCAAGGAAAAAGAATCAAGTACTCGGGGTCCTACGGGACATAAGTGAGCTTAAAGAACCAAATAGCAGATAATGCTCACTGATGCCTCTTTCCTTTGTTATCCCATTACTACTTAGGTTAACTTGTTTCTGTTCCTCATTATCTAAAGACTCACACAAACCCTACACATGCAATTCTACGACTCGCATGGCTCAATCAACTCATGTAGTAATGCCTCATGGGATGGAGGAACAAGCTTCAATGGGGTTTAAAAGTAAAGGCTATGCAATACTTGGGATTCAATTTAATGCAATCGCGACTCAATGATGCAAGAGTAAGATAGAAGCATAGGTACTATATGTATGCAAGCATGGGGAATTGATTGCCTAGAAGTTCAGTTACATGATAGGAAGGATCCAGGTAATACTCCTGAGGTTCCTAGTATTCTCCTTGCTTAGTGACTATCCGGATAAAAACCAAACACACAAGGGCCGAGATAAATACATTGCACAATCATATAAATCATATGCAACAAGCAACTAAGGTATTCCATGATAGAATGATGCACAATTGCATGGTATAACATAGCATGGCAAGGGTGAGGTGTGGAAACAAGAAATGGGCACTTTTATTAATTATTTGGTCAAGCTTTTGTTGCATAAACCATTCAGGTGTTTAAGTATTTACATGATGCATGCTTCAATTCATATCATGGAATGCATAATCAGAATGGGCTCGTCGCGCTGATCGATTTAGACATATTAATTGCGGATTTAAAGTTATGCATTTATTAAGAAAAGACATTTATTGGCATTTAAATAATTTCAAATTTTTAACTCGCTCAAAAATTATTTTGGATGGCATATTCGAATTCCTCACATTTTTCTGATTCAAAAACATATATAAAACATTCAATTTTGAGTATCCAATTAAAAGGTATGATTTATCTTTTTAAACCCTTTTCTGGATTTTTTGTTAATAGAATACTGTTAAATACTTTTGTCACTGAAGGCATTCTAGCCACAGCTCACTGATGTGCGGGCCAGGGCGGTGCAGCTTGGGTTGCAGGTGGTGTGCTAGGACTGACCAGTGGGCATGCGGTGTCGGAAACAAAAGAAAAAAGGGGCCCGCAGGGACTTCAACCCACGAACTCAGGCTTCTGCCTGCTTTAGATCATCCTGGTGACCATTTGGGCTGGGTAGCGTTCAGTGTTATAGCATATTCTTGTGCAAACTTAAACTAGATGAACCGAAACAAAATCTGACGAACTGCCGGAGGCGTTAACTGAAGATCGTCACCCGTTTTCTGTGTGATCGAGTGATTTTTCGAGGAGGATTTCGACTGCGACACTGCTCCGTTTTGGGCGTATAGGTACTCAAAATGATCGAGAGAACAAACTCTACGACGTGGTGCCATAGGTTCGTGTTGGGATGGACAAAGTTATGTGCAGCTTTGTGAAGAACGAACGAACCGAGATCAATTGGATCTGCTGGGACATCAATCTTGTGTTTAGGATTCCCAGGGATGTACTAGATGGTTTTGAACGTGCTTTAGATCATTTTGAAGAGGGGTCTGAGATCTAAAACTTTTGTTCAGGTACCGTGCATAGAATTGTTAGGAATCTAGGCATTTTTCCGATTATATTAATCCAGAAATAAATCATGAACATGATGTGGACACCTGATACTTAATGATGTAATCATGCAGTACTAGGCAAATCGTAGAGACATCTACAGAAATCACTAGTACTATGCACATCGAAATTAGCAGAAGAGGGATAAGCATGTAGTACCCTCCAGTAGGCCAATTGGCCGAAGCAGCAGCGGTCGCGGCAGCAGAAGCGGTAGCCTCGTCGGCTGTCCTGTTCTCAGTGGCAGCCGGATCACCAATGGTAGCCATGGCGATGAAGAAAGCGTTGATGTAGTGGAAGCAGTCGAAGATTGGCGAGCAGTCGCGTAGGAGATGCTCCCCAAAAACCTAATCGCCCCTATCCTGTACAGGATCTTGAGAGGGCGTGGTTTCGGAGGCCTGCTCACCCGTCAGCCGTGTACGCAGCGGACGGGGTGGGATCATCGGAGGCAGCAGCAGTGAGAGGAACGACAAGGGGCGGAGGCAGATGGTTCTGTTCTCCCGGAGAGGACGACCCTCCATATATAGGCACACGCCAGGACGGTTCAACGGAAAGAAACGCCCGCAATGAAAGACTGAAACGCCTTTAATAAAGTACTAGTAACGCCAGCACTTAAGACAAAACATTAACCCCAGCACTTAAGACAAAACGTTTAAGACTCATTAGCATTTTAGTTACAACCGTTTGTATCCCGTTTCCGTGCGACAAAAAGAACACATCGGCTCGGCGAGATTCCCGCAACCCGCGGCGCGCGTGCGCGCGTCGTGACGAGGCGAGGCGAGGCGTGCCATGGCATGGCGAGGCGTGCGTGCGTCGGAGGAGGAGCGCGCGTGTGGAGCTCCTCTTCTTCTTCTCACACCACATGCAAATGGTAGAAGAGCTCACCTTATATGTTGGTGCTCATGTCTCTCCACTAGCGATGTGGGACTAAACTCCCTCCCACTTGCCTTGCCAAGCATGAATGGGCCCTTAGGGATTTTTTCAGAAATTGTTAGATGGGCCTAGAGCCCACCCTATATTTCAACAATCCCCCACCAGATCCCTAAGGCCCATGGTATTGTCCTCTGTTCCCAACACTGTTTTGATATACCGGTATTTTCAGTGGAGACCTGTTAGGGTTGAACATCCACCTAGAACAAATAGCTACACTTCTTTACAACTGAGCAATGGACTATGTCTTGAATTGCCAGTTTGGCGTAAAGGAGTTTCACTAAAAATCTTACCAGTACTAGGCTGCCGAAGGATGATCCCTCGGGTGGAGCATATTAGTCATACTCCTGGCCTATTCATGAGCTACTAGAGAACACCCCAATCTCATAGACTGTGACCAGCAGTCGGGCTCACATAGGTGTGTTCCTCCAAAGATCGCTCTGTAGGATAGCATCTTGCTTATAGAAGCTTTGGAACACATTAAGACAAAAGTCAACCTGCCATACAATTTCTGAGAGTATTGTATATCCAGCGGAGTGGGTTAGTAAACTACTCTCCTCAGTTAACCACTAGCTTGTTTTCCCAGATCCTACTTCACGGGATCTCCGATCACATAGGTTGGGTTACTACCATGGCAACTCATGTGGGTCTCATTCCCATCTCCCTCGATGCATTTTCTATCACAACACGTGATAGCCCTTTAGTAAAGGGATCTGCCAGATTCTTAGCCGACTGGATATAATCCAATGCTATCACTCCGGAGTTTCTTAAAGTTCTGACAGCTTTTAATCTCATTCTTAAGTGTTTGTTGGACTGCTTGTTGTTCTTTGAACTTTTTACCTTGACAATTACAGTTTGATTGTCACAGTTCATAAGAATAGCCGGTACTGGATTTTCAACCACTGGCAGGTCCATCAAAAGATCTCGAAGCCATCCTGCTTCGACACCAGATGTGTCTAATGCTGTTAATTATGCTTCCATTGTCGATCTCGTTAGGATCGTTTTCTTGCAAGACTTCCAGGAAACAGCACCACCTCCAAGAGTAAACACATACCCCGTTGTGGCTTTCATCTCATCAGCATCAGAGATCCAATTCGCATCACAATACCCTTCAAGTACTGACGGTTGTCCGGTATAGTGAAGTCCGTAGTTCATAGTACCTTTCAGATAACGAATAATTCTTTCAACAGCACGCCAATGATCATCACCCGGATTAGAAACAAACCGGCTCAGTTTGCACACAGCAAACGTGATGTCAGGCCTTGTAGCGCTAGCTAGATACATGAGTGAACCAATGATCTGAGAATATCTCAGCTGATCCTTACCTGTGCCTTCAAACTTTCGGATTCGCACACTAGGATCATATGGTGTTGGAGAAGTTTTGCAGTCCGAATATCCAAAACGACTCAAAACTTTTTCAACATAATGGGATTGCAGAAGCGTAATCCCACCCTCATTATCTCTCAGCAGCTTAATGTTTAAGATAACATCAGCCACACCAAGATCCTTCATCTCAAAATTCTGAGATAGAAATGACTTAACCTCCTTGATGACTTGGAGGTTTGTCCCAAGTATCAGTATGTCATCGACATACAAGCACAGTATAACTCCTTCGCCCCCACCATAGCGATAATATACACATTTGTCGGTTTCATTAGCAACAAAGCCGGCAGATGTTAAAGTTATGTTGAACTTCTCATGCCATTGCTTAGGTGCTTGTTTTAGGCCATATAAAGATTTCAGTAACTTACACACTTTTCCTTCCTGACCATCTATCACAAAGCCATCGGGCTGTTGCATATAGATTTCCTCGTCTAGCTCTCCATTCAGAAAAGCCGTCTTAACATCCATATGGTGGACAAGAAGACCATGCGAGGCCGCCAATGAGAGTAACACTCAAATGGTGGTCAGTCTGGCCACAGGTGAATAAGTATCGAAGAAATCTTCCTCTTCTTTCTGGGAATAACCCTTAGCCACAAGTCTAGCCTTGTACTTTTCAATAGTACCATCCGGCCTAAGTTTCTTTTTAAACACCCACTTACATCCCAATGGTTTACAGCCATAGGGACGATCAGTGATTTCCCATGTTCCATTAGCCATGATGGAATCCATCTCACTACGGACCGCTTCTTTCCAGTAGTCAGCATCTGGAGATGCATAGGCTTCCGAAAAGGAAGTGGGAGTATCATCCACGAGGTATACGAGAAAATCATCACCAAAGGACTTTGCAGTCCTTTGTCTCTTGCCCCTACCAAGGGTTTCCTTGTTGTCCTCCTCAAGATTTTCATCAGGTGTTTCTTCATAATATTCCATTGGAATGGTAGGCTCAGGAGTCTCTTTTGATTCCTGTCTAGAAGTGCTTGGCATATCTCTCATAGGAAAAATATCCTCAAAGAATGTAGCATCTTTAGACTCTATAATTGTACCGACCTCCACGTCAGGTACCTCAGATTTCACTACTAGAAATCTATAGCCGACGCTTTTCTTAGCGTAACCCAAATTAACACAATCCACAGTCTTTGGTCCAAGCTTACGCTTTTTGGGGATTGGCACATTGACTTTCGCCAAACAACCCCATGTGCGTAAGTATGAGAGTGTTGTTCTTCTCTTCTCCCATTGCTCATAGGGAGTAATCTCATTATCTTTTGTCGGAACTTTATTCAGGACATGACATGATGTCAATATAGCCTCCCCCCACCATGCCTTGGATAAACCCGATGTATCTAACATGGCGTTAACCAAATCTGTTAGAGTACGGTTTTTCCGTTCGGCAACCCCATTTGACTGAGGTGAATAGGGAGGCGTCCTCTCATGAATAATACCGTGTTCCGCACAAAAAGAGTCAAACTCATTAGAGAAATACTCTCCACCACCATCTGACCGGATTTGTTTAATCTTCTTTTCAAGTTGATTCTCAACATCTGCTTTATAGATTTTAAAGTAGTGTAGAGCCTCACTTTTAGTGTTTAACAGATATACACAACAAAATCTAGTGGAATCATCTATTAGTGTCATGAAGTATCTTTTTCCAGCTTTAGTCAACACACCATTCATCTCACACAGATCAGAATGTATGAGTTCTAACGGTGCCAAGTGTCTCTCCTCCGCAGCTTTATGGGGCTTGTGAGGTTGCTTTGCTTGCACACACGAATGGCACTTAGAACCTTTGGCTAAAGTGAAACTCGGGATTAAATTCAGTTTTGCTAACCGCGTCATAGAACCGAAACCAATGTGACAAAGACGTGAATGCCAAACTTCTGTTTCATTAACATTCGAATGAATATTGTTCACCACTTTATTACAAAAATCCGCAAGGGAAAAGCGGAACAGACCTCCGCATTCATAACCTTTTCCAACAAACAGTCCATATTTCGTAACAACTACTTTATTAGACGCAAAGACCAACTTAAAACCTTCTCTGCAGAGAAGGGAGCCACTAACGAGGTTCTTCTTGATGGCGGGGACATGCTGCACATTCTTGAGCTGCACGATCCTTCCTGAAGTAAACTTCAGATCGACCGTGCCAACACCATGAACAGAAGCAGTCGCGCCGTTCCCCATCAGTACGGAGCCTTTCCCTGTGACCTGATAAGAAGAAAACAATGAGATGTCAGCACACACATGAATATTTGCACCTGTGTCAATCCACCAATCGGTAGACTGGCTAACTGAAAATACAGTAAATAGATTACCGTACCCAGATGCTCCACTTTCATTGTTGCTCACGATCATGTTGGCAGTCTTAGAGTCCTGCCCTGGCTTCTTGAACTTGTGTGGGCACTTGTTAGCCCGGTGTTCCTCCGAACCACAAGTGAAACAACCACTCTTCTTCTTATCCTTCTTGAAGGTCTTGTTACCCTTCTTCTTGAAGTCGGTATTCTGTTGGACACCCATCTTCCCTTTGGACTTGTTGGAGTTGAAGTTCTTCTGTACCACATTGGCAACTGAGATCCCTTCTTCTTTTCCATGCGAGTCCTTTGCCCTGGAATTCTGCTCAACACTCAAATGGCCGATGACATCCTCTACTAAGAATTCACGCCTCTGATGTTTCAGAATGGTGGCAAAGTTCCTCCAGGAATTAGGGAGCTTAGCGATTATGCATCCCGCGACAAATTTGCCCGGTAACTCGCACTTCAGGAGCTCAAGCTCCTTTGCGATGCATTGTATTTCATGAGCCTGTTCTAATACAGAACGGTTTTCAACCATTTTGTAATCGTGGAACTGCCTAATAATATACATCTCGCTCCCAGCATCAGTTGCACAGAATTTGGATTCGAGTGCCTCCCACAAGTCCTTGGCGACCCGCACATGTAAATATGCATCAACCAACTTATCTCCAATCACGCTCAGAACGGCTCCAACAAAGACGACGGTGGCCTCCGTAAACGCCTTCTCCTGATCAGGAGCAATCGTTCCAGTGGGAGTGACACCGGCGACCCAGAACACGTTCATCGCCGTGAGCCATAAGGTGGTTTTGGTCTGCCAACGCTTAAAGTACGTCCCCGTAAACGGGGCAGGTTTCAGTGCAGCAGCAAAACCTTGAATCGAAAAATGCCTACACATATTAGGTTTTTGGATTGTTAGGAATCTAGGCATTTTTCCGATTATATTAATCCAGGAATAAATCATGACCATGATGTGGACACGCTGATACTTAATTATGTAACCATGCAGTACTAGGCAAATCGTAGAGACATCTACAGAAATCACTAGTACTATGCACATCGAAATTAGCAGAAGAGGGATAAGCATGTAGTACCCTCCAATAGGCCAATTGGCCGAAGCAGCAGCGGTCGCGGCAGCAAAAGCGGTAGCCTCGTCGGCTGTCCTGTTCTCAGTGGCAGCCGGATCACCAATGGTAGCCATGGCGATGAAGAAAGCATTGATGTAGTGGAAGCAGTCGAAGATTGGCGAGCAGTCGCGTAGGAGACGCTCCCCAAAAACCTAATCGCCCCTCTCCCGTACAGGATATCGAGAGGGCGTGGTTTCGGAGGCCTGCTCACCTGTCAGCCGTGTACGCAGCGGACGGGGTGGGATCACCGGAGGCAGCAGCAGTGAGAGGAATGACAAGGGGCGGAGGCAGATGGTTCTGTTCTCCCAGAGAGGACGACCCTCCATATATAGGCACACGCCAGGACGGTTCAACGGAAAGAAACGCCCGCAATGAAAGACTGAAACGCCTGTAATAAAGTACTAGTAACGCCAGCACTTAAGACAAAACGTTAACCCCAGCACTTAAGACAAAACGTTTAAGCCTCATTAGCATTTCAGTTACAACCGTTTGTATCCCGTTTCCGTGCGACAAAAAGAACACATCGGCTCAGCGAGATTCCCGCAACCCGCGGCGCGCGCGCGCGTCGTGACGAGGCGAGGCGAGGCGAGGCGAGGCGTGGCATGGCGTGGCGAGGCGTGCGTGCGTCGGAGGAGGAGTGCGCGTGTGGAGCTCCTCTTCTTCTTCTCACACCACATGCAAATGGTAGAAGAGCTCACCTTATATGTTGGTGCTCATGTCTCTCCACTAGCGATGTGGGACTAAACTCCCTCCCACTTGCCTTGCCAAGCATGAATGGGCCCTTAGGGATTTTTTTAGAAATTGTTAGATGGGCCTAGAGCCCACCCTATATTTCAACAAGAATAGCACTACACAGAGATCTAGATCGCGATGAACAACTGCAGAAACTAGACGGCTGGCATGTCCGCGACGGCGAGCACGCACCGCGACGAGGTCGGCGGCGATGCAAGGCGATAGGGTAAGGGAGAGGATGTCTGGCGGTACCAGGGCCTCAGCCACGATCGGCATATGCAGGAGGAAGAGCTCGGGCCGGCGTTGATTGACGATGCAGCCGCGGTCCTGGAAGCCCTTGGTGTTCACGAACACGGCGGTGGCGGTGCTTATCTGGGAAGCTCCGGCAAGGCTGCAGTGTTCAGGTTGAAGGAGATGAGGCAGAGGGATGTGCCGGTGTGCTTGGATAGACACCGAGCTCTCCAGTCCATGGGTAGACCGAGCTATGGTGTTCATGGGGAGGATGAATGGGAGGGGAGGACGAACTAGGGTGCTCATGGCGTCTAGATCTCGATCCAGTTCTGGTGGTGGTTGAGGAGTTAAGGGGAGAGAGGGAGAGAGCACATGGGTGTGGTTTTCTTTTTGCAAAAGGTGAGGAGTGTATCGGATGGCTTCTCTCTTCATCTCCTCTTATTTCTTTGCTTAAAGAGGGAAAGGGAGGGGGACCAAAGGAGGAGGATTGCCAGGTCGTGAGGTTGCTGGCCTGGTTGCTTCTTGCAAAGCAAGAAAGGTGAGATGGGGAAGGGTAAAGGTGTGATGGCTTAGTTGCCACTAGGGCACATGGGAGGCCTCGATTTAAAATGTGGTTTTAGGTGGAGAGTGATGTTGATTAGGTGAGAGGATATATATTAGATTACTCCAATTTTGCAACCTTATATGATTTAAAAACACACGACACCAAAACAAAATACAAGGAGGGATAGAAGATGAAGTGGTTTAAGTTGCATGTACCATGCATGTGCACACTAGTGCATGCTCGTTTTGACACAAATGGTGAAAAACATTTGGGTCCATACATGGGAGTAAGAAAATGCCAAACAACAACATATCAATAATACCAAGGTTTAGAGAAAGGATAAAAAACACATGGCTTGACCTAGATTGTCTTCTATACATAGCATGCAAATTTGGCCATGTAGGCTTCCATGACAAATATTGTGAAGACAATATGAGACCACATATGGAAGCATGTAGACAAAGAAATGACCGATACTACTATTTATGAGCTAGAATCAAATACCAAAGAAAAATCATTTGCTCACATATAACTAGTATGGTAGAGATGGTGGAACGAAACAAAGGAAGGTGTCAATTTGGATGGTGTAATTGTAATAGATATGCCCCCAACTCAACATGGGCATCAAGCATTATATATAGAACCAAATACAATATATCAAGAGGCAAATACAATTAATAAGAATACAAATGCATATCTGAGAAGAACCAACTGAAGGGGTTTTATATGATGCTCAAATGCAAGGTGACATGATGACAAGAGCATGATATAATGATGATGCAAAGATAAACATGTAGGAAGTAGAAATATATAGACTAGGCAAGTAGCATTACAATTGTTAGAAAATTGGGATGCTAAAACCGGCAGGGGCACTTCGCCCCTCGGATCTTTGGGCAAAAGCGCCCCAGGGCCACATGATCGCCTGCATTATACAGGAGAGCACGGAGGGACAAGCACTCGACATCGCTCCGTGTGCCACCGACCAAGCTTCAACAATCAACCGGCATGGGGACCCCCACTCAAGGCCAAGATCCGCATCGCTAGGAGGGGCCTCGAAGAGCCGTGCTCCCACCCGTGGAGCTGGCACGGACCCCTCCTCCATATCCCACAAACAGAGATCTCTAGTTGGATGACACTTTGGGGACGTCAGGGTCTTGCTAGCCCACCCCGAGGAGTCTCCAGCAAGAGCAAGTGACTTTGAGGAGAAAAGTCCAACCATTAGACAATAAACATCAAGCGCATAATCCAAGCAGCAACACGACCAAGGACCTCACCTGTCAGGCTTGTGGGAGCCTCGAGCACCAGGAGGACATGCCTACGTTGGGCATCCGGGAGACCCGGGGCCACCTCCAAGTAGTCAGGTGATGACTGCAAGTGCACAGATCATTTATAGCTTGTTTTGAAATAAAGATATCAATCCCACAAGGAGCAGTAGGCAAAAGACTAAAATGCTTTTAACTGAAACTAAACGAAGTACTTAAGGAATAATTTTGAGATGCAAGAAAAGTAGAATTATTTTTGGGTTTTTGATTGAATGAAACAATTAAAGTAAAGTAAAACTTAATGCAGAAAGTAAGAATCGCGTATGTAAAAGAGCTTGGAACTGCAATAGGGAAAAAAGCGTTCTCTAGGAGTGGTGGATACACCGCTAGCAATTTAGACTAAGCAATCAAGATTATTATAACAAATATTCTCACGATATGTATGTATGTGGGAGGAGATCCATATATGAAAAAATAGGCAGCAACCACTACTAGATAAATGACATCAATCATCCTTCATAACCACAACTGATAGATAAATGACATCAATCGTATTATCTCGCTATTAAGGGATTTCTCCCGTGTTATGGACATGGCTTTATAAAATCTCCCTGTTTCTCCAAGTTAGTACGTAAAGAATGACAACATCTTATAGCCACGGTAAGTGCTATCATCCCTCCGTCTACCAACAAGTAATCCCCTTCATTGTGTCCCCATAAGAGGCAAATATTAAGGAGGTGCACAACTCCCAACATCAAGATGAAGACAATTAACACATACACATAATGATGTATAACATAATAATCTCTATCTTATCTCAATCATATGCTAGGGTTTCTCCATCTCCCTAAGAACTAATGATCTACTTAGACATGGAGGCAATCAACATCATGACAATGGTAATGGAAACAATTGTAAATGAATAGTTCTTGTATAAATCCACAACGATTACGGAAATTACAACCATATCTACATGGGGTGATGATTGGATGGATGGAGATGATGGTGGTGCAGCGGTTGATGAAGATGAAGATCGATGCCTTGGCCTCCCAGATTTGCGTAGGGCAAAGATGGATCCCTTGGCAAGTCCCCCCTCCAGATTCCTTCCAAAGGTGAGGTTTTCGGGGATTTTGGGGTGTTCTGTATCTTCGGGGATAGTGTGGAAGACTCCTATTGCTATCATCAAGTGCAAGTAAAATTATACTCAAGCTATTCATATATCCAATAAGACAAGCACAAACTCAATAATGCTCCATATATGATAATAAAGTTGGAATTTCACAAATGGGATCGACTATTCCTTAAGGGAATTCAAATGATGCAAATTTTATTTCTAAGCTCGAACTAATGCAAACCTAAAATAGTAATATGAAACTTATAAGATAGATTACAAGGTCTTAAAGATCTCTCCAAGCTTGGAATAAAGCCTGACGGGATCAAATAACTCCTTGTTGGTAGCTATTCCTCCTCCTGAGTAGGAATAGTATTGCTTTCTTCCCCTGTGTTGCAAACTTTAGCTATGCTTGCAAGGCGGATGCTGAGCTTGTACATGTCATATTGAAGCTTCAAAATTTTCTTCTTGAGGAATTTCTTCTCATTTTTCAACTCAAAAATAGTTTTAATCAAGAAACCAACTCTACCATCGATGTCATTGACCTTTTTCTCAAGGTCTTTGCTCATTATCCAGTAGGAGTCAATCCGTTCTCCAATTATTTCAACACATGCTTTCGAAGCTTTTTCCACCTAATAGATCTTATCATGAATCTCATCTTGCCGCACCTTCTTAGGCTTAAGTGGCGATGGACTGAGAGGAGGTTTATAATAGGATCCTATATTGTGACGATAGGGATTAGGGAGATACTCATCCTTGCTCTTTCTCTGCTCTGCTTACCTCATCATCTCCATCCTTTGCGGGAACATGTACTCCCTGTTTGGGAGAGGCTTGATCTCTGGACTATACGATGATGATGATCTTTTACTTTCTACTTCTTCAATCCTCTTCACGAGATTCTCTTCTTTCTTCCTCCAAATCTTGTTGACATGGAAGGGCTACATGGCTTTGCTACACGGATATTATTAGAAGGGGCTTGTATAGGGATGGCGAGGAATTTTCGAGGTTGGAGGCTGTAGCTCTGCGAAAACTTAATGAAAAATGTTAGATGCGATCAGCTTTAAAAGGTGAGGTCAAAAACCCTAGCCGTAGTTCGTAACGAGCAACTGTATGGGTGCAGCCCGTATAGGTCCCGCCGTATAGTTATGGACCGACTATAGATTTTGCTTCTATGGTGGAACCAACTATATGGGCGGGTATTTTATTCCCGCCATATAGTTGGTCGTTAAACCTTCTATACTCCGAGTAAATTTTTTCGAGACGGTTGATATCTATACAATGACAACTATACGGGCGGAATTTTTATTCCCGCCATATAGTTTGTCGTTAAACCTTCAGTATCCTAGAAAAGAATTATGATGAAGGCATTGATATCTATACGACTGGAATTTTTATTCCCACCGTATCATTGGTCGTTAAACCTCCAGTACCTTTCGTCAACGGAAGGGGTGATGTCGAAACAACAATATGACCGCAACTATACGGCTGGAATTTTATTCCCGCTGTATAGTTGGCTGTTAAACTTTCTGGATCCACCAAAAAATTACCTGCTTCTCTGAGAATTCTTTATTAAACTAAAACTTAATGAAATATCAAGTTTTGACAGAAAAATGACATCTTAAATTTTCGACCAATATTAGCATCCCTTGAACGAGATTTTAGCATTATCAATCTTCTTTTTCTTCGCTAGAGCTTAAATGTTCCTTATTTAACACAAACTCAATTAAAACTTGATTGAAGATTTAAAAACTAACTCAAACCTTTATTTCGCATGGGTTTCTTCCCATGAAGCGCTCTTTTATGGTCAATAGCTTGACCATAGTGTTGCTCATTTCGTCTCGATTCCATCCTTCTTGCAGTTGCCATTCCTTTTATATCTTTGCTTAATCACCTCTTCTGGGATGATCACTTGTATGGTGACTGCCATTATATCTTCTTTTGCTCCATAATGCTTCAAGTGTTGTCCATTTACCACCCATGAAAGAGAGGGTGTTTGCCCTGGAGCTTCACTACTCTCGATGAATAAGCTTCTTCAACTATATAGGGGCCTTCCCACTTTGATCCGAGCTTTCCTGGAAACAACTTAAGATGAGAATTATAGAGCAACACCTTGTCTCCACTTTTAAAGGTTTTATTTTCTAGTTTTCTATCATGCCATGTTTCACTTTTTCTTTAAACAATCTAGCATTCTCGTCAGCCTCACTTCTAAACTCATCTAAAGCATGAATATCTAATAAACGTTTTTCTCCCACTGCTTTAAGATCATAGTTTAGGTTCTTGATCACCCAAAAAGCTTTGTGTTCCAATTCTAAAGGTATATGGCATACCTTACCGTATACCATCTTATAAGGTGTCATACCCATTGGATTTTTAAACGCAGTACAGTATGCCCATAGAGTGTCATTTAGTTTGTATGACCAATCTTTTCTTGATTTGTCCACCGTCTTCTCGAGTATGGTCTTTAATTCTCTATTGGAGAGTTCCACTTGACCACTCATTTGAGGATGACATGGTGAAGCAAAGAAAATGGTACATGGGATACGTACGCAAATGGTCTATATGGCAATGCAAACTTGCATGACTACTATATACACCACTAATGGACTTTGTGGAAGTATTTCGACAATATGAAACATTCAATCACGGTGAGCTACTCCATATTTGCAGAGGATTTTCTTGAGAGTTCCTTTCATAAAATGAGAACCACCATCCTTGATTAAAAATCCAGGAACTCCAAACCAGGGGAGTATAACATTGTTGATCGTCTTCACTGAGGCAGCTGCATCTGGATGGCTTGTTGGAATAGGTTCAACCCATTTAGTAACATAATTGATAGCAACAAAAATATGAGTGTAACCAGTTGATTCTATAAAAGGTCTCGTGTAATCCATTCCCCATACATCAAAGGGTTTGATTATAACACTATAATTCATTGCCATCTCTTGTCTCCTACCTATAATACCCCTTCTTTGGCAAGCATGATAGTGTTCTACATACCTGTGTGCGTCCTTGAGGAAGGTGGGCCAATAGAATCCGGATTGAAGTACCTTTGCTGCAATTCGCTTACCTTCATGATGTCCTCCATACGGGCTATCATGACAAGCTTACAGAATTGCATTCATTTCATGGTTAGGAACACACTTCGGAATCATTCTGTCGGGTCCATGACGATATAGATACAGATCATATCAAAAATAATATTTAAGATCATTAAAGAATTTCATTCTTTGATTTCTTGTCATACCAGGAGGTACAAATTTTACTGCGAGATAGTTAGCATAATCCGCAAACCAAGGATCAGCAATTTCAATGTTTGCTAAATATTCTCCTGGAAATGACTCATTTATATGTACGGGGTTAGTAATTATTCCCTCCATTCTAGAGAGATGATATGCTACCGGATTATCCTTACCCCTCCTATCTACTATTTGTAAATCATATTCTTGCAGTAATAAAACCCACCTAATCAACCTGGGCTTCACATCCTTTTTCACAAGGAGGTGACGCAAAGCTTGGTGATTCGTATGAACTATTACCTTAGAATTAATGATGTAAGATCTAAATTTGTCACAAGCAAAAATTATAGCTAGGAACTCTTCTTTATAGTAGCATAATTTTTCTGAATCTTATTAAGAGTTCTACTAGCATAATAAATAAAATTTAAATTCTTTCCATCTCGCTGTCCTAACACAACCCCTAAGGCATAATCACTAGCATCACACATGATTTCAAAAGGTTCATCCCAATTTGGAGATTGTATGATGGGTGCTAAATCTAATTTGTTTTTAAGGTTCTCAAAAGCTGCAATGCAGTCATGATGTAAGTAGAATGGAGTTTCTCTCTCAAAAAGGTTGGTGAGAGGCATAGCTATTTTAGCAAAATCTTTTATAAAACGCTTATAAAAACCTGCATGTCTAGAAACATTTTTAAGTTTTTTATGTCATGAGGTATTGCAAGATTTTTCTATAGCATTTATATTAGTTTTATCTATTTCTATACCCTTCTTCGAAACCTTATGCCCAAAAATTTACCTTCTCTTTCCATGAAACGACATTGTTCCCAATTCAAAACCAAATTTGATTGCCCGCATCTCTGCAAAACTTTGGTTAAATTGTAGAGGAAATTATCAAATGTTGTTCCACAAACAATGAAATCATTTATTAGAACTTCCATAGTCTTCTCAACAAGGTCATCAATGATTTTAAAACACATTCTTGGAAAGTCACAGCTACATTACATAAGCCAAATGAAATTAATCTATAAGCATATGTGCCATAAGGGCAAGTGAAAGTTGTTTTCTCTTGATCTTACAATTGTATAGCAATTTGAGAATATCCAGAATAACCATCAAGAAAACAGAAATAAGAATTATTACTAAGTCTTTCTAAAATATTATCCATAAATGGTATAGGTCTATGATTTTTCCGTGTTTCATGGTTTAGTTTCCTGAAATCAATGCACATGCGATATCGAACAATAGGTATTATAGGAAATAGCTCACCATCCTTATTCATAGTAGCATCAAGACCCCCTTGTCTTGGTATGCAATGAGATGGGCTAACCCACTTACTGTCAGAAATAGGATATATTATGCCAACATCTAATAAGCGTATAACCTCTTTTCTTACTACTTCCTTCATTTTCAGATTAAGCCTTCTTTGTGTATCAACTACAAGTTTAGTATCATCAAGCATGGTAATATTATGTGTTACAATAGATGGATCTATTCCATTAATATCACTTAGAGTATATCCAAAGGCTTCATGATGCTTAATCGAGACTGAAATGAGTTTATTTGTTTCATTTTCAGATAGATTTTTACTACTAATAATAGGAAATTTATTTTCATTATCTAAAAAATCATACCTCATATCGTCTGGAAGCTTTTTCGATTCAATTGGCGGAGGTTCTTCATCTCTTTTTCTTACCAGTTCTTCATAGTCATGTGGATTTTGTGCTTCTGGAACTAAATCAAGGTAATCATCCATGTCTTCTATCTCCTCATCATCTGGTGCTTCCTCCCAATTAATTAGGCTCCTATCTAATTCATCTTGTGGAGTATTGAAATGAATTGCAGCCAGCTCGGCAATCTTTTTATCTTCCTTGATATCTTCCACTTCATATGGCATATTTTTTAGATTGGCGAAGTGGAATGTCATTTCCTCTTCTCCAAACATCATTGAAATAGTCTCCTTGTTATTATCAATTCGAGCTTTGGTTATGGAAACAAAAGGCCTGCGTAAAAGAATAGGACAAAAAGTATCTCGAGGCATATCAACAATATGAAAATCAAGGGGGTACATGAGTGATCCAATAAAGACACAGATATTTCTGATAACACCTTTCGGTTTTATATTAGTCCTATTAGACAATTTAATAGTAGTGTCTACCGATTATTTAAATTGTAGCGAAGTTCCTCATAAAGTGATGAAGGCATAATGTTTATAGTGGAAATCGGCTCACAAATTCCGTATAAGAAAGTTTCTCCATAATATATAGGAGTCTTATGTTTAGAAGTTTCATTACCTCGTACCTTACCTTCGATGAATTCTGAGGTTTCAAAGTCTAGCATAACCACTTCATTATCCATTGTTCGTGCTTTCATAAGATCCTTCAATATAACATTATTTATATTGGTAGCTTCGGGGTTCTTTTTTGGTTTCTTTAATCGTCTCTTTATTTGTTCTTCCTCTTTTTGCTTTTTCTTGATATTCTCTTGAATAGGTGCAGAGGAGAACTCTTCCATTAGCACACTTTCTCTTGCACGATTCTTTTCTTCAAGGGGTTTATGGAGTTCCCATTCTGTAGGTACCTGTAAATGCCCTACATAATTCTCAATAATTTTCTTTACTGAGTAAGAATCAATACCATGGGTTTTAATCATTGCTCAAGTCCTTTCATCTGCAAGGAAATCGTTAACACAAGCATATTCAGAAAAACTATTCGTAATGTTCTCCTCATTTTTAAGATTTTCCTTTGCCTCCCTCATTTTCATTATTAATTTCCAGGCTTCATCATAGGTATAAGATAGAAAACTACCATTAGAAGCGCTGTCTAGGTTTGTTCTATTTTTATTATTAAGCCCTCCATAATAAGTGTGAGTGATTAACCAATCAGGCAAACGATGATGGGGGCAATTATCTAGATAGCTCTTGTACCTTAGATACCCTTCATACAAACTCTGATCAGATCTATTTTTGAAACTGATAATAATACCTCTCATCCTATGAGCTTTTCTTTCTGAGTAATATTTTGATAGGAATTGGGTTGTCAATTCCGTCCAAGTCCTTGGTGCTTCTGCACAAAAAGATCTCTACTAGTCGCAAACATTATTAGAGAGAGTTTGTCTAAACAACTGGGATTTAACCATATCAAGATTACAGTTGTCGAATATAAAGGAACCAAGAACATCTTCAAAAAATAGTAAGTGTCCATATGGACACTCTTCATCGGTTCCTACAAATTTCTTAGAGTGTAGTAGTTCAAATAATAAAGGGTGGATCTCAATTCCATCCGGATTTATGCTTTTACTAACAGTTATAAAAGCGTCCATGGGCGAACCCATTTTCCTTTCTGCCTCAAGCTAGATTAACTGCTGAGTGTTGCCCATTGTTGAGGTCCTGCAACTTAAATTGAAAGTTAGTACAACAAAAGTAATAACAAAAAGTAAAGTGACTTATAGCGCTAAGCTACCCAGCAACGGTTGATGGCTCAATGCACGGCGCCCAGAAAAGTGCTGGTGCATGGTTGATGTAGAGCTCGTTGGGAAGCCCAAGAGGAAGGTATGATGAGCACAACAGCAAGTTTCCCTCAGTATGAAACCAAGGTTTAATCGAACCAGTAGGAGCAAGGAAACACCCCAAAGGTGTTACTAGCTCAGCTTTGGCAGGGCGCACTACCGGTGCTAGTAGCAACGTGCAGACCTGCACAACACAACCACATACTTTGTCCCCAACTTGCGATGAGGTTGTCAATCTCACTATGTTTTGTAGAAAACAAAGGATTAAACGTATCGAATGGAAAGAAGTAATAGTTTGCAGAAAGTAAACACAAAATAGTAAAAAATTGTAGATTGTATGTAAAAGAAAAGGACCGGGATCCGTAGTTCACTAGAGGTGGCTCTCCTTAAGATAGATAACATGCTGGGTGAACAAATTACAGCAAGGAAATTGACAAACATAGAGAATGCAATACATGCATATACTAATCATCTTGACTCCTTTGAGACTTGATTGGGCATTACAACATTATATATAGACCGCCATCCAACTGCATCTATGACTAATAATCCACCTTCAGGTTATCATCCGAACCCCCTCCAGTATTAAGTTGCAAGCAACAGATTATTGCTTTACGAACTGCGTGTAAAGTAAACAATACGATTGTTCTATGAACAAAGGATTATTTTTTTCTCCCTAGTAGCAACAGCACATCTAGTACCTTAGAGATTTTTGTCACTTCCCCAGATTACCAGAGGCATGAACCCACTATCGAGCATAAATACTAACTCTTGGAGTTGCTAGCATCTACTTGGCCAAGATAGCTACTCACAACGGAAAGCATGCAAGATCACAAATAACAAAGACATGATAGAATCAATAATCAATCTGAAATAGCATCTCAATATCCATCGGATCCCCGCAAACACAACATGCAAAATTACAAATAGATGATCTTGATCATGAACGGAGCTCACAAGATCTAAACATGGAAGGACAAAGGAGGAGAACCAGCCATCTAGCTACTACATGGATCCGTAGTCCAAGGATGAACTACTCACGCATCACACTGGAGGCTTGCATGGTGATGAAGAAGGCCTCCAGGGTGAATTCCCCTCTCCAGCAGGGTGCCAGGAAGAGCTTCAGATCCCTCCCGATCTAGGGATGGAGATGACGGCGGCTACATACTCTTTCGTGGATTTTTGATCGGGTCCTTAGGGTTTACGTCCCGAGGGCATCTTATAGTCAGAAGGGAGGACGAGGGGGTGCCTGGAGCGGCCACACCACCCCCTGGCGTGGGCCAGGCTAGGCCGCGCGGCCAGGTGGTGTGGTGGCCCCTGGCCCCTCTTCGTCTCGTACTTTGGCATCTGATGACTTCTGGAAAAATAGGCACTTTGGCTTTTGTCTCGTCCAATTTCGAGAATATTTATTTTCTGACTTTCCTGGAACCAAAAACAACAGAAAACAGGTAGCTGGCACTGTGACTCTTGCTAATAGGTTAGTCCAAGGAATCATATGAAAAGTACTCCAAAGATGGAATAAACCACAAGAAAGTGGATAAAACTAAGCATGGAACATCAACAATTATAGATACATTTGCAATGTATCAATATCCCCAAGCTTAACTCCTGCTCGTCCTCGAGTAGGTAAGTGATAAAAAGAAAGAATAATTTTTTAGGTGACATGCACCATCAAAGACTTGATCAAAGTATTTGTAAAACATTCAAAGCTGGGATCATAGTACTTCAATCATAACATGAAAGACAAAGTTCTAGCAATAAGCAAAGAAACTATGTTGCAACATGAAAAGGCACAAACAAAAGATTCATGAATAACAATGCTTTGCAAGATGTTTGTTTGTTTCACATAAAGAAAAGATAGCATACTAGTATTCATCTTGTCCTCAATAGAGTAGCAAATATAAATGCATATGACACCTTCAAAGTTCATAAGATTGACTAGATACAATAGTTTAAAACAAGCAATATCAAAGTATGCATCAATCAACTAGTCTTGGGACAATGCACATAGATCTAAGAATGACCACTATGCTCTCAAACTAGGTGCATAAAGATAGAAGGTGGAGACTCAATATAATGGGTGGAAGAAAGGCCTTTATAAAAGGAAGTAGGGATTCAAGTCTCAAAAAGAGCTTCCAGAAATTATGGTACTTATAGCTTTCAGCTCTCATTGCCCCTATCATAATCATCTTTAAGGTGATTAAGGTTAAAGTGACACAACTAAGAGGATATGCTTGACAAGTTATAAACTGAAATCTCATGCCCCTTACTTACGAAGACCGAACCTCATGCTACTCAAATTTATTCATAAGTAAGCTCTTGTCATTGTAAGTACATGTGTATCATAAAGAACCGCCAACGGGGTACCCCTTGCACATGATACAGGAGCTATCCCATAATCAAAATGACAAGGCAAGCAGACAATGAGCATCTCAGCGATCTTTTTATTTGCTATTTGCATAGGTTTTTATTGAGGATGCTTCATAGAGTGCTCATTATGGTTATACTGCAAGTTTCCACCATGATTAGGCATGGCTTAGGCTAGCGGCCCGGGCGTTTCTCTAACACACATACAAACTCCATGATCTTACAAGTTCCACTTTTATTTCACACCGTCGGGATCCGTAAGCAAAAGAACATGATATTAACGGGGTACAAAGTACAAGTGCAATGTTGAAAGCGTTCTCCATGATACATGGTTCTGCTAATTTCAACTTATAAAGCGCAAGCATATACACAACAAAGAAGGACCCAATGGTTCAAGTTTATTAAGGGCAAAAAGGTAAAGTGTGCCATCAAGTTCGTGAGAGCTTTAATCACTAGTTTTCTCATAACAAGTTTAATTTGCAAGGTAAACAAAAGCATGAATATACTTGGAATAGCATAAGCTAGTAGGTAGGTATGGTGGACTCTTTGGAATAACTTGGTTTAAGGAGTTGTATGCATGAGTGGAACTCATACTTGGTTGTGGAGGCTAGCAAAATACTGGGAGCGACAAACTAAGATAGCAATAATGGCCATAATCATGCAGAGCGACAAAACATCATTGATCAAAGCATAAAGTGATACTACAAGTTGAAAAATAAAGGATCATAAAGGCTATGGTGACTTGAGATAGTCATAACATGGTGTGAGCATGTGCCAAGTCAACCCAAATAAAGCATCAAAGGAGAATACCACTATTATATGCTTTAATATGCTAAAACAATGCATGATTCATCCAAGGCACATTAAGAAATCTCAATTGTTTATAACAAGTCATGCTACAGCAAAGAATACTAAGCATAAAGCCAAAACAATATCAAGCATGGCATGACAAAGCATAGCCACAGTAAAAAACGAGCTCTTTTTACCACATAAGTATGAACTTTCCTACTCTTTTCCAAACCAAATAAAACTATTTGCAAACCAATGTATGAAAGAGGGGGTCCAACCAATTTATTCAGAAAACTAAGCAAACCAAATAAAATGAAAAACCAAAACGAAAACGAAAAAGAAGGCGCTCCAAGAAAAACACAAGTGTGCATGAAACAATAAAAATGAAGCGTTTGGAAGAAATCTAGGATTTTTATTGATGAAGAAGGGGATGCCTTGGGCATCCCCAAGCTTTGACGCTTGTACTTCTTGGATATTTATTGGGGTGACACGCGTGGCATCCCCAAGCTTGAGCTTTAGTCCATCCTTCATCTCATTACTCATTCCTTCCATACACCTGAAATTTTTCCTTCATACAAGACTTCACACAATCTTTATTAGCAACATTAGTGCATTGAAGATAAATAAGTCTTAAGGTTCAGTTCTAACACCAAATAAACTTCCATTAGAACACTAGCTACTGTAGAACTTCCATCAAAAAGCTCAATTCCCCAAAATAACTCAAGAAGGAACCAACAAGAAGCAAATGCATAAAATGGTAGAAATCTAACAAAACAGACAAGCAGGTAAAGACGAATTTTTTCGAAGACCTTCTGTTGCTCAAATCAAAAAGTGTTGAACTAACGAAAGTTAGATAACAACCTGGGACAGAAGCAGGAAAATTCACGCCTCAAAAAGACGTTCAGAGATTTTACAGGAATTATTATATTGAAGCACAGAAATCTGTTTTGGGACGGCAACTTTCCCAATCATTACTTCTCTCTCGTTAGAGGTTACTCTTGGTACAAAAAGCAAATAAAAAGGATAAGGAGTGGTTATTACAGAGGTAATAACTTCCAAGACTTATCTAAAACATTTGGGTTATCTCCCAATAAGTACTTTTCTTTAACGCCTTTAAGTTAGGCATAAAAAGCAAAGAAAGAATCAAGTGTTCTCAAATGAAGAGGCATTAAGACAAAATTTTGTTTTCATAGGAGAAGCAAAAGAAATATTTTCTCTCTTTTTAGGGAAGTGTTCTATACCTTTCTTTAGTGGGAGTTGATATTTAATGGTGCCTTCTTTCATATCATTGATGGCACCAACAGTTCTAAGAAAAGGTCTTCCCAAAGTAATAGGACAAGAAGCATTGCATTTAACATCCAAAACATATAAATCAACGGGGACATAGGAATTGTTAACCATAATAAGAACATCATTAAGACTCCCCATGAGTTTCTTTTTAGCATTATCATCAAGTGGGACATTCAAATAACAATCTTCAAGTGGAGGCAAATCAAGCATATCATAAATCCTTCTAGGCATAATAGAAACACTACTATCAAGATCACATAAAGCTTTGAAATGAAAGTCATTCACTTTCATATTAATGATGGGTTCCCAACCATCTTCTTGTTTTATAGGAATAGAAGCTTTATGTTCCATCTTTTCTTCTTTAATCTTTATGAGAGCATCGGTAATGTGTTTTGTAAAGGCCATGTTCATTGCACTAGCATTAGGACTTTTAGCAAGCTTTTGTAGGAACTTAATAACTTCAGAGATGTTGCAACCATCAAGATCAAAATCAAATTTATCATCTAAAGTAGTAGAACTATTACTAGCCTCAACACTAGTGGTGGTAATAGTAGAAACACTAATGTTTCTAGCAATTTCATTTTCTCTTTCCCACTTAGCATGTAATTCAGCTAATAGTCTAACATTTTCAACAATTCTTACTTGTATAACATTAGTAGCTGCAAAGGGATTATCATTAGTTTCAGGTTTAGCAGCCATTTTATTAATCAATGAAGATTGAGCTTCAGACAAAGATGATATATTTCTTTCATCATTAGAGAGTTTTTCCTCAATAGTTTTATTAAAAGCAGTTTGTTTGCTAATAAACTCTTTAAGCATAACTTCAAGTTCAGAGGGAGCACTCTTATTATTGTTGTAAGAATTTCCATAATCATTACCATTGTTGGGATGATATGGCTTATACTTTTTGTTACCAAAATTGTTACCATAAGCATTATTACCATAAGCATTGTTGCCAAAATTGTTATTTCTTATGAAGTTCACATCAACTTGGTCTTCTTGAGCAACCAAAGAGGCTAAATGAACATTATTTGGATCAATATGGGCTTTCCCATTAACAGGCATAGACATAATAATATCAATCTTATCACTCAAGGAGGAGGTTTCCCCAACATAATTTACCTTCTTACCTTGTGGAGCTCTCTCAGTATGCCATTCAGAATAATTAACCATCATATTGTCCAAAAGTTTTGTTGCAGCACCCAAAGTGATGGTCATAAAGGTACCTCCAGCAGCAGAATCCAATAGGTTCCTTGAAGAATAGTTCAATCCTGCATAAAAAGTTTGGATGATCATCCAAGCAGTCAGTCCATGAGTGGGACAATTCTTTACCAAAGATTTCATTTTTCCCAAGCTTGAGCAACATGCTCATTATCAAGTTGTTTAAACTTCATTATTTCACTTCTCATGGAGATAATCTTAGCAGGAGGATAGTATTTTCCAATAAAAGCATCTTTGCATTTAGTCCAAGAATCAATACTATTCCTAGTTAAGGAATTCAACCATTCTTTAGCTTTTCCTCTCAAAGAGAAAGGAAACAATTTCAGCTTAATAATATCACAATATATATCCCTATGCTTTTGCATCTCACAAAGTTAAACAAAGTTATTTAGATGGGAAGCAACATCTTCATTACCAATACCAGAAAATTGTTCTCTCATAGCAAGATTGAGTAAAGCAGGTTTTATCTCAAAGAAAGTATCTTCAGGCACAGGTGGAGCAATAGGTGTGCTCATAAAATCATTGTTGTCGGTGCTAGTGAAGTCACACAACTTAGTGTTTTCAAGAATAGTCATTTTTTTGTCTTTTCAAATAAGAAAGCAAACTTGTAAAACTAATTTTTTTGTGTTTTTGAATAAGAAAGCAAACAAGTAAAACTAATTTTTTTGGGTTTTTGATAAAGAAACAAGCAAACCAAATAAAAATAAACTAAGGAAAACAAAAATAACAAAGTAAAGAGATTGGTTATGAGGGACTCCCCTTGTGAAGATGTCCTTGACTCCTAGGCAACGACGCCAGAAAAATGCTTGATGGCTCAATGCACGGTGCCCAGAAAAGTGCTGGTGCGTGCTTGATGTAGAGCTCGTTGGGAACCCCAAGAGGAAGGTATGATGAGCACAACAACAAGTTTCCCTCAGTATGAAACCAAGGTTTAATCGAACCAGTAGGAGCAAGGAAACACCCCAAAGGTGTTACTAGCTGAGCTTTGGCAGGGCGCACTACCGGTGCTAGTAGAAACCTGGAGACCTACACAACACAACAACAGAACTTTGTCCCCAACTTGTGATGAGGTTGTCAATCTCACCGTGTTTTGCGGAAAACAAAGGATTAAACGTATCGAATGGAAAGAAGTAATAGTTTGCAGAAAGTAAACACAAAACAGTAAACAATTTGTAGATTGTATGTAAAAGACAAGGATCGGGATCCATAGTTCACTAGAGGTGGCTCTCCTTAAGATAGATAACATGCTGGGTGAACAAATTACAGCGGGGAGGTTGACAAACATCGAGAAAGAAATACATGCATATACTAATCATCTTGACTCCTTTGAGATTTGATTGGGCATTAGAACATTATACATAGACTGCCATCCAACTGCATCTATGACTAATAATCCACCTTCAGGTTATCATCCGAACCCCCTCCAGTATTAAGTTGCAAGCAACAGATTATTGCTTTACGAACTGCGTGTAAAGTAAACAATATGATTGTTCTATGAACAAAGGATTGTTGTTTTCTCCCTAGTAGCAACCACACATCTAGTACCTGAGAGATTTCTGTCACTTCCCTAGATAACCAGATGCATGAACCCACTATCGAGCATAAATACTAACTCTTGGAGTTGCTAGCATCTATTTGGCCAAGATAGCTACTAACAACGGAAAGCATGCAAGATAAGAAATAATAAAGACATGATAGAATCAATAATCAATCTTAAATAGCATCTTAATATCCATCAGATCCCCGCAAACATAACATGCAGAATTACAAATAGATGATCTTGATCACGAACGCAGCTCACAAGATCTAAACATGAAAGCACAAAGGAGGAGAACCAGCCATCTAGCTACTACATGGATCCGTAGTCCAAGGATGAACTACTCACGCATCACACCGGAGGCTTGCATGGTGATGAAGAAGGCATCCAGGGTGAATTCCCCTCACCGGCAGGGTGCCGGGAAGAGCTTCAGATCCCTCCCGATCTAGGGATGGAGATGACGGCGGCTACATACTCTTTCGTGGATTTTTGATCGGGTCCTTAGGGTTTACGTCCCGAGGGCATCTTATAGTCGGAAGGGGAGGCCGACGGGGTGCCAGGAGCGGCCACACCACCTCCTGGCGCGGGCCAGGCTGGGCCGCGCGGCCAGGTGGTGTGGTGGCCCCTGGCCCCTCTCCTTCTCGTACTCTGGCATCTGATGACTTCCGGCAAAATAGGCACTTTTGATTTTGTCTCGTCCAATTACGAGAATATTCATTTTCTGATTTTCCTGGAACAAAAACAGCAGAAAACAGGCAGCTGGCACTGTGGCTCTTGTTAATAGGTTAGCCCAAGAAATCATATGAAAAGTACTCCAAAGTTGGAACAAAACACAAGAAAGTGGATAAAACTAAGGATGGAACATCAAAAATTATAGATACATTTGCAATGTATCAACGGCGCCAGAAAATAGCTTGAGGACTGCAAGTGCACAGCTCGTTTATAGCTAGTTTCGAAATAAAGATATCGATCCCATAGGGAGCAGTAGGCAAAAGACTAAAATGCTTTTAACTGAAACTAAACGAAGTACTTAAGGAATAATTTTGAGATGCAAGAAAAGTAGAATTTTTTTGGGTTTTTGATTGAATGAAGCAATTAAAGTAAAGTAAAACTAAATGCAGAAAGTATGAATCGCGTATGTTAAAGAGCTTGGAACTACAATAGGGGAAAAAGCATTCTCAGGGAGTGGTGGATACACCGCTAGCAATTTAGACTAAGCAATCAAGATTATTATAACAAATATTGTCATGATATGTATGTATGTGGGAGGAGATCCATATATGGACAAATAGGCAGCTACCTCTTCTCACATCATCCTTCATAACCACAGCTGACAGATAAACGACATCAATCATATTATCCCGCTATTAAGGGATTTCTCCCGTGGCATGGACATGACTTTATGAGTTCTCCTTGTTTCCGCAAGTTAGTACGTAAGGAATGACAACAGCTTTATACCCACAGTAGGTGCTATCATCCCTTCGTCTACCAACAAGTAATCCCCTTCATCGTGTCCCCATGAGAGGCAAATATTAAGGAGGTGCACAACTCCCAGCATCAAGATGAAGACAATTAATACATACACATGATGATGTATAACATAATAATCTCTATCTTATCTCAATCATATGCTAGGGTGTCTCCATCTCCCCATAAACTAATGATCTACTCAGACATGGAGGCAATCAACATCATGGCAATGGTAATGGAAACAATTGTAAATGAATAGTTCTTATATAAATCCACAATGAGTACAAAAATTACAACAAGATCTAGATGGGGTGAAGATGGGATGGATGGAGATGATGGTGGTGCAGCGGTTGATGAAGATCAAGATCGATGCCTTGGCCTCTTAGATCTGCGTAGGAAAAAGATGGATCCCTTGGGCAAGCTCCCCCTCCAGATTTCATCCAGAGGTGAGGTTTTCGGAGATTTCTCGGTGTTCTGTATATCGTCTCCTCGATCCAGTTGCATGGGGTGAAACTATTTGAGGAGGCAGTGGCGGCGCCAACTATACGGCCGAAAAATTAATTCCCGACGTATAGTTGGTCGTTAAACCTTCTGGATGCCTCGATCGCTTTGGGTTTTATTTTGGTGTTATTGATATTTCCCAAATAAGAGATTTACGTTGTTTTTGACTAGTTTTCTCCCCAATACAACTGCTCCAAGAATTGTGTCCATTGTATCCATCATCTGTCCTGATCCTAGTGAAAATAGACATAAAATGTGCACGCGAACACCGTAAATACTAAGATCCTAACACTATAATGCAAAACAATAATATAAAACTGATGCAAATATGCACTCATCATCAGGTTGATCCTCTACCGGGGAGTTGAGGTTAACACCAGGAGACAAAGGTGCCGGGGCCACCTTCGAGGGTAGAGCCCCCCTCTTGGAGTCGTGAGTAGGTCACGTTGCTGAAGAAGTTAGCAAGGGAGGTGATCCCCACGGACCCACTCTCAACTTGCGGGGGCGACTATTCGTGGAAAGATTCCTAGATAGGGAAGTTGGTCGCAGGTGAGGAGTCCACACTAACATCTAAGGGCGCTTCGCCCTCCTTCATGTCATCACCAACATTAGAGGAGGACTAATCAGCCTCACTAGGCCCTTGGCATTGAACGGAGGGAGGCCCCGAATTATATTGCCCCAACGAAAATAGGGAGGAGCCCTTTTAGACGACCCCCAATAGCTGTCGGGAACATAAGCTCCTTCATCAAGCTAGTGTACTCTTCCCGGGACAGAGCCAGGTCAGGGCTTCGTGGCCCCATTAGGCCCAAGCTAGGCGGGACTTCCTCTACAACAGTGCCAGGAGCCGCCTGAGATAATCAAAAATGATGGCGTACACCGTCAAGCTCTTGGTTGCAAGAGCCTGAATCATGTCAGTCATAGGATTCAGGTTCGCCTCCTGAGAGCTCAGCCTCCCCCATCACGGAAGAGGTTGCGCCACCTACCGAGGGTCATACATCCAAGGAAACTGGCAGTCTACACACACATCACAGTGCTCGCCTCGCCATTCTTCCCACTTGGATTTAAACTTTCCTAGGAGTTACCTCTTGGAAAGGTTGTTCCAAAGATGGAAAGTGACGCCACCATCTATCCTCGATTTCTTATCAACCCGAGGAGCAAAATAATGTCGAAACAATGCCACCGACGACATCATCCCAATGAACTCTTCACACAGATATGCGAACACGCCCAACGCTACCAGAGCATTAGGATGGATCTGAACCAGGTGAAGGGAATACGAGGCCATCACCTCCAATAATAAATTAGAGAAAGGGGGAACCATACCTATCTTGAGAAAACAAAAACAGATGGGAATCTCCCCCTCGCCGACACCCCCGCCAGGGCAGCGGAGTACGGTGGCTCCATTCTCATGTCGCTCATCGGCCACGGGCAACCTCAAGGCCTCAAGTTTGAGCTGGTATATGATGGGGGGAAGGCGAGCTCTCGAGGGCTTGCGACGCCTCGAAGCTCCTGATCAAGTTCTAGTCGAAGACCCCTTGAATCCTTGGCTTGGCATCGGTGCCATGACAATGCGACGCGACAATGTTCGAGGGGTGAAGAAATGTAAATGGAGGATGCATTGAGTGGAGGAACGACGAATACCATTTCTTCATAGGCCCAGGCCTAGGAAACCTATACACCCACGCTCTTCTCGTAATTACTATCAAGTCCAAACATCAAATGACGGACAGCCCTGATTGCACATATCAAGGCCGACGTGCCACCTAGTAGGCAACGAGGAAGTGACTCACATGATAAAAGTTATGATGGTGGTCACGGGCCCACTCAAGATAAGGATGTGGCAGTAGCCAAACATGACCTCACTAGGGCATGCCCCGGGGGCTACTGTCGCACCCACGAGAGTCGGGGTATCCCGGGTCTGACGAGCGGATCATGACCCGAGAAGGAGGGTGCACGAGGGGATCTACCAGGACATCCTCACAGGAACCAGCGGTGTTCCTGGCAACGAACTGACCCGGTTGGGACACCAAGAGATAAGAATCAGGCTAACATGACGCGTCCATGTGCCATTTTGCAGGCATCGGGCGACATGTGGTGCTAGAGCTGGATTGCCAAGCCACGTTGTAGGTTGTGGCCTGCTGCGTGGCAAGGCTTGCATGCCACATGCGAATCAACCCCTATGGTGTCCCCTTTCAATATAAAAGGAGGCCCAGGTCGAGCTAGAGAAGGGGAGGATTTTGGACTAGAGAACCTTCCTGGGGAAGGAACCACTGTAACCCTGTGATAATCAGATAGTAGCTAGTTGCAGGATGTTGGGATCCGCTCACTTGGACCTGAACATGGGTAAAAACATTGTGTCTCTCTCTCTGTGATTGTGTTTGTCTATCTCGCTGACCGAGCTCATCGGATGTTGCTTCCCTGGCTGAACAATAAAGGGGTTCTCATACACCAGTGTTGAAAATCAACACACGACATATTTCATCTTCATCTTCATCTCGTCTTCCTGTGCCTATATCTTCAATCTGTCCAGAATATCTTCCAAATATAGTTCCATCTTTATACTTTCATCTTTAAACTTATTTGCTTCTTCCTCTGATTTCTTCTTCTCCTTGATAGCATGTTTAGCCCTTCATCACATAGCTTTAACTGGGCATGCCGATCTTCGCAATCGCAATGGGAAGCTAGAATATTCACAGAGATGAGAAAACCTAAATATAGATCTAGAACATAGCTATAATTAAATCTACAAACCTGGTCTAGATTCACGGTGGCTCTGATGTTAGAGCCATCAGACTTCCTATCAATGCTCTATCTGTTTGAACAAGATGGAGGTCGGTATGGGTATTTAAGTATCAATGAGCACATCATATAAGGTTTTGCAAACATGAATTTCCTATGTGAGTAAGCTGACGATTCCTCCTATACCTAGTGTGATATACAAAGAGTATAAAGAGATTATTCAAAATATAAATTCATTCATATATAACATCATTACATATGACGGGCCATTTGTAACATCCTAGTTTTTAAAATGGGAAAGTTTCATAGGATTCATGTGCATTACATTAAGCATCATTAAAAAATCTTGATTTCAAAACCCTTTTTGTTAAAACCCTAATTCAAAATCCCTATCTTATCTATTAAGTTGTTAATTGAGAAATCCATGTTTGTATTTTCAAATGGACATGAATACATTTCCCTAGTATTCTTAAAACATATTTTGAATTTTGTAAAATTTAGAAAGAGGAATCAGTCTATTTGGAGTTAGTATGAAAAAGATATATAAAGAAATATGATAAGATATTTAATATAAGGAAAATAATTAAAATAAAACAAAGGAACCGAAGCGGGCCAGCTAGCTACGGGAGCGGGCCGGGTTGGCTACCGGAGCCACGGACTAGTGTTGGCCCACCTAGAGCAGTAGTAGCCCGCACCACATTTCCTCCCTTCCCTTTTTATTTTTATTTTTTTCTCATGCGGGGCGCGCGTGTCATGCTCTCCTCCACCGCTGACTAGGTACCCCACCTCTCCATCCTCTTCCTCCTCACATGCATGGGACAAATTGCCATCATAGTAATCGCCGATTCAGCTCGAGTCGGAGCCGCCCCCGCAATCCAAACCACCTCCTATAACCCTTGATCCTCTTCATTTCCCTCTCCCCCAAAACCTAATTTTGACGCTCGACGTCTATCAAAATTTCTCGCCAGAATTCCTAAAGAGGTTCCGTGGCAGAAAACAAAAAATTTCCTACGGTGAACACACCTAGCCAAGATCTATCTATGCAGATGTAAGGTAACGAGAGGGGGATTATAGTGTTCACACCTTTGAAGATCGAGCGCAGTTAACGTTACGTGGGAAACGTGGGTGATGTAGTCATACTCACCTGACCTCAAGGTCACAAAGCTCCTCGCAAGTCACCCTTGCTCCTTGTTTGACATAGCCGACATCATGGTCATGTCAACGTCCAAACTCCAAGAAAAAGCACCACAAGTGGTAGTGCCTCGTGGCATTACACACATAGAATGGAGGATGTCTCCCGGGATCCGCTCCAGCAAAGCAGCAGAATATGATTCATCTGGACTGAGTCTTGTGGCACGTCAACGTGCGTATGATGGATAAACCCCTATACCTATATACAATTCCAATCTTGAGAACGACACATGAGGGAGAGGGAGATGGGGATAGATAATAGGCAAAGCCAATAGATGGGATGGATGGGAAGAGGGGTACCCCTCTTTATATAGGTGGAATACATAGACATGATCAACACACTTTCTGATCAATGACCAATAGCAGTATCTGGAAACACATAATGGCCCCCATGCATTCCACGATTAACTTGATCTCTTGAACCTTTAACATCGAGTCTCATTCCCTTTGCTCTACGATACCTAGTTTGTCCAAAATCTGATATTCGGTATTTATATACCTAGTTTGATCTTATTAACGACAAACACATTTACTCATTCCCGTGATATTATATCCTCGTGACCTAGTCACTTGTTTGCAAACTTGTAGATATAATTTTATCGCGTGGTCCTAGGGTATCTATTCGTCACTCGGATGGACAAATCATGGTCTAGATACATAGGACTCAAAAGTTCCTCTAGAATACCTGACATACACCTTTATGGTCACTCAGTTACAAACATGACGGTTGATGTGATCAAAGCAGCCTCTGGAGACAATGATTAATACGATATCAAGGTTGAAGGACTGGCTCATTACGCTTTGCTAGACATCGCAATGTTGAACTTCATGACTGGATCACATTACAATACTAGGATTGGGTGTTGTCCATCACTATAAGTGACCTCTTTGTTAGTTGACATGGTAAAGTCCATGATCATGAAACCTCGATTATTAGCTGCCCAATGACCTAGTCTAGAGGATACTAGGGACCTTGTTTGTTTATATACCACACATGTATTAATGTGTCCACTTAATACAATTCTAGCATGATACAAAACTATTACGAACTAATGAGATATGTCAATAAAAAGATTTTTATTATTGGCCTCTAGGGAATATCTCCTTCAGTTCCTCAGCCAATTCTGGCATTCGGAGCTCCAGATCAATGTCAAGGATAACACCACCGACCTCTCGCGCCTTCCCTTTTACCCCATTCCTCTTCCCCCTGATTTGATTCCTTTCCTTGACCCCTTCCCCTCCTCTACAATGCACCCGAGCCTCCACCATCGCTGCAACGCCCTAGCCACCTGCCACCGATGCTTGGGGAATCAAATCATCGTGCCAAGTTTACCTCTGAGCTCCCCTTCAAGCACCACACCCTTTTGGCCACCTCGCCCTAGACGAAGAACGCCAAAACCACCTACAGCGCTGCCATCTGCACCTCCCGTCGCTGATAGTTATTTTCCCTGGTTAGTACCTGGAACCTACGGTTCCCAACCACCTAATGAAATATGGATGACCCAGATTAGAGCGGCATGTAGAACCGATACCGGCCAATGGCACAACACCGCATGGCTAGCCTAGTCACCACCAACGTTAGTGCCACATAGCGCCACTATTGGAAATATGCCATAGAGACAAATAATAATATGGATTACTATCATATTTCACAAAGTTTATGATTAGGTTTTATATGCTGCTATAACTGTATTAAAAGGAAACGTCAATACACGTGTGATATATAAACAACCAATAGTTCCCTGTGAATCTCTAGTCACTAGTTCATTGGTCAACGGATGATCAAGGTTTCCTGATCATGTGGCATGTATGCCAATTGACAATGGAGTCACCTCTTTGGGAGAATGCGATGATGATCAATACCCAATCTAAGCATTGTGATATGATCATGTCACAAAATTCAAGTTATGATGATTAGGAAACATAGTGTCTTGTTTCTTAGACCGTTTATACCATATAAATCACTGTCACTTGAGAATACCTTAATAGCATCAAACGTCACTCGGTGAAACAGTGATCATAAAGGTATGTTCAGGTATTCATAGGGGCATGTAGACGCATTATGTGTCAAGATAGAGATTTGTCCATCCACGGGATTGAAAGATACTCAAGGGCCCTCTCAGAGAAGTTATATCCAACAGCTACACAACATTGACTACGTGACGGGGATATCACTTGTCGGAACGAGTTAAGTAGCATTTGTCGGTAATGAAATTGAACACGGCATGGTGATGTCACTGATCAGATCTCGGGCAATGCAAGAATCATAAAGACAAAAGGAATGGGACATGATGTTCATGGTTCAATGACACAGGTTCATGGAATGCTCATCATGGGCATCCAGGTCCCGCTGATGATCATTGGTATGAGACAGATCTTGACCATGTCTGGAGTTTTCTCGAAGCATGACGAGTCATGGTCAAGGGCTTGATGATGCTCGAAGATCATTTTGGTATTGACAGTATTACCAAAGAAAAGAAAGAGAGAAAACTGGAAGGGTTCCGGGAAAGTCCGAAGGATGTCCGAAGTGGGATGGAAGGAGTTCCATAGACACGGGGATTGAATAATATGTAAGTGAATGTTAAATATTGATTTAATCATTTATTTATAATTATTTTGATAAAATAAAAGGAATTAAATTGGTCAAATTCACTATTGGTCCAAAATCCCGAGGGAAAAAGGCCAATGAGGAAAAGACCAAAGGGAGGAAGGAGGGGAGGTGGTTGACTGGGCCTAGGGATCCCGCCTGGGGCCCACTAGGGCCATGGCCAGCGGAGGCCAGCCCCCCTCTCCCCTCTCCCTTGTTTAGTCCCACATGACTTAGCTAATAACATATGGGGTCCCTTTTCCCCTATATATTGAGAGGTATCTTGAGAAAATAAATAAACCAATAATTAGTAAAAGGTTTCCTATCTTTTGGGGAGACCTTTAGTTGATTCTCTCTCTCCCGTGACCCTGGTACCAAGTATGGATTGCGCGAACAGGATACTTCTTCACCACGGAGCGCCATCATGATGCGGGATTCGGATCCAGAAGGTCTACTTCCACAAATGCTACTTGATCAGAGGAGGGGGAGTCATCATCACACACCGGACGTGTGTAACTCCCTCGGAGGTGCAACACTTGGGGCACTACGAGTTGTCGGAGCTGTCGGACATCAACACGACCCTGAGGTCATCTTCGGTACACTACATCAACCATGTTCTCCTAAACGTTCACCCTTTTCAGCCTTCAAGGGTAAGTTCGTGAAAAGCCTCTCATGTTACTGCATTACTAATAGATAGGTCCTGGCATTAGGGTTCTTCGCGTAGGAAAATTTTATTGTTTTCAGGCGCGAACCCCTACAACCACATAATGCCCAGTTGGCGCTCGTGTTGAGTCAACCTGTGACGTTAACATAATATTCTAATGAATATTCCCCTAACTTCCATACAATAGATAAAAAGGCAGAAAATGTATTAAACCTTGTAAAATTTATAGAAATTAATCCACAACTCCAAATTTAGCAAATTTTGTGTCTATGGATGCAAGAAAATGTAATATATGCTACTATACCATTAGTTGACTATTTTATGTCATTGTATAAAATAATTATCTGTAATTAAATCTCCTATTTGAGTATTTTCACTATAACATTTATTCTGTAAATTATTTTGAGGTAAAACTAGTCGCAAATGGAAGTATGAACATTGTCAATCCAGTAGCATGGTTTCCATGTTTTCTAAAACTATTTTGTACTAACAGTATTCAGATTCTAGTAATGACTATTTTAAGCCTATTTGATTAATAGAAAATGTTTATGAAGAGCCTTTTGAACTCGTTTTATTTTCTAGTGTGCATGCATATTGTATTATTGTGTTTGTGCAACTATATGTTGACTGCAATTATTTATTTTCCATGATATATTGATCGGAGTGTGATTCTTGTGATTGTGACGACTATGTGAACGAGAACTACAAGTGAGGCAAGTGTCACTATCCTAAATCTCCTATTGTTTTGTATGCATTTAATTTTTAGTAGCTTGCATGTGTAGGAATTGTTTTACCTTATATACTGCTAGACTCCTCTCTGCGCCCCCAGGCCATGGCTATCAAACATAATGTTTGAAGAAGTTTTGAATATAGCAAAGCTTTGTTTCATGTAAAGGAAAAAATAGATTAAATCTGTTTGATCAATTCACGCAAATGTATTGATCATACGAATCCATGATTTGGCAAGGCGAGAAAAAATGTTGCATAGTAGTGCTATCACGTGTTGTATCCTCCAATCGACGCGTCTCTAAAGAACCCTCACGCCGAATAAAGTTTTGGAACACAGTCTCTATCGATGTTTATTCCCACCTCGGAAGTTTAGAGAATGTTTAAGCACTTTATAATCCTAGAAATAAATATGCATGCAACAAAGATATTAATCACTAGCTATCAATCAAGTATTGATAGCTGACGTTTGACATCTTAGTTTTTTCGTATAGATATTTTGATGATTCAGTCATAGTACATAGTCGATTAACCCGTGACAGCTATTGCGTAGATGAGGCACGTATGTGCTCCTAGACCTATGTTCCGTATGTTACACTACAATTGCACAAAGTAAACATGTATGAGAAGACAAAAAACCTGTCCGCTCCTTCGTATGCCGATCAACGGGACAAAAATGGCACTCGAGACGCAAGTGTTCAAAGAGACAACGAGTGGTTACTATAACATGTTGTTTTGAAAGTTTCAAGATGGGAAAATCTCTGTGCCCCCTAGGGCGTAGCTTCTAGGTAGAACTCTTGCTAAGACAAATTGTTTATGAAGATGTGCAAAGAATTTGGATGATGCACAACGGTAGAACAAATAGCATATTTTATGAGGCAATTGGTTTGATGTTATAATTGTTTGGCATTTTTTAACGTATAAGTAACAGTTGTACGATCTATGAACGTAGTAGAGATGATAGGCGACTTTGTGCCATGTGATGCACAACTTGTAAATAGACAGTTGGAAAACATAGGTAATATACACGTTGGTTATGTATGGAGCAGAAAAAAAGGCATCTTCACACGCCCTGTAGGCATCGAAGCTTTTGACAAGATGCACATCGGTTAGGCAATGAGATGTACAAAGCTACATCCTACACCATGTAGTCATACATGCAATCATGCACTGATAATCCCCAAGAGTAGGGAATCACTATAGTATAATTCCATAAATTATTTAGTGTCAAACCCACTATGAGATGAATGTAAACTACCTATTCTCTAAAGCCCTATAGCCCACTTATATGTCCCTTCATCCAAAACAATGAACTATAGTGTGTAAGGTTCTTTTTACTACTAACTAGAAAATGGTAAATTGTTGAAAGTAAATACAAGAAGTAAATTATTGCAAGTAAAGAAAAACAAGTAAAGTAAGGCAAGTAAAAGTAAAGGCAGATAGCTCAAGGGAATAAGTGTTTAGGAAAACTGTTATTTCATTCCTTTAGCTGTCACAATAGTGAAGAACATGGTACTCTCTTTATTGTTTCTTCTAGAGATGAGCCATATATAGGTGAAGCCATATACTTGAGAAATTACACCCCTAGTGATTGATCCCAACGCACATGGGTAGTTGTATGTGCCCCATGGGCATCGAAGCTTTTGACAACATAGTCAATATGCACATCGATTAGGCAAGGAGACATACAAAGCTACTACCTACACCATGTAGTCATACATGCAATCATGTACTGATAATCCCCAAGAGCAGGGAATCACTATACTATAATTCGATAAATTATTGAGTGTCGAACGCACGAGGAGACGAAGATAAACTATATATTCTCTAAAGCCCAATAACCCACTAATATGTCCCTTCATGCAAAGCAATGAACTATAGTTTGTTTTTTTGATTGTCACAATTAGTGCAACATATGGATAGTCTTTCTATTGCTTCTTTTAGAGAGAAGCCATATATAGGTGAAGCCATATACATGAGCATTTACACCCCTAGTGATTGATCCCAAGTACATTAGAGCAAACTGGGGAATAAGACATAAAGTCCAACCACCGCATTTATATCTAAGGTTCCCTTGATTATAGCTCTTGTTAATTAACCATGAATTAATATAGCATGCATATCTAAGAATTGGGCCACGGTTTCTTTCAAAAATCGTATATCCCTCCTCCTACCGTCATGCAACATTGCCAACCTTATGTATTATCCAACATATGTGTGCACTCATATATTAGTACAAAATATCATCATAGAAAATAACATATACTTTTATGCAACCAACAACAAACTATTTCACAATTGCCAGAAACAAGTACTACTCAAATATAGACATAGAGATACAATAGATCATGGGAAAACAATAGATTGCATCACACATCATGTTTGCCAAGATATTATAGTATGGATATGAGAGGGATGTTGTTGTAGATGTTGATGCTGACCACACAGGAGGGAGGTGGAGTCCACCAGAGGCGATTCTAGCAGAGTTTCCCCCTTTGATTTCCACTAGTGGTGGCTTGTAGACTCTCTTTTTAAAGAAGGTTTTAGGTTAAGACGTAGAGGATGGTGGTGGAATCGATGGCATCCGAGCAACAAGGTGAGAAATAGGGTAGGTGGTGCAGCCTAGGTAGAATCCCATGCCACTGGGCCTCTTTCCCATCCCATTAAACTCCTGGTGACCTCATTTTTCCTACCAGATATTCCTCGAAAATTCTGAAGCGTGTTGTCTAGATGATATCATTAGCCTTTCACTTCTATCACGTGTGTTCGCTCTGACGATATGTGCTCTTGCACGAAATAAAATGTTGTTCATATGCATTACATGACATTTAATGCCACCTCCCGCCATATTTTCCGCCTACGCTTTGATGACGCATGTCTCTCGGTGTACTTTGTGTGGTGACGTCCTCTGTCATAGTTAACCGGGTCCGCAGCCTGTGTCATGCGTATGTATTTCTCTCTTATCTCTTCTTGATATTTGTGCTTGCCTTTTCCTATTCCAAGTTCCCATGATGGCACCTCTAACTAGTAGCGTGAGACGAGCGGGGCATACGCATTTCTACCTTGGCCGATGTTCTTGTCACAGTTGTTCCTCGAGACACTACACGCGTACAACCCGTAGGCCGTACGAGCGGATGCACTGACAGGTGGTATGGGAAGACAAGGTGGACGCGCTAACAGGTGGTATGGTCAAGGTTCGCCCATACCATAGGTCGTTAAACCCTCTGTAGCCTTTACGTGCATCCTATCTTCTCCCATGTGCATGGAAAAATCATTTAAATGATATTTATCACTTAGAAATATCATATTACGGTATAACATGATAGTCCCAATTGATATATTAACAAAAGACTTGATAATTTGGGATTCTTTTGAAACAAGGACAAAAGGTGCACGCGGGCGCAGTAAAATACCAAAAATCCTACTCTATTTAAGCAAAAACATAAGGTAAAACTTCTTCAAAAAGGACTCGTCAACTTTCGCAAGCTACACTCTTGCCCGTCCCCAAGTAAGATGGTAGCTTATGGATAAGATCATCATGTTCATGAGGCAAGAGTCGTCAAAATAAATGAGGCAATTTGAAGCATAATTACAATATCAGATATAGAACTGCATCATGAGTTATATCAGACTTTCACACATCACATGAATTAGAGGCTTCCACACCTTTTGTATTAATAGTTTATAAAAAGTTTGAAGATTGGGAATATTATAAAATCATCAAGTTCAATTAGATGAGCACTTGATTGAGTAATTAATAATTCATGATCATTGCATGGGTACCTTTTGTCAACTTACGCTTTTCCTTTTATTATAATTCTTTGATAGCAGAACCTCTTTCTTTTTTGCTTAACAATATCACTGGATCCTGCTAATACTCTTCATGGCTCTTGTTGGTTCAAACGAATGACTATAACATGCTGCCAAGATTTCCTTGTCATAACTTATCAATACTTTGTTGGTGTGGAAAACTCTAAAATCATAATAGTGGTACAAGTATCATAGCACTCATCCTAATTTCAGACATCTAAAACAATAATCATAAATCAAAATCTCTTCAAATATCATAAAGTCTTGAAATCTCATCAGATATAAATCTTTCCTTGGACCAAAGGAAGTTTATACTGCAACTAATGCAAATTCTAGAATGAAGAACCTAACATGCATGTAGGAAAGTAAACATGATAAAGCTGGATAGTAGATTACAAGGCCCAAATAGATCCCCCAATCTTGGAATTAATCCATGAAAGATCACATAACTCCTTGTGAGTACCTATTCCTACATTGGGGTAAAGAAATCATTGTCCTCCTCCTCTTCTCCTGCTTTGAGGCTACAAGCATGAGCAATATACACAAAACGAGTGGACAGTTCTGTAATGCTGACATGTTGCTCTTTTATTATCTTTAAGAGCAGCTTCCTGTCATCAGCCATCTCAACAATAATCTTAGTTAGGAATCGGACCCTACCATCGATGTCATCAACCTTTTTCTCACGGTCTTTGCTCATCAACTAGTAGGAATTCCCTTCACCGATGGTCTCAAGACATGATTAGGAAAATCTTTTTGAGGCTTATGATCTTATCTCAAATCCCGTCATGTTTCCCTTCTTTATGGATTGAGGAACTAGGAGAAGATTTGAGAGAGGATCCATGAAGGTTATACCTATAAGGATTTGGTGGGTATTCATCCTTGTTCTTCCTTTGTTCCACATGCCTTAGCATCTCTAGGTTGCATGGGAACATGTCCTCCCAATTGGGAAGTGGCACTACTTAAGCAGAGTCTAGAGTTTAACTAGACGAAGAATCCCTTTCGGGTTCTCTTCCCCTGGATTTTGTCGCAGGTGTCTCGTCCTTCTTTGTCCAGATCTGCTTGATGTGAAAAGGCTACATAGCTCTTGAACGATCAAGTGAGATCTGATGCATGAGGATAAATAGGGAAAAAGGTAGAAGACAAACCCTAGTTTCAAGAGGCAAAATAAAAAGTAAGAAAGAGAAACAAAAACAAAAGGAAAAACAAGTCATGAAAAGGGTAGCCGAAGTTGGTGTCAGGCGTCAGTACGGGCGGGATCTTCCCATACCGCACGCCCGTACCGGATGATACCGACCTCTTTCGAGGCAGTAAGGTTTTTTTTCATTTTTTTAGGAAACAAAAGAGGCAAAAAAGAAAGTTACAGAGATCTTAATGACCTATCGTATAGTGGGAAGTTACCGTACGGCCCAGTCGTACCGACTCATAGGAAATCAAGCAAAATGTAGAACATGTACTGAGCATCTACCGACCTGCGATACAGGTGCATCCGATCATACGGTTTGCCCGTACCGAGCCAGAAAATAGCTCAGTTCGATCAGGAGAGTGAAAGGAAAAATAAGAAAACTGCCATAAAGACAGAAAAGGTTTCAAAAATGTAGAAGTGACATAAAAGAGACCAGTAAGTGTTTGATTCATCATACCCTCGCTTGATGTATTCCTCGACCGTCATTAACGAGGTCATTTCCACCATGTTTACCTCTCCAACTCTATAGTGATTTAAGCACTACCCATTAACTATCCAAGATAAATAGGGGACATTGCTTTTTAATTTCACCGCTTCTAAAGGATATGCTTTGTCCACTTCATACGAACCTTCCCACTTGGATCTTAATTTCCTGCAAAGATCTTTAGCCGAGAATTGTAGAGAAAAACTTTATCTCCAGATTCAAATTCCTTATTTTGTATATTTCTATCATGACATTTTTAACCTTTTCTTTAAATATTTTGGCATTTTCATAGGCTTCGTTTCTAAGTTCATCTAAGGCATGAATGACCAAAGAGACATTTCTCCCATGCGGTCTTAAAATCAAAGTTCAAAGTTTTAATAGCCAAGTAGGCCTTATGCTACAATTCTAAAGGAAGACGGCAAGATTTTGCCGTAGACCATCTTATATGGCATCATTCCCATAGGATTTTTGTATTTCGTGCGATATTCCCATAAAGTATCGTTCAACTTCATAGCTCAATCCTTTCTTGACTTCTGCACCATATTCTGAAGGATAAATTTAATCTCCCAGTTCGAAAGCTCAACTTGCCCACTTGTTTGTGGGTGGTAAGGTGAGGCTACTCGACGCTCGACTCCATATTTATGAAGAATCTTCCGAAAAGTTCCTTTCATAAAATGATTTCCACCATCGATAATTAAAATCGAGGAATTCTAAACCTGGGCAAGTAATGTACTTGAACAACTTGATAGAAGTAGCTACATATGCATGATATGTGGGTATAGCTTTGAGCCATTTAGTAACATAGTCAACATCAACAAGAATATGAGTGTAATCATTAGTGGTAGTCAAAGGACCCATCAAATCCATTCCCCAAAGGTCCTCGATATTTCCAAGAGCAACAAGTACGAGTAGGGTCCTCTACGAGGCCTGAACCTAGGTAAACCTCGTGTCACCTATGTGCTTGTTTGCTAGCCGATCGATGCCTCAAGTGCTCCCTACTTCCTCGAACCTAAGTCCATCAACGATGGACATTGATGAGTGAACCCCTCGTCAATTGGCGCCGTCTGTGTGAAACGAGAGTGCTGATGTTGCGACTTCCTTGGCACCATCAATCGTGATTCACGACTCCGCGGCAGCAGAGACTCGCCTCCTTTTCGGCGCCTTCAACTACACCGTCCACACATCGGGAACTCGCCCGGATTTTGAGTCCACGGGCGATGTAATCGTCCTAGTGATCTGGACCTTGCGCTTCCAAGTTTGTCAGCTGGGCATACTTCGCCTCCCTGATCAGCCAAAGATTCTCGCGATTGGTCCTGCATCGTGGTAACCACCGCCGATCTACACCCTAAGTGAGCTCAATGCCTCGACATTAGTCGGGAATACGGATAGCAGTAGCTGTTGCCAGTTCGATCTGGGTGATCTGGCAATAGAAGATGGAGACTATGGCTCCGGATCTGAAAGCTGCGGGAGCAGTAGCTTCCCCAGCCACTACATGTGCGCCATCATCAATACGGGCATCATCGGCACTGGGGAAAACACCGGTACTGGCGGTGGTATCCCAGTCGCGAACGGTGGCCCCTCCAATGGCGCCCCCATCAACAATGGGTAAGCAGGCCGCCCCCTGGTGATGGACCCATCCTAGAAGGTCAGTCGCACCTCTCTACGAATGAACATACCCGAGAGCGCATATTGATCAACCTCAACGACGCTATGTGGGCCCACTACAGGGACGCCCTACGGGGCAATCCCTACCACCAAACTCATCACAAGAGATACTTATGGGTTATAATTGGCTGCGCAAGGAGGAGTTTAAGCGCCAACAACAAGTAATTACCCATCTCGACGAGCGCAGAAGGGCAGCGGACGCATCGAGCCTCTAACGAGCTACGCTCTCTTCCATCGGAGGATCCTCCTCTAGAGGCAACGATCAGGCAGCCGCCAGAAGACGCTCTCTACTGGCTCACCTCACTGATAGGGAGCGAGAAGAGGCCACTCGAGTCCTCGACTTCTCATCCATGACGGTCAACACACAGGGCAACATGCTCCCGAAAACGACACAGGCATCGGTGACGGCAGCCACCATGTACCTGCTCAACAACCAACCACCGGCTAGGGACCCACGATTCACGATGCACCGATCTACGATTGCCGGCCTAGGACTAGTCGAAGTTGCGGTCACCAAGTATCCAGCGCCGGAGCCGAGGAAAAGCAAGGCTCTAGCCAAGCGCTACCCTCCCTCCTCCTCCAGCGACGACGAGCATGACTTGTCGTGGCAGCGCTCCTCACGACGACATGACTATGACTACGACGCACGTGATGATATCTCGCAGTGCAAGGTCGACAAGATGCGCACGAGACGCGCCCGCCCGACGGACTCGGAAGATGATGGGATGGAGCTCTGCGGCGCCAGCTACTTCATCAGAGCCATATGACAAAAGCGAATACCGAAAGGGTTCAAACTCCCATTAGAGGATCCGAAATTCGACGGCCTCCAAGACCGAAAGATCTGGCTGGAGGATCATATCTCTTCAGTTAGGTTGCACGGCGGAACCATGAGCACGGCTATGCAATGCGTCCAGCTACAGCTGCAAGGCGCCACCCGTGCATGGCTTAACAACCTCCCACACGGGTCAATCCGCAGCTAGGATGAGCTGGTCTACAACTTCGTGCGGAACTTCAAGGGCACTTACAAAAGGCCCGCATCAATTGAAGAATTAAGAGCCTGCTACCAAAAGGCCGCCGATTCATTGCGCTGATACATTCAGAGGTGGTCCATCATCAAAAATTCTGCAGAGGATATCTTCGAGAATCGTGCAATCAACGCATTCAACGGCGGCGTACATAGCAGAGAGCTCAGGGAGGAGCTGGGCTGTTCAAAGTCCAAAACAATAGACCGCTTCATGGAGATCGCGAATAGGTGGGCTGATGCAGAAGACTCGGTGAAAAACAACCGTGCCCACTTAGACGATGATGACGACCTCGGTCGTAGACGCGATCGCCGAGGAAAACGCTGGATGCGTGGTTACGAGGACCACGAGGAAGTTGACATGGTCGCGACTGGCAATGCTGATAAATGCGACGATGGCAACTGCAACAGCGGATACCGCGACAGCGGTATAACCACGCAAGTATGGCTACGCCGCACTCGTGATGAAGCTCCTAGAACATCTATCTAGGACAAACTGTCCGGACCTTGCAACGTACCTTTGTACATTGACAAACACGACTGCAAGAAAAATCCAGTCACCTCCTGAAGGACTGCCGCGAGTTCTTTAAGCTCCATGAAGGCTATCCTAGATTAATCGCGATACGATAAACTAGGGCTACGGAGCTGCCCCGGGTGTCGTGGCTCATGGAGCACCACCACCACCACCCGGGCCACCCCACCTATGGCCGCACCAGTCTAGAACAACGGAGGAGAGCAGTACCCGCGAGCGCTGGGAAATATGGGAATGATCCAAAAAGGACGTCCATCAAATCGGATGAAAAATCAATCACTCGCCAAGTCAACCTGGCGATCAACTCTCCATCCTCCACCATCGAGTACCTCAGTGGGTGCGAGTCTTGTACTACCTTCAACAAACGTGATCATCTGCGTCAAGTACCTCGCCTAGGTCACTCTCCCCTGGTGCTCGAGGGACAAATTGGGGCTTCGAGATGAGTCGCGTCTTCATGGATGGTGGCAGTGGCATCAACTTGATGTTCGCTAGCACCTAGTGTGCCATGCGGATCCCGTCCTCCTGTCTAGAAGTCTCTGACACAATGTTCCACATCATCGTCCCAGGGAAAGGTGTATACCCCTTGGGCAAGATTAACTTGGACGTCATCTTCGGCACACCAGCTAACTTCAGGCGAGAACACCTGGAATTCGAAGTCGTCGACTAGCCCTCGCAGTACCACTGTATCCTCGGACGTGTCGCGTTCGCGAGGTTCATGGCAGTGCCACATTACTCCTACCTGCAGACGAAAATGCTAGGACCAAACGGCATAATCACCATCAGTGGAAACTTTGCCAAGTCAGACAGCTGCGACAGGGAATTCAACAGAATCTCCCAATCCTTCGGAATGCATTAAGAGCTGGCAAGGCTAAAGGAGTTGACATACAATAGGCTTCCTCCTAGTAAGCCAAACGCACCTGATCAATCCTTCGACTCATCGGTGCACACCAAGGCGGTCCAGGTCCATCCAACAAACTCGACCAAGACGACCCTCATCGCCAACAACTTGAGTCCTGCATAGGAACTCGTGCTCATTGAATTCCTCCATGAGTGCTAGGAAATCTTTGCCTAGTGTCTAGTGGACATGCCAGGGGTTCCCAGGGAATTCACCTAGTACTCACTCAACATAAATCATGAAGCAAGACTAGTGAAGCAGACAATACATCGACTATCGGAGCCAAGGGCAAAAGCGGTCAGTATGGAAGTGAACAGACTCCTCGACGCTAACTTCATACGAGAAATCAAGGAAAGCACCTAGGTGGAAAACCCCGTACTTGTTCCTAAAAAGGACATGATATTCTACGGGTGTGCGTGGACTTCACTTACTTGAATAAACATTGCCTAGAGGATCACTTCCCATTGCCGCGGATCGACCAGATAATTGATTCCACCTTGGGATGCGAGCTCCTCTGCTTCCTCGACGCTTACTCAGGCTACCACTAGATTCAAATGAAGGAGGAGGACTAGGAAAAAATGGCATTCATCACGCCCTTCAGCGTCTTCTGCTACACAACAATGCCCTTCGGGCTGAAGAACGCAGGGGTCCCCTACCAGCGATGTATGCATGCCTGCCTCAAGAGCTAGCTTGGCCACAATATTCAGGTCTATGTCGGCGACATCGTCGTCAAAACCAAGAAGGAGGCCTAACTACTCAACGACCTTCGAGAGACCTTCGATAATCTCGACCACTACCGGATCAAGCTCATCCTGGATAAATGCGCCTTCGGCCTACCATCTGGAAAATTGCTCGGATAACTCTTCTCCGCGAGGGGGATCAAGGCTAAACCGAAGAAAATAAAGGCCATACTGGCAATGGAGAAACCAAAGAACGTCAAAGGCGTCCAACAACTAGATGGGCAAATCGCGGCACTCAGCCGATTCATCAGTCGAATGGGCGAGAAGTCACTGCTATTCTACCAGCTCCTTCGCAAAGCTGAAAAGTTCAAGTGGACGGAAGAAGCACGAGAAGCATTCAAAGACCTCAAGCGTCTACTATCCACTTCGCTGGTGTTGGTAACACCTCGGGAAATGGATCCCCTGTTGCTATACATCTCCGCCACCAACCAGGTGGTTAGTACTGTGCTTGTAGTGGAACGAGCCGAAGAAAACAAAGTCCACGGAGTACAAAGCCCAGTCTACTAAATTAGCGAATTGCTCACTCCAACAAAACAGTGGTACCCACACTATTAGAAGCTAGCATACGGTGTCTTCATGACAGCTCGGCGACTGCACCACTACTTCCAGGAGCACCCTATCATTGTGGGGAATGACGCTCCACTAGGGAACATCCTCAACAACCCTGACGCCACGGGACGAGTCACGCTTTGGGGGATAGAGTTGTCTCCACGAGACATCACATATGAGAATTGAGACGTGATCAAGTCGCAAGTACTCCCGGACTTCCTCATTCACTAGATGGAGAACTAGCTCCCTGACACACCAGACATGTCCTGTCTGTGGACAATGCACTTCGACGGATCAAAACATCGAGAAGGAGCTAGCGTTGGCATTATCTTGACATCACCACAAGGTGACAAGATAAGGTATGTTCTGCGAATGCAGTTCCGTGCCTCCAACAATGAAGTTGAATACGAGGCCTTGCTCCATGGGATGCGGATGGTCAAAGCCTGTGGCACAACATGACTCGTCATCTACGGTGGCTATAAGCTGGCAGTGAATCAAACCATGAACTAGTGCGATGCAATGAGCAACAACATGATCGCCTACCGCAACCTCTATGACGCACTCAAATGAGACTTCGATGGCTGCGAACTGCGGCACATTGGCTGTGAGAGCAACGAAGAGGCGGATACACTCGCCAATATTGGCTCCACCTGTGCCCTGGTGCCACCTGGAGTATTCCTAGAGCAAATCTACGAACGCTCCATCAAGCCAAAGGTTCTAGAACAGCCAACCAACACGTCAAAGGACTCAGGGGCTACGCCACCCGACGAACTCCACACACTTGAAGATAAGGAGCAACAGACAGGACTCGAAGGCCCCATGGAGGTCATGATGATTGAACCATCCTAGACGCAACACTACATCACATACCTGCTCAGTAAAAGGCTACCAGATGACCCGACAGATCCGTGGCATGTAGCGCGACGATCCAAGGCTTTCGCCATCATCAACAATGAACTATATAAGTGCAACATCACATGAATCTTTCAACGATGTGTCTCCAATGGAGACGGGAGAGCCATCCTCCTCAAGATACACGAAGGCACTTGCGTCCATCATGCCGGAAGTTGTGCCCTCGTCACCAAAGCTCTACGAGCTGGATTCTACTAGCCAACAGCAATGTGCGACGCTAAGGACATTGTCCAGAGGTGCAATTCTTGCCAAAGATTCACAGACAAACCGCATGCACCTGGCGCAAAGCTTAGGCCAATACCCGTGGCTGGCCCTTCGTGCAATGGGGACTCGACATGGTTGGCAAGCTAAAAAATATTCACCTAGAGGATACGTCTACCTCTTCATCGCAGTCGACAAGTTCACCAAGTCGATTTAGGGCATGCCGGTGACAAACCAATCGGGGGGCCACCGCCATCAAATTCTTAGAGTCCATCATTTTCCAATTCGGGCTGCCACACAGCATCATCACCGATAATGGAACGAACTTCACCTTGAACGAATTCTAGGATTTCTGCAAAAACCTGGGAATCAACATCAGCTACGCCTTGGTAGCGCATCCTCAAACCAATGGCCAAGTCGAAAAGGCCAACGGCCTCATCTATAGCGGCATCAAGAAAAAGGCTCCTTCGACCACTCGAAAGAGCTACTGGGTGTTGTCCTGAGGAGCTACCATCGGTACTATGGAGCCTACGCACAACTCCAAATAGTGCCACAGGCTATACTACATTCTTCATGGTACACAACACCGGGGCAGTACTACCTGCAAAAGTACGCTACAAAGCCTCAAGGGTCATAGCATATAGTGAGGTGTAATCAACTACCGCACTCGAAGACTTTGTCGACCTCCTCGATGCAGCACGCGAAATAGAAGCGGAACGATCTGCGATCTACCAGCAAAACCTCCGCAACTACCACAGCCGAAGGCTACGCCCAAGGTCCTTCGTCGAAGGAGACCTCATCCTGCGACTGGGCAGCAAGGACACCTCAAGCTCGAGTCCTCTTGGGAGGGACCTTATGTGATTACCGAAGTAATCCTAGGTGGCGCCTACCATTTTAAATACGTAGAAAGTGGAGTTGCATACTCCAACCCCTGGAACGTCGCATAGCTGCGTCGTTTCTACCCTTAGATGTTTTTAGTTTACAAAAAGGCTATTCAACTAGGCTACTTAGCCACACATTGTATCTCCTGATATTCTGCGCATAAATAAAGCTAAATGCCTCCAACCTTGTGTCTCTATTTTTAATTGCAATTACATTACTCGGGAACTACGCCACCCTTTCTACCTCGTTACACGAATAACACAGTAACCTGAGTAGCTGACATACTATTAATCGAACCCTTGATAAACCCAACCCAGCTGCAACGCATCTGACATGGTGGCAAGGTGCTAAGATAAGTATGCGTCAGGCTAACAAAAAGGCACTGTAGAGTACAAGCTACTCGAAAAATACACAAGCTAGCAAGATTTACATAAAAATGGGTAGCAAAAACACCCAATTCACTTATACGAACTTTACAGCACCTATACATCTCTGTGCAGGTCCAAAACCTACTCTACTGGCGTAAAAGGAGAACGTTGGTACGCTCCTTGAACAACTCGATGATGTCTTCGGCTGGCTGATCAACCGCCCGATAATGGGGCACCATATTCCATGCCATCCCCTACGGTGGGGATGGCGGTCTAGTAGAAACAACAACCATATCCTGATCGGGTCGATGTAGGCGCACAAGCGCTAGTGCAACCTTGGCACCCACGACTAATTGCTGTTGCATGCACCCGTGAACTGCGCCGACATCCTAGAACTTCTTCAACAGAGCTAACAAGCTTGACGGCACAACGTCCAAGGGAAACATTGCTCGAAAGATGTGTATCAGGCACGACTACGCCTTCTTAAAATAAAGAAGCACCTGTGACACATGATCCTGCAACATCGCCAACACGACTGCGCGATCCCGGTCAACCCAAAAGTACCCGCTAGCTTCTAGCTGCTCCTAGGTCAAGAAGTTTAGTCGAATGGTGACTAGGTGTCTCTCTTCCTATGGAAGGCGAGTACTAACAACTGCAAAGAGCAATAACCAACATAAGGACAAATTACCGCCACAAGTGGCTAGAAAAGGAGAAGAAACTAAGGAAACTAACACTTCAATTGCTCATTTAGTTGAGCCACCTCGGCCAAACGATATTTCTCACGTTCACTGGCTTTTTCGGCCTTGGACTTCCAGATGTCAGCGCTACCATAGATCATGGGAATCTCTTGCTCCAAGTGTTTTATGTGATCACGCAATCGAGACATCAGCGACAATTCCTCCACCTTTGAACGTGGTTGCGCCACAGGTTCATCGGTGGGAGGTGTGTCAGACGGATCACTCGAAGGACCCTATTTAAGCAGAGGAACAGACAGATAAGACCAACCATTCAAAATAACATGAATAATAAAAGCATCGAGTTTAGCAAGTTTCAAAGGGGACACCTGATACCTTCGATCCGGATTACGGATGTAGTATAGCTTCCTTTTACCTAGTAGACCTAGGTTATCAAATCCTCCGAAAGCGAATGCATAGTGAAGTTACTTTAACGGACCTTCGGGAGTTTTATAATTCCTTTTGTGTTTTTACCAGACCAGTAGCTTGCATATTTTTGTTGTTGTCGATGACGGAGAGAGAGGGCCTAGGGCATTCGGTTTCACCTGTAGCTGTGCAAAACATCTTATGGAAATAAAAGATAGAAATAAAGTATGTGTGTACTTGTTAGAGAAAGAGAAATTATATGTGGGTAGTGCATCCATAATTGCTACTGCCTTCGCAACCCCTTATAGCAATAACCTATTAGTCTCATCCATAGAAGAAAGAGAACTAATGATATGCATAGTGATGTCACCATTAATCCCAAGCAAATCCCTCACATACAGCCGTACTACCCCTTCTGTCACTAGGGTTCCCAACTTGCAGATCAGTCATCACTCATACTCCTACCTGGCTCAACCCTCGGGGTCTTGGGTACCTGACAAGTCCTTGGATTGAGGCAAGAGAGGATACAATAATCATCATGTCATACAAACTAATACACGATCTATGATAAATCACATGAACAATTCCTACATGGCTAGGCCGAAGCCCTTAGCCCAAGGATAATTACTCACACATAGACCTGAGATCAACAATCACAAACATTGTAATCAAAACCATAAGATTAACAGCAATAGTCTTACAATGTCTCTAATCGGAGAAGAGATCTACTATTACAGGTGGCAGAATATGGCTATGGAGATGGAGAAGGGTGTGGAGATCTAGAGGCAGTTGGAGATCCGTGGCAGAGAATTTTTGGCGAGGTCTGGCTTATTTTCTCGTCGCCCGAGGCTTCTTTATATAGGGGTCCCTTCACGAAAGTTGTTCTGTTTGACCTAGCAGTGGCGGCGCCAACTATACGGCTGGAGCTATACGGTCAGAATTTTTGCTCTGGACGTATAGTTGTCGTTAAAGCGTCTGGATCCGTTGTTCGGCTACTGGTTTCTTCTGGTTGTTGGAAATCTCGTATATCTAACTTTAATGTAGTGATTCCCTCCTTTAAACGACATTATCTGCACAGGAAAAATACAAAAAAGAAAGGATTGCATACCCCTCTGAATATTAGCATTAGTGGCTGGGTTTAGAGAGATATTTCATCAAGAATATGATTAATAGCCAGTTTAAATGTGGACAAAGATGGCTATATTTCAGAGCCATCAACCTTCGCAAGCTTAAACTTGATTGTCACGAGCAAGAAAGCCAAAATCAAAAAGGAACTTAGCATTTAAACTGAAATAATGAGATGGTGATCTTACTCATGATTAGTAGTCTCATGTTTCGTCCACTTTATAAATCTAAAAAACTCCTGCATAGGTAGAGTAACGACAAGCATATCATACGGGTTTCATGCATCCTTATACCGCAGCAAAATTATTGTAAACATGGATGATTCAAATGAGTAAGTTTTATTCCATGTCAAGTAATCAACTCATAGGCTTACCTTTGAACAGTAAAGTATAATCATGTAAATTAAGAGTGTGAGAGTTTTCATGAAAAGCATATATACTAGAGTATCTCAATTCCCACATCAATGAATCAAGAATTTGCAAGCACTACTTTTCTATTCATTTGTCCTTCAAGAATTTCAGTTTTTAAGTAATTGAGAGCATGCCAAAGATTTTTATTAGTTTATCGGGATGTGATGGACACTTGGGGCATCACTAACGTTTTTATTCCTTCTGCATAATGATTACTCATAATGGCCAGAGGAGTGATTCCATCATTATTACATCTACCCGAGAGTGGCAAGAATCTTACCCACTATAGCATTGCTGCTACAAGTGTTTAATCAACTCATAGCCGAAATCTAGGAGTTTCCTCCATGAAGATCGTTCGTAAGCCATCGAGTTGTTGGCATCCCATTAAGTTTGACACGCATAAAGCTATATCATTCTTTAGATTAACAAGTAAAACTTTGGCATGCTCACAAAAACTGCTAAACATTAATTCAATCGAACAAATCCTTTTAAAGAGAGCTATCAAGTCAATTCACATTTTTAGTGGTGTTGAGTGTCTCTACAAATAAACCTTAAAAACTAAGCACTACAACAAGCCTTCAATTGTGAGACTTTTTCTTATGACAATCATTTAGCAATTTAGGCAAAACTTGGTTAATTACAAGAGTTGGAACAAAATGAGCCCAATTAAATAACCATGCAAACGACAATCTTACAACGATACAAAGACTCACTCCACCAATATGATATCTCAACATTTACTACTAACTAGCATGGGTTTCTCAAACTTCAAAAGTGGGGAGTCATAAGGCATACCTCTCATGTTTGGTTCTACTTCTCTCTTCCTTTTTTATTTATTTCTTGGCAACTCGAAGTCGATCACTATCCTGCAGATATATGAAGACCTCGAGGAGGAAAGAAAATAGAGAGGCAAAATATGGAAAAATGGAGAAATCTTTTTGTGATTTTTAAGAGGGAATTTAAAGAATAGAAAATTGGCGGCAAAGCTCGGCTTGAAAATCTAAAAAATAAAGAACTTAGAAAATAAAGTGTTGGGGAAACCAACACGAGTTCTCATAAACTCAAATAAAAGTGCAACCTCAAAATAAATAAAAGCAAATAAATGCCAAATGAAGATACATGAGGAAATTTCCCCAAGCTTAGGCTGTTTCAAACCCTTCAAATCATTGTGGTGGCGGGAAAAAGTAATTACTCCAGTTCGCAAATTGAGTTGAGAGGTTACTTGTTGATTCTCCGAGGTTCAAAGAGAGTTTGTGCATCCTCTTCACAATCCCTCCAAGTCCTTGGAAATCTTGGTATGTGGCAAACTGGGTTTGTGGCTGCTCCTCTTGATAAGGAATTTCTTGCTCCTCTTGTTGCTCCTCGTCCTCTTTTGGAATCTCTTCCTCGGGTTGGTGTTGCTCAACATGCGAATCATATAGAAAATGTCCTTCTTTGATACAGAATAGACAATTAGGCATAGGAGCGGGGTAGATACGCCCAGCTCCAGCAATATGCAGGTAATAAACACCACCTCTCCTAGTGAGCATTCCACATGCCCTCAAGGTGGAGAAACCAACACGTGTCCCACCTAGTACGGGTTGCAACTCACCTAGGTCGATGTCTAGGGCAACGACAAGCACGGTGATGACGCCTCCTCCTGTGATTGGCCTTGGCTTTGGGAGGCTTGGTTCTCTAGGTAGCGCACAAGGATGGTGCCCAAGTTGAGTGACAGGTTGCAGTTGATGTAAGCAGCCTTTGCGAGGACTATGATGTCCTCCTCGTTGAGTCTTGTGAACTCATTACGTGCCTGCAAGGTGTTAGCAATAACATAGAACAAATAGCAAATTGCAGGATATTGAATATTCGTCCCCTAGTTCACTCTACTAGTGAAACTCGTTCCATTATAGTATTGATCAGGGGAAGGACTTAAGCCAGTAAAGGATGCACGTAAAGCATGCATATCATTGTTTGGCAAATTAAAACATGCACACCATTCATCTAATGTTAAAGTGTAGTTGTTGTTCATCAGACGGGAAGAAATAGTATCCTCTCTTGCCATTGCTTAACGGTGCTTTGCAACGAGCTTAGAAATTCAATGGTTAAGCGGCGATAAGTACGTACATCATTGTACACAAAGTTTTGCAGGCCAGCTCTATTGCAAAGTAAATTAAAGTCATCAGAAATACTGAGTTGGTTCAATATAATGGGGATGCCCACTTGGTAGCCTTCACTTCACGGTTCTTGATCCTGTTGAAGCAATCACAATGGGTCTCATCCCTGAAACGTATCCCCATGCGTTCCTGAGCAGCAACCTGAGAAGCGCTAGCGGTGGCATGAGCACGAGTTTGGCTCCTTGTGTTCATCATCTAAAACATTGAAGAAGAGCAAAAATAAAACTTTTTGATCCAACAATAGTAAGTGCATCATATTCCTCATCATAGCACACTAAAAAATTCTCCTAAAAATAGTAATCTAGGCAAGAAAATCATGGCAATTGGTTCATAGTAGGTCTCACCCTAGATTGACGATGACAATAGATCGAAGATGAATTTACAAAAAGGTAATTGGAGGATCGAAGGAGAAACATACCGTAGATCACTTGTGTGCAAGGAAATCGAATGAAATTGAGTAGAGATGGAGATCCCTTGAGGTTTTGAGACAGTTAGGAGGTAGAAGAAAGGATTTAAGTTTTGGAGTTGGGAGTACCTTCCCGTATGATTTTATGGTCGGACGCAACTATAGTGGCAGAACTATACGGTCGGAACATGTATTCCCGCCGTATAGTTGGCGTTCTATCAAAATAATAGGGGTTCCTCCTTGTGGCACAGCTATACGGATGCAACTATACGGGTGGAACAAAATGTTCCGGCCGTATAGTTGGTCGTTAAACTGTCTGTCCCTGCGAAAGAAAATTTGCAAAGGCATCGATATCTATACGACCGGAACTATACGGCCGGAACTGTTATTCCCTCCATATAGTTGGTCGTTAAACTCTCACTACATATGAAAAGAAATTGTACGGAGGCATTGATATCTATACGACCAGAACTATACGGCCGGAATTTTTATTCCTGCCGTATAGTTGGTCGTTAAACTCTTAGTTCCTATGAAAAGAAATTGTACGGAGGCATTGATATCTATACGACCGGAACTATACGGCTGAAATTTTTATTCCGGCCGTATAGTTGGCCGTTAAACTCTCAGTAGATATTGCACAAAAAATTCGATGGCAAAGATATCTATACGACTGGAACTATACGGCTAGAATTTTTATTCCCGCCGTATAGTTGGTCGTTAAACTCTCTATATGCATCAAAAAATTTCTATTTCTTCGTGAACTATTTCTTTTCCTGTAACTTAGTGATATACCTTGTTTTTGACAGAAAATTGACAGTAAATATTGTCAACCAACAATAGCACGAATAAAGCAGAATTTCAAGTACTACCGAACTTCTTCTCCTCAAATGGAGTTTTCTAGCACTCTTTATTAAACTTGAACTTAAACTAAAACTAAAAACTTAACTCAAACCTTTATTTAACATGGGTTGCCTCCCATGGAGTGCTCTTTTATGGCCAATAGCATGACCTTGATGATACTCACTTGGGCCAGCTGAGTGGAACACCCACTCCAAAGTAATTGTCCTTCAAAGTGATGGCCTCCTTCTCGTGATGTTTGGCTTTCTTCTTCCTAGGGAAATGAATAACAAAAGCATCCCGTGAAGGCAATTGCATCTTCACGTTCCCTTCATGCAGGTTAATTAAAGCCTTTATAGTTCTTAATTAGAGTAGGACAACCTTTGATGTAAACTAAAATGTTCTCCTTAATTCCAACAGCTTGTTTGTAGGTAGAATCTGCTAGATGCAATTTTAACTTAGTAATTTCAAAGGAGCCAAGATTACTCCCACCTACAACGTGATGTATGGTCCACTCCTTGTCGAGCCCATTACCGTCGCCCATATTCGGAATGTCACCGAGCTTGATTAGAAGCGTGCAAAAATCCTGGCGGAGGCCAAGTGCATTGTTGAATAGGGTGCCTAGCTGGACAGAGATATGGCCAAGGCACAACAATCCATCAAGGAGGCAAGAGAAATGGAGGATCAGTACAAGTAGTTGATGCAAAAGAACAAGGCTAAGAAGGCACTAGCTCGTGTCGTCAAAGATCCTAGCATTCAACGCAGGTTAGGGTGGGATGCGTCCAAACCGGAAAAGGCACCCCATACATTGATTTAGAGGGGAAACAAGTAATGCTAACGCCCACCCTCAACTTGGTCGTCGCCAAGACCCTTCTTCAATAGGACAGGTCGCCAGAAGTAGTGGATCAGGTCTATGACCTTGTAGCCAAGGATTGCAAGCACTAGGAGAAGGCTACCTCACAAAGGCTCGCGTCCAACCCGGATCTTTGCCAGCCAACCCTAAACCGCCGCCGAAGGCCAAGATCTCCTCTTGACGAAGGATCCCATACAAGCTCCACGGAGCAAAGGCGGAGGGATGCGCACAACATGGCTGAGGATTAACATGGAGGAGCAGCAAGAAAGCTAAGCCACCACCGACACGCCACCGTGGCCACCCAGTATTCGGCATGGCGGAGGACATGGCGGGTCCAATAGATCGCACCATAACTCCCCTCCCCATGACGGAAAAGGGAAGCAACTGGAGCCGTATGACGCAAGATCATGGCTGGACAAGATCCAAGGAGCACGGGAGCTCCCATACATGGGTCCATGTTGTCTTGGATCTGTAATACGGGCCACAACTTACCCCAAGGGTCTCGGGATAGACAAGACCATCAAGCCCTATGATGCCACGACCAGGACAGCTACCTGGTTGTAGGACTACAGCAAAGCTATTCACATTGCTGGTGGAAACCCCAATGTCATCGTCAAGTACATCCCATTTATGCTTAGCGGCACCGCCCGACAATGGATTGATGACTTGCCGGAGAAATCAATCTGCAATTGGTTGGACATGCATGAAGCGTTCACCAAGAACTTTGAGGGTACGTATAAGCATCCCTGCACTGTCAGAGACCTTTAGTGGTGCGTGCAAGAAAAGGATGAATCCTCTCATCCTTACCTTTCCCGCTGGCTAGATATGAAAAAATCATGCGCAGGGGTACATGAACAAACCGCTATTTACTCCTTCATCGACGGCCTGGAGAAAGGAACATTGCTCTGATATACACTGAAGCAACGTCAGGACAACAACTACCTCAACCTCAATGCGATGATCTCCATGGCTAGCGAATTCACCACCGCTAACGATGATGCTCGCGGCTTGTTGCCAGCAATAGCCATCCCTACCGAGGCCAAAAGAAACAATAACAACAAGCGGAAAAATCCGCCAGAAGAGAAGCAAGGAGCCAACATGGTCACCACAACATTCGCTGGCAGCAGTGGAGGCAGAGAGCGTGGGCGTGGCCGAGGGACTGGCCATGGACATCAGAGGAGTGATTCAACACCCTTAGCACCTCGTGATCCCCAAACGTACAAAGAGTACCACGATATTCCGTGTTTCGTCCACCTCGACGCAAACGACAAGGCCACCCACACCAGCCGCCAATGCAAGTTCGTCAACAACCTGAAGGAAGACCCTGAGTCTAGCTACAAGCAAAGTCAAAAGAACAGACCCCACAGAAAGGGCAAAGGGAAGAAGAAGGAGGAGGAATCCAAGGAATCAAGTGACATGGACAAAGACATGGAACCTAGTTGTGCTAACAAGGGCGATGGCAAGGGAAAGAACCTATTTGAAAAGAAGGCTCCGGTCTTCCACACTTTCCTTGGCACCCCCACCGTCTAGGCTCAGAAAACCTCACTGAGGATACTGATGGCTACCCTCCATCTAGTTCCCAGTATGCCAGGTGGTTGGAGATTACAATCACTTGGGATAGGAAAGATCACCCAGACCTCATCCCAACTGAGAACCAGTATGCCATGGTCATCAACCCATTGATTGACGGCACAAAGTTCACCAAATTCCTCGTGGACAGTGGAAGCAGCATCAACATCATGTACCTAGATATACAGCACAAAATGAACTTGATGGAGACCCAGCTAAGGAAGAGGAACACCGTCTTCAATGGCATTGTTCTTGGCCAACAAGCTAATTCCCTAGGATGCATCACCCTTTTGGTCGCCTTTGGTGATGTCAACAATTACTGCCAAGAGCGCATGACCTTTGAAGTGGTGCCCTTCAAGAGTGTGTACCATGTCATCTTCGAACACGACATATTCCACTCCTTCCTCACACGGCCATGTTTTGTCTACAACAAGCTCAAGATACCTGTACCAAACGACATCATCACCATTGACGGAAGCTTCACCAAGGCAAGGGAGTGAAACCTAAGAGAAGCCATCTTTGCTGAAGCAGTCCTATACGGTGAGGAGTTCAAGGAGATCCAGAATAGGTCGATGCCTTGGAGATGTCGGCTTCGAAGAAGCAAATCACTTCTGCTGAACCTGCATTCAAGGCCTCCATCAAGACCAAGCAGGTGGAGCTTGTTGAAGGATATTCCTCCAAGACCACCGCCATTAGCACGGACCTGGATCGCAAATAGGAAAGCACGCTTGTCGAGTTCCTCTATGATAATAGGGACATCTTCGCCTGGCAACCTGCCAACATGAAAGGTGCACCTAGGGAAGTTCCTGAGCACACCTTGAATATTGATCCTAAGGCCAAACCGGTGAAACAACCTCTATGACGCTTCGGTGTTGAAATACGACATGCTATAGGTTACTTAAGGCTAGTTTTATCCGAGAAGTCATTCACACCCAATGGGTGGAAAATCTTGTACTTGTCCCCACAAAGGGAACCAAAGAATTAAGAATGTGCGTTGATTACACCGGCTTGAACAAAGCGTGTCTGAAGGATCCATTTGCTTTGCCTCACATTAACCAAGTCATTGACTCGACTTGCTCAGAACTTCTATGTTTTACCAATGCATACTCCGGATACCACCAAATCAAGATGCGAAAGTCGAACCAATTGGCCACTTCATTCATCACACCTTATGGCACATAATTCTATGTCACGATGCCCTTTGGGTTGAAAAATGCTGGTGCCACATATCAGCGGACAATGCAGCGTTGCCTACATTACCAGATAGTTCGCAATGTACACGCTTACGTGGACAACATCGTGATGATGTCAAAGAAATCAAATGACCTCATCACCGACTTGTAGGAAACCTTTGACAATCTTTGGAAGTACAACATGATGCTTAACCCTAAGAAGTGTGTCTTCGGGGTGCCATTCGGCAAATTGTTGGGCTTCATCCTTTCACATCACGGAATAGAGGTCAACCCAGAGAAAATCAAGGCCATCCTTGACATCAAACGCCCTACATGCTTGAAGGACATACAGAGGCTCACAGGCTGCATGGCAGCAGTAAGCTCGTTCATCAGCCGACTTGGCGAGAAGGCTATGCCACTCTACAAGTTGCTCAAGAAGGCGGACAAATTCATATGGATGGACAAGGCAAATGTAGCACTTCAGGAGTTAAAGAGAATACTCTTCTCCGCACCAATACTTGCAGCACTGGTATCAATGGAACCCATGTTAGTATACATGGCGGCAACGAACCGTGTTATCAGCACCGTCATCGTGGTGGCACGCAAGGAGCCAACACACGAGTATGGAGTTCAACGACCAGTTTACTATGTAAGAGAGGTCTTGATGGAATCCAAGTAGCGTTACCCGCACTACGAGAAACTATCTTATGGAGTTTTCCTTGCTTCACGAAAGCTAAGGCATTATTTCTAGGAGCACCCCATCATAGTAGTGAGCGAAGCTCCGCTGTCCAAAATTATCAACAATAGTGACGCTACAGGGAGAGTGGCAAAGTGGGGCATTGAACTTTCTGCCTTTGAAATCACCTAAAAGATATGCGACGCTATCAAATCTCAAGCATTGGCGGATTTTATTGCAGATAGGACAGAGCTACCAGAAGACACTCCTGTACCAGAGCCAGAGTTTTGGGTCATGCATTTTGACGGATCCAAATTGCTTAATCGCTCTGGGGCTGGTGTATTATTACAATCACCAATAGGAGAGAAGCTACAATACGTCCTGTAGATCCACTTCAATGCTACAAACAACATGGTGGAGTGTGAGGCCCTCATTCATGGACTTTGTGTGGCCAAGGATATTGGCATCAAGTGCATAGTTTCTCGTGGAGAATTCGACTTGGTTGCCCAGCAGGTGGCTGGCACCTGGAAAGCATGGAACCCTATGATGGAGGCATATCGAGATGAAGCAGACGAGATAGCCAAGTGCTTCGACGGCTATGAAGTCAAGTACGCCAAAAGGGAGGAGAGAGGCGGCAGATCTGCTATCAAAACTTGGATCAGCTGTCTAAGCTTTGATCAGCTCGTCGACCAATTCCTCCAGGCGTTTTCCTGGAGCATTTACGGACCACATCCATGAATGGAGCGGACCCTAAGAACCCGAATAGAGTGGACTCATTTGTTAATGCAGTAATAGTGATCTCTCTGGCTTGGAAAAAACCGTACATGGACTATCTACAAGACAGAACTTTGCCCGCTGGTGAAGTCGAAATCCGGCAAATAGTGCAGAGCAAAAGGCTACGTCATCATTGATGGCCATTTATACAAAAGAAGTACCACAGGAGTTTCCATATGGTGCGTCTCCCGGCATCAAGGTATAGATATCCTTAGAGAAATACATCTTGGAGATTGCGGGAATCATGCCACTCCGCGATCGTTGGTAGCTAAGGCCTTCCTGCAAGGATTCTACTCGTTAACTACCAAGGAGTACGCCGAAGAGTTGGTACGAACCTGTCTTGGGTGTCCATTTTGTGCAAGGCAACCAAATGTTCCAGCTGAAGAATTTCGAACAATACCAATTACTTGGCTGTTTGCAGTCCGGGGGCTTGACATGGTTGGACCTTTGCAAACAACACCTTGTGGATTTACGCATCTGCTAGTAGTAGTTGACAAGTTCACAAAATGGATAGAAGCTAAACCCATTAGAAACTAGATGTGGCAACAACCCTAAAATTTGTCCGGGATTTGGTGGTGAGATTCAATCTCCCACATAGCATCATCATCGACAATGGCAGAAACTTGTCTCTCGGAGAAGTCGAGGAATACTGTCATGAAAAAGGCATCTGCCTTGACCTAGCATCTGTGGCACACCCATAGTCAAATGGGCAAGTTGAACGGGCCAATGGACTAATTCTGTAAGGAATCAAGCCACGCTTAGAGGCACCGCTACATAGAGCAGCTGGAGCTTGGGCGGAGGAGTTTCCATCTGTATTATGGAGTTTATGAACAACACCCAACATATCTACCGGCTTGACACCTTTCTTCATGGTTTATGGAGCAAGAGTCGTCCTTCCATCCGACATCATCCACGATGCACCAATGGTCACCGCCTACGAGGAAGATGACGTTGAAGAATCTAGATGCCTATCTATGGACCTACTCGAAGAAGAGCACGTGATGGCATGCTAGATATCCACCATCTACTAGCAAAAGCTATGTGGCTACCATAGTCGCCGCGTTAGGCATCGCTCATTTAAAGAGGGGGATCTGGTGCTTAGACTCAAGCAGTAAAAATCACACAAACTATCACCGCCTTGGCAAGGACGGTAGTCATAAGCAAATCATTTCTCAATGGTTCCTATTACCTTGTAAATATTCGCGAGTTGAAACATAGACCAAAAAATCACAAGCTCAACAACGTGAATCCGATGATGATTTCTCGGAGACAGATCGGCCATAGAACATAGCACAACTACGTCCCTTTTACACTTAGCATATTTTATATTATGTAATAATTACCTCATATGATCGATAAAATAAAGCATTTGGTTCACTCATATTTTGTGAGTCTTTTACCTCCTTTAGTGTTCATTTTTGGATCATATAAACCCTTTATGCACAAGCTTGCATTTGCACATGTGAAAATTGCTCCTACGAGTGTTAGCTTAAGTTTACCGGTCTACACATTTTCTGATGTTTTTATGTGGATTCCGGAGTAGTGACTTTTCGGCACTCAAAGACGGCGATTTTGTTCTTAGGTTCTTGACAGTTCTATTAAGCATCAGCACCTGAGAGAATAGTTCTGTGCTGAGGGTTTTCCATCTTACGAAAGGTCAAGCATACGAACCAGAATAATGAATAAGCCAGCACTTGCTTAAAAAATATATACATGCTAGATCTAGTTAAGGAACAGGAGGCTTGTAGCCAAGTTTTCCGCCTTACAAATACATAAAGTTTTTTCCGCATACACACTGTAGAGATGCATTTAATACATCAATGTTTTTATGGCTCTACTTCAGGGGACTTCGCGACTACATCATCAGCAGCAGGAGAGCCAGGCCTAGAGAGATCATCAAACTCGGAGGGAACATGGTTAGATTTCGAAGACTCTAGGTCATCGTCCATCTCCTCAGTAGGTGTAACACCCTCGAATCGGCCCTATGTAGATTTTAGAGCTTCCCGCCAAACCCGCATAGAAACGATTCAAGGACGCCCACCCAGTTGCAGTTGTAGTTGAAGTTGCACTACTTACTAGTTGGATACAATTAGCATGGGACATCCCAAAACCCAGCAGTTGTTGGCACTTTTATTTCATTCCATTGGAGTTGCGATACTTACTAGGCAGGTATAACATGACACCCCAGTTCCACCAATTATTGGCACTTTTATTATCCATTCCATTGTAGTGAAGCTGATTACTTGTCACATATTAAGTCAAATTTATAGCACTACTTAGTTATGCTTGTCTATGATCGAGATATTGTGCTCCAGGTCATCCATAACCGCGGACACGGCTTTCAGAAAGATTTACCCTGTAGGGGTGCACAAATAGCAACATACACACGATCAACCTCGGAAAAAACAAATCAAAACCCAACGAGGCTTTCACGACAAAGCAATCACAGGATTCATAAAAGATTTCAGGGGGCCACCCCACTAAGCTACCCGCAACGAAGTTGGCCGGCTCCGGAACGAACCCAGGGTTTGTGTAGACGGCGGTAAACGGCTGGGAACCCGAAAGTGTGACTGGGCTTGTCGATACAGCGAAAACGTGTTACGATCCAAAACAGTACAGGTGCTCCACGCACAATCATAAATAAAGCAGTAAAGCATGGCATAAGTACAGGATAGTAATAAAGCCCCAAACTATTTTGTGGCCCCAAGAAATAAGAAATGAATCAAGCTCTGGTTAAGGGAATTCATGGTCCCACATGCGGATAGTGCGATAGTCAGGGAACAGGTATCAAGTACTCAGGGCCTACGAGACACAAGTGGACATGAAAAACCCAATAGCATATATTGCCCACTGGTGCCTCTTTCGTTAGTTATCCCAGCAATTTAATTGTTGTATTTAAGTTATGATCCTCTCCACTGTAAAGCATATGACAATATTCCAACAACTGTGTGGTACTTTACGACACGGGATCACACCTAAGCAAGTGACTACGACTCCGAATACCATCTATCTACCAAACATCAGGTAATAGGAGGTGTCCAAGGAAATATAAAGGTTGCACGGAATATATCTGGTATGGAATACTAAAGCATCGTGACACGGATAGCAATAGATCAACAGGAGGAAATAAAGACTATAAATGCAAAATAGGTAGAAAGGGGGAGAATGCTCGCCTGGGAAACACTACTGAAGGTTCATTATCTGAAGAACGAGTTGATACTCGCATCAACTCAACAGCCTAATCCGCGAAGAAGCAAAGAACTAAAAGAAACACCGGATGCAATATTTAATACTACGGCAGAAGATCGAGCATGATGCATGTATGCGGGATGACATGACAAATATGCGATGCAATTGGCAATATTAAGCGGAACCGGGTCCCGACAATTAATTAGAGGGTTCATGTTATTTAGCTACCCCGCAATTTAAATGTTTTAATAACAAGGCAAAACATGGGATTGGTTCGCTACACCAATTTAAATGAAGGCGGTATAAGACAAGAATAGCCCGCATATGCGGTCCATATTTAATTTAGGTGAATCATCTAATACCCCCAAACAACCACAATACGTATGCAATCATGGACAATTTAATATGCAACAAATATATGATATATATTATAAAAATAGGGGTCTCGGAAAGGAATCACACATAAGGGTTCCGTGATCTTGGGATTCGCCGAGGGGGGTTCGACGGGATCGGTCTCGGCTTCGGGATCGGTCTTCACATCCAGGAATGGGCCTTGGCGTCTAGGATGGAGAACTTGCCGTTCCGTGAGGTAGATCTTGTTGGTTCCACCTCGGAGGTCTTGGGGGTTTTCGACTTCCATGGTCGGTGTTGGTCTCGGGTGGTGCCGGCGATGGATGTACTTGGAAGGTCATGATGGTCTTGTCGCTAATGCAGACCTTGTCAACGGGTGTACGTGTGGTGTTGAACCTAGCAACGTCCTCGGCATCACATAACACACGCCCAACATCACCACTTTGACTTCACCACACCACAGGGGCAAACCAAACCAGGAAAAAGGGTATGCATCAGCACAAACCGTCAACTACAAGGCGGCGACGCGCGCAGACGACGAGCGGTGACGTGCTGGCGGAAACGAGGTCACGCAGATCGGAGGAGGACCGCAGGTGGAGAAGGGGACGACGGCGACAGGGGTCCAACGAGATGGCGGAGGCGCTGGCGTGCAGCAAGTAGGCCGGCCACCACGGCACGCAGGTGGGGCCGTGGGGGATTAGGGAGCTCGGAGAGGCGAGGTTCTGGTGAGGGGGTCTTGGCAGCGAGGAGGAGCTCGAGGGCGGCGACTAGGCCGATGGCGGCGGATACCTTGGAGGAGCGGGGCCGTGCCTGGCAGCGACGGGCTCGGTGCAGGGACGCCGGACGGCAAGGTGCTCGGGTAGCGGGCGCGCGTGGAGGAGCTCGACGCAGAGGCACCGTCGTTAAGGAGTACGGAGGAGGTCGAGGTGGGCGGGCTCCTGTAGAAGGGGTCGTCGGGATCGAGCGGGGCTCACACGTGGCAGCAAGCATCGAGGCGCGGTACAAGTTTGGTGGTTGCGGAAGAGAGCGAGGAGGCGTGACGAGGTGGAGCACGAAGCGGGGTAGGTATGGACATGCTCACGGTCACGTGTGGCTAGCAGTTCGGGGCTAGGGCGCGTTCCCGCGGTATCCGCCTCGGGGTGGGGCCACGGACGTGGGTTGGACGCGGTCTTGACGCGTGGTGGGGCAAGGTTCACGCCCCGGTGGATCGGTCAGGAAGAGGCGGCGCGCCTTGTGCGTGCTAGCGTGTGTCCAGGTGATGGGTGGGGTGGGTTGGTGCGGTCGGTGGTGGGGTGGGGTGGTGTGCGTGCTGCATCGCGTGAGTGAGGAGCGGTGCACCGCGTGCTCGGCGTGCGTGCTTGCGGGTGTGGTTTGGTAGGTGGTGGTGGCTGGGTAGGTTAGGGTTATGGTCAGGTCTAGGGTTCGGTTGCTGGGTCGTAGGTGGACTCCGGTTGGGCCAACGGGCCTGGCTGGTTGTGTGCCTCCCCAGTTTTTACAAAAATATGTTTTATTAATTATGTTATTTTAAATAGACTGTTGTAAATAATTTTTAGACAAATAAAAGATTCGAGAGACCAGGATTTATAGTTTGAAATAAAGAAGGGGTGTTTTAGAAACCAAAAGTGGGCTTTTAGAAAATAGGTTTAGGCGAACAAATGCATGCAGACATGATGATGCTCAAATGCAATGTGGCATGATGACATGAGCATGCGGTCATGATGATGCACAAAAGAGAAACACCAAGTGATTTTCTAGTAGTGATTTTATCAGGGTACGTGAAGACATACTCCTTGATTAGCTTGGCAACCTTCGTGTCGTACTAGCGAGGGAGTTCTATATAGCATTGTTATCAATCTCATTCCCTTCCTCATCAAACTTCGGCATGCCAGAGGTTACCAGGTCAAAGTCGGCATTGTCACAGTGTGCTTTGACCAAGGACAAGGCCATCCTTGCACCAGCGCAGACGCAAGAGGATTTCCAACTCTTAACTTTCTCTGGGGCTCAGCGCAGGATCTCTGAGTACTTGGCCGCAAAATCTGCCGCCTTGATGGTGATATCCAGGGGCTGGGCTATGTCCTTGGCTTGAGTGATGACAGTGTTGATGAAGTTACCAACAATAATCATGCATTCCTTTGGATCTGGAGCACCTTCACCCACATTGGTTAAACCAACGGGGGTTGTGTTTTCATTAGAGACAAGGATCATGAGTACAACAATGCAAGTATCCACCTTACAGAATTGACAAAGTCAGAGGAAAGTTACCAAAGATGCTCGTATTAGCTTGATTGCAGGTCTCCGCCAAGATTTCATGCTCCTTCTAAAGCTTTTTGAACATTTCAAGGCTGCGAGTATTCTGCCCTTTGGCATCTTGGTGTTAGCAGATTCTTGCATCGCCTTCATCGCCTCTTCATGGCCCTTGACGGCTTTAGCTAGGTCTTTCTTTAAAATTTTAATTTCATCATCGAGCTCCTGAATATGCCTGGATTGCTCGACGATTCTCTTGGCTTTGGCAATGGCCTCTGTAAGACGGGAAATGGAAAATCATTATAAGAATTCGGACGAAATGGACCCATGAGAAAAGTATTGAGCTGTAAAAATAAAATAGACGCTCGCTATTTCTGATTTGTTCCTTCAGGAAGGTTGTTTTACCCTGTTGAAGATCCAGATCTTTCCGCAATTTGGCAAACCTCTCATTGGTGGCCTTTCTCCGGCTATTCTCATTCTGCAAAGAATACAAAGTGCTTTGTTTCTCTAGAGCATCTAGTCGGAAAATTTCAGTTTGAACTAAAACGCTTGGGGACTATAGTATCAAATTTTAATTCTAAGGTGTTCTCTCTTTGAGTATCTAGTCAGAATTATTCGTTCCAATAAGAAACTCGGGGGCTACACTGATAAGTTCTACACTTAGTTATCTGGAGCACTCAGGCCAAAAACTATTGATTTTCCGCCTAAGAGCTCGGGGGCTACAATGGGATATGTTACATAGTAAAACAAGTAAAGTTCCTAGACTTACAATGGCACTAACCTTCAGATTATTGGCCAAATGAGTGTATGCATTGTGGAAGGTTCAGGCATTGTTATAAACATCATCTGCCTTCTTAATGAGATTGTCTAGGCACAGAGTCGGAGGAGTCAAGGGCAGAGGAGTTGTCGAAGTCGGACGCACGTATGAATCCCTAGCCGTCTATTGTGTTATAATGGCAGTTGATGGCTCAGAGGCTCCCTCCTCGTCCGTTACTATGGCCACCTCCGCCTCCGCTCCTTCCACCACATTTTTCCCTTTCTTGATGGCATCCTTAGCCAGAGCTTCAACCATTGTTGAGGAGGTACTTTCTTGCGTAGCCTGGACACTAGGAGTAATGTCCATGCTAGCAGAGCCTAAGACATCTGTTGTCGGATTGATATCTGTCTCCATGGCGGAGGCCTCAAGAATGACGTGGGACGAAGGCCCAGTGGATCCTGTTACAGGCTTGGCGGCAGGGGTAGAGGGAGAAATGGTGGGAGAGGACTTGGCCACCATATCCTTGGTCAGCATGTCGCGAATATGTTTGGAACCCCCAACATCTTTGGAGGTTCGCTTCAGACCAACACCAGACTTCTTCCTAAAACATCCACAGTATAAGTACAAGAATTGAATAGGTGCAACGCAAATTAAAGTCGGAGAATGAACGCAATTACACTACAGTAGACGACTTGGTTAAGGGGATGCTAGTGGATTTCTTCTTCTTCTCTACCTCTAGGGCGGTGATGGATTTCTTGGAGACTCCACTCTCCGTTTTCTTTCTCTTGCCCTCGGCAGCAGTGTTAGAGGTGGAGCTCTTCCGCTTTCCCGCTGCCGGAGCTGGCTGGTCCTTGCGTGCGTCATCATCAGACACAACGTGGATATCTTTCAGCCTTGGATCATAGACCTGGGAGGCCATTTGATCCGCTGCCAAGGTCGCCAGCTGATAGATCCAACAGCAAGTCAAGTGAGTAATACATTCAAAATGGAAGACCTTAGAGTATATATAGATAATGAGTAACAGAGGAAACACAGTTACCTCTTGGCACTTGCTGCCTTCGAACATGTCAAAGGTGATCCTGAAGCCACGCATCTTATCCTTGACCTTGACGATGTCCTGCAAGAATCGCATAGGATCTTTCCTACTCTTGGAGTACTTGTTGGAAATATGCCCTAGAGACAAATAGTAATAAAGACTATTATCGAATTTCATATAGTTTATGATTAAGTTTTATACCATGCTATAACGGTGTTGAGTGTAAACATCAATACACGTGTGATATATAAACAACCAGGGGTTCCCAGTGAAACTCTAGTCACTGGTTCATTGGTCAACAGATGATCAAGTTTCCTGATCATGTGGCATTTATGCCAGTTGGAAATGGAGTCAACTCATTCCGAGAAACATTGTGACCCGATCATGTCACCCGATCATGTCACGAAGTTCAAGTTACGATGATTAGAAATGGATCCTCGTAGACTATTCCTTAGACCGTGAGGCTATATCAATCACTGTCTCCCGAGAGTGCTTAGATAGCATCAAGCGCCATCTGGTAATACGGTGGTTATAATGGTGTGTTCAGGTAATCAGAGGAAACCGTAGGGGCAATATATGTCAAGAGCGGGATTTGTCCGTCCATGTGACGGAAAGATACTCAAGGGCCCACTTGGAGAAGATATATCCAATAGCTATGCAGCGTGCGATTTTCATCACAGGGATATCACTTGTCGGAACGAGTCAAGTATCATTGTTCAGTAACGAGATTGAACACAACATGGTGATTTCATTGATCAGATCTTGGGCAATGTAAGTATCGAGAGACAAAGGGAATAAGACACGACTGTCCTGGTTCAAACGACAAAAGATCTTCATGGAACGCACAGGGGTCACATGGCCATCCAGGTTCCTCTATTGATCATTGGTCTGGGAGTGTCCCGACCATGTCTAGAGTGTTCTTGAACCGTAGGGTATCACGCTTAAGGGTTTGATGATGCTTAGAGAGTGTTTATAGGATCGGAAGAATCGCCGAAGAATAGTAGAGAGAAAATCGGAAGGGTTTCGGTAAGTCCGAAGGATGTCTGGAGTGGAGGTGGGAGGTGTTCCATAGCCACAGAGATTGAATAATATGTGAACGAATGTTAAATATTGATTTAATCAATTATTCATAATTATTTAGTAAAAGAGAAAATCAATTAAAAGCTCAAAGGGCTTAATGGGCCAATTCCCGGAGGGGAGAGGGCCCATTAGCGAAAGGAGAGAGGGAGAAGGGGCAAGGGGGTGGCCGGCTGGACCAAGCCCCCCTGTGTGGGGCCCACTAGGGCCGGCCGGCGGCTGCCCCTCCCCTCCTCTCCTTTAGTCCCACCCCAGGACTTTGAGGGAGGTAGTACCTCCCCTCCCCCTATATATAGTGGGGTTATTTGGCCAGATAAATACACACAATATTCAATAAAAGTCTTCTAACTTTTGGGAAGACCTCCAATTGATATTTTCTCTCTCTCTCTCATGACCGTGGTCCCAAGTTCGGACTGCGCGAACGTGAGATATCTTCACCGCGGAGCGCCGTCGCGCTACGATATTTGAATCCAGTAGCTCTACTTCCGTAAATGCTGCTGGATCGGGGAAGCGGGAGTCATCGTCAGGCACTGGACGTGTGTAACTCCCTGCGAGGTGTCACACTTGAGGCACTCAAGTTGTTGGAGCCATAGGAACGCAAGGACTTCATCACGCCTTGAGGTAAGCTTCGGCTCGTCTACATCAACCACGCTCTCCTGAGCATTGACAACGCTTTTCGGTCTTCAAGGGTAAGTTCGCGAAAAGCCCCTCCCATTATTGTATTACTAATAGATAGGTCCTGGCAGCATCAGGTGTTCAGGGGCATAGGGTAAAATTTTATTTTTTTCATACGCGGAACCCCTATAGTACTTGCACATCTGCTCAGCGCAGTGCTGCAGAGGTTGGATCCGCCTCATGAACCAAGACATGGGTAGGTCCAAGTCGGTCAGTCCTCAGACAACCAACCACTCTATCCTCCTTATGGCGTGAGAGGCCTCGTCATCGAATGGAAGGGGCCTTGGGATCTCCAGGTGGCGGCCTCAGCAGTAGCTCCATAGGCAAAGTTGGGGTATGAGTCTTGGCTGCCGGCCATAGGGATATCTGGGCTGTAGAAATACGTTTGTTGCCAGTTCTTGAAGGACTCATGACCGACGATGTCGGGGAATCTCTGATGAGGACAGATCTTAAAACTAATTTTTTCGCAAATCCGCAGTTCATCCTTGGATTCTATGGACTCTCTCAATGGTGAAAAAGTATACAAACAGAGCTAACCTAGGCCTAATTCCTAGGTATCCTTCGGACAAAGCTATGTAATTGATAAGTACAAGCATGTTGTTGGGAGAGAGGTTGTGGGGAAGTACCGAGAAGTGCTGGAGGATCTCGAGGAAGAAGTCGGAGACTAGCAGGCTTACGCCACGCACCACCTAGGATTTGAGGTAGACCTTCTCTCCGGCTTGGCGAGAAGGGACCAACTCGCCGGCCGGCGCTAGCCACTAGAACAGCCCTCCATCGCAGGAAGATAGCCTTCACCGATGAGTTCTTGGAGCTGCTCGGCGGAGAGGTCAGAACCCCTCCACACTCCCTTGTGGGAGTCAGCATCTTCTTCTGCAGCATCTGGCGCCGGTCGTTTCTGGTGACCGTAAGTGGATTCCACCATGGTGGAGATTGGCACCTGTCAGCACCCGGATTTTTAATCCCAGATGCCTATTATGCCATACATCGCAATCCTAGGATTACCATTTTTGCGAGACATAACAGATTGGATATCATAGTACATCATCCATTACAAACCATAATAAGGTCTTACACAAATAAAGGATCTCATTATCCAGTCTTAATACGAACAAGCAGTAGAGTAATAAGCGTAGCGGTGGGCTCCATCTTAAGTGTCACAGGCAATGCTGACGATGGGAGATGCTCCTAGTTGTCGTAGCCGTCCTGCTGTCCATCTTCCTGATAGTCCTCCTCATAGTCTGGCCATGGGAATAGCCAGGGACAAAACCATGAGTACTCTTGAAGTACTCGCAAACTATCACTAATAAGTAAGGTAGTTCTAGTAGGAAATGCTAAGCTCTAAGTTTATTTGCAAAGGCTAGATTTATCTTAAGCTGAGTTCAGAAGTAAAGGAAGTTAACTAATGTTATAAATCACTTTAAGTTGGGAATCTAGTTTTCATATTCACAACCATGTTGTGGTCAAGTCAAAATCATTGATCACTTCACAAGTCATTTTGAAAACATATGACGTTAGAACAGTATGGCCACACCAACTGTCCATGACCGCGGACGTGGCTATTCGAATAGTTTGACACTCTACAGAGGAGGTACACTTTCACCACAAAATTCGATACATCCGTCAGGGATAACCCTAAATCATCATACTTAGTATGCGGATAATCAATCATAACCTTTCATTTACACACTCTAGTATAAGCACCTCTCCTATGAGCTTGGCCTCCCAGCCATGGCCATCTACCATCCTGGGCACTTCATAGGTGGGCATCATCAAGAGGTAGCCTGAGCTCAAACCTCTTCCACGACGGAACTCATACTAATGCATATAAACTTTTGGCTAAGCCTTACCCAATTCAGGTATTGTGGTTGTACACTAAAATGGGAATGGTATCGCATCCGAACCTAACCATCAGTTTTTATAAAGTGCTAAGGCTCATGCCTCAACATTTTCATCATCACAAACCATTTGTGTTTCTCAACACATGTCAAAACATCTCAATAGAATGACTCATCATTCCAAGGTTTTCATAAGCATTTTCACCAAGTATTCCCATCTAAAGTGATCAAGTTTTATGCTTAGCACTAGCCCCTAAGATTAAGAGTGTTCACTAATGAGGAATGCTAATCTCCATCTCATGCCATAAAATAACATCTAAGTGTAACTAGATAGGCCTAGTTTTATCCTCTTTATGCTATCTATATTAAAAGTAAAGAACTTGGGGTAAAGTAAAAGAAAGTAAAGCTTGCAAGTAAAACTTAGGATTGGTATAATAAAATATATAACCAAAGCATGCTTAAGGCATCTTGCTCAGGTTAACTTGCATCTAGTGGTGGCTTGCCTTGATTGGTGCAGTGATTGAAATTCTCCTCGTCTTCTTCGGGGTAGAACTCCTCCTCCTCGTAGACTTGGTCGGTACTATCGTCTATAAAGGAATACGTGGTACACAATCACCAAACAATACTTGTCTATTGCTATATAGCACACTAAGTCTCACATTTGATGATCTAGCATCATCACAATCATCACATGAATTAAAGAACTAATTTCATTATTTTATTTGAGAAAAGTAATTTTTACTCATTGAATTTAATTAATATTTAATATTCTCCAAATATAATATGGTATCATATGGACACATGTCATCACCACATATTCTAATACATGGGAATGTGATTTAAAGGGTTGGTCACATTTTATAAAGTTGAAGATTATTATTTAGTAGATTTAAAATGGCTAGAAATGCCCTAATAGCATTCTTTTTGTACTATTCCAATGTCACTGCATGCAAACCTAAATGTTTTTACATATTCATATAGGTATCACTAAATGTGATTTTTGAGAGTTGGAATCAACTCAAAAGCTATTATGGTTGATTTTTGAAAATAGTTTGAATATAGAAAAGTCTATGTCTTGTTATTTTTGCTATATGTGATCTCTAACTCCAATTAATTTAAATTCAACGGGCTTGGATAGCTATTTTAATTATCTTTCTAACAAAATTTGAATCATGCATTTTGGTTAAGTGAAACTCTCGGAATTGAGTTTTGAATAAGTGGACAGAATAGGATTTCAATTTTAAAGGAAAAATACTACTTTGAATCGGTGGGCTAGCGCGGGAAAGGAAATGGGCCAGCCCAGCTACAATGCGCGGGCGCAGCGGGCTGCTGACAAGGGGGCCACGCTTGTCAGCGACTCCTAAAACCCGAATCGGTACGTGTCAATCTAAGCTGTGCGATTAGACTATGATCTTATGGCTGTGGTTCGTCGTCCCCGGTGAATAGGTCTCCAGCGAGAACGAACCCGAGCGGCATGGTGGGGTGTCTATGGGGGCTCACCTAGGCTCCAGCTATAGTTGGCGATGGGGGCATTTGAGCTGGTAGACGATGGCAGTTTGAGGCGTGGTCGCGGCAGCTCCTAGGGCGGCTCCAATCGACGACGCCTTTGTTCAACTACAACAGTCAACTCTGGTGAAATTCCGGCGGACTGAGGCTCGCCTTGCTCCAGGGTGAGTGTGGGGGGATCAGTGAGGAGAGGGGAGTCGAATGGTGTGCAGAAATGAGGTGGAGAGGGCCTCCTTTTATAGCTCGACGAGGGGACCAAGCAGCGTGTGCACGGCTCGTCGATGGCGACGCTACAGGCAGCTAGTGGCGCGGCTGGAGGTATGGGGCGGTGCATGGTATCCTGGCGGTGCTCTCTGGCTTAAAGGTGTGGCAAGGGGCAGTCGCATTTGGTCAGGAGCAGGCGGTGCTCTTCACAGCACAGGTGGTGTTCGATGCAGCGCATGGTGGCTACGAGTCAAGCAGCGGCGAACGGGGATGTCTAGGAGGCTGTTGGGGTCATGGCTGAGCAGTGTGCGCGGGATGAGGTCGAGGCGCGGCGTGTGCGAGCTGGTTGGGTGCGGCGCTCTGGTGCGTCCTCAGCATGGTGCAGACACTCTAGGCATGGCTTTGCTGGGGTGGTCGACGGCTTGGCTTCGCTCGGGGAGTGGACAGGGGGCAGCGGTGTGGTCGCAACTGCCTCCTAGACATCATGGGCGAGCTCGGGGCGGTCTGCTGTGAGCGGTCCATGTCGGGTGGCAACGGGGGGGTGCTCGGGTGGCAATGCACTGGTGCACACAATGAGGGAGAGTGGATCTATTGCCTTGGTTGTGGTTGGGGGAGACAAGGGGAGTATAAAGGGGTCAAATGGGGAACAAGGCATTGATCACAAACCGTAATAGTTTGGCAGCTATTTCTGTGCTCACCAAGTGTTTGATCTAATGGCCGAAAGAAATTTAAATTTGAATTTTTGGCTGAGATTTGGTGGGTGTATTGGTCACAAGCTTTGGCATCTGTGGTTTCTAGGGTTTGGCAAGGGGAATTGATTTGATGGGTTTTTGAGAAATGGCCATCTATACATGTGAACTTAATTCCATTTCCAAATGTCTCTCATTTGAATTTGAAAATAGTTTCTGCAAGTTTGTAAGTGGGCTTGGGTTCACTTTTACTTGGTCTAGCAAGGGGTGGAAAGAATTGAGGAAGGTTCTGTTAGAAATTCTCTTCTAGGAACACTCAAAGTGGCCTAGTGGTTCTCTTTGGTCAAAATGACCATTTGATATTTTTATTCTTATTTGATTTCGTTTTCTTTGGATCTTATTTTTAAATGGTCTAGATGATGTGGCATTCACCTTTAAACCATTTCACAAGATTTATAACAATCAAGCATGGCATTTTCAAACAATTCTACACTAATGCAAACACACATGCATTCATAATCATTTTAATAATAAAAGTTTTTGTTAACCCTGAATTGGGTTATTTGAACTTTGATAACCTTGATTAAAGTTTTGGGATGTTACAAACCTTCCCTCCTTAAAAAAATCTCGTCCCAAGATTTAAGAAAAACTAGGAACTAAAGAGGTATGGAAACTCAGTCCTAATGTAATCTTCTCGCTTCCAGGTAGCTTCTTCGGTATGGTTGCTCCATTGGATCTTGAGAAACTTGATACTCCGGGTCCTGGTGGTTCTGAAGGCTTCTTCCAAGATACGGATAGACAGTTCACGATACGTCAGATCCTTGTTGATATCAATGGTTCAATGAATAATGTTCTTGAAAACTTCGGTCTTCTCCGGAACTTCTAGGCATTTGCGAAGTAACGAGATATGGAACACATTATGGATGGCTGACATCTCCTCTGGCAGTTCCAGTTGATATGATACTTCTCCTCGGTGATTTAGAATCTTGAAGGGTCCAATATATCTGGGGCTAACTTTCCTTTCATCTAAAAACGCTGCATTCCCTTCAAATCGACACTTTGAGATACACAAAATCTCCGACATTGAAGGTCAGGTCTCTACGTCTCTTGTCCTCATAACTCTTCTGCCTGGATTGGGTGGTCTTGAGGTGCTCACGGACTTTGTGCACTTTCTCTTCGGCTTCTCGTAGGATGTCGGGTCCGAAAATCTGACTCTCTCTTACTTGCGACCAATTCACAGGGGTACGACACTTTCTTCCATACAAGAACTCAAAAGGGGCCATTTGCAAACTGGCTTGATAACTATTGTTGTATGAGAATTCTGTGAAAGGCAGACAATCTTCCCATTTTGATCTATATTCTAACACACAAGCTCTCACCATATCTTCTAAGATTTGGTTGACTCTTTCAATCTGTCCATCAGTCTGCAGGTGATAAGCTGTGGTGAAATTCAATTTTGTTCCTAATCCTTCTTGGACTTTCTACCAAAATCTTGAGGTAAATTGGGTTCCTCGATCCGACACTATGGTCTTGGGGGTTCCATGCAAACTGACGATTCTAGCAATGTACAACTCTGCTAGCTTAGAACTCTGGTAGGTTGTCTTGACAGGTATTAAATGGGCTACCTTGGACAATTTATCAACTATGACCCCGATAGAGCCATTTCCCCTACTAGAAGTCGGCAAAACGATGATAAAGTATATTCCGACAGAATCCCATTTCCATTCTGGAATCTGCAATGGTTGCAACAGTCCTGCGGGTCTCTGATGTTCTGCCTTGACTCTCTAACAGATATCGCACTTGGCTATGTAGCTTCCAATTTCTCTCTTCATCTTGTGCCACCAAAATTTCTCCTTCAAATCTTGATACATCTTCGTTCCTCTAGGGTGGATAGAATAAAGAGTATCATGAGCTTCTTGCATGATAACTTGCTTTAACTCCGAATCTGCTGGCACACAGGTACGTCCTTTGTACCACAAAACTCCTTCTTCATCCTCGGTGAATCCAGGTACCTTTCCTTTACCAATACGACGTTTGATTCCGTCGATACCTATTCCCTTCTGGGCTTCCTTGATCTGAATGATCAACGTGGGTTGAAGTTCTATGCTAGCTAAAAATCCTTTGCTAACTAGCTCTGTTCTAAACTGGTCCAACTCTTCATGCAAACTTGGCTGGGCTTCTTTAATCATGGTGTTTAATCTACATGGCAATCTACTAAGATCCTCAACTACCACATTGGCTTTGCCGGGGTGATAGTGAATGTCAAGGTCATAATCCTTGATTAACTCTATCCATCTCCTTTGCCTCATATTCAGCTCCTTCTGAGTGAAAATATACATCAGGCTCTTGTGATCTAAATAAATATCACAGTGGTTACCCATAAGGTAATGACGCCATGTGTTCAATGATAAAACTACAACTGCTAGTTCAAGATCATGGGTAGGGTAGTTCTGCTCATGCTGCTTCAGTTGTCTCGACAAATATGCTATGACTTTGCCTTCTTGCATTAACACACATCCGAGACCAATCCTGGATGCATCACAATACACATCAAAAGGCTTCTTGATATCTGGCATAATCAATATTGTGGCTGAAATCAATCTCTTCTTGAGTTCTTGGAAACTTGCTTCACATTTGTCGGTCCATTCAAACTTCTTGTCTTTCTTCAACAGTTGGGTCATTGGTCTAGCGATGCTTGAAAATCCTTCAACAAACTTGCGGTAATATCCCGCTAATCCGAGAAAAGCATGGACTTGGGTTTGAGTGGTTGGGGCTTCCCATTCTTCCAGATCTTTGATCTTGGCAGGATCAATAGTGACTCCGCCTGCCGACACAATATGTCCGAGGAATCCTACTTCCTTCAACCAGAACTCACATTTACTAAACTTGGCATACAACTGATGCTCTCTAAGGGTTTCGAGGATGGTTCTCAGATATTGCTCATGATCTTCTTCTAACTTGGAATAGTTTAGAATATCATCAATAAAAAACAACGACAAACTTATCCAGAAAATTCATAAAGATCTTATCTAGAAAATATGCGGGGGCATTGGTTAATCCAAAAGACATGACCGTATACTCATACAATCCATATCTGGTAGTAAAGGCGGTCTTTGGAATATCCGTTGCACGAATCTTGAGTTGATGATAACCAGTCCTAAGATCAATCTAGAGAACACTCTGGCACCAGTCAACTGATCAAACAAATCCTCTATCTTGGGCAGTGGATACTTGTTCTTGATGGTGACATCATTCAGCTTCTGGTAATCTGTGCACAAATGGTTACCTCCATCTTTCTTGTCCACAAACAAAACAGGCTATCTCCATGGCGATGAGCTTGGTTGAATCAGTCCTTTCTCTAGCATAGCATCAAGTTGCTTCTTCAGATCCACTAATTCTGATGGGTTCATACTATAATGTCTCTGAGCTATGGGTCCAGTTCCAGGAATTAGTTCAATAATGAACTCGATATCCCGATCTGGGACATACCGGGCAATTCACCTGGGAATAAGTCGGCGTATTCACAGACTACTCTGACTTGGTCTAAGGTTGGTTGGGCTAGACTCTTGTTGCATTTGAATTGATGGGGCAAGGTCTCAGATACATGCTCTACTGATACTCCAGAGCTACTGGTCATGGTTATGGCTTTCTTGGCACAGTCGATCAATCCTTTATGTTTTGACATCCAATCCATTCCTAGTACTACTTCCAAACCTTTGGTTCCAATTACTATTAGGTTGGCATAAAAATCTATCCCATAGATTCTGATAGGTACATCCTTGCAAATTTTTCTACCTTTGGTGGTTGAGCCAGGTATTTGAACTATCATAACATGCTTCAGTTTGGTTGGTTGAATCTTACTAGTGCATGCAAATTCTTCGGTAACAAATGAGTGCGATGCTCTAGAATCAAACAACACTCTTGCTAATACTGAGTTAACAAAAAACATACCCAACACAACATCTGGCGCTTCCTGGGCTTCTTTAGCATTCATGTGAAATAGACGACCATTCCGGTTGAGCAAATTCCCTGGGGCTAATCTTCTTCCAGGTTAAACATGGCATTGTTGCTGAGAGAGTGCATTCACATTGGTGGTGGCTGCAATCTTCTTGGGTCACTCATTGGAGTAGTGACCCTTGACTCCAGATTCAAAGCAAGTAACCTAGAACTTGTCTTTGGTTGCAACAGGTACAACATTGCTTCCAGTCCTTGGGATAGTATTGTTATTGTTGTTGTTGGACTTGGGCGGTGCACGGTTGAAGTTGTTGGAGTTGCCGGGGTTATTGTTGTGGTTTCCTCCGGACTTCACATTTCCTCCGCTACGATTGGGGTAGCTTGGACGAGACATTGGTGTCTATTGGTTCTTGGGGCATATCCCGCAGACAGGTTGGGGCGATACTTCTAGGTATTGTGGGACACAGTCTGATGCATCATTCTGTGCTTGCGGTTGTCATTGGCTTGGTTGATCTTCCCTTCCATCTGGATGGCAGAGTCGACTAGCTCTTTGAGATCTTCAAAACGGATGTTGACTACCACAGTCTGCATCTCATCATGCAGTCCGTTCAGGAATCTTTCCTTCTTCTTGGCTTCAGTTTTGATCTCATCAGGGACATATCTTGCGAGAGAAAGAAATTTGTCACGGTATTCAACTACCGTCATTCTGCCTTGCTTCAGTTCTCTGAACTCATCTCTCATTCTGGTGACTAAACCTTGCGGCAAATGCATGCGGCTAAACATGACCTTGAAAGCTTCCCATGTCATCACTTGACCGTGGTTCATAGTTCGAGTGCTATTCCACCAGGCTCTTGCATCTCCTACCAGATAGTGTGTGGCAAACAGTACTTTCTCGTTGGCATCAACTCCTGCAACTTCCAGGTTGTTCTCCATGGTTTGCAACCAATCATCCGCATCCAATGAGTCTTCAGACTTGCTAAAGATATGGGGATTGGTATTCTAAAAATTCGTAAGCTTGGATCCATGATGATCCTGATTTCCATGGCCTTGATTATTGTGGGCCATCTGAGCTATCTGTTGTAGGGTGGCTAGGTTGGCTTGGCGCTCTGCTCTACTAGCTTCATGGTCGGAAACTAGCATCTGCAGAATCTGCAACATCTGGTCCTACGATGTGCTGCTTCCTCCGGGGTTTCCACGAGTCATCTGAAGATTGAGATAGATAAAGAGATAAGAGGGAAGGTTCTAAGGTTCATGGTTTTGTTTTCAAAAGCTTTTAGACTTTGATTTTGAATTCTGGTTTTGCAAACTAACTCCATCCCATTCATTCATTCAAGAACACAATACAAACACACACACCACAACATAAAAGGAAAACAGATGGTTTTTTTAAAACCATTATGTAAACTAAGATATAGTGGGACCGATACAAATCATTCCTACGGGGGTGATAAAGTGCATATAATCATCATCAATGAAGTTGGATTCCTCATCATCGGTGTAGAACTCCATGCCATCATCCTCCAGGTAGTCATTGTCATTACTGAGGTATGAGTGAATATCTCCCTGGATGTCTTCACCTTCTTCCTCTTCTTCTTTTGCTGCAAGCTGAGCTTCTTGTTCCTGGATGGTCTTCTCGAGGTCAGCCACCTTCTTGCAAAGGCGAGGGATGGTGTGATCCTTCTTCTCGCGTTGCTGGCAAAGTGATTGGTGATCCTTGATGAGCAGGGCGAAAGTCTGGTCCTTCTTGGCAGCACTTGTAAGGTTGTGGTTGGCGTAGGCTCGAGCATTGTCCAATTCCATTTGTCTATCATACAATAGGAAGTCAAGATTCTCCACTTGGCGCTTCATCTCCGGGTGACTTGGCATCTCCAATGGCATTCCCATAGAGTCACACCTTGCATAGTGAGCAAAGCGAGTTCCCTGGATCAAGTTGATGTTTTGCCCACACATACGGGCATGAGCTTCATGCATAGCCCTGGCTAGTCCATCTAGCCAGTTGTTCTCTCTCACGGTGAATTGAATCTTCTCAGAAAGGGGTGCTTCCATCTTGCCTCGAAGATCTACAACTATCAGCCATCGTAGATCTCCTCCTGGGAAATCGTTGAGTTGAGCTCTGAAGAATTCTGGATGCGGACGCTAAAGATACTTAGATAGTGCATCAAGATCCCTCTCAAAGATCAGTTGGCCTTCGTTGCCCAACTGGTAGAACTTGCAATACTGAACTTCCATCTATAAGAAGGTAGGGTGAGGAAGTTAGTGAGGTGATCAAGTGTGTCCAATTTTTATGTAATAATGTAAGAATTTTTTAGGAACATGATTTTTTTGAAAGAATCAAGGATAAGAGTGGGAGTATGTTTTCATAAATACTCACTTCATTTGTTTTTGAAACTAAGTTTTTTTTTGGACATCCATTCGACCTAGGGTCTCCTATGGTCAGGATGGCTCTGATACCAACTTGTCAACACCCGGATTTTTAATCCTAGATGCCTGTTATGCCATACATCGCAATCCTAGGATTACCATTTTTGCGAGACATAACAGATTGGATATCACAGTACATCATCCATTACAAACCATAATATGGTCTTAGACAAATAAAGGATCTCATGATCCAGTCTTAATACAAACAAGCAGCAGAATAATAAGCGTAGCAGTGGGCTCCATCTTTAGTGTCACAGGCAATGCAGACGATGGGTGATACGTTGCTAACGTATCCATAATTTTTTATGTTCCATGCTTGGTTTTACCTACTTTCTTATGTTTTATCCACACTTTGGAGTACTTTTCATATGATTTCTTGGACTAACCTATTAACAAGAGCCACAGTGCCAGCTGCCTATTTTCTGCTGTTTTTGGTTCCAGGAAAGTCATAAAATGAATATTCTCGGAATTGGACGGGACAAAAGCCAAAGTCTGTTTTTCACCGAGGGAAACACGGAGCTAGAATACGAGACGGAGAGGGGCCAGAGGGCGGCCGCACCACCTGGCCGCACGGCCAGTCTTGGCCCGTGCCAGGGGGTGGTGTGGCCAGCCCAGGCACCCCCTCGGCCTCCCCTTCCGACTATAAGAGGCCTCGATACAAAAACCCTAAGTACCCGATCAAAATTCCACAAAAGAGTCCATAGACGTCGTCGTCTCCATCCCTAGATTGAGTGGGATCTGAAGCTCTTCCCAGCACCCTGTCGGAGAGGGGAATTCACCTTGGAGGCCTTCTTCATCATCATGCAAGCCTCCGGTGTGATGCGTGAGTAGTTCGTCTCTGGACTACGGGTCCATATAGTAGCTAGATGGCTGGTTCTTCTCCTTTGTGCTATCATGTTTAGATCTTGTGAGCTCCGTTCATGATCAAGATCATCTATTTTTACTTCCTACATTTTGTGTTTGCGGGGATCCGATGAATATTGAGATGCTATTTCAGATTGATTATTGATTCTATCATCTCTTTGTTATTTGTTATATTGCATTCTTTCCGTTGTTAGTAGCTATCTTGGCCAAGTAGATGCTAGCAACTCCAAGAGTTATTATTTATGCTCGATAGTGGGTTCATGCCTCTAGTAATCTAGGGAAGTGACAGAAATCTCTAAGGTACTAGATGTGCTGTTGCTACTAGGGAGAAAACAACAATCCTTTGTTCATAGAAAAATCGTATTGTTACTTTACACTCAATTCGTAATGCAATTATCTGTTGCTTGCAACTTAATACTGGAGGGGGTTCGGATGATAACCTGAAGGTGGATTATTAGTCAAAGATGCAGTTGGATGGCGGTCTATGTATATTGCTATAATGCCCAATCGAATCTCAAAGGAGTCAAGATGATTAGTATATGCATGTATTTCTTTCTCGATGTTTATCAATTGCCCCGTTGTAATTTGTTCACCCAACATGTTATCTATATTAAGGAGAGGCACCACTAGTGAAATATGGACCCCGGTCCTTTCTTTTTACCATGAATCTACAATCAATTGTTTACTATTTTGTGTTTACTTTCTGCAAACTATTACTTTCTCCCACTCAATACGTTTCATCCTTTGTTTCCCGCAAAACTGGTGAGATTGAAAACCTCATTGTAAGTTGGGGACAGAGTTCTGTGGTTGTGTTGTGCAGGTCTCCATGTTGTTGCTGGCACCGGTAGTGCGCCCTGCCAAAGTTCAGCTAGCAACACCTTTGAGGTGTTTCCTTGCTCCTACTGTATTGATAACCTTGGTTTCATAACTGAGGGAAACTTATTGTTGTGCTCATCATACCTTCCTCTTGGGGTTCCCCAACGAGCTCGTTAGTACACAAATCAGCAAGTGATTTTCTGGCGCCGTTGCCGGGGAGTCAAGGACATCTTCACAAGGGGATTCCCTCATAACCAATCTCTTTACTTTGTTGTTTTTGTTTTTCTTAGTTTACTTTTTGCTTTGTTTGCTTGTTTCTTTATCAAAAACACACATAAAGAATTAGTTTTACTAGTTTGCTTTCTTTATTAAAAACACAAAAAATGACTACTCTTGAAAATACTAAGTTGTATGACTTCACTAGCACCAACAACAATGATTTTATGAGTACACCTACTGCTCCACCTGTTCTTGAAGCTACTTAAACCTGCTTTGCTCAATCTTATTATGAGGGAACAATTTTATGGTATTGGTAATGAAGATGCTACAGCTCATCTAAATAACTTTGTTGAACTTTGTGAGATGCAAAAGCATAGGGATATAGATGGGGATATTATTAAGCTTAAATTGTTTCCTTTCTCTTTGAGAAGAAAAGCTAAATAATGGTTGAATTCCTTAACTACGAATAGTATTGATTCTTGGAGTAAATGCAAAGATGATTTCATTGGAAAATACTATCCTCCTGCTAAGATTATATCTATGAGAAATGAAATAATGAAGTTTAAACAATCTGATAACGAACATGTTGCTCAAGCTTGTGAAAGAATGAAATCTTTGGTAAAGAATTGTCCCACTCATGGACTGACTGCTTGGATGATTATCCAAAAAAATATGCAGGATTAAACTATTCTTCAAGAAACTTATTGGATTCTGTTGCTGGAGGTACCTTTATGACCATTACTTTGGGTGCTACAACAAAGCTTCTGGATAATATGATGGTGAACTATTCTGAATGGCACACTGAAAGAGCTCCACAAGGTAAGAAGGTAAATTCTGTTGAAGAGACCTCTTCCTTGAGTGATAAAATTGATGTTATTATGTCTATGCATGTTAATGGGAAGGATCATATTGATCCAAATAATGTTCCCTTAGCCTCTTTAGTTGCTCAAGAAGAGAAAATTGATGTGAACTTTATAAGAAATATCAATTTTAGCAACAATGCCTACATGAATAATTTTGGTAGCAACAATTATAGGCCATATCCTCCCAACAATGGTAACGCTTATGGAAATTCCTACAACAATAATAAGAGTGCTCCCTCTGAACTTGAGGTTATGCTTAAAGATTTTATTAGTAAACAAATTGCTTTTAATAAAACTACTGAGGAGAAACTCTCTAATGCTGATAGAAATATATCATCTTTGGCTGAAGCACAATCTTCTTTGAATAAAATGGCTGCTAAACCTGAAACTATTGAGAATCCCTTTGCTGCTACTAATGCCATACACGTTAGAATTGATGAAAATGTTAGACTATTAGTTGAATTGCATGCAAGTGGGAAAGAGAAGATGAAATTTCTAGAAACATTAGTGTTTCTACTATCACTACCACTAGTGTTGAGGCTAGTAATAGTTCTACTACCTTAGATGATAATTGTGATTTTGATCTTGATGGTTGCAACATCTCTGAAGTAATTAAGTTTCTACAAAAGCTGGCTAAGAGTCCTAATGCTAGTGCTATGAATATGGCCTTTACAAAACACATTACAGATGCTCTCATAAAGATTAAAGAAGAAATGATGAAACATAAAGATTCTATTCCTATAAAACAACAAGATGGTTGGGAACCCATCATTAACATGAAAGTGAATGATTTTGATTTCAAAGCTTTATGTGATTTTGATAGTAGTGTTTCTATTATGCCTAGAAATATTTATGATATGCTTGATTTACCACCTCTTGAAGATTACTATTTGAATGTTCCACTTGATGATAATGCTAAAAAGAAACTCATGGGGAGTCTTAATGATGTTCTTATTATGGTTAACAATGCTTATGTCCCCGTTGATTACTATGTTTTGGATGTTGAATGCAATGCTTCTTGTCCTATCACTTTGGGAAGACCTTTTCTTAGAACTGTTGGTGCCATAATTGATATGAAAGAAGGAACCATTAAATATCAACTCCCACTCAAGAAAGGTATAAAACACTTCCCTAAGAAGAGATAGAAGATTTATTTTTCCTCTCCTATGATAACAAAATTTTCTCTTAATGCTTCTTCATTTGAGAACACTTGATTCTTTTTCTTACTTCTTATGCCCAACTTAAAGGCGTTAAAGAAAAGTACTTATTGGGAGATAACTCAGAAGTTTTAGATGAGTCTTGGAAGTTATTACCTTTGTAATAACTGCTCCTTATCCTTTTTATTTGATTTTTGTGCCAAGAGTAACCTCTAATGAGAGAGAAGTAATGATTGGGAAAGTTGTTATCTCGAAACAGATTTCTGCGCTTCACTGTAAAAATTCGTGTAAAATCTCTATACGTCCTTTTGAGGCGTGAATGTTTGTGCTTCTTCCCCAGGTTGTTATGTAATTTTAGTTAGTTTTTTTGATTTGAGCAACAGAAGGTCTTCGAAAAAATTCGTCTTTACCTGCTAGTCTGTTTTGACAGATTTCTGCCACTATTTGCATTTGCTTCTTGTTGGTTCCTTTTTGAGTCCTTTTGGGGAATTGACCTTTTTGAGGGAAGTGCTATAGTATCTTCTGTTTTAATGGAAGTTTTATTGGTGTTGGAACTGAACCTAAAGACTTATTATCTTGAGTGGACTAATGTTGCTAATAAAGGTTGTGTGAAGTTTTGTATGAAGCAAAACATTCAGGTGTATGGAAGGAACGAGTAATGAGATGAAGGATGTACTAAAGCTCAAGCTTGGGGATGCCACTCGTGTCACCCCAAGAAATATACAAGAAGTACAAGCATCAAAGCTTGGGGATTCCCAAGGCATCCCCTTCTTCATCAATAAAAATCCCAGGTTTCTTCCAAATGCTTCATTTTTATTGTTTCAAGCACAGTTGTGTTGTTCTTGGAGCGTGTTCTTTTTCATTTTCGTTTTGGTTTCTTGTTTGCTTGGTTTTCTTAGTTTGCTGAATAAATTGGTTGGACCCCCTCATTCATGCATTGTTTTTCAAATAGTTTGGTTTGGATTGGAAAAGAGTAGGAAAGTTCATGCTTAAGTGGGAAAGAGAGCTTGTTTTTGACTGTGGCATGTGCTTTGTCATGCCATGCTTGATATTGTTTTGGCTTTAGACATAGTATTCTTTGCTGTAGCATGACATGTTATAAACAATTGAGATTGCTTAATGTGCCTTGGAAGGATTATGTGTTGTTTTAGCATATTAAAGCATAGTATTGTGGTATTCTCCTTTGATGTTTTATTTGGGTTAACTTGGCACATGCTCACACCATGTTATGACTATCCAAAGTCACCATAGACTTGATGATCCTTTAGTTTTCAACCTGTAGTATCACTTTATGCTTTGATCAATGATGTTTTGTCGCTCTGCATGATTATGGCCATTATTGCTCTCTTAGTTTGTCGTTCCTAGTCTTTTGCTAGCGCCTCCGTAACCAAGTGTGAGTTCCACTCATGCATCCAACTCCTTAAACCAAGTTATTCCAAAGAGTACACCATACCTACGTATTAGCAAATTCTGTTCCAAGTATATTCATGCTTTTATCTACCTTCCGAATTAAACTTGTTATGTGAAAATTAGTGATTAAAGCTCTCACGAACTTGATGGCACACTTTACTTTTCTTGCCCTTAATAAACTTGAACCATTGTGTCGTCTATGTTGTATATTCTTGCACTTATTTGTTGGGGATTAGCAGAACCATGTTGTCATGGGGAACGCATTCAACATTGCACTTGTATTTTGTACCTAGTTGATATTATGCTCTTTTGTCTATGGATGTTGTCGGTGTGAAATGAAAAGGGAGCTTGTAAGTCCATGGAGTTATGTATATGTGTTAGAGAAACGCCTGGGCCGCTGGTCTAATCCATGCCGTCATGGTGGAAAACTGCAGCGTAACCATAATGAGCTGTCTATGAAGCATTCTTCTTATAAAAAAGAGTCAGATATTGAGAAAAAAGAGAAAAAGAAAAAAAGATATGAGAAAAGAGGAAAGAGAGAAAAAGAACCATTTTCCCATGGTAAATAAGAAGATTTCTGAGATGCTCGTTGTCTGCTTGCCTTGTCATTTTTATATGGGGATTCTTCCGTATCATCGGGCAAGGGGTACCCCGTTGGCGATCCTCTATGATACACATGTACTTACGATGATAAGAACTTACCGGTGACTAAACTTGAGTAGCATGAGGAGCGACCCTCGTATTCAAGGGACATGAGATTTCCAACTTATACTTCGTCAAGCATATACTCCATAGTTTGTTCACTTTAACCTTAATGACTTCAAGATGCTTATGACAGGGGAAATGAGAGCTGAAAGCTAACAAGTACCATAATTTTTGGAAGCTCTTTATGAAGCTTGAATCCCTGCTTCCTTCTTTGAAGGCCTTTCTTTTACTTTTACATTGAGTCTCCACCTTCTATCTTTATGCACCTACTTTGAGAGCATAGTGGACATTCTTAGTTCTATGTGCATTGTCCCAAGACTTATTGATGCATAACTTTGATATTGCTGGTTTTAAACTATTTGTATCTAGTCACTCTTATGAACTTTGAAGGTGTCCTATGCGTTTATATTTGCTACTCTATGAGGGACAAGCTGAAAGCTACTATGCTATGTTTTCTTTATGTGAAACAAACAAACGCCTTGCAAAGTATTGTTATTCATGAATCTTTTGTTGGTGCCTTTTCATGTTACAACATAGTTGCTTTGTCTTATTGCTAGAACTTTGTCTTTCATGTTATGATTGAAGAACAATGATCCCATCTTTCAATGTTTTACAAATACTTTGATCAAGTTTATGATGGTGCATGTCACCTAAAAAATTATTCTTTCTTTTTATCACTAACCTACTCAATGACGAGCAGGAGTTAAGCTTGGGGATGTTGGTACGTTGCTAACATATCCATAATTTCTGATGTTCCATGCTTGGTTTTATCTACTTTCTTATGTTTTGTCCACACTTTGGAGTACTTTTCATATGATTTCTTGGACTAACCTATTAACAAGAACCACAGTGCCAACTGCCTGTTTTCTGCTGTTTTTGGTTCCAGGAAAGTCAGAAAATGAATATTCTCGGAATTGGACGGGAGAAAAGCCAAAGTCCGTTTTTCACCGACAGACACATGGAGCCAGAATACGAGACGGAGAGGGTCCAGAGGGCAGCCACACCACCTAGCCACGCGGCTAGGCTTGGCCCGCGCTAGGGGGTGGTGTGGCCAGCCCAGGCACCCCCTCGGCCTCCCCTTCCGACTATAAGTGCCTCCGATACAGAAACCCTAAGTACCTAATCAAAATTCCACGAAAGACTCTGTAGCTGTCGGCGTCTCCATCCCTAGATCAGGAGGCATCTGAAGCTCTTCCCGGCACCCTGTCGGGGAGGGGAATTCACCCTGGAGGCCTTCTTCATCATCATGCAAGCATCTGGTGTGATGCGTGAGTAGTTCATCTCTGGACTACGAGTCCATGTAGTAGCTAGATTGCTGGTTCTCCTCCTTTGTGCTATCATGTTTAGATCTTGTGAGCTCCGTTCATGATCAAGATCATCTATTTGTAATTCCTACATGTTGTGTTTGCGGGGATCCGATGGATATTGAGATGCTATTTCAGATTGATTATTGATTATATCATGTCTTTGTTATTTGTGATCTTGCATGCTTTCCATTGTTAGTAGCTATCTTGGCCAACTAGATGCTAGCAACTCCAAGAGTTAGTATTTATGCTCGATAGTGGGTTCATGCCTCTGGAAATCTGGGGAAGTGACAGAAATCTCTAAGGTACTAGATGTGCTATTGCTACTAGGGAGAAAACAACAATCCTTTGTTCATAGAACAATCGTATTGTTTACTTTACACACAATTCGTAATGCAATTATCTGTTGCTTGCAACTTAATACTGGAGGGGGTTCAGATGATAACCTGAAGGTGGATTATTAGTCATAGATGCAGTTGGATGGCGGTCTATTTATAATGTTGTAATGCCCAATCAAGTCTCAAAGGAGTCAAGATGATTAGTATATTCATGTATTGCTTTCTCGATGTTTGTCAATTGCCCCGCTGTAATTTGTTCACCCAACATGTTATCTATCTTAAGGAGAGCCACCACAAGTGAACTATTGACCCCGGTCCTTTCTTTTACCATCAATCTACAATCAACTGTTTTGTGTTTACTTTCTGCAAACTATTACTTTCTCCCACTCGATACGTTTAATCCGTTTTTTCCAGCAAAACCGGTGAGATTGAAAACCTCATCGTAAGTTGGGGACAGAGTTATGTGGTTGTGTTGTGCAGGTCTCCACGTTGCTGCTGGAACCGGTAGTGCACCCTACCAAAGTTCAGCTAGCAACACCTTTGGGATGTTTCCTTGCTCCTACTGGATTGATAACCTTGGTTTCATAACTGAGGGAAACTTACTACTGTGCTCATCATACCTTCCTCTTGGGGTTCCCCAACGAGCTCGTTAGTACACGAGTCGGCAATGGTAGATTCTCCTAGTTGTCATAGTCGTCCTGCTTTCCATATACCTGATAGTCCTCCTCATAGTCTAGCCACGAGAATAGCCAGGGACAAAGCTGTGGGTACTCTTGAAGTACTCAGAAACTATCACTAACAAGTAAGGTAGTTCTAGTAAGAAATAATAAGCTCTAAGTTTATTTGCAAAGGCTAGATTTATCTTAAGCTGAGTTTAGAAGTACAGAAAGTTAACTAATGTTATAAATCACTTTAAGTTGGGAACCTAGTTTTCATATTCACAACCCTGTTGTGGTAAAGTCAAAATCATAGATCACTTCACAAGTCATTTTGAAAACATCTGACGATAGAACAATATGGCCACTCCAACTGTCCATGACCACAGACGTGGCTATTCGAATAGTTTGACACTCTGTAGAGGTGGTACACTTTCAGCACAAAATTCGATACATCTGTCAGGGATAACCCTGAATCATCATACTTAGTATGCGGATAATCAATCATAACCTTTCCTTTACACACTCTAGTATAAGCACCTCTCATATGAGCTTGGCCTCCCAGCCATGGCCAGCTGCCATCCTGGGCACTACATAGGTGGACATCATGAAGAGGTAGCCTCATCTCAAACCTCTTCCGCGAGGGAACCCATACTAATGCATATAAACTTCCGGCTAAGCCTTACCTAATTCAGGTATTGTGGTTGTACGGTGAATTGGGAATGGTATCGCATCTGAACCCAACCATCAGTTTTTATAAAGGGATAAGGCTCATGCCTGAAAATTTTCATCATCATAAACCATATGTGTTTCTCAACACATGTCAAAACATCTCAATAGAATGACTCATCATTCCAAGGTTTTCATAAGCATTTTCACCAAGTATTCCCATCTACAGTGATCAAGTTTTATGCTTAGCACTAGCCACTAAGGTTAAGAGTGTTCACTAATGAGGAATGCTAATCTCAATCTCATGCGATAGAATGACATCTAAGTGTAACTAGATAGGCCTAGTTTTATACTCTTTATGCTATCTATATTAAAAGTAAAGAACTTTGGTAAAGTAAAAGAAAGTAAAGCTTGCAAGTAAAACTTGGGATTGGTATAATCAAATATATAACCAAAGAATGCTTAACGCATCTTTCTTAGGTTAACTTGCATCTAGTGGTGACTTGCCTTGATTGGTGAAGTGATTGAAATTCTCCTCGTATTCTTCGGGGTAGAACTCCTCCTCCTCGTAGACTTGGTCGGTACTATCGTCTATAAAGGAATACGGGGTACACAATAACCAAACAATACTTGTCTATTTCTATATAGTAGACTAAGGCTCACACCATATGATCTAGCATCATCACAATAATCACATGAATTAAAGAACTAGTTTCATTATTTTACTTGAGAAAAGTAATTTCAACTCATTGAATTTAATTAAGATTTAATATTCTCCAAATAGAATATGGGATCATGTGGACACATGTCATCCCCACATATTCTAATACATTGGAATGTGATTTAAAGGGTTGGTCACATTTTATAAAGATGAAGATTATTATTTAATAGATTAAAGTGACTAGAAATGCCGTAATAGAATTCTTTTGGTACTAATCCAATATCACTGCGTGAAAACCTAAATATTTTTACATATTCGGATAGGTATCACCAAATGTAATTTTTGAGAGTTGGAATCAACTCAAAAGCTATTATGGTTGATTTTTGACAAATGTTTGAATGTAGAAAAGTCTTTGTCTTGTTATTTTTGCTATATGTGATCTATAACTCTAATTGATTTAAATCCAACGGGCCTGGATAGATATTTTACTTATCTTTCTAACAAAATTTGAATCATGCATTTTTGTTAAGTGAAACTCTTTGAATTGATTTTTGAATAAGTGGACATAATAGGATTTCAATTCAAAAGGAAAAAAATACTAATTTTAATCAGTGGGCTAGCGCGGGAAAGGAAATGGGCCGGCCCAGCTGCACTCCACGGGCGCAGCGGGCTGCTGACAGGGGGTCCATGCGTCAGCGGTTGTTACTACGCGAATTGGTACCGAGCGATCTGGGCGCTACGATTAGATTCTAATCTAACGGCTAAGGCTCGTCGTCCTCGGTGAACAGCTCGCCGGCGAGAACGAAACCTAGCGGCATGGTGGAGGTGCATTGTGGCTCACCTGGGCTCTAGCTAAGGTCGGCGATGGGGGCAAACAACATTGGAGACAACAGCTATTCGAGGCGCGGTTGCGACAGCTCCTATGGCGGTCGTAATCAATGGCTCCTATTCTCCTCTGCAGCGGCGAACTCCGGCGAAATTCCGGCGGACTAGTGCTCGCCTTACTCCGGTGAGAAGTGTGGGGTGGCTCTGATAGAGAGGGGAGTGAGGTAGTGTGGAAATGGAGGCTGGGGGTGGCCTCCTTTTATACTGCAGCGAGAGGGGCAAATCGGCATGCTCAGGCAGTGCTGGCTACATGGCTATGGGCGGCTATCGGCATGGATATGGGCGGCGGTCAATGCGGTGCTTCAGGGTATTTCTCATGGGCTTGATGGCGCGGCAAGGCGCAGACTACATCGGTCGGGAACGTGCGTTGCACTGTGAAGGGACGGAGAGCGTTCGACACAGTGTGCGGGTGCTACGGGTCAAGCTGCGGCAAGATGTCACGTTCTGGTGTAGCTGGGGTCGTGGAAAGTGCTGGCGTGCAAGGTGAGGGTGAGGCGCGGCTTGTGCGGGCGAGGCGGCTGCATGCTCTGCGGCACCCTGGCATGGTCGACAGATAAAAGGGCATGGCAATCGGGGGCTTGTCCTTGGCATTTCTTTGGTCGAGGGCTGGTCAGTGAGTGGCGGTGGACGGTCGCATGTCTGTTGCTAGGCTCAGGAGAGAGCGGGGCTGCTTGCTGTGAGCTGAGCTTGATCACCCGGCATGGTGAGGTTCGGGAGGCATGGCACTAGCGCCAGCAGTGAAGGGGGCGATGGTTTGATGCTTTGGTTGGTGCTAGGGTGACCACGGGACAAAGATTGAGCCAAGTGGTGGACAAAACCTTGATCAGCAGCAGTGATTGTTAGGCAGGATTTACTGTGCTCACTAAGTGTTCGACACAGTGCCCGCATGAGATTTCAATTTGAATTTTTGGCCGAGATTTGGTGGGTGTGGTGGTCACAAGCTTGGGCATCCGTGGTTGCTAGGGTTTGCCAAGGTGAACTAGTTTGGTTGGTTTTTGAGAAATGGCCATCTATACATGTGAACTTAATTCCATTTCCAAATGTCTCTCATTTGAATTTGAAAATAGTTTCTGCAAGTTTGTAAGTGGGCTTGGGTTCACTTTTACTTGGTCTAGCAAGGGGTGGAAAGAATTGAGAAAGTTTCTGTTTGAAATCTTCTTCTAGGAACACTCAAAGTGGCCTAGTGGTTATCTTTGGTCAAAATGACCATTTGCCTTATTTAATCTTATTTGATTTCTTTCTCTTTGGATTTTGTTTATAAATGGTCTAGATGATGCGGTATTTACGTTTAAACCATTTCATAACATTTTGAACAATCAAGCATGGCATTTTCAATCAAATCTACACCAATGTAAACACACATGCATTCATATACCTTTTTCTTAATAAATGTTTTTGTTAACCCTAAATTGGGTGATTGGGCACTTGATAACCTTGATTAAAGTTTTGGGATGTTACAAACAACCCCTTCTAGCAGGATGGAGATGCTCCGCGATGGCTCAATCGAGGCCTCAGGAGTCACTGATGTTGATGGAGCGCTACTGTTGGAATCCATTGTGCGGATGAGTGGAGATTTTGGGGGAGGAAGTAATCTGGCTAGGGTTTTCCACTAAGGAAACTCGAATGATCGTGCAGTGGGAGGAAGAAGACAATGCAGGGAAGAATGCGGGAAAAAGTAAAAGCCTAAGCCACAGTTAATATTTATAGACCCCATCATCAAGATTCGTGCAAAAAGATCTAACAGGTACTACGTTGCTGATGTGGAGATGAATGTGGATGGTAACTTTGCCACGTCCTCTGTCTTTGCCGCTTAAACATTTCAGATTTTGCATGCGTGAAAATAGCTAATGATTAATTCCCTGCAATATGTGTGTTTCGAGGTAGCATAGGTTGTAGCCTATGTCATCCTTCTGACCGTTGCAGTGGAAGGGTCACATCCAAAGATTCCATGGAAGGCGGGAACTATCCGATTCTAGGAGGAAGTACTTGAAGAATCTCGGGCTACATTATGAAGACGGAGAGGACAGCAGGGTTCTTTGGGAGACCTTTGAGATATTGCTTGATGAATTGCCGACATCACCTCGATGGAGCATTCAAGACCAATGGGCAAGACGATGCAAGATCTGAAAGTCCTCCGGGGGCAACTGTTGGGGATATGCTAAATGGGTATGAGCATTGCATGTCTCTAATCCGGCTAACTTGGGTGGCCCACAGTAGGTAGCATGGCCTATGGCCTGCTGGGCGGCCGAGTTAGACGGATCTAGAAGGGAGGCCCATGCCGGATAAAGGAAGGCTGCATGGGAGTCACTGACATACTCGAAGCCTTGGAGTATAAGACACGAAGACTAGTTAGTATTGGTGTAGGACTCTTTAGCTTATCTGGCAAGGTCCTTTCCCTATAACCCTAGGTTCTTGTGCCTTTATAAGCCATACCTATGGGATACTTTAGGGAATCATATAGAACAACCAACGTACAAAGTACAACACCTCGCACCACGAACCAATCCCTGTAACTCGGTGTATTGCCATTATAGTGATTTATACCAGGAGTAGAGTTATGACACTGTTGTGGGACTTGAACCTGGGTAAGCTGTGTTACCTCGTACCCGCCTACCCGTCGCCTTCCCCCACCTCTCTAAACATGCTCTGTGAGGAACCGTCCATGGCGTACTCGTCGGCAATACCACGACACAAGTCAAAGGTTTTTTTTATTTTGGCAAAGTCCGTAATAAAACATCAATAAAAACCCGCACGCCCAAGAAGTTCTTCACCCCTTTTATATCTTGTGGTATCCGTAATATTTCTAAGGCAAGAATGCTGGAATCATCAACTTCAATACCTTTCAGACATTGTGTGCCCAAGAAGTATACCTTCTCTTACCATGAACCGACATCGCTCCTGTTGAGGACTATCTTGGTTTGTTTAAAACGCCGCAATTCTCCAGTAAGGCTATAGAGACATTGTTGAAAAGCAGTTCCATAAACAACCAAGTTGTCCATAAGAACTTCCTTAGAGTTTTCAACAAAACTATCAAATATCTTTAAGACACATTCTTGAAAAGTTGCAGCCGCATTGCATAAACCAAAAGGCATCAATCTATCACAGTAAGTACCGTACAGAAAAGTAAAGGTTGTCTTCTCTTGGTCTTTGGCTTGGATAGAAATTTGAGAGTATCCCGAATATTCATCAAGAAAACAAAAATAGGAGTTACTACTTATTCTTTCTAAAATACGATCCATAAAAGGTATTGACTTATGATTCTTCACTGTCTCCTTGTTTAGCTTTCTGAAGTCTATACACATTTTATACCCTGCTATTATTCTAGTGGGAATTAGCTCATCCTTATCATTATTGATTATTGTTACACATCCCTCCATTGGTATATAATGATTTTGACTCACCCGTTTACTATCAGAAATTGGGTAGAGAATACAAGTGTATAATATGCGTATAACTTCTTTTCTCACTACTTCTTTCATTCTAGGATTTAGCCTCTTTTGGGTGTCAACAAAAGGTTTAGCATCTACAACCAAAGGTATTTTATGAGTGATTATGGAGGGATTTATCCCATTTATATCACTGAGAGTATATCCAAATACTTGATGTTATTCAACAAGTACTTTCAGTAATTTCCTATTTTCCTGAGGGGAATGTCTGTCATCGATGATTATGGGACATTTACCTTCCTTGTCTAGAAATTCTTACCTGACCCCAAGAGGAAGGGGTTTTAATACAAGAGGAGGTGGATCCAAATATCCCTTTCTCTCTAATTCTTAAAATTCATTTTTAAGAATATTCTCTTCTACAAGTGTGCTATCTAAGATATTCTCTAGGTCTTATTTTGCAAAATCATTTGGGATTGCGTCATTGTTTGTCAGGCTTCTTTCCAACTCAGTTTGCGGGGTGCCAAAACAAATTTCTGCCAATTCTTCAATAGTCTTTTCCTCCTTTATCTTGATCTTCTTTTCATATGGTAGCTTCTTAAACTGGTTGCATTTTAATTTTAGACCTTATTCTCCAAACTTTAAGTCATAACTTCTTTCTTGTCATTAATACCGATATTCATAGAATTGTAAAAATGACTCCCAAATATGATAGGACAAACGAAATATAATTGCCTATTAATAATGTGAAATTCAACTGGGTAAACAAAGGTTCCTACAGATATATAAGCATGGCGAAAAATTCCATGAGATTGTTGCAAGGTTCTATCTGATAGCATGTGACATGAGTAGGTTCAAGTTCTGGTTAATCAAGGTAATATCGTAATCCCTCATAGATAGAGTAAGGCATAATGATTATAGAAGAACTTAGATCACAAACTCCTACAAGTAGATTTGCCTAAATGAAAAGGAATTTTTTGTTGATCCTTATACTTAGCATTAGGCTTACCTTCGATTATATCAGAGCATTCTCTACTTAGCGCCATTACTTCATTTTCAGTAACTTCGGGCACTAACAGCTCTTTCACTATGCCGATATTTTTCTTGATAGTCCCAAATCTCTTGTTAGTCTTCCTATCCTTGTTGTACCTTCATTTTCATTATTTCCCTTTTTGTTAGGATAGTTTCATCTTCAACTAGCAACCTCTTCTCCATTCACGAAAAACTGTCCTTGCGATCAGTCTTAGGGGGCTTTTCACCAAAAGGTTGCTTGTAATGTTCCCAATCCTTTGGGATCTGCAAATGCTCAGCATAGCTTTTAACAATCTAAACAATCATACGAGGGTCATGGTTGAAGTTTCCAAGTAATTTATCTACTATACCAGATGCTAGAAATTTTCATAAACAATCATATTCTATAGGTTTATCTTCTTCATTAAGTTCAATTCCATTATGAGCTTCTTCCATCCTATGAACCGTATCTAGAAAATTACAAGCTCTTTCAATCCTAAATTCAGTAAATGACCCATTAGAAAGAGGGTCTAATTCATTTCTATTATTGGTGCTTAAACCTGCATAGAAGGTGTGAACTACAACCAAGTGGGAAATTGTGGTGGGGGTAACAATCAAGAAGCCCCTATACCTTGAGTACCCTTCATAGAGGCTTTCATTGGGGCCTCCTTAAAAATTGGTGATCATGTGTCTAGCTCCAAGGGTTTTCATCCTAGGGAAAGAATAAAGAGCATAGCATCTCCCAGGAGATAGGAATTTTTTTAGGACATTGAATACGAAGAACGGGCCTCTTCAATAAGAGTTTGGCTAAAGTGAGTAGATTTAACCTCATTCTCAGTAAAGATATTTAGACGAAAGGTCCTACAATTTTCTTAAAAGAACCCTACATGCTTATATGGATCCTCTATACCATCCCTTGCAAATAGTTTAGCATGTAGAAGATCCAACAACTTGGGGTTTGTATCATACACATAGGGTTATTGGATTTTAATAAGAATCCATGGGTGAACTAGAATTCTTTAATGCTTCGAGCTGAATAATATGTCGGTACTCCCCCATGGTGTTCACCTGAAACTAGTAAATAACTTTAGTAAAACAATTAGTAGAATTAGCAACTAAGAACAAAGACCAAAAGCGCTTAGCTCCTTGACAACGGCGCTAGAAAATAGCTTTATGACTGCAAGAGCATAGATCAATTGTAGCTAGTTTTGAAATAAGTGTATCGAACACACATAGAGCTATTTGGTTAAGGTCTTTAGGCCCCTTGTCACTATCTACCAAAGTATGCTTGTAAGCTGCCTTTGATTTCAAGTAAAGGGTGTCTGAAAGGTTTTGTGTTGGTGTGCAAGAAAGTAATAAAAAGGAAAGTAGACAAGTAACACTACGAGAAATGTGTTGACTAGTGACCTTTTCTTAACGATCATGGTTTTTTGGTCATAGGTCTATGACCATTTGATTCGAAATGCTCGTAGGACATCTGGGAGAGTCCAAAGCCAGAAATTTTATAACCAATTTAGCAACAAAGGTCATAATGTTTTTACACGAATTGGTCATAGCCTGGACAACAGTGGTACACGACCTTATTTTTAGCAGATTAGGACCAATTTAAATGGTCATAACATCTATGACCATAGGATAGCGCCTTTAACTAGGATGCATTGATATGACTAGGTAGCCATGTCAGCAGTTGCGCTTACATGGCAATATCTAGGTGTCATTTGAAACAACTAACAAGTGGGACCCATTGAGTTTGACTATTCTGACAGGTGGACCGGTGCATAGGACTTGCCATGGCACGTGTGTCCCCATAATCGACCCCACCACACTCCACCTGGCATGCGGGTCCCACTACTCTGACCAGACATGTCGGACCGCCGCTCCTACATGTCAAATATGTTTAATCTTTGCTGGACTGGACCTTACTCATTAGACCTTTTAACATGCTGGGCCATTATTTTACATGCCGAATAAACCTCCTAGTACAAAGAATTTATGGCCCAATTAGGCCCATGCTTTCGATGGAACTGTACCAGTGAATTGGTGAATTGGTGGCCCAATTATTTTCCTATGCTGAATAAACCTCCCTAGTACAAAAATTTTGTGCAGCGGGGACTCGAACCCACAACATTGCGCTGTTGCAAATAGTGCCATATCGCTGAACTATTGAAGCATTGTTGATTTACAGGCCTACCTTACCTACATGAACACTCTTTATTTGTATTTGACTATCAAACATAGCAAAGCTGCCTGGACTTAGCAGAACAAATCGATCTACCGGTGTAGGCGATTGACGGGGGCGGTGATGTCTACGCACTTCTATTCTTGTAGATAGTTGTTGGGCCTCCATGTGGAGAGGTTTGTAGAACAACAGCAAGTTTTCCCTTAAGTGGATCACCCAAGGTTTATCGAACTCAGGGAGGAAGTGGTCAAAGGTATTCCCTCTCAAGCAATCCTGCAATCAAGATACAAGAAGTCTCTTGTGTCCCCAACACACCCAACACACTTGTCAGGTGTATAGCTGCACTAGTTCGGCAAAGAGATAGTGAAATACAAGTGGTATGGATAATTATAAGTGGTAACGGTGCTAGAAAATAGCTTGATGGCGTGTGGTTGACGTGGGAAAAGACTAAAGACAAACTGAAATAACGATGGAAGCAAGCAAACATGTAACAGATCTAATAGCAAACGGTGTATCAATGCTTAGAAACAAGGCCTAGGGATCATACTTTCACTAGTGAACACTCTCATATAAATATCTTCTCTTTATGATACTACTCTTAACTACTCTCCGGTTGGACACTCTAATCAATGGTAGGGCTATAATAGCACACCTCAAAGTAAGCCTTTCCCATCTAGATAACCCCACACTGTCAGCTTGAGCACTATATGGTTCCAACAAACACCACAATTTCATAAAGACATCCAACTCCAAATATAACTCATAACAAGTATTTGTAATCTCTAGCCTAAGTGCCACCATGGTGTGCACGCTGTCACTTTCACACACATGGGGAGGGCAGAGATCTATTAAAGCACTTGAGTAGCAAGGTAGATATATAGATTACAAGCTCATGATCACAATATGATCATGCATAGAGAGAGAGAGATGAACACATAGCTACCGGTAGAACCCTTAGCCTCAAAAGAGAGAACTACTCCCTCCTCATCATGGGAATCAGCAATGGTGATGGAGATGGTGGTGGATATCAATGGAGATGGCTCCGGGGGCACTTCCCCATCCCGGCAGGATGCCGGAACAGACAATTTATGTCCCCCGAATCGCCCCTTCGGTGGCGGCAGCGCTGCGGAACTTTTCGTGGATTTCTGATTGATGATCTAGGGTTTTTGCCTCGGGGGAGATATATAGGCGAAAGAGGCAAGGACGACGGCCGGCCAGGGGGCCCACACCATGCCCTTGCGCGGCCAAGGGGGACTCGCGCCCAGGGGTGCTGTGGCCACCCTGTAACCCCTCTCCGTCTCATATTCTGTCTCCAGAAAAAATAGGCATATTGGCTTTTGTCCCGTCCAATTCCGAGAATATTCATTTTCTAACTTTTTGGAATCAAAAACAGCAGAAAACAGGCAACTGGCACTGTGGCTCTTGTTAATAGGTTAGTCCAAGAAATCATATGAAAAGTACTCCAAAGTGTGGACAAAACATAAGAAAGTAGATAAAACCAAGCATGGAACATCAAAAATTATAGATACATTTGCAATGTATCAGCGGGGGCGATGGTGCTACTGAACTCCCTGTCGACGGTGGTGCTGCTCGAAGAAGAGCCCCCTTTCGCTGGATGAGACACCTTCCGCTCGACGACGCCTGGCGGTGGTGCTTCTTGACGATGTCGCCCCTTCTGCAACGAGATCCCTCCCGCCGCTGGACTCGCCGTGTGCGGTTTTGCTACCAAAGCCACAGTCGAGCAAGGGGACGACCTGAGGTGCGATTTCAGGCGAGCAAAGGGGCTGCTTCTGCGACGATCACCTCTAGGTCTATGCCCCTCTCTTCTCCCCTCTTCCCTCTAGGTGTGTTCCATGATTTTAGTCATGTTCTTCAGTTCATAGCTATGAAATTTTCTTTAGTCAAATGCTCCCTATATAAACTATAGTCAAATCATCTTCAGTTCAAAGCTATGGAATTTTCAGTCAAATGCTGCCTGTAGCAATTTAGTAAAATGCTCCCTATAGCAATTCTACATGTATTTTTTAGCAATTTTACTATGATGTTACTCTAATCTTAGCTATGGAATTTCCTGGTTTGGTTTGGTTTTTATTAGCTTCAATTGAATGCTAACAATTCTTTGGTCTTTTGCATGCAGATGGATAGACACTAGATTGCAAAAGGAGTTAGAAGGATTTCTTAGGAGCATATTGAAGGGGTTCGTTGCATAGAAACCAAAAAAAATCCTAAGGTTGCAACCACCAAGATCATATCTAGGAGATACATGTAACGATTTTAGAGATGGACTCACCCTCAAAGACCATAACGCAGGATAACATTCCCATAAACGAACGTGGCTGATGTAGACTGTACACGACCATACTCAAGGATGCTCAGACGATCCGCGCCACAAGGGGCAGCGCCTCCGTAATCGGTCACATGTACGGTGTGTCGACAACTCCCAAACCCTTGCTCTAGTTGGGCAGCAGAAGTAGTGGATCCTCGAGAATTCTGCCAACACTATGACATGGTGGTGATGGTGGTGGAGAAGATCTTGAGTGGGGATTCTCCTAATCACCTCGCTCGTGGCAATGGACAAGGCTAGAAGGGGAGGAAGATGCCAACCAAAGGGCATATGAGAGGAAGGGTGAATGGTGTGTGGATGAGAGGGGAGGAGGGGGCCTTTTATAGGTGAGGGGGAAGACCAAGGTGGCATAGAGCATAGCCATGGTGCTGCCCCACCTCTCCCCCAATTATGTGGGTGGACACTCCACTCACATCTAGGGCCGGGCACAAAAAACGGAAGACCGAAACCGAAACTGAAAAAACCGAGACCGAAAACCGAACCAACCGTATATTGGGAGACCGAAATAATTTCGGTCTTCAAAACTAGATGACCGAAATAAATTCGGTTACTTCGGTCCTTCACCTCACATGACCGAACTGACCGTATGGACCGAAATATTCTGAAGCCCATCTTTCCTCAATTATTTTGCATGCTCATTAGTGCCACTCTAGTTCGGATAGGCCATAGACCACGACCTTGTCTTCATTCGTTCTATGGAAAAGGCTAGTCACTAGACCCAATTAAAGGCACACACATAAAATGCATCCACACACCGTCCTGGCGCCATAGAGTCGCAGACTACGTACGCCCTACGCAGAGGCAAGCCTGCTGGACTACTCTGTCCAGTTACTCGTGAGGCTGCTTGCATATCTTGTCTTGATTCTTATTCCATCTTGTATCGTGTGCTAATTTTCTTCGGAATAATTTCTTGATTTGCTGTGAAGTTTTGTAAATTCGGTATATTTGGTCATGACCGAAGACCGGACCGAAAAGACCAAAGACCGAAAAGACCGAATGTAATTCGGCTAGTATTTCTAGATGACTGAAATTTTGAATGACCGAAAAGACCGGACCGAACAAACCGAAAAGACCGAACGCCCAGGCCTACTCACATCAATATAGCTCCATTCATCTTCCATTGAATTTCCACCCAAAAATCAAAGGTCTTTCCAAAAAGCACTTCAATTCACTTGGTTTAATGCAACTCAATTTAATGAACACTTCATTTAATGAGAGTACTTCATTTAGTGAGCACATTAACATTTGATCCCCTTGCAATATTTCGATATACCGAAACTATTCCGACAGTTTTTATCAGGACAATTCCTATGTTGTCTAGTATTTCCTCCTATGTTCCCTATCCACTCAATTGCGTTAACTAACCTTAACTGTGTCTCCCTATGGGTTCGAGAACTATGTAGACATGATTGAGACTTCTCCGATCAATGATCATTAGTAGGATCTAGAGATCCCTAATGACTCCCACTAGTTCCACGAAAATTCAATGATCGTCTGAACCTTTTATCTTGTAATCAAATTCCTTTTGTCTCACGATATTTTACTTGTACGAGGTCCGATCACTTAGTATCATCCATACCTTGTTTAATTTGTATCAACAAGTACTCTTTTTCTTGTTCCCGTGATATAACATTCTAGTGATCAAATCACTTGGTTGCAAACTATGTCAATGTGATATCACCGAGAGGGCCCTGGGTATATCTCTCCGTCATCTGGATGAAAAAATCCCACTCTTGATCCACGAGCCTCAACTAACACTTTCCAAGTACCCAACGACACCTTTATAATCACCTAGTTATGAAGTGACGTTTGATGTAATCAAATTACCTTTCTAGTGAAAGTGATTCACATGATCTCATGGTCTAAGGATGTTGAGTTACTATGAATATGATAGAAATATAAACTTGAGTACATGATCGTATTGCTACATATACTTAAGGTGACTATTCATCGTATCATTCTCCAATGATATGACCTTGTTATTAACAACATCCAATGTTCATGACCAGGAAACCTGTGATCATCAGTTAATCAACAAGCTAGTATTAATAGATCCATTACTATGAACCTTTTATTTTGTTTATAAATAACACATGTATCAACATTTCTAGTTAACACAATTATAACATGAGAAATAAACATTTATCATAAACATGGAATAAGATAATAACTACTTTATTATTGTCTCTCGGGCATATTCCATTCACATATAAGGGGAGTGGACAATTTCATGCAGTTTGCTCACAGAAGTGTTGCCAAGGGTGCTCAAGTTCTTTGCCCGCACCCTAGCTATAATAACTGTGATCAACAGACTCTACAAGATGTAGAGGCTTATCTGCTAATGCGTGGGATGGCATCCACGTATGATAGGTGGATCCATCATGGAGAGTTTACATGCAGAACCTGGAGATGAACCTGAACATGAACCTGATGCACACCAAGGTGGTGATTTTGTACAAGATTATGATCATCAAGAGGATGTTTTTTTTGGAGGAGGATGGGGATGAAGATGATACAATCCCTGATCTGTTTAAGGATCTATGCCAGTCTGAACCACAAGGTGAGGGAAAGGAATACAATCTATTCTAAGCTTATAGAGGAGGTGAAGCATCCAACTAGTGATGGTGGTACAATGTCCATATTTTCTTTCACTGTGAAGTTACTCCACACCAAGTCCTTATACTGGATAAACAACGTTTCCATCAGTGGAATACTCCGTAACTTGACCATCCAGTACCCTAAAAGCTCAATTCCCAAAAATTATCCAGAAGCATTGAGTGTAATTTGCAGACTGGGGGTTGGTTATGATTCAATCCATGTCCACCCAAACAACTATGTCTTGATTTGGAACACATATGCCAACCTTGACAAGTGCCTAAAATGTGATGCCTCTAGGTGGAAAGATGCAGATGGGAGGAGGCAGAATCTGGAGAAGGTGTTGAGGTACTTTCCTATTATACCAAGGTTGTAGAGGATATTTTTTTCAAACAAGCAATCTTAGGAGGTACAATGGCATAATCTAAAGCAGCAACCTGTGGATAATGAGCTTAGCCATATAGCTGACAGAGAGGCATGGAAAGACTTTGATGATAAACATAAATAGTTTGTCGCCGATGCGAGGAACATAAGACTTGGCCTTGGCACGGATGGCTTTAACCCTTTTGGAATAAACAAGAAATATAGCATGTGGCATGTATTTGTCATGCCATACAACCTTCCACCTTGGGCATGTATGGATCAATCCAACTTCATGATGGCTTTGTTGATCTAGGGTCCATCTTCTCGAGGAAAGGATTTTGATGTCTTTATGGAGCCCCTTGTTGAAGATCTGATGCCGCTATGGGAGGGTGTGTGTACCTATGATGCCGTGAGTCATGTTAAGTTTGATTTGCGGTCTGCGGTAATATGGTGCATCCATGATTTCTCGGCACTGCACACTCTGTCAGGTAGGCTCACGGCACGTTATCAAGAATATGTTCAGTGTGACAAGAACCCGTGCTCGGAAACAATAAGGAACAAGTTGTGTTGGATAGGGAATCACTGTTTTCTTCCTCGCAACCATCTTTGGAGAAGAAGCAGAGATTTCAATGGGAAGACTGAAAACCGCGACGCGCTAGTGGAGTTCAGTAAAGTAAAGCTCGAGCAGCAACTTGACAAGGTGAAAGATGTGAGACCGTGAAAGGATCAAAATAAAAGGAAGCGGGAAGACGGTCAATGTTGGGACTGGAGGTGTATCCTATGGGACCTCCCGTATTGGGAAGATCTCAAGTTGAGGCATAATCTTGATGTAATGCACCTCGAGAAAAACATATGTGATAATCTTCTTGGAACATTTATGAACATTAACGGGAAGCCAAAGGATACATTTAATAGAAGATTTGCATCTATGGCCTGTTTAAGGTGGTGAGTTGTTTGAGATGCCACAAGCATGGTATACAATGACTAAATAAGAAAAACTTGCATTCTATGAATTTATCAGAGTTGTGAGATTTCCAGATGGGTATGCCGCTAATCTTGCAAAATGCGTGTCTCCTGATGGATGCAAACTTCAAGGTCTGAAAACTCATGATTGTCACATTGTCCTCCAAAGGATTTTACTTGCTGGACTACATGGAATACTGGGTAAAGAAATATATGAAGCAGTTGTTGAGCTGGGGAATTTCTTTAGAGAGCCATGCTACAAAATAATTAAGCTATCTATTCTTGAAAGACTCGAAAAAGAAATTCCTTTTATCATCTCCAAACATGAAAAGATCTTTCCTCCAGCCTTCTTCACCATCACGGTCCATTTGGCGGTCCATTTACCAAAAGAGAAAGTCTTAGAGGTCCCATACAATACGGTTGAATGTACCCCATCGAAAGAAGGATGCTTACATTTAAGAGTTATGTGTGAAACACGTCCATGCCTGAGGGGTCAATAGCCGAGGCCTATTTTGTTGATGTGTGCCTGATGTTTTGCTCGCGGTACTTTGACAGTGTGGAAACAAGATTTATTTGGTTGGGTAGAAATAGAGAGCGGAATGTTTCGCAAAGTGCTGATGTCTTAATTTTCCACCATGGTGTTAACTTCCTTGGAGGGTCACAATATTTGAGGCTAGTGGTGATGAATATGACAAGATGCACTGGTATGTCATCTCTTGTGCACTCGATACCTTTTTTCTTAGTACATTTTACCCCTGATGTACATTTAATTAACTATATATTTTTGTTGGCATTGCAGGTTGTGCAAGGAAGAGCTAATTGGTCAAGACAGCCGCATCAATGTTGACAAATGGCTTGCGAAGTAATTTGCTAAATGGTTTAAGAATCATGTTAGTACTTCCAATTTGGAGTAGTGCTATGATGGAATTACTTGAATTTGGCGTAGTACTATGATGGAATTCACTCTTTTCCTATTTTTGCAGATTGGAAAATTGCAAGAGAAGAATGAGGTCAGTGATGATCTATTTTCTTTGGCATGTGCGCCGGATACGCGAGTGAGGATCTATTCAACATGTGTTGTTGATAGTGTCCGCTACCACACCATTGACCATGGGAAAAATAGAAACATGCAGAATAGTGGAATTATCATGGAGGGAGACCATGAGTCGACCATCATTGACTTCTACGGTAATCTCAGAAGCATCATTAAGCTGCAATATAATTCCAGTAGAGGCGTCCATCATTCGGTCGTCCTGTTCCACTGCGATTGGTTTGATCTTGGTGGCAAGAAGATGAGCCGAGTCCCGGAGAATCGACACTTTATAAGCATGAACAATGCAAGGTGCTGGTACAAGAATGATCATTTTCTTCCAACAACACAAGCAAAAGGTCTTTTATGTGCCAGACACCCTTTTGGGTGGGCATTGGCGAGTTGTCCAAAAGTTCCATCGCAGACATTCGTGGGGCATGAAGGAAAGTGAAGTGGAAAAGGGTCCTTGTGGTGGTGGTGGCCTATCGTACCAAGATGATGACACGCCATAAGTTCCGATGCTAGCTAATGAAACCAATGTGGAAACCATATCGCAAAGGCATCGTGAACGAGTGTTAGTTGATGTTGTGGTTGTGGAAAGAATGAAGAAACGTAGGATGGAATTGGTGGATGATGAACCTAAAAATTAGAACGGACTAGATGAGACAATGTACCAGTACTATGACGATGGTCAAGATAATAGGAAGGACGATGATGATGATTAGTTTCAATCTGGAATGTAAATTTTGTCCTCCATTTTCTTTTTTCTTTTGATCTGCTTGCTAGTGGCTCAATGCAAATTGCTAGCAGATGCTAATGGTGTTGGAATCCTAGTGTTTCACTTCAAGAATGGTGTTGTAATGCTAATGGTGTGTTGCTTCAAGAGGTGAGGAGTGCCAGAACTGATGTTTTTTTATCTTCAGTTTGTCAAATTTTAATGGAGCAATATGATGTTATTCTCAAATTGTAATGGAGGAATATGATGTTATTGTCAAATTGCAATCTATCCATATGTGTTCAGATGACATAATTAGGAGGGCCATTTATCTTGTGCAATATATACATGTGTGTTCAAATTGCAATCTATCAATGTGTGCTCCATCGTGTGCCATATATTGATAGCAAAAGGAACATCACTAGTTGAAAGGCAACCTAGACATGATAGCTTGGATAGCAACCTAGACATGATAGCTCGAACAACACTACTTGCAAGGCAACCTAGACATAATTTGCAGGGCAACCTAGACATGATAGCAAAAGCAATAGCATGCCAGATATTGAAAGCAAAAGCAACAGCAACCTAGACACGCATCACCAAAAGAAACCTAGAATAGTAGCATATATATACATGAATAGAAGCATATATATCCTGGAATAGTAGGATATACATACATACAACACCAAAAGCAACCTAGAACTAAGTTAACAACTTGTACCACTTCTCCACTTAAACTAAGTTAAGAACCTGGACATCAAAAGCAACCATACACAACTTGAACTAAGTTCACTACATGTACGACTAGCATATTACAGGAAGTCCAACATGGAACATAGCTACTCGACCCTTTTAAGGATCATCTTGAGACCGTTCTCCAAGCACCAATGGAACCAGAATAGGAAGACTTCACCCTCTTTCATCTTGGTCTTGCTCACCACCTTCTTCTAGTTCGAGGTGATCTGGACACCTACATTGCTTCCTTTTCCAAATATAACTTTCACTATAGCAATGCCTCTCCCATTCCAAAGAACCTTGATGTGTGTTGGAATGTCCAGGTATTTCTTGATGAAGGAATAGTTGTACTTCCTAGCAAAGTACTGCATAAAAGCAATAAAAAGAACATTAATTCGCAGAAACGGGAATGAATGCAACAAACAGACCACTAATTGACAAAAATGCATACCATTTTTGCTCTCTACCTATCTATGTGAGCACCCTAAATAGTGCAAATATAGATGTGTCTTGTTGGCCTCTCACGATCTAACTCCTTCAGAAACTCAACTTGTGAACCATCCAAAGACTCATGGTTCGCAAACACACATCACTCATCAAAGGTGAGTCTCCTTACCTTTATTTTCGGGCCTACATGTAAGAAAAAATGGCATGCTTAGAAAAGACAAACTTAGCAGCAGCATGTACATAGAAGAGACATACTTAGCAGCATAGATGGCCTTGAATGGAAATAGCTATAGATTAATGAGTAGCAACACACTGCTTAGAAGCAGCACGCTTGCTATAAGCGGCGGCTTCACGAGCAGCATGCTTCCTAGTAGCCGCAGCTTCATGGAGAGTGCGCCACATAGCAGCCACAGCTTCGCGAGCAGCCGCTTCATCATCAGAACTACTCTCGATGACTTCGACATTTTGTGCATTCTCATTAAGGACAATCTCAACATCCATGGTGAAGATCTATAAATGAGAAGGGGACAATATTCTACCAAACATCAAGATGATAAGAACACAAGCAGCTAATGGACAAACCTGTTACTGCCAGTAGTATATGTGAAAGTAGTGCAAACTTGTGAACTTTTGATGTATTAAATTAAATTGGATTGATATGCAAATGTGTTACTATTGTTAACTTTTAGTGCACAAACATCATGCAAGTGCTATGTACAAAGAACATAAAGTCAAGAAACATAGCAAGATTCAGCTAACATAACATTTCCCATATATTCACACCAAAAGGTTGCAAGGATTACATAGCTAGGCTCATTACTACATACCAAGTTCTTCTTCTTCATGCCCATCTTTTTCTTCTTCATTTCATGTTATGGCAAAAAAATCTACTAATTTACTACACTACATAGATAAAATAGATATGTACACTACACTACACTAAACAACTACTACACTTGCACCAAAAGTTTGCTAACATAGAACCATTATCCCTAAACTTCACTTCATCTTCTCTTGATTCAGCTAACAAGCAACCAAGAAGGGCTCGGGTGTTGTGCAGCTTTCAGCATCAACTGGTGCAGCTCTAACTTACTAACATACTCAACAGTGAAGGGCATCTCTCCAACATATTTGCTGATTTTGATCACCTGAAACATCTCCTGTGACAATGATCCGGCTGCTGTCGTGCAACCCCTATATGATGGCATGGTCGAAGCCGGCAACTCCACCAGCCCCTCGAACCTAAACTCGGCATCCCACATAATCACCACCTTGCCCCCCTGCGCCTGTACATCACACCCATCGGGAGCTAATCCCTATAACAGTGAGGTGAGTTTCACTTCTGTACTGGTGCCCATGCCAAATTCAATAGCGTAGAGACACCATCCTCAATCTCCCGTGCCTCTTTTGACGACGGCTGTAGGTAGAACCAATGCTCAAAATTCCTCTCATGTTCTGCCACCCCCGGCACATTCAACTCCGCCACTGCCATAGGCTCCATTAATGGCGGACTGATATAGTAGGAGGAGAAGGATTCAGTTACTAGGAGCAGAGAACGACGATGGGGAGTAGAGGTCACTAGCTTATATTAACTCGAAAGATTTTTATGGTGCATCTCAAAGAAGAGTATGCATATCCCAAGCTATAGAGGCAAATGTTTCTAGATTTGGTTGTTGAACCGGGGATTTGAACTATCATGACATGCTTCAGGTTGGTTGGGTGAATCTTACTAGTGAATGAAAATTCTTTAGTGACAAATGAATGCGATGCTCCCGAATCAAACTACACTCTTGCTAAAACTGAGTTGACAGAAAACATACCCAGCACTACATCTGGCGCTTCCTGGGCCTCTTCTGTGTTCATGTGGAAGAGACGACCGTTGCGGTTGTGAGGGTTCCCTAGGGCAAATCTTCTTCCTGGTTGAACACGACGCTGCTGCGGAGCTGGGGCATTCACATTGGCATTGGCGGCAGTCTTCTTCGGACACTCATTGGAATAGTGACCCTTCACTCCACACTCAAAAGAAGTGATCTGGGACTTGTCTTTTACTGCGACAGGCACAACATTGCTGCCAGTTCTAGGTGCAGTGTTGTTGTTGTTGCTCTTGGGAGGTGCACGGTTGAAATTGTTGGCATTGCCGGAGTTGTGATTGTTTCCTTCGGACTTTACAGTCCCTCCGCTACGGGCGAGACATTGGGGGTTGGTTGTTCCTTGGTGCATATCCCGATGAGGGGTTGGGATGGTACTTCTGGTGACTGCTGGATCCAGATTGCTGCATCATATGACGTTTGCGGTTGTCGTTTGCCTGGTTAATCATCCCTTCCCTCTGAATGGCAGAGTTGACTAGCTCTTCGAGATCCTCGAAACGGATGTTGATGAGGACAGTCTACATCTCATCATGCAGTCCGTTCAAGAATCTCTCCTTCTTCTCGGCCTCCGTGTTGATCTCATCAGGTGCATACCTGGCAAGTGACTGGAATTTGTCACGGTATTCCACCATAGTCATTCTACCTTGCTTCAAGTCGCAAAACTCATCCCTCATCCTATTGACTAGACCTTGCGGCACGTGGGTGCGGCTGAACTTGACTTTGAATGGTTCCCATGTCATAACTTGACCATGGTTCATCATGCGGATACTGTTCCACCAAGCTCTTGCATCTCCCGCCAGATAGTGGGTGGTGAAAAGCACTTTCTCGTTGGCATCCACTCCTACAACTTCTAAGTTGTTTTCCATTATCTGCAACCAGTCATCGGCATCTAATGGGTTCTCTAACGTGCTAAAGATTGGGGGATCGGTATTCTAGAAGTTCTTCAGCTTGGATCCTTGATGATCCTGATTGCCATTTCCTTGGTTCTTGAGAGCCATCTGGGCGATCTATTGTAGTGGTGCTAAGTTGGCTTGGCGTTCTGCCCTGCTTGCTTCACGGTCTGCGATGAGATTCTGCAAGATCTGCAGCATTGGGTCTTGCGACGAGCTGCTCCCTCCTTGGTTTCCACGAGTCATCTGAGGATTGAGATAGATACGGGGGTAAGAGGGAAATTCTAAGGTTCATGGTTTTGGTTTTAAAGTTAAAACTTTGAGTTTGACTCAGGTTTGGCTACTAACTTCATTTCATTCATGCAAGCAACACACGATACAACACACACCATAACACTCAAAGGAAAACAGATGGTTTGAAGAACCATTCTGCAAGCTATGATATAGTGGGACCGATACATCTCATGATACGACAGTGCTCTAGTGCATCTACTCATCATCGATGAAGTCGGAGTCATCATCGTCAGTGTAGAAGTCCACAACATCCTCCACCAGAAAGTCATCATCATTGATGAGGTAAGAATCCATGTCTCCCTTGTTGGGTCTGCAACATAGAAAACAAAAAATTTCCTACGGTGTGAACTACACGCCAAGATCTATCTAGTAGGTACAAAGCAACGAGTGGACATACATCCAACGAGAACTTACCCTCGAAGACAACGAGTTTTGTTAACGAGTAGGAACTCGTGGTTGATATAGTCATACACTTGTCGATCTCAAGATCGTGAGGAAGTCTGAGCGCCGCAACTCAGCAGCGCATCCGCACTCGCACACACGTTCAAGCCACCGGATAACCTCCACCTCCTCGCTCCAGCGATCCAGCGGAAGCAACAGCTCCTTCCAGACGAAATGCCACCGGCAACATGTACCTCGCTAATCCGAGACCATGGGGGAATAATTATAGAGGGGGAGAGAGATCCTTCACAAGGAGGTGTGTGGATGAAGGAGGGAATGGGTGGCCTTTTATAGGAGGAGGGGGGGCGTGCCCCCTCTCTCCATGGCCGGCGCTTGGGGGGTGACCCCTCACCTCCCCCATTCATGTGGTGGTAACCCCTCCACATTAAAATGCCTCTTCACATTCCGTTTTAAAGTCTCCATTTTAAATGCATTAAAATTCTCCAAGTTTCATGCTCTCTCATTTAATAAAACTATTTTTATTAAATATATTCAGAATTTTGTTAATTACTTTAATTAACAAACATTCACATATAGCCCCTTGCAATATTTCAATATCACATGCAGAACCACTTTCTGCAATTTCACCCGAAACAATTTCCGGTTTCTATTGAAACAATTCCTGCGCTTTGCAATTCTTTCGTCTGAAACCTATGTGCTCCAAAATGGTGTTCGGTAACTCTTAAGTGTGCCACCCTACGGTTCGCGAATAATGCAGATATGATCGAGACCCTTCTCCGATCAATAATCAGCAGCAGGACCTAGAGATCCGTACTGACTCATACACATTCAACGATGTCTTCTGTGATCGTAAGAACCTTTAACGCTTTTAACTAAATCCCTTTGTCTCTCGATATATTACATGTCCGAGATTCGATCATCGGTATCTCCATACCTAGTTCGATCTCGTTACCGACATGCACTCTTTTCTTGTTCCCGTGATATAACATTCTAGTGATCACATCACTTGCTTGCAAGCTATCTCAATGTGATATCACCGAGAGGGCCCAGAGTATATCTATCCGTCATCGGGATTGAGATATTCCACTCTTGATCCATGAGTCTCAAAATAACACCTTCGTAGTACTGAACCCATCTTTATAGTCACCCTGTTATGGTGTGACGTTTGATGTTATCAAGATACTCTTCCGGTGTTAGCAATTAACATGATCTCATGGTCTAAGGATAAAGATTACTTCGTATGATGTTATAGCAATATAAACATAATGACTTGATCGTAATGCTATATGATGACCCACAAGCATAGGGGGTGTATCTCAGTATTTTCGAGGGAAGTGAAACCCAATTTATTGATTCGACACAAGGGGAGCCAAAGAATATTTATAAGCCTTAACAACTGAGTTGTCAATTCAGCTGCACCTAGAAACAATCTTGCTCACAGCAGTTTATCAGTAGCAACAATTTTGTAGTAGGAATAGTAAAGTAACAGCAGTAGCAAAACAAAGACAGTAGTAACGAAAGCAGTAAATAGTGGGATTCGAGTGCGGTAGGCATAGCGATGGATGGACGGGTGTTGCATGGACAAGACAATTCACATAGCAATCAGAACATAGGGCAATTGCAGATAAATAAGATAAAGCACCCAAGTACTAGACAATCCTAGGCATGTGTTCCATATATAGTCATACGTGCTCGCAAGGAGAACTTGCACAACATCATTTGTCCTGCCAGCCCGTTTGCAGCGGGGCCTCTAGGGAACTACTGGCAATTAATGTGCTCCTTTTAATAGAGCACCGGAGCAAAGCATTAACACTCCGTGAACACATGTGATCCTCACATCAAAGCCTTTCCCTTCCGGTTATCCCGATTTCTGTCACTTCGGGGCCATAGGTTCTGGACAACAACGTGTGTATACAACTTGTAGATAAGACCAGAACCAATACTATCATAATGAATCAATAATAAGTTCAGATCTGAAATCATGGCACTAGGGCCCTAGTGACAAGCATTAAGCACAACAAGTCGCAACAAAGTCATAAAGCACTAATAAAAGATACTAGGCACCAAGCCCTAACAATGTGATGCCATTACATGAACGATCTCATCCAATCCCTACCATCCCCATAGCCTACAGCGGGGGATTACTCACTCATAGATGGGGGAAACATGGATGGTCGATGGAGGAGCGATGGTGATGATGATGGCGATGATCTCCTCCAATTCCCCGTCCCGATAGGATGCCAGAACGGAGTTTCTGGTGCTGTTTCGTGGAATTTGATGGTGGCGGCGGAGCGGAACTCCTTCTGGAAAAACGTCGAACTCCCCGAAGTTTTTAGGTCAGAAGGCTCCTTATAGGCGAAGAGGGAGGCCGAGGGGGTGCCTGGGGGCCCACACCACCCCCTAGCGCGGCTTGGCCTAGCCCGCGCCACCAGGTGGTGTGGCCACCCCTGGTCTCTTCTCCGTCTCGTATTCTGGCTCCTGGAGTCTTCGGGTGAAATAGGATTTTTGGCATATTTTCCAGGATTTTTTCTGATAGTTGATTTTCTGAACAGGAAGTAGACACCAAGGCAATTCTACTGAAAACGGCGTCAGTTCGCATTAGTTGCATCCAAATCACACAAGTTTAGAGGAGAAACAATAGCAAAAGTGTTCGAGAAAGTAGATACGTTTTGGACGTATCAACTCCCCCCAAGCTTAGCTTATTGCTTGTCCTCAAGCAATTCAGTAGAAAACTGAGTGCGATAAAAGAACTTTCACGAACACATTTGCTTCATATGATGTAAACATTCTCAACAATGTGATCAACTACTTAGACAACTCATAATAAAGAGTATGCCACTCAGTCTACTTAATAGTCATTGCGGGCTATGAAGAGATTCCAACTCAAGAATAATAAGTAGCATGAAGCACGAACATAAGCAACATTACAATGCTCATAGAAAGGTATGATAGAGTGGTATCTCGCTTGCCTTTGATTATGAATGTCAAGGCACCTATGAAGTTCAAGTGATGACTATAAGTAAAGATATCAAGAATACAAGCGTCAAAGTCATAACACAAATAATCAAGTAATGAAACAAACACAAAGAATGACAACTATGCTCTCAAGAAGGTGCTCAAAGAATGTGTGGAGACTCAACAAGTAGAAGAAAAAGTTTTGAATAATTTGAAAGGCTTCCAAATGCTGAAAGTATGGTACTCGTTAGCTTTGAGCTCTCATTGCCCCTATCATAAGAATCTTGAAGGTGATTAAGGTTAAAGTGACACAACTAAGAGGATATGCTTGACAAGTTATAAACCGAAACCTCATGCCCCTTACTTACGAAGACCGATCCTCATGCTACTCAACTTCAGTCACGAGTAAGCTCGTGTCATTGTAAGTATGTGTGTATCATTAAGTACGGCCAACGGGGTACCCCTTGCACATGATACAGGAGCTTTCCCATAATCAAAATGACAAGGCAAGCAGACAATGAGCATCTCAGTGATCTTTTTATTTGCTATTTGCATAGGTTTTTACTGAGGATGCTTCATAGAGTGCTCATTATGGTGATGATGCAAGTTTCCACCATGATTAGGCATGGCTTAGGCTAGCGGCCAAGGCGTTTCTCTAACACACATACAAACTCCATGATCTTACAAGTTCCACTTTTATTTCACACCGCCGGGATCCGTAAGCAAAAGAACATGATATCAACGGGGTACAAAGTACACGTGCAATGTTGAAAGCGTTCCCCATGAAACATGGTTCTGCTAATTTCAACTTATAAAGAGAAAGCATATACACAACAAAGAAGGACCCAATGGTTCAAGTTTATTAGAGGCAATAAAGTAAAGTGCGCAATCAAGTTCGTGAGAGCTTTACTAAATAACTTCCTCAAAATAAGAAAACATTTTATTCGGAAGAAAACAAGGCATATTGAATATGCACGGAGGTAGCAAATGATGCTAATGGGTAGGTATAGTGGACACTTTGGAAATATTTGGTTTAGGGAGTTGGAAACTTGAGTAAAACATACTCGGTGAAAGTGAAGGCTAGCAATAATATGGGAGCAACAAACGAGAGAGCGATAGCTGTCATTATCATGCTTGCAGCAAAACAGGACTACTCATGGCATGAAAGTGATTCAAGATTCTCAAGGCAAAATAATTCATCAAGGCTAAATTGATTATTACAGTCATGTGCATGCGTGAGCATGTGCCAAGTCAATCAAATGAAACAATCAGAGGAGGATACCACGGTGTCATACCAATTTATGAATAGAGTAATGCAAGCAAACATTCATGAGACATGCTACAAACTATTAGCGGGCTGGAGCTAATCAGAAGAAAGCAAGAACTACTAAGCATCCAAAGATAACATATACCCTACATGAACGGACTAAGCATGCCCACAGTGATGAGTATATGTACAAAAATAAGACAAATAGAGTTCGTTACCAGCCTCTTACCACGCCTCGAGTTGTCATTGATCATCATTATTGCTCTTCACTTGTGTGGCTTGAATAATAATATGAAACCAATATCCACTGAGGACTACCGAACCCTGAAGCAAAGTCGCAAAAACCAAAGAAGAACGACAAATATTTTTGGTGTTTTCGATTTTTTTAACAAGAACCAAAAGGGAAAAACAAATCAAAACAAAATCTTTTTGGGTTTTTCAAATAGTTCAAACAAAGAACAAATGGAAAAACAAACCAAGGAAAAAAGAAGAAGCAAACCAAAGAGAAACAACAGAAATATTTTTGGTCTTTTTGTGTTTTTAGAAAGCAAAAGCAAAGAAGAACGAAAACTAAAAAGAGAACGAAAACATGAATATACAAAGTACCGACGCAACATGATATGAAGATGAGTGCAGTGTCGGCATACCTCCCCCCAAGCTTAGGCTTTTGGCCTAAGTGGGTATCAATCCATGTACGAATAGGGGTTCCAAGCGGGCGGATCTTGGTAAGAATGGTCGTAGCTGGGCCCATGAGAAGAAGAGGAAGCTCCCCAATCATAAGTGGGCTGCTGATATGGAGACTCTCCCTCATTCGAGGGCTGGACCGAATCATCCGTGACCTCCCTTCTAGTGTCCTGCTCCTGCTGGGAAAGCTCTCCCAGGTACGTGTCAAGCTCCCCCTCAGTGAGGGACCATCCTTCCCTGTTATCAAGGTTAAACAAAACAGGTGCAGGCAAAAGAACAACACGCTCAGACTTGCTCTTTCTCCAGCCAGCCTTGAGAAAGGTTATTTCATAAGATAACTCACTCAAACTAGCCCACGAGGAAATAAAGTTATGCTGTATCATGGAATTAAAATAAAGCCTCTCTATGGGAAACTGTAGGTCTAGATAATGAGGCACTAAACCATGCAGTGCTAGCAAACGAGAAGCAATGAGGCCTCCACAAATTCCACCTTTCTCATGGTTAGCAGCGAGACGAAAAGCTATCAATGCACCCAAGTTGTAAGATCTACCTTGTTTAAGAGCAGCAGAGATAAATGCTAGATCAAACAAAGATAACTTATTGGCAGTTTTCCTAGCAAGAACACACTTGGCAATAAAGTAGGCAAAGTAGCGAATAGAGGGAAGATGAATGTTATGGATTTTTCCACTCTCCTTCGAGAAACTACTCCCTTGGCAAATTTCTGCATATAAATCCATGAGTGGTTCAGGTCTCTGTTTAATCTTCCTACATGATCCCCATTGAGGTACCTTAATAGCTGCACAAAAATCATCAAGAGAAAGGTCGACAGCTATATTGTAAATTTTGTAATGGACCATGGGGTTAGGCAAATAGTGACTAAATTTGAAGTCCTGCACCACAGACATGGTTAGCTTCACGAATTGACAAGGTTCATCTTCCAAAAAGTGCTCTAACCCTGCATTAGAAACCAAAGTGTGGAAATCTTGTAGAATTCCTGCAGCTCTCATGAACTCAGAGCATGGATAAATGGAGGGAAAAACTTCCTCCTCCCGATGGTCCTTCGTGACCTCAGGCACCCAAAGCTCATGTTGGTTTAGGTGGTGTTCACTCATCTTCTATTCTGAAATTTAAACACCTATTAAACAAGTGATTGCAAAGTAAATATAATGAAGGATTCTACTCATAGGGACTTGCAAGAGGCCTAAACATGCATTAAAACTATATCTCTAAGCATCACACAAGCTTACAAGCTCTCATAACTAGTCACCTACAGCAGCAAAATACTCAACATATAAACCACTAAACACAAATCTACTTGGACAAGGGGAGGAGTCACATACCAGGGAACAAATGCTCCAAATTTCAGCAAGAAAGATGGTTTGAGCAAGGAGATTGATGAAATCGAGAGCAAGCATAGAAAGAACGCGATTCTAAGCTATGAACTGGAGCTTACTCGGGAGAGAGAAGAAAGTGGCAGGTGAGAGAGGTAGTGGGGGGGCAAGGGTGGCCCACACCAAGGCATGGCGCCACCCAGGGCAGGTCGCGTCACCACATGGTGTGGCTGCCTGGTGGGGCCCCCTGGTACCTACCAGGTACTCCACTGCCCCTTTTTTCACGTAAAAATTTAATATGAATTTTCTGGAATTTTTCGAGAAACTTTATTTTTGGGCAATTTCTAGAAATAGAAGAATGGTTTTTTTTCTGATAGATAGATTTTTTTTCTTGTAGAAACTTGATGCAAAGACAAAACAAGGCTAGAACTACAGAAGTTCTAACATGCAAGCAACTAACAACACAAGGAAAACTAAACGAAAGCAAAAACTAAAATGCAAAGGATAGAAATAAACGGAGATAATCATAATGAAAACATTGTTTTGTTCAATGGAATCCTTTTGTTAGCAAGGTTGGTCAAGTCTTGCTACCAAAACAATTCCATATGAGACAAAACTTTGTACTCCACTAATGATTATGTTACCTCAACCTTGATAGCAATGGTCCCAATCATAATAGTTTCAAATTTTTCTCTTGGTATGGGACAATATATTTCTCCAACTTGAATGCCTTCAACATGTTCAATTGAATTCAAGCCATAAGTCCTTTCAATCTTCTTGGGGAAATAGACAGTATGTTCATTGTCATTAACATTGAAGGTCACCTTTCCTTGATTACAATTAATAACGGCTCCTACAGTATTAAGAAAAGGTCTCCCAAGAATAATAGACATATTATCATCTTCAGGCATTTCAAGCACAACAAAATCAGTTAATATCAAGCAATTGTGAGCCACCTGAACAGGCACATCCTCACATATACCCACATGAATGGTGGTAGATTTATCAGCCATTTGCAAAGATATATCAGTTGGTATCAATTTTTCAAGTTGAAGCCTCTTATAGAGAGAGAAAGGCATAACACTAACTCTAGCTCCCAAATCACACAAATCAGTTCTAACATAACTATTCTTAATAGAGCAAGGGATAGTTGGAATCCCTGGGTCTCCAAGTTTTTTAGGAACCTTACCATTGAAGGAATAATTAGCAAGAAAAGTAGAAATTTCTTCATTAGGGATCTTCCTTTTATTCGAGACAATGTCCTTCATATACTTTGAGTAAGGAGGCAATTTAATAGCATCAGTCAAAGGAATTTGCAAGAATAAACGCTTCATCCACCCGCAAAACTTATTGTAGTGTTCATCTTCCTTTGACTTGTGTATCTTATCAGGGAAAGGCATAGGTTTTTGCACCCAAGGTTCTCTTTTACTACCATGTTTCTTAGCAATAAAATCTTCTTTAGTGTATTTAGTATTCTTAGTGTGGTTTTCAGGTTCTTCTTCAACTTTTTCTTCACTAGGAACTTCATTTTCTTCATTACCACTTTCAGTTTCAGCATCTGAGATAGATATACTATTAGGATCTATAGCAGGTTTAGAGGGTTCTACAACAGTTCTATGTTTTTTTCCTTTTCTTATGAGTAGAACCACTATTTTCAGCTTGTTGAGAATCCTGCTCAATTCTTTTGGGATGCCCCTCAGGATATAGAGGATCCTGGGTAGCAGCTCCACTTCTAGTTCTAATTTCATAAGCATGTTTTTCTTTAGTAGTATTAACTAGCAAGTCGTTTTGCACTTTAACGAGTTGATCTATTTGAGTTTGAACCATTTGAAAGTGTTTAATAATCATTTTAACATCATTAGAGGTTCTTTCCACAATATCTTTCAACTCAACAATAGCTCTAGTGTTTTCCATTAGATGATTTTGCACCCTTTTATTAAAGTTATCTTGCTTAACAATAAAGATACCAAATTCTTCTAAGCATTGATCAGGAGGTTTCAAGTAAGGGATATCACCTTCATCAAAGTGTTGGAGAGAGTGTACCTCAATAGTGGGTGAGTAGGGAATAGGCTTATATAATTCTTCTATAGGAGGTAAATTCTTGACATCTGCAGCTTTAATTCCCTTCTCCTTAAGACATTTCTTAGCTTCCTTCATCACTTCATCACTTAATTCAATAACTCCCCTCTTCTTTGATGTTGGAACAGGCACAGGAATAGATGGTTCAAGTACAATTACTTCAGGTATAGCTTGTTTAGGAGGAGTCCAATCTTCATAATTCTTGCTTATTTTAGCCATTAATTCCTCAGCTTCCTTAGGAGTCCTATTCCTTAAAACACAATCAGCACAACTATCTAGGTATGTCCTAGATTCCTCGGTTAGTCCATTATAAAATATATCAAGAAGCTCATTCTTAGGTAATGGACTTCCAGCCTGTGCATGAATCAAAGCACAAAACCTTGCCCAAGATTCGGGCAATACATCTTTTTCTCCCTGTTTAAAATCAAAAAGTTCCTGCAAAATAGCATGTCTAGCACTGGGAGGAAAATATTTCTGTAGGAAAGTACTAATCAAGCACTCAGGGCTATCAATAGATCCAGGAGGTAAATTATTAAACCAAGTTTTAGCTTCTCCTTTCAATGAAAAAGGAAAAATCTTAGCAACAAAGTAAGTACGCATCTTAATATCATCAGAAAACAAGCCACTCATAGTAGAAAGTTCATTCATATGTGCTACCGCACTTTCATTCTTAGTCCCACAAAAAGGTTCTTTCTCGACAATAGCTATGTAAGATAGATCGAGAGAGAAATCATAATCTTCATCTATAATGTTTATGGGAGAAGCAGCAAACTTAGCATCAAGAGATAATTTTAGTCTAATAGTACGCCTCTCAAGGAGACTCTTAGCAGCACTCCTATCATGGGTGTTCTTACATTCTTCAATAAACTCATCGGTCATCTCAACATAATCTTCTTCAGTATCATAACTCTCAATGGACTCAGGTGAGCTAACGGGTGTGGTGGTGTTTTCATTAGGACTTTCGATATATCCAGCCATAGTTCTAGCAATCGTAGCATCTAGGAAAGGACCTAATGAACCACACTTATCAAGCACAGTAGAAGAAGCATCATAAGCATCAGAAGTTTCAGATTCAGCAGTAGTAGCAGTGTGTGTAGCATGTGTATGTGGTGGTGTAAGGAACTTACTCAAAACAGAAGGTGAATCAAGAGCAGTAGAGGTGTTCAGAACTGTACCTCTTCTTGTAGTGGATGGTAAAATAGGAACCTTGCCATCACGAGACTTACCCATGATGGATGGATAGCAGCGAACAATAGATAATCCAAGTGAACTTGATAAATAAAGCTATGCTCACCGGCAACGGCGCTAGAAAATAGTCTTGATGACCCACAAGTATAGGGGGTGTATCGCAGTATTTTCGAGGGAAGTGAAACCCAATTTATTGATTCGACACAAGGGGAGCCAACGAATATTTATAAGCCTTAACAACTGAGTTATCAATTCAGTTGCACCTGGAAACAATCTTGCTCACATCAGTTTATCAGTAGCAACAGTTTTGTAGTACGAATAGTAAAGTAACAGCAGTAGCAAAACAAAGACAGTAGTAACGAAAGTAGTAAACAGTGGGAGTCGAGTGCGGTAGGCATAGGGATGGATGGACGGGCGTTGCATGGACAAGACAATTCACATAGCAATCAGAACATAGGGCAATTGCAGATAAATAATATAAAGCACCCAAGTACTAGACAATCCTAGGCATGTGTTCCATATATAGTCATACGTCCTTGCAATGAGAACTTGCACAACATCTTTTGTCCTGCCAGCCCGTTTGCAGCAGGACCTCTAGGGAACTACTGTCAATTAAGGTGCTCCTTTTAATAGAGCACCAGAGCAAAGCATTAACACTCCGTGAACACATGTGATCCTCACATCAAAGCCTTTCCCTTCCGGTTATCCCGATTTCTGCCACTTCGGGGCCATAGGTTCCAGACAACAACGTGTGTATACAACTTGTAGATAAGACCAGAAACAATACTATCATAATGAATCAATAATAAGTTCAAATCTGAAATCATGGCACTCGGGACCTAGTGACAAGCATTAAGCACAACAAGTCCCAACAAAGTCATAAAGCACTAATAAAAGATACTAGGCACCAAGCCCTAACAATGTGATGCCATTACATGAACGATCTCATCCAATCCCTACCATCCCCATAGCCTACAGCGGGGGATTACTCACTCATAGATGGGGGAAACATGGATGGTCGATGGAGGAGCGATGGTGATGATGATGGCGATGGTCTCCTCCAATTCCCCGTCCCGGCAGGATGCCAGAACGGAGTTTCTGGTGCTGTTTCGTGGAATCTGATGGTGGCGGTGGAGCGGAACTCCTTCTGGAAAAATGTCGAACCGCCCGAAGTTTTTAGGTCAAAAGGCTCCTTATAGGCGAAGAGGGAGGCCGAGGGGGTGCCTGGGGGGCCCACACCATCCCCTGGCGCGGCCTGGCCTGGCCCGCGCCACCAGGTGGTGTGGCCACCCCTGGTCTCTTCTCCGTCTCGTATTCAGGCTCCTGGAGTCTTTAGGTGAAATAGGATTTTTGGCATATTTTCCGGGATTTTTCCTGATAGTTGATTTTCTTTACAAAAAGTAGACACCAAGGCAATTCTGCTGAAAACAGCGCCAGTTCGCATTAGTTGCCTCCAAATCACACAAGTTTAGAGGAGAAACAATAGCAAAAGTTTTTGGGAAAGTAGATACATTTTGGACGTATCACTATACTTAAGATGAATGTTCATCACATCATTCCACCAATGGTGGGACCTTGTTATTAACAACATCCAATGTCCATGATCAGGAAACCTTGATCATCTTGTTAATCAACAAGCTTGTCTATAAGAGAGGGATAACTAGGAACCCTTTTTGTTTATTAAACACACATGTATTGATGTTTCCGATCAATACAATTCTAGCATGTTAAATAAACATCTATCATATATAAGGAATACATAATAACAAATTTATTATTGCCTCTTAGGGCATATTTCCTTCAGTCTCCCACTTGCACTAGAGACAATAATCTAGGTCACATAGTGATAAATCTAACACCCATGGAGTTCTGGTGTTGATCATGTTTTTCCCTAGGGAGAACTTTAGTCAACGGATCTGCTACATTTAGGTCCGTGTGTACTTTACAAATCTTTATATCTCCATCCTTGACATGCTCGCGGATGGAGTGAAACCGGCGCTTAATATACTTGGAATTCTTGTGAGACCTCGGTTCCTTTGCGTTGGCTATGGCTCCATTGTTGTCACAATAGATCATCATCGGGTCCAACGCACTGGGAACCACACCTAGTTCCATAATGAACTCTTTCATCCAAACCTCTTCCTGCGCCGCTTCTGAAGCAGCAACATATTCCACCTCCGTCATTGATCCAGCCACCACAGGTTGTTTGGAACTCCTCCAACTAACTGCTGCTCCGTTCAACAGAAATACGTATCCGGATTGAGACTTAGAGTCATCCAAATCGGTGTCAAAGCTAGCATCGACATAACACTGAGCGACTAGCTGTTCTTCACCTTCGAATATAAGAAACATATCCTTAGTTCTTCTAAAGTACTTGAGGATGTTCTTTACCGCTATCCGGTGTTCCGAACCTGGATCAGATTGGTACCTACTAGTCAAACTAATAGCATGTGCCACATCCGGTCTTGTACATAGCATGTCATACATAATAGAGCCTATGGCCGAGGCATAGGGGATCTTATCCACCATCTCTCTTTCTTGTGTCGTAGCCAGACTTTGAGTCTTACTCAATGTCTTGCCTTGCAACATAGGTAAGAACCCCCTTCTTACTTTCGTCCATATTAAACTTCTTTAATATCTTATCAAGGTATGTACTATGCGATAGCCCAATTAGGCGCCTTGATATATCTCTATAGATTTAAATGCCTAATATATATGACGCTTCACCGAGGTCTTTCATCGAAAATTTGTTGTTTAGATAACTTTTAACACTGTTTAAAAGATCTATATCATTTCCAATCAATAATATGTCATCCACATATAATATCAGAAATGCCACATTGGTCCCACTCACTTTCTTGCAAATACAAGCCTCTCCATAAGTTTGGACAATTCCAAACTCTTTGATCACCTCATCAAAACGGAGATTCCAACTCCGGGATGCTTGCTTCAGTCCATAGATGGATCGCTGAAGTTTGCATACCTTATTAGCATCCTTAGGATCGACAAATCCCTTAGGTTGTATCATATACAACTCTTCTTCAATATTACCATTGAGGAACGCAGTTTTGACATCCATCAGCCATATTTCATAATCGAAATATGCAGCAATTGCTAACATAATCCTAACCGACTTAAGCATCGCTACGAGAGACAATGTCTCATCGTAGTCAATCCTTGAGTTTGTCGAAACCCCTTTGAGACAAGTCGAGCCTTATAGATGGTCACATTACCATCAACATTAGATTTTCTTTTGAAAATCCATTTATTCTCAACGGCCTTTCAATCCTGAGGTAAGTCCACCAAGTTCCAAACTTGGTTCTCGCACATGGATTCCATCTCGGATTTCATGGCTTCTAGCCATTTGTTGGAATCCGGGCTGATCATCGCTTCTTCATACGTTGCAGGGTCATCCATTTCATCAACCATGAAATTCACAATAGGATTGCCGTACAGTTTAGGAGCTGCACGTGTCCTGTGAGGTTTGGTAGTGTCCTCTTTCGGAGTTTCTTGATCATTATCATTAGCTCTCTCTTCATCAGGTGAAGTCAACTCCGAAACAACTTCCGGTGCTGCGCCACTCGCCATTCCATGAAGAGAAGGTTCAATAACATCTTCGAGTTCTACCTTCCGACTACTCACACCTTTCGCGCGAAACTCCTTCTCAAGAAAGGATCCATTGTTGGCAACAAAAACCTTGCCCTCAGATCTGTGATAGAAGGTATACCCAATCGTTTCCTTAGGGTATCCTATGAAGACGCATTTTTCCGCTTTGGGTTCGAGTTTATCTGGCTGAAGTTTCTTCACACAAACATCGCATCCCCAAACTTTAAGAAATGACAGCTTAGGTTTGTTTCCAAACCATAATTCATACGGTGTCGTTTCAAAGGATTTAGATGGTGCCCGATTTAAAGTGAATGCAGTTGTTTCCAGTGCATAACCCCAAAATGACAGTGGCAAGTCAGTCAGAGACATCATAGATCGAACCATATCCAATAAGGTATGATTACGACGTTCCGACACACCATTATGCTGTGGTATTCCGGCAGGCGTGAGTTGTGAAACTATTCCACACTCTTTCATGTGTGTGCTAAACTCGTAACTTAGATACTCTCCTCCACGGTCAGACCGTAGAAATTTGATCTTTCTATTACGATGATTTTCCACTTCATTCTGAAATTGCTTAAACTTTTCAAAAGTTTCAGACTTGTGTTTCATCAAATAGCGATATCATCCGTGAAAGTAACAAAATAACGATATCCACCTCGCGCCGACACACTCATTGGTCCACACACATCAGTATGTATGATTTCCAATAGATCTGTCGCCCGTTCCATTGAACCGGAAAACAGCGTTCTAGTCATCTTGCCCATAAGGCATGGCTCACATGTATCAAATGATTCAAAATCAAGTGATTCCAAAAGTCCATCAGAATGGAGTTTTATCAAGTTTAATCTTTTTAGGATTAACATTATGAATGTGCGTAATATTACTATCGAGATCTATCAGAAATAAACCATTCAACATAGGTGCATGACCATAAAAGATATCATTCTTATAAATCAAACAACCATTGTTTTCAGATTTAAATGAATGACCACTTTGCATCAAACACGATCCGGATACAATGCTCATGCTCAGTGCAGGCACCAAATAAAAATTATCTAGGTTTATAACTAATCCCAATGGCAAATGGAGAGGTAGTGTCCCGACGGCGATCACATCAACTTTTGATCCATTGCCGACCCACATCCTAACCTCATCCCTTGCTAGTTTTCGCTTGTTTCGTAGCCCCTGAACCGAGTTACATATATTAGCAACCGATCCCGTATCAAATACCCAGGTGCTACTGCGAGTACTAGTCAAGTACACATCAATAACATGTATATCACATATACCTTTGTTTACCTTGCTAGACTTCTTGTCCGCCAAATACTTGGGGCAGTTGCGCTTCCAATGGCCAGTCCCCTTACAATAGTAGCACTTGGTGTCAGACTTAGGGCCAGCTCGGGGTTTCTTTTCAGGTGTGGCAACAGACTTGCCACCCTTCTTTCCCTTGTGCTTGCCTTTCTTGTCTTTCTTGAAACCGGTGGTCCTATTGATCATCAACACTTGATGTTCTTTCCTAATCTCCACTTCTGCAGTCTTAAGCATTGACAGAAGCTCGGAAAGAGACTTCTTCATGCCCTGCATATTATAGTTCATCACGAAGCTCTTGTATCTAGGTGGCAGAGATTGGAGAACACGATGTATGCCTAAGTCAATGGGAATCGTTATTCCCAAGGACACAAGCTTATCGGCGTACCCAAACATTTTGAGTACGTGCTCACTAACGGAGTTGTTTTCCTCCATCATGCAGCTAAAGAACTTTTTTGTAGCATTATAACTCTCTACGGCAGCATGGGTATCGAAAATCATTTTTAATTCTCCCATGGTATCAAAGGCATTGCCATTTTCGAAACGCTTTCGAAGTTCTGGCTCTAGCCCATATAGTATGCCGCAATGAACTAAGTTGTGGTCCTCCTGACGAGTCACATAGACATTCTTTTCCTCGTCAGGGGCATCAGGAGCTGGTGGGGGGATTAGCAGCGCATGTAGCACATATTACTTTTGTGAAGCAGTGAGGAGAATCCTCAAATTCATAGCCCAGTTGGTGAAGTTGCTACCATTCGCAGCAAGTTTCTCTTTCTCCATGAACACATTGAAATTAAAAGCAAGTGGTGCCATCTACAACAGAATTTGTAAAGTTTACTTAGACTAAGTTTATGATAGATTGAGTTCAACTAATCCAAATTACTAATGAACTCCCACTAAAAAACGACATCCCTCGTGTCCTTTTGGTGATTACATGAACCAAATCCACTACACCAAGTCCGATCATCACGTGAGTTGATGTAGCTTCAAAGGCGAGCATCTATATGGGCATCATATCAACTATATGACTCATGCTTAACCTTTCGGTCCGTGTTCCGAGGACATGTCTGTACATGCTAGGCTCGCCAAGTAAGAACCTTAGTATTCGCGTGTGTAAAACTATCTTACACCTGTTCCTATGAAAGCGTAGATTCGAGTACACCCGATCATCACGTGATGTCTCGAAACACGATCCATAGAACGGTGCATACTTAAGATGAGGGATCATCTTACAATGCTACTAAAAGCGCCAAACTAGCAGTATAAGATGCTAACATCTAATGTGTAAAGTGAGATGATATGGTCCATGCATTTGATCTCTATCACTTGCATCGTGGTATGATCTCTATCATTCCTTTGTGTGTAAGGCCAATGTCTATGGAATTTAGACGTTGAGTGTGTTGTAAGAGTATCTATCATACATCTACTTACAACAATACCATATCAATACACTAGCCCAGCAACGATCTAAACTAGACGCCTCTAATATATCAATTGCAAGTTTTACGTGGCTTAGGGCTTTCGGAGATAGAACCGTTCTCACCTACAAACATGAACCACAATGAGGATAACTAAGTTATTAGCAACTCGTTGTAAATCAGATATTGACTATAGTAGGAGAGACAGACACCCGCCAGCCACTTATGCAAAACAAGTTGCATGTCAGTCGTGGAACCGGTCTCATGTACGATGACATGTAAGGTTGGTCCGGGACGCTTCATCCCACTATGCCACCAATATCCAAAATACATAGAAGATGCAATAACATGATCATCATCGCCCACATATAAACATATGTGTTTTACCCGTGCAAAGGAACTACGCATAGATCAGGCTCTGATACCACTGTTGGGTCCGCAGCATAGAAAACAAAATTTTTCCTATGGTGTGAACTACACGCGAAGACATATCTACTAGGTACAAAGCAACGGGTGGACATACATCCAACGAGAACTTACCCTCAAAGACAACGAGTTTTGTTAAGGAGTAGGAACTCGTGGTTGATGTAGTCGTACACTTGGCGATCTCAAGATCGCGAGGAAGTCTGAGCGCCGCAACTCAGCAGCGCATCCACACTCGCACACACGTTCAAGCCACCGGACAACCTCCACCTCCTCGCTCTAGCGATCTAGCGTAAGCAACAACTCCTTCCAGACGAAATGCCACCGGGAACATGTATCTCGCTAATCCGACACCATGGGGGAATAATTATAGAGGGGGAGAGAGATCCTTCACAAGGAGGTGTGTGGATGAAGGAGGGAATGGGTGGTCTTTTATAGGAGGAGGGGGTGTGCCCCCTCGCTCCATGGCCGGCGCATGGGGGGATGACCCCTGACCTCCCCCATTCATGTGGTGGTAACCCCTCCACATTAAAATGCCTCTTCACGTTCCCTTTTAAAGTCTCCATTTTAAATGCATTAAAATTCTCCATGTTTAATGCTCTCTCATTTAATAAAACTCTTTTTATTAAATTTATTCAGAATTTTGTTAATTACTTTAATTAACGAACATTCACATCTAGCCCCTTGCAATATTTCAATATCACATGCAGAACCACTTTCTGCAATTTCACCCGAAACAATTTCCGGTTTCTATTGAAATAATTCCTACGCTTTGCAATTCTTCCGTATGAAACATATGTGCTCCAAAATGGTGTCCGGTAACTCTTAAGTGTGCCACCCTACAGTTCGCGAATAATGCAGACATGATCGAGACCCTTCTCCGATCAATAATCAGCAGCGAGACCTGGAGATCCGTACTGACTCCTACACATTCAACGATGACTTCTATGGTCGTGAGAACCTTTAACGCTTGTAACTAAATCCCTTTGTCTCTCGATATATTACAAGTGCGAGATTCGATCATCGGTATCTCCATACCTAGTTTGATCTTGTTACCGACATGCACTCTTTTCTCGTTCCCGTGATATAACATTCTAGTGATCACATAACTTGCTTGCAAGCTATCTCAATGTGATATCACTGAGAGGGCCCAGAGTATATCTATCCGTCATCGGAATTGACAAATTCCACTCTTGATCCATGAGACTCAACATAACACCTTCGTAGTACTGAACCCATCTTTATAGTCACCCTCTTACGGTGTGACGTTTGATGTTATCAAGATACTCTTCCGGTGTTAGCAATTAACATGATCTCATGGTCTAAGGATAAAGATTACTTCGTATGATGTTATAGCAATATAAACATAATGACTTGATCATAATGCTATACTTCAGATGAATGTTCATCACATCATTCCACCAATGGTGTGACCTTGTTATTAACAACATCCAATGTCGATGATCAGGAAACCTTGATCATCTTGTTAATCAACAAGCTAGTCTATAAGAGAGGCATAACTAGGAACCCTTTTTTATTAAACACACATGTATTGATGTTTCCGATCAATACAGTTCTAGCATGTAAAATAAACATCTATCATATATAAGGAATACATAATAACAACTTTATTAGTGCCTCTCAGGGCATATTTCCTTCATCCCTGGATGTCTTCACCCTCCTCTTCTTCCTCCTTTGCTGCAAGCTGAGCTTCCTGCTCCTTGACGGTCTTCTCGAGGTCGGCCACCTTCTTGCGAAGACAGGCGATGGTGCGATCCTTCTTTACACGCTGGCGGCGAAGAGACTGGCGATCCTAGACGAGTAGTGCAAAAGTGTGGGCCTTCTGGTCGGGAATGGCACGGTTCTGGTTGGCTAACTCCCTAGCATTGTCCAGTTCCTGCTGTCTATCGTGCAACAAGAAGTCAAGATTCTCCACTTGATGCATCAACTATGGGTGACTTGGCATCTCCATCGGCATTCCCATGAAGTCACGTCTTGCATAGTGAGCAAAATGGGTTCCTTGTATTTGGTTGACGCTGAGGGCACATAGACGTGCGAGAGCTTCATGCATTGCCCTGGCTAATCCATCTAGCCAGTTGTTCTCTCTCACGGAGAACTGAATTGTCCCAGAAGTTGGTGCTTTGATGCTTCCTCTAAGGTCCGAAGTGACTAGCCACTTTAAGTCTCCTCCTAGGGGTCCTAGAAGTTGAGCTCCAAGAAACTCCGGATGTGGGCGTCCTAGTAGCTGATTTAACCAGCTATGACATTCCCTTCTTCACCCGCGTGGACACGTCGCCTCCGCCTCCCCAACAAGCATCCAAAGTTTCTGACGATGACGACACCATGTCGGATGTGGACATCTCAGAACGATATCAAGGCGATGTATCCAGCGAGCCGGCATCTCCTTCCTCTCCTCCTGCATCATATATTACCAGAAACAAATGTATTATTCCGAGAAACATTATGGGTCTGTAAATATGTAGTATGATACTTTTGTTAGTGCCAAATTTTAATCTATTCAGCACTTTTGCCTTTAAATTTTTGTGTGCCTGAAATGTTTGCATAAGCACTTATACTTTTTCGTCTATACTTATCGTTTATCAGGCTTTCCACCTCGTCCCTTTCGTGAGCCAGCTAAACTTTCTGCACGGAAACTTTGCCGAGCAACGGAGCTCAATTGCTAAACCAGTTTAAACTCGGAAACAAAGCTGGCTTCCAGTACCAACAATTCACTACTCGGAAAATGCCCGCATCCGGCAATCAGACAAATAACCAAAGTATAGAATAGAAACTTTAAAGTTATACCGAAGGTAGCATTTTTACAATCGGAAATCTAAACCAGAACCAACATGAGAATAAAGTACTTTCAAGTATTCTGGGATTTTTGACTATGACATGATCATTCGGAAATAAGATGATAAAAACTTCTCATAAAAAACTTGAGGCAACCAAGACTTTTATTTCTCACAGAACATGTACATATATATGATTACAAAGAAGGATAAACTAAGAATAAAAGGGACGTAGCTGAGCAATATTCCACGGTCTGTCTAACTCATCCGGATTTGTAATGCCTCCAGCTCTCTTTCTCTTCTTAGTAGCAGGTCTTTCTTTCACTACCCTCATATGAGTTAAGTAGTATGAACCATTGTGCAGTACTCGACTAACTAAAAAGGGCCCTTCCCATACTGGGGAAAGTTTGTGCTTCCTTTGTTGGACAATCCGGAGAACCAAATCGCCTTTATTGAAAGATCTGTTTCTGACTATCTGGCTATGATACTTGCGTAACTTCTGCTGATAGGCTGTTGATCTCATTTCGTCAACGATATGAACTTCTTCGACTAAGTCGAGATCATTTTGTCGAGAGATCTCGACATCCTCTTCGATATACGCGGCCACTCTAGGAGAAGTGTGAATCATATCACTAGGAAGAACTGCTTCTGCGCCATAGACCAAGAAGAAATGTGTGTATCCGGTTGACCTGTTTGGAGTTGTTCATAAACTGCATATTACAGAGGGTAATTCCTCCACCCAAGCCCCCACAGCACGTTGTAGTGGTGCTTCGAGTCTCGGTTTTAGGCCTTGTAGGATTAAACCATTTGCTCTTTCGACTTGTCCATTAGCCTGTGGATGTGCGACTGACGCAATGTCAAGCCGGATATTTTTTTCGTTGCAGAATTCGACCATTTCTACCATAGAGAAATTACTCCCGTTGTCTGTGATAATACTATGCGGATAACCATACCGAATTATAACATCCTCGGCAAATCTTTTGGCTGTTGCTCCATCACAACTAGTGAAGGGTTTAGCCTCAATCCATTTGGTGAATTTATCCACCATCACTAAGAGGTGAGTGAATCCACTTGGAGCCCGTTTAAACGGTCCTACGATGTCAAGCCCCCAAAACACGAAAGGCCATGTTATAGTATTGTTCGCAGCTGATCAGCTAGAACATGAGCTCGTTTGGCGTATTTTTGGCAGCCCTTGCACGTATTGACTAGCCTTTCGGCATCTGCCTTGGCTCTAAGCCAGAAAAAACCGTGTCTAAAAGCTTTTGCCACTAAAGATTTGGCTGCAGCGTGGTGACCACACTCTCCTTCGTGGATTTCTCTTAATATTTCCACTCCTTCTTCCGGAGATACGCAACGCTAAAAAACCCCATACACACTCCGCTTATAGAGCTCACCACCAACCATAGTGTAGGTTTTTGTTCGTGAGACGATCTGCCGGCTCAGAACTTTGTCTTCTGGCAATTTGCCGTCTACCAAATAATAAAGGTAGGGTTGAGTCTAGCTGGGAATTACGTCAGAACTGCTATCAAAGGTGAGTCGGATTTGGTCGGATATTCCTCGTCTACTCCCTTTATTGAGGGCTTTGAGGTGCTCTAAAAATTGCCATCTGGGACCTCTTTCCGTGCAGAGCCTATTCGAGATAGTGCATCTGCTTCCTCATTTTCTGGTCGAGGGATGTGTTGAACCTCAAACCCTTCGAACGATTTAGATTAATCATCCACGACAGCTTTATATGCTGCCATGTGTTTATTTTCATTACAAATATCCGACACTTGCTGAGCAACAAGATCCGAATCTCCATAACACATCAAACGTCGGATGCTGATATCCTTAGCAATCCGGATTCCATGCAATAGTGCTTCATACTCGGCAATATTATTTGTCTCTTTGAAGTGGATCTGCAACACGTATAGAAGTTTATCTCCTTGGGGTGATTTGAGCACCACGCTAGCCCCCGAGCCCCCGCGAGCCTTAGACCCATCAAAATATAGGGTCCAATATTCCGACTCAGGGAGGGTCATATTTTCCTTCGTCTCTGTCTAGTCAGCAACACAGTCAGCAATGATTTGGGATTTGATTATTGTCCGAGGTTTGTACTCAATATCGAAAGCTAAGAGCTATATTCCCCATTTGGTGACGCGTCCTGTGGCGTCACTTTTGTTGATTATATCTCTCATGGGAGCTGTGCTCACCACGGTAATTGGATGCTTCTGAAAATAATGTCGTAGCTTACGAGGTGCTAAGAACATACCATAAGCCAGCTTTTGATAGTGCGGATACCGTTGTTTCGATTTTGTCAAGACCTCGCTGACAAAGTAAGTCGGACGCTACACCAAGTGTTCCTGATTTTCCTCCGATCTCTCCACTACCATAATGATACTAACAACTTTGTTTGTCGCAGCAAGATAGAGCAACATCGGTTCCTGTGGCTCCGACGCAGCAAGGATAGGAGCAGATGAGAGTGGTCTTTTTTAGGAGTTTGTATAATGGTGCGGCTCTTTCACCGAGCCGGCTTACGAACCGACTGACTGCATCAATGCAACCAGTTAGTCTTTGTACTTCCTTCAGACGAGTTGGCCTGGAAATATTGAGTATATCCTTGATTTTGTCTCGGTTCACCTCTATTCCTCTTTGAGACACGATGAAACCTAACAATTTTCCGGCTGGGATTCCAAAGAAACATTTCTTTGGATTAAGCATTATTTTGTATTTTCGTAGATTGGCAAACATTTCCTCCAAGTCGGAAATTAGTGTTTCCTTCTTTTTGGACATCACCGCAATATCATCCACATATGCGTGTACATTGCGTCCGATTTGATCGTGGAGGCAACGCTGCATTGTGCGTTGGTACGTAGCTCCTGCGTTCTTTAGCCCAAAAGGCATCGTAACAAAACAGAAGGTTCCGAAGGGGTTATGAATGAAGTTTTGACTTTGTCAGTTTCCTTCATCCGAATTTGGTGATAACCGGAATATGCGTGGAGAAAACAGAGGAGTTCTGAGCCTGTAGTAGAATCGATAACGTGATCAATCCTATGCAGAGCGAACAGATCTTTGGGGCACGCCTTGTTCGAGGCAGTATAATCAACACACATCCTTAAATCAATGGTGTCCTTTTTAGGGACCATTACAGGATTGGCCGACCACTCAGTGTGGATGACCTCTTCTATGAATCCGCCTAACTCGAGCCGTGCTAGTTCCTTAGCTATTGCCTTAAGCTTTTCATCGCCGAAACGTCGTAAGGACTGTTTGGCGGGTTTAGCGTTTGGGTATACATTTAAAGAGTGCTCAGCAAGTTCCCTAGGTACTCCAGTCATGTTAGATGGCTGCCATGCGAAGATATCTTGATTTTCTTAGAGGAACTTGATGAGCGCGCTTTCCTATGCGCTATCTAGGCCTACGCCTATCTGGGTCACCTTGGAGGGGTTATCATCCTTCAACGGTTTCTTCTTCGTCTCCTCCGATGCCATGAACTCCGGATTTGGCTTTGTCACCTCCTTCTTCATTGCTGGCATCTCGGACGGATCTATGCTCTTCTTGATCTCCTGGAACTCCTGGGTGTGTAGCACAGCTTTAGCAAAGGAGGCATTTCCATCCTTGCACTCTTGTACTTTCTTTGGGTCTCCCCTAATAGGGATCACGCCGTTGGCACCTAGAATTTTCATCATATTGTAAATGTAACATGGACGAGCCATAAAAGTCCAGTAAGCCGGATGTCCGAATATAGCGTGGTACGCGCTCTTGAACGGGACCACTTCGAAGGAAACTGCATTCGTCTGATAGTTCTTTGGAGTTCCAAAAGTAACATCCAAAGTGATTTCTCCCAGGGAATTTGCTTGTCTTCCTGGGACAACCCCGTGAAAGATCACAGAGCTGTGGTTCAGCTGGGTCTCTAAGATCTTCATCTGGCGTAGCGTTTCGACATCCAGAATATTAATACTGCTGCCACCGTCCATGAGAGTCTTGGATAAACCATAACCGTCAATAAGTGGATTAACGATTAAGGCATATTTTCCTCCCCTATGTAGCTTAGGCCGATGATTAGCATGGTCAAATGTGATTGCCACGCCGACCAGTCCAAGAATTGAGGGACGACCAGAACTGTTGCATTGAGCTCATGTTGCACAGCCTTTTTGACCTTTGCTGGCTGAGATTCGAGGAACGTGACATAAGTGTCTTTCTTGGTCAGAAATTTTTCCTTCCCTTCTGATACATTGCAAATGTATCTATAATTTTTGATGTTCCATGCTTGGTTTTATCTACTTTCTTGTGTTTTGTCCACACTTTGGAGTAGTTTTTTATATGATTTCTTGGACTAACCTATTAACAAGAGCCACAGTGCCAGCTTCTTGTTTTCTGCTGTTTTTGTTTCCAGGAAAGTCAGAAAATGAATATTCTCGGAATTAGACGGGACCAAAGCCAAAGTCGCTATTTTACCGGAAGACATCTGGAGCAAAAATATGAGACGGAGAAGGGCTGGGGCCTGGCCACACCACCTGGCCACGCGGCCAGGCCTGGCTCGCGCCAGGGGGTGGTCTGGCTGACCCCAGTACCCCCTCGGCCTCTCCTTCTGCCTATAAGATGCCTTTTGGACCAAAACCCTAAGTACCCGATAAAAAATCCACGAAAGAGTCTGTAGCCGCCGTCGTCTCTATCCCTAGATCGGGAGGGATCTAAAGCTCTTCCCGACACCCTGCCGGAGAAGGGAATTCACCCTGGAGGCCTTCTTCATCATCATGCAAGCCTCCGGTGTGATGCGTGAGTAGTTCATCTCTGGACTATGGGTCCATGTAGTAGCTAGATGGCTGGTTCTCCTCCTTTGTGCTTTCATGTTTAGATCTTGCGAGCTCCGTTCATGATCAAGATCATCTATTTCTAATTCTGCATGTTGTGTTTGCGGGGATCCGATGGATATTGAGATGCTATTTCAGATTGATTATTGATTCTATCATGTCTTTGTTATTTGTGATCTTGCATGCTTTCTGTTGTTAGTAGCTATCTTGGCCAAGTAGATGCTAGCAACTCCAAGAGTTAGTATTTATGCTCGATAGTGGGTTCATGCCTCTGGTAATCTGGGAAAGTGACAGAAATCTCGAAGGAGTCAAGATGATTAGTATATGCTTGTATGTTTTCTCGATGTTTGTCAATTACCCCGCTGTAATTTGTTCACCCAACATGTTATCTATCTTAAGGAGAGCCACCTCTAGTGAACTATGGACCCCGGTCCTTTCTTTTACATTCAATCTACAATCAAACTATTTACTGCTTTGTGTTTACTTTCTGCAAACTATTACTTCCTTACATTTGATACGTTTAATCCTTTGTTTTTAGCAAAACCGGTGAGATTGACAACCTTATCGCAAGTTGGGGACAGAGTTCTGTGGTTGTGTTGTGCAGGTATCCACGTTGCTACTAGCACTGGTAGTGCGCCCTGCCAAGGCTCAGCTAGCAACACCTTTGGGGTGTTTCCTTGCTCCTACTGGTTCGATTAAACCTTGGTTTCATAACTGAGGGAAACTTACTGATGTGCTCATCATACCTTCCCCTTGGGGTTCCCCAACAAGCTCGTTAATACACGAGTCACCAAGTATTTTTCTGGCGCAGTTGCCGGGGACTAAAGAAGAAGAAGCTCCCACGTCAACAATGCGCCATCACCTTCCGGCTTGGGATTTGTAGCATCAGTTTCCTCCATGTCGAAATCTTCCTTGGTCTCTTTATCCTTTTCGAGATTCTTCTTTACCTTCTTCCGCTTAGCTTTATAGCCAGCGGTATCATCTCTCTTAATGTCGTCGTTGAAACGACACTCGGCATTTGTGTGGGACGAGCCCCCGTTGGCATTTAGGTGATGCACACATGGGTTATTGGCAATGTTGGCCCAAGAGTAGGTTTTGCCAGGATGCTGGTCTCCTCTACCTTGAACTCTTGACGTCCCACGACCGCGTCCGCGGTCACCGCCATGTCCTCCTCGTCCTCTAGACCCGAAAGTAGCAGTAACCACTGCCGTTTCCGTGTTGGGTTTTTCTTCCGAGGTGTTCTTGCGCTTCTGAACATGTTGCTTTGGTTGTTTTGCCGACTGTGGCACAGCTAAGGCATTGAGTAATCCTTCTGCATCGTTGTCAGCATCTGCATACTTGCTCGCCGTTTCTATCATTTCTCCCAAATCAGTGACCTTGTCACACTTTAAGTGATGACGTAGTAAACCAATTGGGAGACCTGCAATGAAAGCTTCAATTGCAGTTTGGTCATTTACTCCTTCGCAGGAGTTCTTGGTGTCAATCCATCATCCGAAATAATCCCGGCATGTTTCTCCGGCTTTCTGGGTGCAACACTGTAGGTCTCCAACCGTATAGGGCCTCCGGTATGTGCCTTCGAAATTCTGAAAAAACGCACTTTGCATGTCATACCAGTTGTGGATGGTGCTCTCTCGAAGTTCATTGAGCCATGAACGTGCTGTCTTCCGCAACATGAGTGGGAGATATCGGGTTGCGACTAGGTTGTTTCTGCCTTTGGCGATGCAACAAGCTTGGAAGAAATCATGTAGCTAAGTATCTGCCCGAGCTATACCGTCGTAGGCCTGGATATGTCTTGAGATAGCAAATCCTTCCAGAAATCTTATAACTCTTATGCGTGGTCCGAAGCACTTTGGGCCCACGTATATGTCATCATTTTCGTAGCGTCGCGCCTCTATATTGGAGTTGATCCTATGCCTTGCATCATTTGGGGAAAAAGATCACCCCGAGTGACGGCTATGGCTGCGGTGCCTTGGAGCCGGACTTCGGCTTCTGCCTCCACCTCCTCCACCACGACGCCCTCCTTGGCCTCCTTGGGATCCGTTGTGATGGCTACTTGGCGGAGAGGGTGGAGCAGCTGGGTTATTTTCGGCTGATCGCTGGCCTTCATCCGGAGCGTCATTATTCCGGTTCTGGGGAGGGTATTCATTGTGACGACCCCCCTGCCGGCTTGTCTCAGCACGGTATCCGTCGTTCCTTTGTCCATCGTCCGGACAGCTTTCATGTCTAGGAGGTGGCATTCTTTGTCGATCCTCCTCCCGACGTTTCTCTTTATCTTCTTCCCTGCGGTCTTTTGACTCTCGCCGGGGAGGGTTGCTCGGATTCAGCGCAGCAGTTGCCTCTTGCTCTACAACTCGGTTAACGTTACGCCAGCCACGCGCAGCTTTGTGGTGCTGTCCTGAAGATCCGGTTCTTGAGTAGTTGCCTTCCCGACGGTCGGAACGATGATGTTGCTCCGGAACATGTTGGGGTCTTACGTCGGCCCATGCTGGATCTGTGCGACATTGGTCAGAATCTGAGACCAGTTTTTGACTTCCGGACAGGGCAACCTTTTGCTACTCTAGTCCTTTGTTGAGTAGTTTGATTCCCAACCGGATCTACTCTGGGCCTGGATTAGCCGATAGGATTTCCTGAGCCGCAAGGGTGTTCTGTACTGGCGTTGGATACACCCAATTCCCGTTACTATCGCGTCGAGGCATCCCAAGTTCTCCTCCGAAAAGGACTTTGTGAATCTGCGGGAATTCGTTGTCATGAGTATGGCGTTTCCTAGTCTTCTGATGTTCCCTGGAATTGCATTTCTCTGCAGTTGCCATGCGTTTCTTCTCCTCCTCAATGTTTTTGGCTTCATCCCGGAGTTTTTGTTGACCCGCTTCTAGGGCCTGTGCCCTTTAATCCAGCTCTTCGACAGTAAGTTCTGCAGATGCAGGGATAGGTGTAGTTAATGCAGCATCAATGAATTTACGCGCGCCTTCAGTGATCACGTGTCCATCCACCGGTTCTTCTTTTTTGGGCTCGTCGGGGATAAGTGCTCCATCCGAGTCTTCTTCATATTCCTCGACAATCACCTCTTCCGCTAGATGATCTTTTGCCGAGGTCTTGTTCTTCTTATTCTTCTTCTTTGCCTTCTTGGCAGCGTCGGTAGCAAAGACGGATTTGGGCCCGTTTCCCGGAGTCAAGCTCTGATCGGTACATTTGGACATCTGGACCTCGGGATTATCTCGGATTTCCATGTCGTCCTGCGCTTTGGGAGAGTTTTCTCTAGATCCTTCATCCATGGCTTCTTCTTCCTCTACAGCTTTGGAGTTATACTCCTCTTCATACTCCACGGAGAACTTTCGGAAATCTACTGACGTCATCAATTCATCCGAGGATGCGGGTACCTCGGCATTTGTTCCGATCGCCTCCAGAACTAAGTCGGTGTTTTCTCCAGCATCGAGAGAGCCGGATCCGAATCCAACATACCCGACAAAGTGTGATGCGCCCCTCCTGAGATAACTACGGTCTTCATAGCAGGCTTCCTTGAAATGTTTGATGGTCTCGAGGATTTCATCTACGCCTGAGTTCTGCATCATCATACGTCACAACGTGTACCTCAGGAAAGGCCTGTCCGTCCCGGCAGTCAGAGCCGGAACCATTGTTGTTGTTATCCTCCTCCTGGATTTCGACTTCAGCAGGTGGGTTGATCTAGGATTGGGTCTCTCCAAGGAGATATACTACAGATTCAACTTGGACCGCTAGGTCTGCCTTAGGCTCGGATTTCTCCACTATCTCCACAATTGGTGTGGGCTAGGTGGGATTAGGGTTTTCTGAGATCCGGAACTCTGCCGCCTCCGCGGAAAAAGGGGACCTAGAAATTTCGTATGCCTCTATCATCACCACTGGGGTGGGTGGGACAGGTTCAGTGAAACCGATGTAAACATCGATCTCGCCAAAAGACATGATGGTGTAGGCAGTCATAGCCTCCCTAGACGGAATCCAAGTCTCGTCGAGAACGATGAGAGGAACGTCGTGGGCGTAGAGGATGCGACCGATGCGATGGTCTCGCCGATTCCGATTCTTGCAGATTTCGCTCGGAACGCAGATCTGAAGCTCACTTGCCCCACGGTGGGCGCCAACTGTCGTCGAATTGATGACAAGTATGCCATGAGGGGGTCCTCGAGGCGTGCAGAAGAGAGGGGTGTGAGATGTACGGTGTTCCGGGACGGTGAGCACATAAGTTTACCCAGGTTCGAATCCGCCGGCTTTAGACGGATCCTACTCCTGCTAGCAATCCAGTAATACAGTAGAGCCGGAATATGGGTTACAAGGGTTCGCCTATGCGAGTTGAGATTGTGATTGTAAGGGGTGCCCTCAAGGCTCTCCCTAGGATGGCTTATATAGATATCCGGCCTAGGGTTTACATTAGAGATCTATTCGGCTACGACTAAGAGTCGGTTATAAAGTACATCTTGAACTACAAGTAACACTATGGGCCTAAGTCGGTAAGTCTTCTGGGCCATCCTGTAGCCGGATTGGACTCCGCCTCTTCTATCTGACTGGGCCGCCCATGAAGCAAAGCTCTAACCCGAAGTGGGCCACCCTGGTCAGCGAGAAACTGTGAGGATTCCCGCAAAGTATATCCCCAACAAGATGTGTTTTGGATAAAACCAAACTTTCTTTTATAGATGAAGTTTTAGAGTTTATGTCAAATAAAGAAATTTAATTATTTTTGGCCCAAGGTAATTATGGAAAACATTGGAAAGTTTTTATTATCCAAGGTAGATGATGTACACATGATGTATTAATTATTTATAACCTTGGGTTTGAGAATCCAACTTGATTTTGGATGAATACAGGGAATAAAGGATCTAGGGCAAAGATACTTTTATACCAACAAAACCTTGTTGGATCTTAGAGCTCAGAGATTCTCTTGGGGCAAGGTACATATGGATAGATAGACCAAGTGATGCAGATCACCATGGAGCAAAGAGTTGAGGTTGATCATAATTGGGATCTCCAAGGATTGATCAGAAACTTTGAATAAAATAAGGGTGCCAAAATAGATTATCAACTAGCCTTCAAAACCATGTGGGTTTTGGAAATGGAAAGTTCCAACTGAAACAAGTGAAGTTGGGACGGGTAGACCTTCATGAGTAGATTACAATCATGCCAAGAGTTGGTCATAAGAAGATAGTATGAAGATGTGAGCTTTTGCCAAAGTAGGCATGTTAATAAGATTTGTAGAAGATATTGTTTTCTTGACTACATAACCATCAAGAACAAGTGGGTTAAAGGATGGTATAGCAAAGGGAAAGTGTGGTCCTTGGAAGTATTTAAGATGGTTCAAGTGTATTTCCAAAAATGCACAAGTGTTCGAAATGAGGGAGACTCAAAAAGTACATTTGTAGTTTTTTACTATAATCCAACAGAGGGTGGTTTTGAGATCATGCAAGATTCCAAATCATCATCCAGTGGAGGATGTTGAATTGTAGGTTGGTTAGAAGGGATCCATGCTTGGATTTGGTCTTCATTTGACTTGGAAGCTTTTAAAAGGGATAATTTCATAAGTGATTTGGTTAAGGGTTTTAGATGATCACCTAGTGGCTACAGATTAGATCAAGCTTGGTTAACTTTCTTAAGGTTGAGATTCTTGGATTATCTATATGCTAGAAGATGAGCTCCTAGGGTAGCTCATACTACTTCCTAAGAAAACAAGTCAAACAATAGATGAAGCCATTTCATCTAGTAGAACATCAAGGCAATTCATCTTCCAATCAATTTCAAACTACTACTAGGGTTACCATCAACCTAGGTTAGGGTAAGGATGAGTATTTTTAAAGGTTGGATTTTGAATAAGGTGAGAGTCCTTTGTATCTCTACCAATGGTAGAATTCAGAAAGCTTTATAAAAAGGTTTTGGAAAACCTTGAGGTAAGAGTAGTTGAAAGTTTTGTCTTGAAAACATAAGGAGATTATATCTTATAGATCTCCATAATTATTTCAATCGAAGCTATTAAAATGGTTAAGTTGCAAAGGCATCTTGGCTCAGATTTTTGAAATGCCAAAACATTTGAGGATATGCAAGACGAGCCAAGAAATTTTTGTTAAAGATCTTTTGTCTATTGAGGGTGAGGTAGGAAGTATATTATTTACTACACATTCATATGAAAAAGCATAACAAGCAAAGATGAAAACATTGCATCACTAAATAAGAAAAAGTTTTTGTTCCCCCTGATTTTTGCATTCTGGACAACTAATCAGGGTTGCTAAAATTGGGATGTTACAAGAGGCCTAAAGGATAACAATGATGTCCCATCCCATAGATTCATCACAAGAAATGTTTCCATTCGCAACGATTTGGCCCATCATTCATTGTAGAAGGACCATCTTCCATGACGAATATCTTTGCTCAACCGTGGCCGATGGAGAACATTTTTCCTGGTTTTGCGGCCCATTTACTACAACAAAATCGCTAAAAACATGGACAAAGCTCGACCAACAAGTGGCATAAGTGAGATTTTCGGTTCCTCATGCGATGTTGACTGAGAAAAATCTTTTGACGCATGTGGGCCCCAGATGTTAGTGTCTCTAGCGGATCATACTTTTTTGTCATGCCTCCCTGATTTGAACTTGATAACGTTGCTCTCTGCGGCTACCATTTAGTTAGGTTGCTAGGTCCCAGATGTTAGCCTCTCATTGGAATAATCGTGTGAAGGGAATATGCCCAAGAGGCAATAATAAAGTGGTTATTATATTATTCCATGTTTATGATAAATGTTTATTTCTCATGCTATAATTGTGTGAATTGCAAACGTTAACACATGTGTGATTAATAAACAAATAAGAGTTCTTAGTTATGCCTCTCATATAAACTAGTTTATTGATTAACAAGATGATCAAGGTTTCCTAATCATGGACAATGGATGTTGTTAATAACGAGGTCACAACATTGGTGGAATGATGTGATGAACATTCATCCGAAGTATAGTAATACGATCAAAGTCATTTTGTTTAAATTACTATAACATCATACAAAGTAACTTTTGACCTTAGACCATGAGATCATGTCAATCACTAACACCAAAAGAGTAACTTGATAACATCAAACGTCACATTGTAACAGGGTGACAATAAAGGTGGTTTCAAATACTTTGAAAGTGTTATGTAGAGAATCACAGGTCAAGAGTGGGATTTGTCCATCCCGATGACCAAGAGATATACTATGGGCCCTCTCAGTGATATCACATTGACATAGCTTGCAAGCAAGTGATAAGATCAATAGAATTTAATATCACGGTAAAGAGAAAAAGTACTTGTCGGTAACGAGATCAAACTAGGTATGGAGATAAAAATGGTTTTTATTACATGAGATATTGCTTTAAATTTGGTGGAAATTTAATGCAAAGTGAGTGGAGTTTGTGTTAATGGGAGTGGGCTTAGTAGAATCTCCACTCACCATTATGGAGGGAGAGGTGGGGGCACCACCATGCCATGTGCATGGCCCCTTCCCCTATAAAAGGAGCTCCCCTCCTTCTCCAATCTAACACCTCCTCGTGAACGTGGCTTCAGATTATCGAAGTACATGTTCTCGTGGTGGTTTCTCTGGAAAGGATCTGTTGCTTCCGCTGCTTTGCTGGAGCGAGGGACGGAGGTTTTTTAGGTGCTGGATGTGAGTGCGATCATGGATGTGCTGCTAGTTTGTGGTGTTGGACATGCTGGTGATGGATCTTCTATACTTCTTGTATATCATCACAGTCTTGAGATCAACAAGTGAACGACTAAATCATCCATGACATTAGATTTTGTTAACAAAGATTTTCGATCTTCAAGGGTAAGATCTCTATGGATGTATATCCACCTGTAACTTGTATCTAGATAGATAGATCTTTGTGCTTAGTTGTTCATATCATAGGAATTTTTTGTTTTCTATGCTGCGAACCCAACATTAGTATCAGAGCGTGATCTATGCATGATGCTCTGCACGGGTAGAAAACATATGATTATGTGGGCGCTGATGATCATGTTATTGCATCTTCTATGTATTTTGGATATTGGTGGCATAGTGGGATGGAGTGGTCTAGACTAACTTTATATATCCTTGCACATGAGACTTGTTCCATGCTTGGCATGCACGTAGTTTTGCATAAGTGGCTTGCGGGTGTCTGTCTCTGCTACTATAGTCAATATCTGATTTACAACGAGTTGCTAATAATTTGAATATCATCGTTGTGGTTCCATGTTACTGGGTAAGAACGATTATATCTCTGAAAGCCCTAACACATGTAAAAACATGCAAAGGATAAACTAGAAGCATCTAGTTTAGTTGTTGCTGGGCAAGCGTTATGATATGACAATGTTATAATTTGTAGTATGGTTTGATACTCTTGGAAATTATGACATACCAAAGTGTAAGTTCCATAAACCTTGGCCTTACACATATAGGAATGATGAAGATCATACCACAATGCACGAGATAATGATCAAGTGCAAGAGACATATCATATCACTTTTGCATATTATGTTGGTTTGCATCGTATATTGCTTGTATGGCGTTTTAGTAGCATTGTAAGTTGATCCATCATTTAAATATCAAAAAAAATGTGTTCTTCATTTAGTTTGCGCGGTTCCGAAAGTTTGTAATTTCTAGACACAATGTGATGATCAGGTGTGATGGACTCTACGTTCGCATACAACGAGTGTAAGACAGTTTTACACATGCGGGTACCAAGGTTCTTACTTGGAGAGCCTAGCATGTACAGATATGGCCACGGAACACAAAACAAAAGGCAAAGCATGAGTCGTATAGTTGATATGATGCCCATATTGATGCTCGCCTTTGAAGATACACCAATTCATGTGATGATCGGTCTTGGTGTAGTGGATCTGGTTCATGTAATCACCAAAAAGACACGAGGGATGTTGTTTTTAGTTGGTGTACATTTGTAATTTGAATTAGTCGAACTAAATTTATCATAAACTAAATCGAAGTAAATTTGCATAATTTGTTGTAGTCATTGGCATGCGTTTACTACTTTATGGTTACTTATAATTGATACAATAGAACTATAGGAATCTGGGTATTTACTTTACCAACTATTGTATTGTTTTGAGTGTCAATCTAAAGTTTAAAAGTCATATTACAAACTTCCAACAAACTCTATTTACTCCATGAAGTTTTATAAGTTTTATTAAATCAAGAGTAACAATTCCAGTGTTAGTATCTAAAGCATCATGCTTGCCTCCATGATCCTTGATATTCAAAAAGTTGTTTTAATATCGAGGTTATCTAGGAGCTAAATGAATTGTTTCAGAAACCATCATGTGTGGAAGAGATTGTGATATCTGAAACAATATTTAGGTTGAATTATGATAGAGTATAGTTTAACAAAATACATCTTATCATATTGTATGATAATTTGCGAAGGTTGGAGACGCTAGGTGTCCTAATATCGCAAAAAGTATTTGGGACCTAACATTATACTCGCAATTCTCCCTTATAGGCTATAGTATCTTGATCATGAAAGTTTTGATGATAAGGATGAATAGAGGATGTTGGTAAAAATTTTACTACACTAAAAGATTACTAATGAATGAATTTTTAAAGAACTCCAAACAATTATGGTGATCCACTTCAAAGTGCAAGTCCAATGGTATTAGTATTTGACTATACACGCTTTAGACTATGTGTCATGTGTATGGATCCACTATTGATGTTGATAGATTCTTTTAAAAGAAAATGAAATGTTGAAAGAGAATCTATAAAATATTTGGCAAAAAAGAAAAGGCTGGAAATGACCAGCTTAGGTATATAGAAGATATAAATGTTATGGCAGTATTATTTGTTTATTAAAAATGTGGTTCTTGGGTATTGGATACCGAATTTGTTGGTGCGAAATGTCATACAGAACAACACAATTCATGAACTAAAATGGCCTAAGTAACTAGCAAGAGAATATGTGATGATGTTCATCAAAAACAAATAAAGTGTTGTTATGTTTTTGTTAACATCAAACCTAATATTCAAGGTTTGTTTTAATAATTGTTATTTTGTTCCGGTACTATGAGAAAAATGGTTGTGCAAATAATTACCGTATTCCATAGAAGATGGATGAACTTCTACAAGTCTAGTTGGATAAATAGCATCAATAAAAACTAATGTTAAAATGTCTCAAGGGAAATGATTAAAAAGATCACTTATGAAGTGACATCACTGTTTAAATTATATTGGAAAGAAAACATGAATAAACTCCATGTTGATGGATTTAGGAGTCTTTGATTTTCATCACTTAACGCTTGTGAGACTTTCCTTGACATAGTTGAAACTCCGTTCATAGGCCACCGAGGAACGAATGACTAACTTATTAGACATTGTACATGTTTATGTATATATGCCATTATGTGTAGTTGTGTGTGGTGGATCTTTCAACTTCATACACTTTCTCCGGAAATTTGATTGAATATATGTGTATATTCACTTAATAAGGAAGAAGTATGAAACATTTGAAAATTGTTCAAAGAATTTCAAGATGAAGTGGAAAATCATTATAACAAGAAAATAAAGAATTTATTATTGAATCATAAAGGAAGGTATTTGAGTTGAAAATTTAGCAAAATACCTAAGGTTTTTGGAATCGTTCCATGGATTTGCATTACCTGATAAACCATAGGAGTATGGAGTGTTCGAGAAATGAAATTAAACCTTGTTTCACATGGTAATATCAAAGGCGTCATTTATAAAACCGGCATTATGTTTTATTTCTTAAAGCTTTAGAGACTACCGCTTTTACACTGAAAAGAGCGCCATCGTGATCCGATGAAATGACACCATATGGGTTATGGTTTGGGATAAAACCTGAGTTTTTTTATTAAATTTTGGTATGCTAGGCATAATTTAAATGTTTACAACCAAAGTCGAATAAGCACGTCTTTTTATGTTATCCCAAAGTAATAGTTGGGTTTTCCTCCATAACACTAAAGACAAAAGAGTTTGTCACATAGATTTGCAAGTTTCTTAAGAAGGAATTTTTCACAAAAGTTAAGTGGGAGTATAATAGAACTTTGATTAGGTTGATGAACCTAAACAACATGTGCTAACTAGCGTAGAGCCCGAAAGTGTTCTAGAGGTGGCCAAAATGCGTATGGCTCATGTGACTACAAAGGATGTGATCTCGGACATTAGAGTTCCTATTGAACCGTGTAGGTCGGGTAAAAATCAAATAATAAGATTTGAAGAACAAGTCGTTATTGTTTTTACAATGATGAACCGACTATATGCAAAGAAGTGATGATGGGCCTTGACTCCATTAAATGACTAGAAGTCATAAAATCTGTGATAGTTTCCATACATGAGAAATCAAGTTTTTTGAACATGGAATACCCCCCGAAACGGCGTGAAGCCTATCGGTCATATTTGGATCTATAAAGAAATAGACATGGATGTTTCACATCTATGAAATAGTTTACTTGTCAGACAAGAGTTTGCAACAATGTTCAAGGACTTGACTATGACAAGATTTGATCTTTCATAGCGATATTTAGTCTGTACGGATTAATATAGCAACCACTAAATATGTCAATTTTGGTATATGGTAGTTGAACAACCAAAGCAACGTTCTTCTAATAGAATGGTTACCCAGTACATGTACATGAGCACTGTCTAAAGGGTTTTGTTAATTCAAAGGATGCTAAAAGGGCATGCAAACTTCAATGGTTGAACTAACCATTGTGGAGTTGGAATATTCACCGGGGTGAAACTATTAAAAGAGTTTAATTTCATCAGAGACGATGAAGATGCTTGCATTTGCAAGAAATTAAGTGGGAAAGCTAAGATATATTTCTAATACATTATGTATTGGACATGTTTTAGATTGTAAATGATGTATCTTTTATTGACACGAGTTAACAATTTCATTAAAATCAGATTTCGATGAAACACTTGGGAAAAACTAGAATATTAGGCATCAATGTATATATGGATAGATTGAGGTGCTAATATGGTTGTGCCAGATGTACATATACGAGATATCGAATGAGTTCAATATGGAAACGACAAGAAAGTTTCTTGCCACATGGAAAGGGTTGAATCAAGATTCAAGTGTATCAACACTTGGTAAGTCAAACAAGATTCAAGTGTTTTTACACTTGGTGAGTGAAATCACATGAATATTTTGATCAATCATATATACCGTGATATGTACAAATCCAGATAGATCATATGCTCTAAATGTTATGAGCATATAACAGGATGACTCATAAGATGATCACTGGATGATAATAAATATATTCTTATGATCTTTGGAAGAACTAAGAATATATTTATGTAGACGTGACAAATAGTTACAAATAGTTCATTGTAAAGTGTTACATTGATACTAGTTTTGTCGCAAAATACAAGTTAAGTTTATCTCAATCTAAACTATGGGTGGCACAATGTAATGGAAAGGAGATTCCATGATGGATTTGGATGTGTTCCAAAGTTAAGACATTGTGATGGATACTACAACAAAAGGCTAAGTATATGACTGTTATTGTAGCAGCAAAGGAGGGAATTTGTGTTAAGTAGTTTGTTATACAACTAGGTGTGGTTCACAATGCGATAGTACTATGAAGATATATTGTACGACAATAATATCAACATATTTTAACCCAAAGGAACTAAAGGTCTTACCAAAGGACTAAATTTATACAATTCCATCTCATTTGAGAATGAATGATGCGTAGAGACGCAAATACATGCAAATACACACGGACCTAAAAGTGTCAGATCCGGAGATTATGTTTACCACTATCAAACACGTATATACAACACCAGAAATCCATCGGTGTTGAATGCACAAGTTTACAAACTAGATTATTGACTCTAGTGCAAGTGGGAGACTAAAGGGAATATGCCCGAGAGGAAATAATAAAGTGGTTATTATCTTATTCCATGTTTATGATAAATGTTTATTTCTCATGCTATAATTGTGTGAATTGGAAACATTAATACATATGTGATTAATAAGAAAATAAGAGTTCCTAGTTATGCCTCATATATAAACTAGCTCATCGATTAACAAGATGATCAAGGTTTCCCGATTATGGACATTGGATGTTGTTAATAACAAGGTCACAACGTATGTGGAATGACGTGATGAACATTCATACAAAGTATAGTAATACGATCAACGTCATTATGTTTGAATTACTATAACATCATGCAAAGTAACTTTAGTCCTTAGACCATGAGATCATGTTAACAACTAACACAAGAAGAGTAACTTGATAACATCAAACGTCACACAATAACAGGGTGACAATAAAGGTGGGTTCATATACTTCAAAAGTGTTATGTAGAGGATCATGGATCAAGAGTGGGATTTGTCCATCCTGATGACAGAGAGATATACTCTGGGCCCTCTCGGTGATATAACGTTGACATAGCTTGCAATCAAGTGCTAAGATCACTAGAGTGTTATATCACAGGAACGAGAAAAGAGAACTTGTCAGTAACGACATCAAACTAGGTATGGAGATATCGATGATTGAATCTTGAACATGTAATATACCGCGAGACAAAGGGATTTAGTTACGATATTAAAAGGTTCACATGAACACTAGAGTCATCGATGAATGTGTGGGAGTCAGTACGGATCTCCAGGTCCTGCTACTAAATTATTGATCGGAGAGGCGTCTCGATCATGTCTGCATTATTCACGAACAATAGGGTGACACACTTAAGGATACCGACACTATTTAGAGAAAATATGATACCAGAGAAAGATTATGAAAGCACTAGAATTATTTCGATGGACACCAGAATTGTTTCAGGTCAAATTGCTGAAATTAGTTTTGCATGTGATATAGAAATATTGCAAGGGGTTTTGTGTGAATGTTTGTTAATTAAAGTAATTAACAATATTCTGAATAAAATAAATTAAAATGGTTTCTTATTAAATGAGAGCTTGCAATAAATTTTGTGGAAAATTAATGCAAAGTGAGTGGAGTTTGTGTTCATGTGAGTGGGATTAGTGGAAGCTCCACTCACCATTATGGAGGGAGAGGTGGGGGCACCACCATGCCATGCCCATGGCCCCTTGGGGGTTGCCCCTTCCCCTATAAAAGGAGCTCCCCTCCACCTCCACTCTCACACCTCCTCGTGAAGGATCTCTCTCCCCCTCTAGTTTATTCCCGATGGTTTCAGATTAGTGAAGTACATATTCACGTGTTGTTTTCTGTTGAAAGGATCCGCTACTTCCATTGCTTTGCTGGATCGAGGGACGGGGGTTCTCAGGGTGCTGGACGTGTGCGGTCACGGATGTGCTGCTGGTTTGCGGTGTTGGACGTGCTGGTGCTGGACCTGCTAGACTTCATTGCGATCCTAAGATCGGCAAATGAATGACTACATCATCCACCAAATCAGATTTCGTTAACAAAGCTTTTCGGTCTTCAAGGGTAAGATCTCTATGGATGTATATCAACCCTTTGGTTGTATCTAAATAGATAGATCTTGGTTCTTAGTTGTTCATATCGTAGAATCTTTTTTGTTTTCTATGTTGCGAACCAAACATCGTGTGTATAATAGATTTTTTCCTTCACTCATGCTACCCTATTCTAAACTTGATAGCGTTGCTTGATGCATCTATCGTTTAGTCAGGCTGCTGGGTCCCACATGTCATCCTCTCATTATAAGAAACGTGTGCATGATGGATTTCTTTCCTTGGGTCGTGCCTCTATGATTTGAACTCAATAACGTTTGCTCGATGTGTCTGCTGTTTAGTCACACTGCTGGGTCCTCCATGTTAGCCTCTCATTAGAAGAATCATGTGTATGATAGAATTTTTCTGCACTCACGCTAGCCTATTCCAAAGTTGATAGCACTGCTCGCTGCATCTACCATTAAATCAGGCTCATGGGTCCCACATGGTATCCTCTCATTAGCAGAAACGTGTATATGATGGAATTTTTTCCTCGGTCACGCCACTGTGTTTCGAACTTGATAGCGATGCTCGCTCGATCAGCTGTTTATTCAGGCTGGTGGGTCACCTATGTCAGCCTCCCATTAGAAGAATCATGTGTATGGTGGATTCTTTTCTTCTCTCGTGCTTCCCTATTTAGAACTTGATATCGTTGCTCGACGAATCAACCATTTGGTCAGGCCGCTGGGTCCCACATGTCATCCTCTCATTAGAAGAATCGGTTGATGATTGACTTTTTTCTTCGCTCGCGCCTCCGTGTTTCGAACTTGATAACGTTACGTGCTGCATCAGCCCCTTTTTAAGGTTATTGGGTCCCCCGTGTCAGCCTCTAATTAGAACAAAGGTGTGCATGCTGAACTTTTTTTCTCCCTCGTACCTCCCTGTTTCGAACTTGGTAACGTTGCTCAATGCAACACCTGTATAAGGTCTTGCTAGTGGGTCTCATATGTCAGTATCTCTCTAAATGAAACGTGTGTATGATGGAGTTTTTTCGCCATGTCAGTTGTTTTGACATTGGCAACATTGCTCGATGCGGAAGCCATCTATGGTCTTGCTGCTGGAGCCCTCATGTCAGCCTCTCTAGTATGTCCTGGCTTGTGGGTCCCTGATGCAACCTTGTATGTTCTACCTAGTGGGTCCCCGATGCGAGCCTCCCTGTACGAGTATGTAACTCTTTTTTCAAACCCGCTCGTTAAACTCGAGGACGGTACAACATGATGTCATCCTCTCCGTTGTGCAATATTGCTAGAAAAAAATGTAAACCCAAGATATATATATGTACGCACAGGGGAGTAGAACTGAAGAGCTTCTAATAGACGTAATCTGAGTGTGTTGCCACTAAACCAAATATATTTATGGAAAAGATATCATTAAACATTTATTAGTACTACAACTTATGTATTAGTCTTCTTAAAAATATTTTATGTGTCCATGTTTATCTCTTTTAAAATAAAAGGACAACGCTCATGGCATCTTGATTTATAAAATGTCAAATAATGCATTAGTTTCATAAAAACATGGGAAGGCTGAGTTTTTTTAAGATGTGGGGGGAAATGCCTAAAAGGCCGAATTAGAAATCTTTTGGGCTATACTCCATGGGCTATGCTACATGGACTCCTTTCTCAAATTTTACTATGATTGGTAGTCCCTTGACTCTGTAAAGGCAAAAAAATAATATTCTGGCTATGCTCCATGGGATCCTTTCTCAAATTTCACTTGACTATGGTCAGCAGTCTAATAACCTCGAAAAGGCCGAATTAAAATGTTTTAGGCTAAAGAGGGAATGAATGGGCTACATTTCTTGTCCTCGTTAATCAAAATTGCATTGTGATGTGGCTCCGCTGGATTCGAAACAAATACCTCACAAAGGGAGGGGCAAAGCGATAATTCTTTTGACAGATATTCATGCGAAAGTCAAAAGAACCATGGGCACACACTCCGCACGTGCCTGATACGTTGCAAACATACCTATAATTTTTTATGTTCTATGCTTGTTTATTATCTACTTTCTTATGTTTTATCTACATTTGGAGATACTTTTATGCATTTCCTGGAACTAACCTATTAACAAGATGCCATAGTGCCAGTTGCCTGTTTTCTTCTGTTTTTGGTTCTACAAAGTCAGAAAATGAATATTCTCTGAATTGGACGGGACAAAAGCCAAAGTTGATATTTTACCGGAAGACTCACGGAGCCAGAAGATGAGACGGAGAGGGGCCAGGGGTTGGCGACACCATGTGGTGGAGCGGGCTAGCCCTGCCCGCGCCACCAGGTGGTGTGGGCCCCTGGTCCATCCACCGACCTTGCCTCTTCGCCTATAAGAAGCCTCGCGATGCAAAAACCCTGAGTCGTCCAGCCTCCAGCCACGAAAAGTTCCGCAGCGCCGCCACCACCGAAGGAGAGATTCGGGGGACTGAAAGTCTCTGTTCTGGCACCCTGTCGGGACGAGGAGGTGCCCCCGGAGCCATCTCCTTTGATCTCCACCACCATCTCCATCGTCAATGCTGATTCCCATGATGCTGAGGGAGTAGTTCTTCCTCGAGGCTAAGGATTCTACTGGTAGCTATGTGTTCATATCTCTCTCTATGCATGATCATATTGTGATCATGAGCTTTGTAATCAAGTAGATCTACCTTGCTACTCAAGTGCTTTAATAGATCTCTGCTCTCCCCATGTGTGTGAAAGTAACAGCGTGCACACCATGGTGGCACTTAGGCTAGAGATTCCAAATACTTGTTATGAGTTATATTTGGTGTTGTATGTCTCTATGAAATTGTGGTGTTTGTTGGAACCATCTAGTGCTCAAGGTGACAATGTGGGGTTATCTAGATGGGAAAAGCAAACTTTGAGGTGTGCTGTTATAGTCCTACTGTGGATTAGAGTGTCCAACCGAAGAGTATTTCAGAGTAGTATCATGAAGAGAAGATATTTATATGAGAGTGTTCACTAGTGAACGTATGATCCCTAGGCCTTGTTTCTAAGCATTGAAACACCGTTTGCAACTAGATATGTTACATGTTTGCTTGCTTCCATCTTTATTTCAGTTTGCCTTTAGTCTCTTCCACGCAATCAAGATATTTTCTAGCACCATTGTCTTATATCCATACCACTTGTATTTCACTATCTCTTCACCGAAGTGCACCTATACACCTGACAAGTGTATTGGGTGTATTGGGGATACAAGAGACTTCTTGTATCTTGATTGCGAGGATGCTTGAGAGGGATACCTTTGACCACTTCCTCCCTGAGTTCGATAAACCTTGGGTGATCTACTTAAGGGAAAACTTGCTGCTGTTCTACAAACCTCTGCACTTGGAGGCCCAACAACTGTCTACAAGAAAAGAAGTGTGTAGACATCAAGCTATTTTCTGGCGTTGTTGCCAGGTACTGAAGAAGAAGAAGCTCCCATCTCAACCACGCACCAGCAAGTATTTTCTAGCACCGTTGCCGGGGAGGTAAGTTAAAAGGTACTCACATCCTCCGATGTGAGTGCTCGAAGTTATTTCCTTTAGATTCTGCAATTTTGTCTTTTTGTTTCTTGTTTTCACTAGTTAGGCTTAATGGAAAACAACAACAAAATTAGAGAGCTTTATAGTATTTATCTTGAGTTAGGACATGAAGTGTTTGAAGAGAAAATTAAAAACCTATGGAACTTTATTTGCATGCTAATAGCAATGTTGTTAGTATGAATTCTTTGGACACAATTATTGCTAATTCTATGGAAGAGTCTAAGCTTGGGAAAGCTGGTTTTGATGAGCATGATATTTTTAGTCCCCCAAGCACGGAGGAGAAAATTTACTTTGATGATACTATGCCTGCAATATATGATGATTACAATGATCAATATGATATTTTCAGTCCACCTACTATTGAGGAGAAAATTAATTATGATTACAATATGCCTCCTATATTTGATGATTAGTGTGATGAGAATAATAATGATAGCTATTTTGTTGAATTTTCTCCCACTATGATTAATAAGAATGACTATGCTTATAGGGAGAGTAATAATTATTTTATGCATGTGGCTCATGATAAGAATGTTTTATGTGATAGTTATATTGTTCATTTTATTCATGATGCTACTGAAAGTTATTATGAGAGAGGGAAACATGATTTTATGCATCTCAATAGTATTAAGTTTCCCCTCTTTATGTTCAAAGTCTTGAATTTGCACTTGTTTTGCTTTACTATGCTTGTTGCTTTGTGCTTTCATGACTTGTTTATTTACAAGAGTCCTATGCATAGGAAGTGGGTTAGACTTAAATGTGTTTTGAATTTGCTTCTTGATGCTCTCTTTTACTTCAATTCATATTTCTTATGTGAGCATCTTCTCAAACTATCAAGCCTAACTTAAAGGCGTTAAAGAAAATTACTTATTGGGAGATAACCCAAAAAATTTAGATGAGTCTTGGAAGTTATTACCTCTGTAACAACTGCTCCTTATCCTTTTTATTTGCTTTTTGTGCCAAGAGTAACCTCTAATGAGAGAGAAGTAATGATTGGGAAAGTTGGTGTCCCGAAACAGATTTTTGTGCTTCACCGTAAAAATTCGTGTCAAATATTTGTACCTCGTTTTAAGACATGAATTTTTGTGCTTTTGGCTGTTATCTAACTTTAGTCAGTTCAACACCTTTTGATTTGAGCAACAGAAGGTCTTCGACAAAATTGGTTTTTACCTGCTGGTCTGTTTTGACAGATTTCTGCCATTAATATGCATTTGCTTCTTGTTTGTTCCTTTTTGGGTTCTCTTTGGGGAATTGAGCTTTTTGAGGGAAGTGCTACAATATATTGTGTTTTAATGGAAGTTTTATGGGTGTTGAAAGTGAACCCAAAGACTTATTATCTTGAGTGCACTAATGTTGCTAATAAAGATTGTGTGAAGTTTTGTATGAAGGAAAAATTGCAGATGTATGGAGAGAATGATGTAATGAGATGAAGAATGGACTAAAGCTAAATCTAGGGGATGCCACGCGTGTCACCCCAAGTATAAACGTCAAATCTTGGGGATGCCCAAGGCATCCCCTTCTTCATCAATAAAAATCTCAGGTTCTTCCAAACACTTTATTTTTATTGTTTCATGCACAGATTTGTTGTTCTTGGAGCATCTTCGTTTTTGTTTTTAGTTTTCGTTTGCTTGGTTTTCTTTGTTTGCTTGAATAAATTGGTTGGACCCCCTCTTTCATACATTGGTTTTCAAATAGTTTGGTTCTGATTGGAAAGAGTGGGAAAGTTCATGCTTAAGTGGTAAAAGGAGGTTTTTTTACTATGGCCTATGCTTTGTCATGCCATGCTTGATATTTATTTGGCTTTATGCTTAGTGATATTTGTTGTAGCATGACAGGTTATAAACAATTGAGATTGCTTAATGTGCCTTTGAAGAATCATGCATTGTTTTAGCATATTAAAGCATAATATTGTGGTATTCTCCTTTGATGTTTTATTTGGGTTGACTTGGCGCATGCTCACACAATGTTATGACTATCCCAAGTCACCATAGACTTTATGATCCTTTAGTTTTAGACTTGTAATATCACTTTATGCTTTAATCAATGATGTTTTGTCGCTTTGCATGATTATGGCCATTATTGCTCTCTTAGTTGGTCGCTCCCTGTCTTTTGCTAGCATGCGTAACCAAGTATGAGTTTCACTCATGCATCCAACTCCTAAAACTAAGTTATTCCAAAGAGTCCACCATACCTACCTATTAGCATTTGTTATTCCAAGTATATTCATGTTTTTATCTACCTTCTGAATTAAACTTGTTATGAGAAAACTAGTGATTAAAGCTCTCACGAACTTGATGTCACACTTTACTCTTCTTTCCCTTAATAAACTTGAACCATTTTGTCATCTATGTTGTATATGCTTGCACTTATATGTTGGGGATTAGCAGAACCATGTTGTCATGGGGAACTCTTTCAAGATTGCACTTGTACTTTGTACCTAGTTGATATCATGCTCTTTTGTCTATGGATGTCGTCGGTGTGAAATGAAAGGGGAGCTTGTAATACCATGGAGTTATGTATGTGTGTTAGAGAAACCCCTGGGCCGCGTGTCTAATCCATGTTGTCATGGTGGAAACCTGCAGCGTAACCATAATGAGCTGTCTATGAAGCATTCTTCTTATAAAAAAGAGATAGAGATTGAGAAAAAGAGAAAAGGAAAAGAAAAAAAGAGATATGAGAAAAGATGAAAGAGAGAAAAAAGCACCATGTTCCCATGGTAAATAAGAAGATTGCTGAGATGCTCATTGTCTGCTTGCCTTGTCATTTTGGTATGGGGATTCTTCCGTATCATCAGGCAAGGGGTACCCCGTTGGCGGTTCTCTATGATACACATGTACTTACGATGACAAGATCTTACCGGTGACTAAATTTGAGTAGCATGAGGAGCGGCCCTCATATTCAAGGGACATGAGATTTCCAACTTATACTTTATCAAACATATATTCCATAGTTTGTTCACTTTAACCTTAATGACTTCAAGATGCTTATGATAGGGGCAATGAGATCTGAAAGCTAATAAGTACCATAATTTTTAGAAGCTCATTATGAAACCTGAATCTCTGCTTCCTTATATGAATGCCTTTCTTTTACTTTTCCATTGAGTCTCCACCTTCTATCTTTATGCACCTACATTGACAGCATAGTGGCCATTCTTAGTTCTATGTGCATTGTCCCAAGACTTGTTGATTGATGCATAACTTGATATTGCTTGTTCTTAAAATACTTGTATGTAGTCACTCTTATGAACTTTGAAGGTGTCCTATGCATTTAAATTTGCTACTCTATGAGGGACAAGCTGATTGCCACTATGCTATGTTTTCTTTATGTGAAACAAACAAACGTCTTGCAAAGCATTGTTATTCATGAATCTTTTGTTTGTGCCTTTTCATGTTGCAACATAGTTGTTATGTCTTATTGTTAGAACTGTGTCTTTCATGCTATGTTGAAGTACTATGATCCCAGCTATCCATGTTTTATAAATACTTTGATCAAGTTTATGATGGTGCATGTCACCTAAAAAATTATTCTTTCTTTTTATCACTTACCTACTCGAGGACGAGCAGGAGTTAAGCTTGGGGATGTTGATACGTTGCAAACATGACTATGATTTTTGATGTTCTATGCTTGTTTAGTATCTACTTTCTTATGTTTTGTCTACATTTGGAGATACTTTTATGCATTTTCTGGAACTAACCTATTAACAAGATGCCACAGTGCTAGTTGCCTGTTTTCTTCTATTTTTGGTTCCAGAAAGTGAGAAAATGAATATTCTCGGAATTGGACGGGACAAAAGCCAAAGTTGATATTTTATAGGAAGACTCACGGAGCCAGAAGACGAAACAGAGAGGGGCCAGGGGCTGGCCACACCATGTGGTGGCGCGGGCTAGCCCTGGACGCGCCACCAGGTCGTGTGGTCCCCTGGTCCATCCACCGACCTTGCCTCTTCGCCTATAAGAAGCCTCGCGATGCAAAAACCCTGAGTCGTCCAGCCTTCAGCCACGAAAAGTTCTTCAGCGCCACCATCACCGAAGGGAGATTCGGGGGATAGAAAGTCTCTGTTCCGGCACCCTGCCGGGGTGGAGAAGTTCCCCCGGAGCCATCTCCATTGATCTCCACAACCATCTCCATCGTCGTTGCTGATTCCCATGATGATGAGGGAGTAGTTCTTCCTCGAGGCTGAGGGTTCTACTAGTAGCTATGTGTTCATCTCTCTCTATGCATGATCATATTGTGATCATGAGATTTGTAATCAAGTAGATCAAACTCGCTACTCAAGTGCTTTAATAGATCTCTGCTCTCCCCATATGTGTGCACACCATGGTGGAACTTAGTCTAGAGATTACAAATACTTGTTATGAGTTATAATTGGAGTTGGATGTCTCTATGAAATTGTGGTGTTTGTTGGGACCATATAGTGCTCAAGCTGATAGTGTGGTGTTATCTAGATGGGAAAAGCAAACTTTGAGGTGTGCTGTTATAGCCCTACCGTGGATTAGAGTGTCCAACCGGAGAGTAGTTCAGAATAGTATCATGAAGATAAGATATTTATATGAGAGTATTCACTAGTGAAAGTATGATCCCTAGGCCTTGTTTCTAAGCATTGAAACACCGTTTGCAACTAGATCTGTTACATGTTTGCTTGCTTCCATCTTTATTTCAGTTTGCCTTTAGTCTCTTCCACGCCATCAAGCTATTTTCTGGCACCATTGTCTTATATCCATACCACTTGTATTTTACTATCTCTTAGCCAAACTAGTGCACCTATACACCTGACAAGTGTATTGTGTGTGTTGGGGACACAAGATACTTCTTGTATCTTGATTGCACGGTTACTTGAGAGGTATACCTTTGACCACTTCCTCCTTGAGTTCAATAAACCTTGCGTGATACACTTAACGGAAAACTTTCTGCTATTGTACAAACCTCTAGACTTGGAGGCCCAAAGCCTATGTACAAGAATAGAAGTGCATAGACATCAGCGCCAAAACTGGGCTGATAACTATGTACAAGATGAACCTCATGCGCTACTCCGTCATCCCCTTCGCAAGCATCCACATCTTCATCGATGAAACTGACTCGGGTCCAAGATCCTAGGAAGTCGGAAACTCATCAAGCCCCGCACATACCGCTTATGAGAAGGACACGTTCTCAGAAGGATCTGGGTCATACCTCTCTCTAGAGTATGGTGGCTCGGATCAGGAAAATTCAAGGTCCACCCAAACCGCCCCTGTGTAGGATATAAAGGTGGAAGGACCACGGAAATCTTCTTGGATTCCCCGCGCGTTAGAGATGCGCATGTCACACTTTGTCGGTGTCATCACCATCTTCGATCTGGCCAGATGCGTTCTAAGGGATGGGGAACCTCCCCATGAATACCTTGATAGATGGATGAGCGTGAGGGAAACCCTAGAGGGCAACCGCACCGACGAACTCGTGTACCACTTCGTGGAAGGGCTCACGCCTGGCACATTTCTCTGGCATACCCTCCGAAGGCGGCAGGCCGCTGGCCCTCTTACCCTTGGTGAGATGGTTACCATCGTCAACGAATACGTGGATGCCAATGAAGAGACCATGACGGAAATCGTCGTCGTAGCCGAATGAGATAACAACAACAACGGCCTGCCTCCATCGCACTCCATGTTTTCGCCATCACCAACACCGAAGCTAACTCCGACTCCGTCCTTGATGCACTTTACGTCTACATTAGTATGGATTCCGGTGGCTCGGGCGCTAACTTAGAGGAGTACGAAGCTGTTATGTGGGAGATCGGGCTAGAGATCGAGAAGGAGGAGCGTGCCGAGAAGACCAACACCTCCCACTAGGTGCTAGTCACGATTGGGAGCATGATGGAAGAAGACGGAAAGGAACGGGAACGTGAGAGAGCTCCACCCACGCCAGCGGTCACTAGAGCAGTAGCAGCTAAGAATGCCGCCGAGCCTCCAGCTCCGGCCAAGGCTCTGCCTCCTTAGGTCACCCGCCAGACACCGGTGTAGGACCTCACCACGGCCCCTAACACGGCCCGACAATCAAATCATCCGCCAATGCCACCGTCAACGTCTGCAACTGGCAACCCGGTAGCCACTCCTGTCGACAAAGCAATCTATGACGCACTCCTTGTTGAGCCAATCACTGTCGCCCATATCTGGAGAGTTACGGAGCTTGATGAGAAGCGTGCGAAAAACTTGGCAGAGGCCAAGTGCATCGTGGAGCAAGGCACTAAGCTGGACGAAGACGTGGCTAAGGCGTAGCAATCCATCAAGGCGGCAAGACCTTTGGAGGCCGAATACAAGCAATTGTTGTTAAAGTATAAAGCAAAGAAGGCACCAGCTCATGTCATTGAAGATCCTGGCGTTAGGCGAGGCTTGGGATTCAACGGGTCTAAGACAACGAAAGCCACCCCTTACATAGATTCAGAGGGGAGGCGGGTCATGCCAACCCCCGATCTCAACATTGCCGTCGCCAAGACCCTCCTGGAGCAAGATAGGTCTCCAGAGGTAGTTGCTTAGGAGTACGACCTTGTCGCTAAGCCATGCAAGCAACCGGAAAATGCCGCCTCACAGAGGCTTGAGTCTAACCCAGAGATTTGCTAGTCAACCCTGAACAGCCGTAGAAGGTAAAAATTTCCGCGTGACAAGGGATCGCATACAGGCTCCACAGAGCGAAGACGGAGGGAGGCACGCAACAAGACTGACGCTATCTCCGACCATAGAGAGAAGGCTCGTCCCTTCCGCTCGCCACATCCACCACCATGTCAGCGTCACAAGGAACCAGAGCCGCGTCATCGTGCAAGAATGCCATCTCCAAGGTGGTCCCAAACCCGTATCGTCATACGCGATCAGGGCGAACAACCTAGGTATGCAGGAGAGCGCAGCGTCCATGAGGACACAAGAGCAGATCCCACATGGAACCGTCGCATCCGACAAGAAACCAAGATAGGCGTCAGGAATCGTAGGAGGGCCACAACAAGAGAGCTACCTAGCAGCCATCATGGTGGAGGGCACGGTGGATCTCATAGAACGCGCCACTACTCGCCTCCTCATGACGACAAAGGGAAGCAGCCAGTACACGACTGGACAAGATCCAAGAAGCTCGGGACCTCCCATACCTTGGGCCACATTGTTTTGGACTAGTCATACGGGTCACACCCTACCACAAGGGCCTCTAGATAGACAAGACCATCAAGCCATACAACAGCATGGCCAGGCCGGCAACATGGTTGCAGAACTATAATGAAGCGATCCACATCGCAGGGGAAAACCCCAATGCGCCGTCAAGTACCTCCCACTCATGTTGACCGGCACTGCCCGCAATGGATCGACGACATACCGGAGAAATCAATATGGAATTGGTTGGACATGCATGAAGCATTCACCAAGAACTTCGAGGGTACGTACAAGCGTCCCTGTACTATTGGAGACCTATAGCAATGTGTGCAAGAGAAGGATGAAACCTCCCGTGACTACCTCTCTCGCTGGCTGGATATGAAAAATTCCTATGCAGGGTTACACGAACAGACCGATATGGCCGCCTTCATTGATGGTCAAAAAGGGTACTCTCTTCCGGCATACACTGAAACACAGGCAGGACAACAATGACCTCGACCTCAACGCGATATCCATGGCTAGCGAATTTCCCACTGCTGATGACGACGCTCGTGGATCATTGCCGGCGATAGCAATCCCTACCCAGGCTAGGAAAAACAACAATAATAAGTGGAAGAATCCGCCCGAAGAGAAGCAAGTAGCCGACATGGTCGCCATAACATTCACTGATAGAGGCAATGGCAGACAGCGTGGACGTAGTCAGGGGGCTAGAAGTGGCCAACAGAGGAGTGACACTACACCCTCAGCGCCCCGCGTTCCCCAAACATACGAGGAGTACCATGATATGCCGTTCTTTGTCCATCTCGACGTCAATGGCAAATCCAACCACACCAACTGCTAGTGCAAGTTTGTCAATGACCTCAAGGAGGACCCAGCGTCTGGCTACAAGCGAAGTGAAAAGAACAGACCCCACGGAAAAGGCAAAGGGAAGAAGAAGGAGGAAGAGCCCAAGGAATCAAGTGGTATGGACGAAGACGTGGACCCAAAATCTTCCTATAAGGGAGTGGATAAAGGGAAAATCCCTTCGAAAATAAGGCTCCATGTTACCACAGTGAGGATACTGATGGCTACCCTTCGAAAATAAGGTACTCCAACCGTCCGGGCCCAGAAAACCTCTCTGAGGATACTGATGGCTACCCAATTGAGAACGAGTATGACATGGTCATCAACCCTTTGATTGATGGCACGGAGTTCACCCAGTGCCTCGTGGATAGTGGAAGAAGCATCAACATCATGTACCTAGATACACTGCACAAGATGAACTTGACGGAGACCTAGCTAAGGAAGAGCAACACCATGATCCACGGGGTTGTCCCTAGCCGACAAGCAAATTCCCTGGGCTGCATCAACCTTCTGGTCACTTTTGGTGATGTAAAGAATTATCGCCAAGAACGCATGACCTTTGAAGTGGTGCCTTTCAAGAGCGTGTACCACATCATCTTCGGACAAGACATCTTCCACTCCTTCCTCGCAAGGCCATGCTTTGTATACAATAAACTCAAGATTCCTGGACCAAATGGCTTCATCACCGTTGACGGAAGCTTTACAAAGGAACGGGAGTGCGACCTCAACGAAGACGCCTTCTCTGAAGTAGTCCTCTATAGTGAGGAATTCGTGGAGATCCAGAACCAGGTCGATGCCTCAGAGATGCCGGCTTTGAAGAAGCAGATCACTGCTGCTGAACCCGCCTTCAAGGCCGCCATCAAGACCAAGCAGGTGGAGCTTCTCGGATGTGATTCCTCCAAGACCACCATTCGCTCGTATCTGGATCCCAAATAAGAAAGCGCGCTCGTCAAGTTCCTCCATGAGAATAGGGACATATTTGCATGGCAACCTGCCGACATGAAAGGTGTACCTAGGCAACTTGCCGAGCATAGCTTGAATATTGATACTAACGCCAAACTGATGAAACAACCTCTACAACGCTTTGGTGATGAAAGACGAAGGGCTATATGCAAAGAAATAGCTAGGTTACTTAAGGCTGGCTTTATCCGAGAAGTTATTCACACATGATGGGTGGAAATCCTGTACTTGTCCCCAAAAAGGGAACCAATGAATTAAGAATGTGTTTCGATTACACCGGCTTGAACACAGCATGTTCGAAGGATCCGTTTGCTTTTCCTCGCATTGACCAAGTCATTGATTCGACGGTTGGCTCAGGACTTCTGTGTTTTCTCGATGCCTATTCAGGATACCACCAGATCCGGATGCGAAAGTCGGACCAATTGGCCACTTTGTTCACCACACCCTACGGCATGTATTGCTACGTCACGATGCCCTTTGAGTTGAAAAACGCTTGTGCTACGTACTAGCGGACGATGCAACCTTGCCTGCACGACCAAATAGGTCGAAACGTACACGCTTACATGGACAACATCATGGTAATGTCAAAGAAATCAAATGATCTTATCGTTGACTTGCAGGAAACCTCCGACAATCTTCGGAAATACAACATGATGTTGAACCCAAAGAAGTGCGTCTTCGGGGTACCATTTGGCATACTGTTGGGCTTCATCGTTTCGCATCATGGAATCGAGGTGAACCCGGGGAAAATCAAGGTCATCCTTGATACATTGAAAATGTATCTATAATTTTTGATGCTCCATGCTTGGTTTTATCCACTTTCTTGTGTTTTGTCCACACTTTGGAGTACTTTTCATATGATTTCTTGGACTAAACTATTAACAAGAGCCACAGTGCCAACTGCCTGTTTTTTTGCTATTTTTGGTTCCAGGAAAGTCAGAAAATGAATATTTTTTGGAATTGGACGGGACAAAAGCCAAAGTGCCTATTTTTCCAAAAGACTCACGGAGACAGAATACGAGATGGAGGAGGGCCAGGGCCTGGCCACACCACCCCCAGGCGCAGGCTAGGCTTGGCCACGCCAGGGCATGGTGTGGTGGCCCCAGGCACCCCCTCGGTCTCCCTCTTCGCCTATAAGAAGCCTTCTGACCTAAAAACTCCGACGGTTCGACGTTTTTCCACGAAAAGTTCTGATGCTCCGCCACCACCGAAAGGGAGATTCGGCGGATAGAAAGTCTCTGTTCCGTCACCCTACCGGGACGGGGAAGTGCCCCCGGAGCCATCTCCATCGATCTTCACCATCATCTCCATCGACCATCCATGTTTCCCCCATCTATGAGTGAGTAATCCCCCGCTGTAGGCTATGGGGATGGTAGGGATTGGATGAGATCGTTCATGTAATGGCATCAGATTGTTAGGGCATGGTGCCTAGTATCTTTTATTAGTGCTTTATGACTTTGTTGTGACTTGTTGTGCTTAATGCTTGTCACTAGGGCCCGAGTGCCATGATTTCAGATCTGAACTTATTATTGATTCATTATGATAGTATTGTTTCTGGTCTTATCTACAAGTTGTATACACACGTTGTTGTCTGGAACCTATGGCCCCAAAGTGACAGAAATCGGGATAACCGGAAGGGAAAGGCTTTGATGTGAGGATCACATGTGTTCACAGAGTGTTAATGCTTTTCTCCGGTTCTCTATTAAAAGGAGCACCTTAATTGTAGTAGTCCTCTAGAGGCCCCGCTGCGAACAGGCTGGCAGGACAAAAGATGTTGTGCAAGTTCTCATTACGAGCACGTATGACTATATATGGAACACATGCCTAGGATTGTCTAGTACTTGGATGCTTTATCTTATTTATCTATAATTGCCCTATGTTCTGTTTGCTATGTGAATTGTCTTATCCATGCAAGGCCCGTCCATCCATCCCTATGCCTACCGCACTCGAATCCCACTGTTTACTGCTTTTGTTACTACTGTCTTTGCTTTACTACTGCTGTTACTTTGTTATTCCTACTACAAAACTGTTGCTACTGATAAACTGCTGTGAGGAAGATTGTTTCCAGGTGCAGCTGAATTCACAACTCAGTTATTAAGGCTTATAAATATTCTTTGGCTCCCTTTGTGTCGAATCAATAAATTGGGTTTCACTTCCCTCGAAAATACTGCGATACACCCCCTATACTTGTGGGTCATCAAGACTATTTTCTGGCGCCGTTGCCGGGGAGCATAGCTTTATTTATCAAGTTCACATGGATTCACTATTGTTCAAGCTAAGTTTATTTTCTCCTTGTTTACTTGTTTCTTTGTCAAAAATACAAAAAAATTGGTTCCTACTCTAATTGTTATTTTCGTTGGTCCGTTATTGTCTTGCTTTATCATGCTTATTGTCAATGGTTGGTTTCTTTGAAACTGTATCTTATTGGCAAGGTGGGTTCACGGAAGATGAAAAATATTATTACAAGGAACACCGCTTGTCACAAAAAGGGAAACACTTATGGGGACAAATTGATAGATTGTATACCATTGCTAGAAATGTGTGCTCTACTTATAATATTACTTATTGACTTGATAAATCTTGTTGCTGTAGGAGGTACAAACACCTCTCTTTTCAATGTGAGTATAATGATAATGTTACCATATCTTCCTATGTTAAGGGAAATTGTGACCTTTATGATGTGGAACAAATTGAGGAATTTATTGCTTGGAAGGGTGCTTTTGAACTTGCTAGTTTACTTGAAAATATTGATGATTCACCTTACAAATTTGAGGTGTATGGTATACTTCAATTTTGCTTTGATAATTACAAGGATGAAAATGTCTATATTCTTGAATATTTTAATAGATGCTTTCCAAAAATGGAAGAGACTAATGCCTTACAGGATCGTATGGAAGAAGAAATTGATGAACCTGAAATCTCATTAGATGAAAAAGAGGAGGAGAGTGATGAACAAAAGGAGCAAGAATGGATTAGCTACCCATGCCTACCTTATAATGACAGTAACTCTTTATCCCTTACATTATTTGATTGTCCCCCTGCTTACTAAAGGAGAATGAATGTTATGTTCCTGAGGTTTCTCTTGAAAATGTTTATTATAAGCTCTAATGCATGTAGATCATTAAAATAATGCTTTATGTGATAGTTATATTGTTGAGTTTATTCATGAGGCTACTCAAAATTATTATGAGAGAGGAAAATATGGTTGTAGAAGTTTCATGGTATTGAAACACCTCTCTATGTGCTGAAAGTTTTGAAGTTACTCTTGTTTTATCTTCCTATGCCTGTCACTTTGTTATTTGCTTACACGATTCCTATGCATAGGAAGTGGGTTAGACTTAAATGTGTTTTGAATTTGCTCCTTGATGCTCTCTTTTACTTCGACTCATATTCCTTATGAGAGCATCCTCTCAAACTTTTATGCCTGAAGATGATAATATGTCTATTATTATTGGGAGACCTTTTCTTAATACTGCAGGAGCTGTTATTAATTGTAATCAAGGGAAGGTGACCTTCAATGTTAATGAAAAGGAACACATTGTCTATTTCCTCAAGAAGATTGTTGATGGCGTTCAAGTTGGAGAAATATATTGTCCCACACCAAGAGAAAAAAATTTGAAACTATTATGATTGGGACCATTGCTATCAAGGTTGAGGTAACATAATCATTAGTGGAATACAAAGTTTTGTCTCATATGAAATTGTTTTGGTAGCAAGACCTGATCAACCATGTTAACAAAAGGATTTCATTGAACAAAACAATGTTTTCACTATGATTATTTCTGTTTACTTCTATTCTATCCATTCTAGTTTTTGCTTATGCCTAACTTAGAGGCATTAAAGAAAAGTACTTATTGGGAGATAACCCAAAATTTTTAGATGAGTCTTGGAAGTTATTATCTCAGTAATAACCGCTCCTTATCCTTTTCATTTGCTTTTTGTGCCAAGAGTAACCTCTAATGAAAGTGAAGTGATGATTGGGAAAGTTGCTGTCCCGAAACAGATTTCTGTGCTGCACCGTAAACAATCGTGAGAGAGCTCTCTATGTCGGATTGATCTGTAATGTTTTGTGCTTCTGCCCCAGGTTGTTATCTAACTTTCGTTAGTTCAACACTTTTTGATTTGACCAACATAAGGTCTTCGAAAAAATTCGTCTTTACATACTGGTCTGTTTTGACAGATTTCTGCCATTTTCTGCATTTGCTTCTTGTTGGTTCCTTCTTGAGTTCTTTTGGGGAATTGAGCTTTTTGAGGGAAGCTCTACAGTAGCTAGTGTTTTAATGAAATCTTATTGGTGTTAGAACTGAACCTTAAGACTTATTTATCTTGAGTGCACTAATGTTGCTAATAAAGATTGTGTGAAGTTTTGTATGAAGGAAAAATTTCAGGTGTATGGAAGGAATGAGTAATGAGATGAAGGATGGACTAAAGCTCAAGCTTGAGGATGCCACGCGTGTCACCCCAAGAAATATCCAAGAAGTACAAGAGTCAAATCTTGGGGATGCCCAAGGCTTCCCCTTCTTCATCAATAAAAATCCCAGGTTTCTTCCAAACACTTCATTTTTATTGTTTCATGCACAGTTGTGTTGTTCTTGGAGCGTCTTCTTTTTCATTTTCATTTTGGTTTTTAGTTTGCGTGGTTTGCTTAGTTTGCTGAATAAATTGGTTGGACCCCCCTCTTTCATACATTGGTGTTCAAATGGTTTGGTTTGGTTTGGAAAAGAGTAGGAAAACTCATGCTTAAGTGGTAAAGAGAGCTTGTTTTTGACTGTGGCCCATGCTTTGTCATGCCATGCTTGATATTGTTTTGGCTTTATGCTTAGTATTCTTTGCTGTAGCATGACTTGTTATAAACAATTGAGATTGCTTAATGTGCCTTGGATGAATCATGCATTGTTTTAGCATATTAAAGCATAGTATAGTGGTATTCTCCTTTGATACTTTATTTGGGTTGACTTGGCACGTGCTCACACCATGTTATGACTATCTCAAGTCACCATAGCCTTTATGATCCTTTAGTTTTTAGCTTCTAGTATCACTTTATGCTTTTACCAATGATGTTTTGTCGCTCTGCATGATTATGGCCATTATTTCTCTCTCGTTTGTCGCTCCCTTACTATTGCTAGCCTTCACTTTTAGTGAGTATGTTTTACTCATGTTTCCAACTCCCCAAAACCAAATATTGCCAAAGTGTCCACCATACCTACCTATTAGCATCATTTGCTACTTCCGTGCATATTCATTATGCCTTGTTTTCTTCCGAATAAAATGTTTGCTTGTTATGAGAAAGTTAGTTAGTAAAGCTCTCACGAACTTGATGGCACACTTTATTTCCTGCACTTAATAAACTTGAACCATTGTGAACACTCCATGAAAGTTATATGCTTGCTAATTATAGGCTGGGGATTAGCAGAACCGTGCATTGTCACGGGGAACGCTTTCAACACTTGTAAATATATACCCAGTTGATACCTTGCTCTTTGGTTTGCGGATGTCGTCGATGTGAAATAAAAGGGGAGCTTGTAGGTCCATGGAGTTATGTATGCGTGTTAGAGAAACGCCTGGGCCGCTGGTCTAATCCATGCTGACATGGTGGAAACCTGCAGCGTAACCATAATGATATCTATGAAGCATTCTGCTTATAAAAAAAAAGAGAGATAGCTATTGAGAAAAGGAAAAACAAGGAGTTTTATGAAAAGAGGAAAGAGAGAAAAAAGCACCATTTTCCCATGGTAAATAAGAAGATTGCTGAGATACTCATTGTCTGCTTGCCTTGTTATTTTGATATGGGGATTCTTCCGTATCATCGGGCAAGGGGTACCCCGTTGGCCGTTCTCAATGATACGCACATACTTACGATGACAAGAACTTACCGGTAACTAAAGTTGAGTAGCATGAGGAGCGACCCTCGTACTCAAGGGATTGGGATTTCCAGTTTATAGTCTGTCAAGCATATAACTCATATTGGACCTCACTTTCACCTTAACCACTTTAAAGATGCTTATGATAGGGGAAATGAGAGCTCAAAGCTAATGAGTACCATACTTTCAGCATTTGGAAGCCTTTCAAATTATGCAAAACCTTTTCTTTTACTTGTTGAGTCTCCACTTATTCTTTGAGCACTTTCTTGAGAGCATAGTGGCCATTCTTAGTTCTATGTGCATTGTCCCAAGACTTGTTGATTGATGCATACCTTGATATTGCTTGTTTTAAACTATTTGTATCTAGTCACTCTTGTGAACTTTGAAGGTGTCCTATGCATTTATATTTGCTACTCTATGAGGGACAAGCTAATTACCACTATGCTATGTTTTCTTTATGTGAAACAAACAAACGTCTTGCAAAGCATTGTTATTCATGAATCTTTTGTTTGTTCCTTTTCATGTTGCATCATAGTTTCTTTGTCTTATTGATAGAACTTTGTCTTTCATGTTATGATTGAAGTACTATGATCCTAGCTTTGAATGTTTTATGAATACTTTGATCAAGTCTTTGATGGTGCATGTCACCTAAAAAATTAATCTTTTTTTATCACTTACCTACTCGAGGACGAGCAGGAGTTAAGCTTGGGGATGTTGATACATTGCAAATGTATCTATAATTTTTGATGCTCCATACTTGGTTTTATCCACTTTCTTGTGTTTTCTCCACACTTTGGACTACTTTTCATATGATTTCTTGGACTAACCTATTAACAAGAGCCAAAGTGCCAGCTGCCTGTTTTCTGCTATTTTTGGTTCCAGGAAAGTCAGAAAATGAATATTCTCGAAATTGGATGGGACAAAAGCCAAAGTTCCTATTTTTCCAAAAGACTCACGGAGCCAGAATACGAGACGGAGGAGGGCCAGGGCCTGGCCACACCACCCCCAGGCGCGGGCTGGGCTTGGCCACGCCAGGGCATGGTGTGGTGGCCCCAGACACCCCCTCGGTCTCCCTCTTCGCCTATAAGAAGCCTTCTGACCTAAAAACTCTGGGGGTTTGACGTTTTTCCACGAAAAGTTCCACTGCGCCGCCGCCACCGAAGGGGAGATTCGGGGGACAAAAAGTCTCTGTTCTGGCATCCTGCCGGGACAGGGAAGTGCCCCCAGAGCCATCTCCATCGATCTTCACCATCATCTCCATCGACCATCCATGTTTCCCCCATCTATGAGTGAGTAATCCCCCGCTGTAGGCTATGGGGACGATAGGGATTGGATGAGATCGTTCATGTAATGGCATCAGATTGTTAGGGCCTGACTTTGTTGCGAGTTGTTGTGCTTAATGCTTGTCACTAGGGCCCGAGTGCCATGATTTCAGATCTGAACTTATTATTGATTCATTATGATAGTATTGTTTCTAGTCTTATCTACAAGTTATATACACACGTTGTTGTCCGGAACCTATGGCCCCGAAGTGACAGATATCGGGATAACCCGAAGGGAAAGGCTTTGATGTGAGGATCACATGTGTTCACGGAGTAATGCTTTGCTCCGGTGCTCTATTAAAAGGAGCACCTTAATTGCCAGTAGTTCCCTAGAGGCCCCGCTGCAAACAGGCTGGCAGGACAAAAGATGTTGTGCAAGTTCTCATTGCGAGCACGCATGACTATATATGGAACACATGCCTTGGATTGTCTAGTACTTGGGTGCTTTATCTTATTTATCTGTGATCTCCCTATGTTATGTTTGCTATGTGAATTGTCTTGTCCATGCAACGCCCGTCCATCCATCCCTATGCCTACCGCACTCGAATCCCACTGTTTACTGCTTTTGTTACTATTGTCTTTGCTTTACTACTACTGTTACTTTGCTATTCCTACTACAAAACTGTTGCTACTGATAAACTGCTGTGAGCAAGATTGTTTCCAGGTGCAGCTGAAGTGACAACTCAGTTGTTAAGGCTTATAAATATTCTTTGGCTCCCCTTATGTCGAATCAATAAATTGGGTTTCACTTCCCTCGAAAATACTGCGATACACCCCCTATACTTTTGGGTCATCAATCCTCTACATCAAACGCTCGACATGCCTGAAGGACATACAAAGTCTCACAGGCTGCGTTGCAGAAGTAAGCCAGTTTATCAGCCGACTTAGCGAGAAGGCTATGCCACTCTAGAAGTTGCTCAAGAAGGCGGACAAATACACATGCATGGACGAAGCTGACGCATCACTTCAGGAGTTGAAGAGAATACTCTCCTCCCCACCTATACTTGCAACACTGGTATCAAGGGAGCCTATGTTAGTCTACATGGCGGCAACCAACCAAGTAATCAGCATTGTCATCATGGTGGACCGCAAGGAACCAACGCACGAATATGGAGTTCAGCGACCCGTTTACTATATGAGCGAGGTCTTGACGGAATCCAGGCAGCGTTACCCGCACTACCAGAAGATAACATATGGAGTTTTCCTTGCTTCACGTAAGCTGAGGCATTATTTCGATGAGCACCCCATAACAGTAGTGAGCAAAGCTCCACTGTCCGACATCATCAACAACAACGACGCTACAGGGAAAGTGGCAAAGTGGGGCATTGATCTTGCCGCCTTCGACATCACCCACAAGCGACGCGACGCTATCAAATCACAAGCATTGGTAGATTTTCTTGCAGATTGGACAAAACTTCCAGAAGACACTCCTGTGCCAGAGCTATAGTATTGCGTCATGCACTTTGACGGATCAAAGTTACTCAATGGCTCGGGGCCTGGTATATTATTGCAATCACCAACAGGAGAGAAGTTGCAATACGTTCTGCATATCCACTTCAACACTACCAATAACATGGCGGAGTATGAGTCCCTCATTCACTGACTTCACATAGCCAAGGATATTGGCATCAAGCACATAGTTTGCTGTGGAGATTCCGACTTGGTTACCCTGCAAGTAGCTGGCACCTCGAACGCGCGGAACCCTATGATGGAGGCATATCTAGAAGAAGTAGATGAAATAGCCAAGTGCTTTGACGGCTACGAAGTCAAGTACGTCAAAAGGGAGGATAATGAGGCGGCAGATCTACTGTCAGAACTTCGATCAGCTCGCCGACCAATTCCGCCAGGTGTTTTCCTCTGTGAAGGGAGCGGACCCCCACAACTCGGATAGAGTGGACTCATTTGTTAACACAGTAGCAGTGACCTCTCCGGCTTGGACGAAACCGTTCATGGATTATCTACAAGACAGAACTTTGCCCGCCGATGAAGCCGAAAGACGGAAAATAGCACAAAGAGCAAAAGGCTACGTCATCATTGACGACCAACTATACAGGAGAAGTACCATAGGAGTTTTCCTACGATGCGTCTCCTAGCAGCAAGGTATTGCAATCCTTAGAGAAATACATCTCGGAGATTGCGACCATCACGCCGCTCCCCAATCGTTCGTGGCTAAGGCCTTCCAACATGGATTCTACTAGATAACTGCCAAGGCGGACACCGACAAGTTGGTACAAACATGCCTTGGGTGTCAGTTTTATGCGAGACAACCAAATGTTCTAGCTGAAGAATTGCGAACAATACCAATAACTTGGTCGTTTGTAGTCGGGGGCTGGACATGGTGGGACCTTTGCAAACAACACCTTATGGATTCACACACTTGCTAGTAGCAGTGGGCAAATTCACCAAATGGATTGAAGCTAAACCCATTAGAAAGCTTGATGGGGCAACAACCCTAAAGTTTGTCCGGGATCTAGTGGTGATATTTGGTCTCCCACATAGCATCATCACCGACAACGACAAAAATTTATCTCTCGGAGAAGTTGAGGAGTACTGTCATGAGAAAGGCATCCGCCTTGATCTAGCATATGTGGCACATCCACAGTCAAATGGGCAAGTTGAAAGGGCCAATGGACTGATTCTGCACGGAATCAAGCCACGCTTGGAGGCACCGCTACGTGTAGTAGCTAGAGCCTGGGCGGAGGAACTAACATCTGTTTTGTGGACTTTACGAACAATACCCAATAGATCCACCGGCTTGACTCCTGTCTTCATGGTTTATGGAGCAAAAGTAGTTCTCCCATCTGACATGGTTCACCATGCACCTAGAGTTTCCGCCTACAAGGAGGATGTCGCTGAAGAATCCAGACGACTATCTGTGGACCTACTTGAAGAAGAGCACGTGCTAGCATGCCAGAGATCTGCCGTCTACCAGCAGAAGCTACGTGGCTACCATAGTCACCGTGTAAAGCATCGCTCGTTTAAAGAAGGGGATCTGGTGCTTAGACTCAAGCAGGAGAAATCACACAAACTATCCCCGCCTTGGGAAGGAACATTTGTCATATGCAAAGCAATGCTAAATGGTTCCTATTACCTCGTCGATATTCGCAAGTTGAAAGATAGGCCAAAAAATTGCAAGCGCAAGCAACGTGACTCCGATGATGATTACCCGGAGACAGATCGGCCATGGAACATAGCATAGCTACGTCCCTTTTACACTTAGCACATTTATATTATGTAATAAGTTTCTTATATGATCGATGAAACAAATCATTTGCTTCACTCATATTCTCTGAGTCTTTTACCTCCTTTAGTTGTTCATTTTTGGATCATATAAACCCTTTATGCGCAAGGTTGCATTTTCCCTTGTGAAAATTTTGCCTACGGGTGTTATCTTAAGTTTTCTAGTCTACATATTTTCTGATGTTTTTATGTGGAATCCAGAGTAGTGACTTTTTAGCACTCAAAGTCGGGGATTTTGTTCTTAGGTTCCGGACTGTGCTATTAAGCATCATCACCTGAGAGCATAGTTCTGTGTTGCGAGTCTTTCGTCTCACGAAAGGTCAAGCATATGAACCAGAATAATGGATAAGCCAGCACTTGCTTAAAAAATATACACACATGTTGGACACATATAAGTTGCAGGAAACTTGAGTACAAGTTTTTTTGCCTTAGACAAACATAAGTTTTTTCCGCATACACATTGCAGAGATACATTTAATATAGACATTGTTTTTAGGACTCTACTGTAGGGGGCTTCATTTTGGCATCATTAGGATAGCTAGGCCGGGAAAGCTCTCAAACTCTAAAGGAGAGGGGCTAGACTCAGAAGAGGGCATGTCATCATCCAGGATCTCGGCAGGCATGAAGCCATCAGCCTTGACCATCTGGGCAACCCTGGTATCGAAGCCGACGAGAGAGTTCTAAATAGAATCGCTATCAATCACTTGTACTTCGTCGTCTAGCTTCGGCATGCCGGAGGTCACCAAATTGATGTCGGCATTGTCATAGTGAGCCTTGGCCAAGGATAGGGCCACCCTAGAACTAGCCAGGATGCAAGAGGCTTTGTAGTCCTTGACTTTTTCGGGGGCTCGGCGCACGATTTCCAAAAACTTGGCCGCTGAATCTGCCGCCTTTATGTTGACGCCTAGAGGTTGAGCTATCTCCTTGGCCTGGGTGATGGTGGTGCTGACGAAGTTGCCAGCAAGAATCATGCATTCCTTGGTACTCGGAGCACCCTCGCCCAAGTTGGCTAAGACAATGGGAGCTGTGGTTTGCACAAGCATACAAGGACCATGAGTATAAACAAATCAAATGGTTATCCAACTTACAGAAAAAGACCAAGACGGAGAAAGGTTACCAAAGATGCTCATTTCCGCTTGCATGCATGTCTCCGTCAAGTTATCGTGCTGCTTCTGGACTGCCTTGAACATCTCAAGACTCCTAACATTCTACTCTTTGGCAGCTTGGTTCTGGTCTTTGAGTTGTGCAATCTCGTCCTTCATGCGCCGCATCTCGACGTCAACAGACTCTTGCATAGCTTTCATTATCGCCTCATGGCCCTTGACGACATCTGCCAGGTCCTTCTTCAGAATCTTGTTTTCATCATCGAGCTCCTGGATATGCTTGGATTGCTCGATGATTCTCTTGGCCTTGGCAATGGCTTCTGTAACACGGAAATCAGAAAGTGCTATCAGAAGACGGAAGAAATGATTCAACGAGAAAAGCAAGAAGCTGTTGTAGGAAACAGACTCTGGCTATTTTTTATCTATTCCTTCAGGAATTTGGTTTTACCCTATTCAAGGTCCATCTCCTTCCGAAGAGCAGCAAACATCTCATTGGAGGCTATCCTCCGTTTATTCTCATTCTGCACAAGATATGAACATGCTTAGTTTCTCTAGAGCATCTAGTCAGAACTATTCAGTTTCAACTAAATGCTCGGGGGCTACAGTAAATGATTTTGAAGTAAACTAGTTTCTCTAGAGCATCTAGTCGGAACTATACAGTTTCAACTAAATGCTCGGGGGCTACACAGACAAATTTTACGCTTAGTTCTTTGGAGCACTCAGGCAAATAACTATTGGATTATCCACCTAATAGCTCGGGGGCTACAGTGGGTTATACTACACAAATTAAAGCAAGTGAAGTTCAAAAAACTTACGATGGCAATGATCCTGAGATTCTTGGCCAGATGACCGTAGGAATCATGGAAGGTCCAGTCATTCTTATAGATTGCGTCGGCCTACTTGATGACGTCATCTAGGCTCAACGTCGGAGGAGTCGCAGCCAATGGAGAAGTCGAAGCTGGAGGCATGGATGAAGCCCTAGATGCCTCCTGCACCTTCAAGGCAGTTGATGGCTCTAAGGCTCCCGCTTCGATCGCAGCTTCCACGTCCACCTCTTCCACTTCCTTCCCCTTCTCGGTGGCATTCTTAGCCAGAGCTTCAGCCACTTTAGAGGAGGTGCTCTCCTGCGTCGCCTAGCCGCTGGGAGCAACGTCAGCTTCGACAGAGCCTAAGAAATCAAGGTTTGGATTGATATCTATCTCCATGGCAGAGGTCTCGGGGATGACGGGGGATGACATCCTAGTAGGACCAGCGGAAGATATGGTGGTAGGAGTAGGGGAGAGATGGCGGGAGAGGGCTTGGCGGACGAACCCTTGGTCAACATGTCACGAATGTTTTTGACCCTAAAACGTACAAAGTATAAGTACAAGAGTTAAAGAAAGGTGTGAGCTATAAATACAAGACGGAGAATGAAAGTAACTACTCCACGGCAGGATCCTTGGCGAGGGGAATGCCGGTGGACTTATTCTTCTTCTCTCCCTCTAAGGTGGCAGTGGAACGTTTGGAGACTCCACTCTCCGTTTTCTTCTTCTTCTTGGCCTCAACAACACCGTTAGAGGTGGATCTCTTCCGCTTTCGTGCTGCCGGAGCTGGCTGATCCTTGGAGGCTTCGTCATCGAACACCACCTAGATATCCTTCAGCTTTGGATGATAGACTTGGGAGGCCTTTTGATCCACCACCAAGGTCGCCAGCTGGGATACAGAGGAGTGTTAGATGGACAACTCCAAGACAGAAAAACCTTAGAGTATATAACGAGCAACAAAAGAAATAGAAGCTACCTCGGGGCATGTACTGCAATCGAACATGCCGAAGGTGATCATGAAGCCACGCTTCTTGTCCTTCACCTTGACGATGTCCTTTAGCCAGAGATTGATGGAGTCAATAGAGAAGTTATCCCGCGAAATGCGCATGGGATCCCTTCTGTCTTGGCTATATTTGCACATCAGTTGGGCGTGGTGCTGCAGAGGCTGGATCCGCCTAACGTATCAGCACATGGCAAGGTCCAAGCCTGTTAGACCTCCGTCTACGAGCCATTCGATCTGCGTTACGGCGCGATTGGCTTCGTCATCGGAGGGAAGAGAGGTTGGGTCCGCCATGCGGGCACTTCGGTGGCAGCTCCATCGACGAAGTCGGGGTAGGTCTCAAGACGATCTAGCAGAGGGACATCTGGCCCATAGAAATATGTGCGCTACCAGTTCTTGAAAGACTCATGTCCTACGATGTCGGGGAAGTGTCGGCCAGGCCGGATCATAAAGATAATGGTTCCGCAGGTCCGCAATTCATCCTTGGACTCTACGGACTCTCTCTTGACGGTGAAAAAGTATGCAAATAGATCTAATCTAGGCTTAATCCCTAGATATCCTACGCAAAAAAGCTATGAAGTTGCTAAGGACTAGGATGCTGTTGGGAGAGAAATTGTGGGAAAGTACCCAGAAGTGCCGGAGGACATCCAAAAGGAAGTCAGAAACTGGCAGGCTAACACAACGTACTAGCTGACATTTGATGTACACCTTCTCTCCGGGTTGGGGAGAAGGGACCACCTCACTGGCCGACACCGGCCGCCAAACAAACTTCTCCGCCGCAGGGAGATACCCTTCGTCGACCAGCTCTTGGGGATCCTCGGCGAAGAGATCAGAACCCCTCCATACCCCCTTGTGGGAGTCATTTTCCTCTTCATCTTCGGGTGCTGCCCGTTCTTGGTCATCGCCAGCGGATTCCGTCAGGGCGGAGACAGGAACGACCACCCCCTCCGGCGGAACGATCACTCCCTGGGATGGCTCTGTCGTAGCCTCAGGAATCACCGTCGTGGAAGGAGAAGAGCTGTTGGAAGCCATTACGATGAGGAGTGTGTGGAGAAAGAAATTGACCGTGGTGGAAATATATAAGCGTCACATCAAGATTCGTGCAAAAGGATATGATGGTTGGAACGTTATCGACGTGGAAGTGAACGTGCACAGTAATTTCGCCACATCCTCCGTCTTTTGCCGCTCCACCATTTCAATTTTTGCGCCCATGAAAATAGCTAATGATTAATTCTGTGCTTCTATGAGTTTCGAGGTAACATAGGTTGTACCCTACATCATCCTCCTGAAAGTTGCAGTGAAGGGTCACGTTCGAAGATTCCATCAAAGACGGAGATCATCCGACTCTGGAAACGAAGACTCAAGGAATCTCCGGTTGCTTGACGGATTGCCGTCATCACTTAGACGGGATATTCAGAGATCAACGAGCAAGACGTCGCAAGATTTCAATGTCCTCTAGGGGCTATTGTTGGGGATATGCTATATGGGTATCCTCATAGCATGTCACCAATCCGCCTAACCCGGGTGGCCCATAGTTGGTAGCAAGGCCTATGACTTGCTAGGTGGCCCAGTTAGACGGATCCTGAAGGGAGGCCCATGCTGGATAAAGGAAGGCTACGCAGGAGTCACCGACATACTCGGAGCCTTGGAGTACAAGAGATGGAAGACTAGTTCGTGTAGGTGTAGGACTCTTTACCTAGTCCAGCAAGGACCTTTCCCTCTAAACCCTAGGTCCTAGCGCCTTTATGAGCCCGCCTGAGGGAGCCTTTAGGACACAAGTTCTCTGATTGCTGCGTACAACGCGCAACACGTCGCACATCGAACCGATCTCTGTAAGTCGGTGTATTGGCATTATAGTTATTTATAGCAGGAGTAGAGTTCCACCACTATTGTGGGACTTGAACCTGGGTAAGCTGTGTTACCTCGTACCCGCCAACTCTTCGCCTTACCCCACGTCTCTAAACACGCACTATGAGGACCCCTCCATGGCGTACTCGTCGGCAATACCATGAAACTAGCATTAATCATGCTAAAAACTATCAATAGAATATTTCTAGATGCTAGAAATGGAAAAGAAGATCCAAGAGTTAGCAATGTTTGGATTTGCCAGCCTTGATCCAATGGTCAATGGTCAAAGTTAATCCGTACATCGGGAGGGAAGGTTTGTTTTGCGTGCACATGTCCTGAAATTTACTACTAGTAGAGTGGCCGCAGGAGTACCTCATGTCAGGAACCCATCATAACTTAGCTCTAACATGGAACCACCTTCAAATCCTCTTTGCTGCTGCCCTCTTCCCCTACCAACGTTTTATTCTCTCAACATCTATAGCGCGTGGACAGAGGTGAGAATATGTCTAAGGAAAGAAATATACTACTACCACAATGTGTAAAAATGCACACCTTAATAACGCCTAGTATGTGGCATCCGCTAAGGTTCACCTTATACACTGTGGGAAAAATAAAGTTATCTTTAAGCCTAAGGTGCACCTCAAGCTTGTGGGTTGCCCATAGAAATTTGAAAAATCATTTCCCCTCTCTCCTTATTTCATGTGAGCGTTTTCAAAAGGGGATCAAAATGTTCAAGATGCAAAATATTTTTAGCTAGAAGTCGAACTAATTGTCAAAACTCTACGTGGTTTCTGTTATATTAATTGACCACTCGATGGGTACCGCCAAAAGCTACCTACAATTTATTCAATTTGACCTTATTTCGATACATCAACATAAAGTCATTCAACAAGTGGGCAGGGTTATCTAGGAACCTTGAAAACACATAAAACCTGAGAATAGAAAGTACAACATGATGTTGATCCACTATATATGTATGAAATTTGGCTTGTGGCATTCAGATCCATATTCTTCGGACATCCTTTGTGTGAAAGAACAATCTTGTTATCACTAGGAGTATTGAGAATGTTCTTTCCTGAGATAGTTGGAAACTCACACCTATGATATTTTTCAACAAGATGTACCCATCAACCTCCAAAAAGACACTTAATTAAACATTAATCTATCGTGCTTACATGTAGCTCAAGTTTGACCTAATTTTTTAAAACTATCAAGATGCAAAATCTTAGCAAGAAGGTGAACTTGTCATCAAAACACTCGGTGGTTTCTGATGCGCTCGACTTTCTATGTAGAGCTTGTTGGGAATCCCAAGAGTAAGGTACGATGAATACAGCAGCAAGTCTTCCCTCAGTTATGAAACCAAGTTTAATCGAACCAGTAGGAGCAAGGAAACACCCCAAAGGTGTTACTAGCTGAGCTTTGGCAGGGCGCACTACCGGTGCTAGTAGCAACGTGGAGACCTGCACAACACAACCACAGAACTTTGTCCCCAACTTGCGATGAGGTTGTCAATCTCACCGTGTTTTGCGGAAAACAAAGGATTAAACGTATCGAATGGAAAGAAGTAAAAGTTTGTAGAAAGTAAACCCAAAGCAGAAACAGTTTTTAGATTGTATGTAAAGAAAAAGGACCGGGATCCATAGTTCACTAGAGGTGGCTCTCCTTAGATAGATAACATGCTGGGTGAACAAATTACAGCGGGGCAATTGACAAACACCGAGAAAGCAATACATGCATATACTAATCATCTCGACTCCTTAGAGACTTGATTGGGCATTACAACATAATACATAGACCGCCATCCAACTGCATCTATGACTAATAATCCACCTTTAGGTTATCATCCGAACCCCCTCCAGTATTAAGTTGCAAGCAATAGATTACTGCTTTACGAACTGCGTGTAAAGTAAACAATACAATTGTTCTATGAACAAAGGATCGTTGTTTTCTCCCCAGTAGCAACAACACATAAAGTAAAGAAAGACACTTCCCCAGATTACCAAAGGAATGAACCCACTATCGAGCATAATTACTAACTCTTGGAGTTGCTAGCATCTACTTGGCCAAGATAGCTACTAAGAACGGAAAGCATGCAAGATCTCAAATAACAAAGACATGATAGAATCAATAATCAATCTGACATAGCATCTCAATATCCATCGGATCCCCGCAAACACAACATGTATGAATTACAAATAAATGATCTTGATCATGAACGGAGCTCACAAGATCTAAACATGAAAACACAAAGGAGGAGAAACCAGCCATCTAGCTACTACATGGATCCGTAGTCCAAGGATGAACTACTCACGCATCACACCGGAGGCTTGCATGGTGATGAAGAAGGCCTCCAGGGTGAATTCCCCTCTCCGGCAGGGTGCCGGGAAGAGCTTCAGATCCCCCCGGTCTAGGGGCATAGATGACGGCGGCTACAGACTCTTTCGTGGATTTTTGATCGGGTACTTAGGGTTTTTGTCCCGGGGGCAACTTATAGCCGGAAGGAGAGGCCGAGGGGGTGCCGGGGTCGGCCAGACCACCCCCTGGCGCGGGCCAGGTGGTGTGCCGACCCCTAGCCCTTCTCCGTCTCGTATTCTGGCACTTGATCACTTCCGGAAAAATAGGCACTTTGGCTTTTGTCCCGTCCAATTCCGAGAATATTTATTTTCTCAATTTCCTGGAACCAAAAACAGCAGAAAACAGGCAGCTGGCACTATGGCTCTTGTTAATAGGTTAGTCCAAGAAATCATATGAAAGGTACTCAAAAGTTGGAACAAAACACAAGAAAGTGGATAAAACCAAGCATGGAACATCAAAAATTATAGATACATTTGCAATGTATCAACATCCCCAAGCTTAACTCCTGCTCATCCTCGAGTAGGTAAGTGATAAAAAGAAAGAATTTTTGAGGTGACATGCACCATCAAAGTCTTGATCAAAGTATTTGCAAAACATTCAAAGCTAGGATCATAATACTTCAATCATAACATGAAAGACAAAGTTCTAGCAATAAGCAAAGAAACTATGATGCGACATGAAAAGGCACAAAGAAAAGATTCATGAATAACAATGCTTTGCAAGACGTTTGTTTGTTTCACATAAAGAAAGCATAGCATAATAGTATTCAGCTTGTCCCTCAATAGAGTAGCAAATATAAATGCATAGGACACCTTCAAAGTTCATAAGAGTGACTAGATACAATAGTTTAAAACAAGCAATAACAAGTTATGCATCAATCAACTAGTCTTGGGACAATGCACATAGAACTAAGAATGGCCACTATGCTCTCAAAGTAGGTGCATAAAGATAGAAGGTGGAGACTCAGTGTAATGGTGGAAGAAAGGCCTTTTGTAAAAGAAAGTAGGGATTCAAGTCTCATAAAGAGCTTCCAAAAATTATGGTACTTTTAGCTTTCAGCTCTCATTGCCCCTATCATAAGCATCTTGAAGTGATTAAGGTTAAATTGAACAAACTATGGTGCACATGCTCGACGAAGTATAAGTCAGAAATCTCATGTCCCTTGTATACGAGGGCCGCTCCTCATGCTACTCAAGTTTAGTCACCGATAAGTTCTTTTCATCATCAGTACATGTGTATCATAGAGATCCGCCAACGGGGTACCCCTTGCCCGATGATACGGAAGAATCCCCATATCAAAATTACAAGGCAAGCAGACAATGAGCATCTCAACATTCTTCTTATTTACCATGGGAATATGGTGCTTTTTTCTCTCTTTCCACTTTTCATAGTATCTCTTTTTTCTCTTTTTCTCTTTTTCTCTTTTCATAGTATCTCTTTTTTCTCTTTTTCTCTTTTTTTTTCTCAGTATAGGGACTCTTTTTTATAAGAAGAATGCTTCATAGACAGCTCATTATGGTTACGCTGCAGGTTTCCACCATGTCAGCATGGATTAGACCAGCGGCCCAGGCGTTTCTCTAACACATATACATAACTCCATGGACTTACAAGCTCCCCTTTCATTTCATACTGACGACATCCATATACAAAAGAGCATGATATCAACTAGGTACAAATACCAAGTGCAATGTTGAAAGCGTTCCCCCTGAAAGCATGGTTCTGCTAATTCCCGACAAATAATTGCAAGCATATACAACATAGAAGACACAATGGTTCAAGTTTATTAAGGGCAAGTAAAGTAAAGTGTGACATCAAGTTCGTGAGAGCTTTAATCACTAGTTTTCTCATAACAACTAGAAGGTAAACAAAAGCATGAATATAGTTGGAATAGCATAAGCTAGTAGGTAGGTATGGTGGACTCTTTGGAATAACTTGGTTTAGGGAGTTGGATGCCGGAACTCATACTTTGTTGTGGAGGCTAGCCAAAGACTGGGAGCGACAAACTAAGAGAGCAATAATGGCCATAATAATGCAAAGCGACAAAACATCATTGATCAAAGCATAAAGTGATACTACAAGTTGAAAACTCAAGGATCATAAAGGCTATGGTGACTTGAGATAGTCATAACATGGTGTGAGCATGCGCCAAGTCAACCCAAATAAAGCATCAAAGGAGAATACCACTATACTATGCTTTAATATGCTAAAACAACGCATGATTCATCCAAGGCACATTAAGCAATCTCAATTGTTTATAACAAGTCATGCTACAACAAAGAATACTAAGCATAAATCCAAAACAATATCAAGCATGGCATGACAAAGCATAGGCCACAGTAAAAAACGAGCTCTTTTTACCACAAAAGCATGAACTTTCCTACTCTTTTCCAAACCAAACCAAACTATTTGAAACCAAAGTATGAAAGAGGGGGTCCAACCAATTTATTAAGAACACTAAGCAAACCAAGAAAACTAAAAACCAAAACGAAAAAAAGACGCTCCAAGAGAAACACAACTGTGCATGAAACAATAAAAATGAAGTGTTTGGAAGAAACCTGGAATTTTATTGATGAAGAAGGGATGCCTTGGGCATCCCCAAGCTTTGACGCTTGTACTTCTTTTATATTTCTTGGGGTGACACGCGTGGCATCCCCAAGCTTGAGCTTTAGTTCATCCTTCATCTCGTTACTCATTCCTACCATACACCTGAAAATTTTCCTTCATACAAAACTTCACACAATCTTATTAGCAACATTAGTGCACTTAAGATAAATAAGTCTCAAGGTTCAGTTCTAACACCAAATAAACTTCCATTAGAACACTATCTACTGTCGCACTTCCCTCAAAAAGCTCAATTCCCGAAAGGAACTAACAAGAAGCAAATACATAAAATGGCAGAAATTTGTCAAAACAGACCAGAAGGTAAAGACGAATTTTCTCGAAGACCTTCTGTCGCTCAACTCAAAAAGTGTTGAACTAACGACAGTTAGATAACAACCTGGGGCAGAAGCACAAACAATTACAGCTCAATCCGACATACAGAACTCTCTCAGGAATTTTTACGGTGAAGCACAGAAATCTGTTTCGGGACAGCAACTTTCCCAATCATTACTTCACTCTCATTAGAGGTTACTCTTGGCACAAAAAGCAATTAAAAATGATAAGGAGAGGTTATTACAGAGGTAATAACTTCCAACACTCAACTAAAACTCTTGGGTTATCTCCCAACAAGTACTTTTGTTTAACGCCTTTAAGTTATGCATAAGAAACAAAGAAAGAATCAAGTGTTCTCAAATGAAGAAGCATTAAGACCAAATTTCTTGCCCTTACCTCTCTTATTTTTATTCTTAACCTTTGGGAAACTGTGATTGTTTGGTGGATAAGACAGGTGCATGGTCCCTTTTCCCACATCTATTATTGCTCCAAGGAGTTCTAATAGGGATCTTCCAAGTGTAATTTGTCCTTTTCCTGCACATTCAATAACAAGATAATCAGTAGAAATCATTTTCCCAAGGATCTTTGTAAACACTCCTTCAGCTATTCCAATAGGAAATAAGGTAGCATTATTAGCAAGAGATATTTCTTTTCCTCCTACAGTAAGCCCCCAAAGATTCAAAGATTCATAAATATTTTTGGGCATAAGACAAAATTCAGACATGATATCGCAGCGGGCTTGAAAAGTTCTAGTGTTTATCTCAATCTTTACTATAGGGAGCCACTTTGATGGTTCAGAATTTATTGGAACATAATTGTGATGCTCCCTAAGAGTATTATAGTAACTTTCTAAGCTAGTAGTGCTAGCCTCAAGAGTGTTCAACCTAGCAAATATTTTTGCGAAAGAAATATCAGTTTGGCTAGGCATGGTGTAAGTGAGGATTAATTTCTTTATAGCATTAATGGCATCATCCTCATTACATTGGAGGAAATCTCCTCCCACAATAGCATCTAAAGCATATCTATAGCAAAGAGCAATCCCAAGGTAAAAACTACCATGGAACAAGCCTTGAATCATTTTAGGCTCAGTCTTTTCATGTAGGTCAGAGATTCTAGACCAAGCTTCCTTAAAACATTCCTCAATTCCTTGTTTAAAAGTTTTCCTCGGGTGACATAGTGACAACTTAGGATAGGAACTATTTTTTTTGTGTTCTTCAAATAAGAAAGCAAAACAAGTAAAACTAATTTTTTTTGGATTTTTGAAGAACAAAACAAGCAAACAAAGCAAAAACAAAACTAAGCAAAACAAAAATAACAAAGTAAAGAGATTGGTTATGAGGGACTCCCCTCGTGAAGATGTCCTTGACTCCCTGGCAACGACGCTAGAAAAAACCTTGATGCGCTCGACTTTCTACGTAGAGCTTGTTGGGAGCCCCAAGAGGAAGGTACAATGAATACGGCAGCAAGTCTTCCCTCAGTTATGAAACCAAGTTTAATCGAACCAGTAGGAGCAAGGAAACACCCCAAAGGTGTTACTAGCTGAGCTTTGGCAGGGCGCACTACCGGTGCTAGTAGCAACTTGCGATGAGGTTATCAATCTCACTGTGTTTTGCGGAAAACAAAGGATTAAACGTATCGAATGGAAAGAAGTAAAAGTTTGCAGAAAGTAAACACAAAGCAGAAACAGTTTATAGATTGTATGTAAAGAAAAAGGACCGGGATCCATAGTTAACAAGAGGTGGCTCTCCTTAGATAACATCCTGGATGAACAAATTATAGCGGGGCAATTGACCAACACCGAGAAAGCAATACAAGCATATACTAATCATCTTGACTACTCTGAGACATGATTGGGCATTACAACATAATACATAGATCGCCATCCAACTGCATCTATGACTAATAATCCACCTTCAGGTTATCATCCGAACCCCCTCCAGTATTAAGTTGCAAGAAACAGATTATTGCTTTACGAACTACGTGTAAAGTAAACAATACAATTGTTCTATGAACAAAGGATCGTTGTTTTCTCCCTAGTAGCAACATCACATCTAGTACCTTAGAGATTTCTGTCACTTCTCCAGATTACTAGAGGCATGAACCCACTATCGAGCATAAATACTAACTCTTGGAGTTGCTAGCATCTACTTGGCCAAGATAGCTACTAACAACGGAAAGCATGCAAGATCTCAAATAAAAAAGACATGATAGAATCAATAATCAATCTGAAATAGCATCTCAATATTCATCGGATCCCCGCAAACACAACATGTATGAATTACAAATAGATGATCTTGATCATGAACAGAGCTCACAAGATCTAAACATGAAAGCACAAAGGAGGAGAAACCAGCCATCTAGCAACTACATGGATCCGTAGTCCAAGGATGAACTACTCACGCATCACACCGGAGGCTTGCATGGTGATGAAGAAGGCCTCCAGGGTGAATTCCCCTCTCCGGTAGGGTGCCAGGAAGAGCTTCAAATCTCCCCCTATCTAGGGACAGAGATGATGGCGGTTACAGACTCTTTCGTGGATTTTTGATCAGGTACTTAGGGTTTTCGTCCCGGGGGCAACTTATAGGTGGAAGGAGAGGCCGAGGGGGTGCTAGGGTCGGCCAGACCATCCCTGGCGCGGGCCAGGCCTAGCTGCGCGCCCAGGTGGTGTGGCCGGCCCCCAGCCCTTCTCCGTCTCGTATTCTGGCACTTGATCACTTCCGGAAAAATAGGCACTTTGGCTTTTGTTCCGTCCAATTCCGAGAATATTCATTTTCTGACTTTCCTAGAACTAAAAACAGCAGAAAACAGGCAGCTAGCGCTGTGGCTCTTGTTAATTGGTTAGTCCAAGAAATCATATGAAAGGTACTCAAAAGTTGGAACAAAACACAAGAAAGTGGATAAAACCAAGCATGGAACATCAAAAATTATAGATACATTTGCAATGTATCAGTTTCTCATATATTAATTGTGACTCCCCGATGGGTATCTCCGAATTCTTTTTCGTAAAACTTTTAGAGCAACCTACAATTTACTTGTAATACTTATAATTTTACCTAATTTGGATTAATCAATATAAACCATTCAAGTGCGTGGAGTTATTAGCTTGGAAGTTTGAGAACTCATAAAACATGGAAAATCGTTAGTGCAATATGTTGGTCCGCTATATATGTGTGAAAACTTGGCTTGTGGCATTCAGATCCATATTCTTCGGACTTTCTTCACGGGAGAGAATAATCTTGCCATCACTTGGAAAATTGAGAATGTTATTTCCTGATACGTGGAAACTCACACTGATGGCGTTGTTTACTACAACAAGATTCACCCATCTACCTCCAAAAATACATTTAATTCAAGAGCAATCTATTGATCTTACTTGTATCTCAAGTTTAACCTAATTTCGTTAAATCGTCAAGATGCAAAATCTTAGCAAGAAGTTCAACCTTTCGTCAAAACTCTCGGTGGTTTCTGACATATTAATTGTGACCCCCGACGGGTACCCCCAAATGCTTTTTCATAGAACTTCCAAAACAACCTACAATTTACTTGTAGTTTTAAATTTGACCTAATTTCTAAATCGACAGTCATTCAAATGGGTAGAGTTAGCTTGGAAGTTTGAAAACTCATAAAACATGGGAATCATTAGTAAAACCTGTTGGTCCACTATATATAATATATATATATGTCTGTAGACTTGGCTTGTGGCATTCAGATCCAATATTCTTTGAACTTCTCTTTGGGGAAAAGAACAACCTTGATCGTCTTCACTCAGAAAGTGTAGAATTGAATGTTCTTTCCTCATAGTTGGAAACTCACACTGACCACATTGTTTACTACAAGAACATCCACCAATCTACCTATGAAAAGACATTTAATTCAAGAGCAATATATCACCATTACTTGTAGCTCAAGTTTGACCTCATTTCATTAAATTGTCAAGATGCAAAATCTTAGCAAGGAGTTGAACTTATCATCAAAACTCTCACTGGTTTCAGATATATTAATTTTGACCCCTCGATAGGTACCTCCAAAACATTTTTCTTAAAACTTTCAAAGCAAAATGTACAATTTACTTGTAGTTTCAAATTTGGCCTAATTTCGATAAATCAACATAAAGTCATTCAAATGGGCACAGTTAGCTTGGAACTTTGAAAACTCTAAAAACCTAAGAATCGTTGGTACAACATGTTATATATATATATGTATGTAAACTTGGCGTGTGGCATTCAGATCCAATATTCTTTGGACTTCTCTTGATAGAAAAGAACAACCTTGCTCGTTATCAATCGGAAATTTGAGAATTGAATGTTCTTTCCTCATAGTTAGAAACTCGCACTGATGACAGTATTTACTACAAGAAAATGCACCCATCTACCTCTGAAAAGACATTTATTTCAAGAGGAATCTATCGCGCTTACTTGTAGCTCATGTTTGACCTAATTTTGTTAAATATTCATGATGCAAAATATCTACAAGAAGTTAAACCTATCGTCAAAACTCTTGGTGGTTTCTGATATATTAGTTGATCCCGCGATAGGTACCTCCAATAATTTTTTTGTATATCTTTAGAAGCAACCTACAATTTAGTTGTAGTTCAAGTTTGACCTAATTTCAATAAATCCTCATGAAGTCATTCAAGTGGGCCATAGTTAATTAGATAGGGGGTTTGAAAACTCATAAAACATGGGAATCATAAGTAAAACACATTGGTCCACCTAATATATATGTCTAGAAGCTTGGCTTATGCCATTGAGATCCATATTCTTTGGACATTCTTTACAGAAAAGAATCATCTCGTCATCACTCGGAAAACCAAAAAATTTCTTTCTTGATAGTTGGAAACTCAAACCGAAGACATTGTTTACTACAAGAAGATGCACCCATCTACCTCCGAAAAGACATTAATTCAAGAGCAACCTATCGCACTTACTTGTAGCTCAAATTTGACCTAATTTCGTTAAATTGCTAAGAAGTCAGCGAAGTGCATGAAGTTAGCTAGGAAACTTGAAATATCCTAGTACTAAACACTTGGATATTACGTATAACAAACTGTGGTCCAAATTGTGTCATAATTGGGGACGTTGCATTTTCTTTTAACTCTGGTAGGTCTCATAGGAGAGAGGTGCTTGAGAGTTAATACAGTCAGTGGAAGTACAAGTTACATCAAGGACCTCATAAAAATGAAAATTGCATCCAAGTCCATGCATTTAGCACAAGGACCCTGAAATGGAGCAACAAAGTGTGTGTTTTAAGGTTTATGCATACTAGTGTTCATAGTGCTAAATACTATCAGTAGAATCTTTCTACATGATAAGAATGGAAAATAAGATCCAACGGTTAGGAATTTTTGGATTTGCCAGTCTTGATCCAACGTTCAATGTTCATAGTTAATATGTACACTATATGAAGTGGTATGGTATTGTAAGAGATAAGACAAGATAAAGATAAGATAAGAAGTACTGCGAATGGCCGATCTAATGGTAGGTCTCATAGGAGAGAGGTGCTTGAGAGTTAACACGGTCAGTGGAAGTACAAGTTACATCAAGGACCTCATAAAAAAAGAAAATTGCATCCAAGTCCGTGCATTTATCACAATGACCCTAAAGATGAGCAACAAAGTGTGTGTTTTGAGGTTTGCGCATACTATAATTCATCATGCTAAAGACTATCATTAGAATCTTTCTAGATGCTAATAATGGAAAAGAAGTTCCAAAGGTTAGCAATGTTTGGATTTGCCAGTCTTGATCCAACACTCAACGTTCAAAGGTAATCCGTACACTATATGAAGTGGTATGGTATTGTAAGAGATAGGACAAGATAAAGATAAGAAAAGAAGTACTACAAATTGTCGATCTACTGGTAGGTCTCGTAGGAGCAAGGTGCTTGAGAGTTAACACGGTCGGTGGAAGTAAAAGTTACATAAAGGACCTCATACAAAATGAAAATTGCATCCAAGTCCATGCATTTAGCACAATGACCCTGAAACTGAGCAAAGAAGTGTGTGTTTTGAGGTTTGCGCATACTAGCATTCATCGTGCTAAAGACTATCAGTAGATTTTTTCTTGATGCTAAGAATGGACAAGAATATCCAACGGTTAGTAATGTTTGGATTTTCCAATCTTGATCCAACGGTCGATGTTCAAAGTTAATCTGTACACTATGAAGTGGTATGGTATTGCAAGAGATAAGACAAGAGATAAAGATATGATAAGAAGTACTGCGAATGGCTGATCTAATGGTAGGTCTCGTAGGAGCGAGGTGCTTGAGAGTTAACAAGGTCGATGGAAGTACAAGTTACATAAAGGACCTCATAAAAAATGAAAATTGCATCCAAGTCCATGCATTTATCACGAGGACCCTAAAACTAAGCAATGATGTGTGTGTTTTGAGGTTTGCGCATACTAGCATTCATCATTCTAAAGACTATTAGTAGAATATTTCTAGATGCTAAGAATGGAAAAGAAGATCCAATGGTTAACAATGTTTGGGTTTGCCAATCTTGATCAAATGATCAATGTTCTGTAGACTATACAGTGGTATGGTATTCTAAGAGATAAGAAGGATAAAGATGAGATAAGAAGTATAGTACTGCGAATGTCCAATATTTTGAATAACCTTCTCTCCTGATGTTTGGGAAGCAAGTGAAAATTTTAAAAACCAAAAAAGTTTGAATTTTGTGCCGCCAAGGACCAAAGTGGTTTCCTTCCTATGTACTCTTGATCCCTACACCACACCAACGCGCGACTGTCGAACACGCTAGAGACACAGAGCCGCCGGACCAAGGAACACGTGTGCAATGCCACGCTATGGACGAGGGGGAGATCAGTCGGGTCAGTGCGCGAGGGGTAAGGGGAGGAGAGATGGAGGATAGCGAAGGATAGAAAAAATACATGATTTGTTTTGCGTGCATAGGTCCTGAAATTTACTACTAGTAGAATGGTCGTGAGAGTACCTCGTGTTAGGAACCCGTCATAACTTTGCTCTGACATGGAACCGTCTTCAACTCCTCTTCGCTACTGCCCTCTTCTCCTACCAATGTTTTATTCTCTCAGCATGTACAACACATGGACAGAGGTGAGCATATGTCTAAGCAAAGAAATATACTACTCCCACAATGTGTAAAAAATCACACCTTAATAAGGCCTATTATGTGGCCTACAATTTCAGTAACCTACAATTTACTTGTAGTAGTTCAAATTTTATTTAATTTTGATAAATTGACATAAAGTCATTCAAGTGGGTGAAGTTAGCTAGGGAGTTTGAGAACTCATAAACCATAGGAATTCATAACTATAACATGTTGTTGGTCCAATATCTATGTGTGAAAACCTAGCTTGTGGCATTCAGATCCAATATTCTTCGCATTTCATTTACGGGAGAGAACGATCTCGTCATCACATTCAGAAAATTGAGAATGTTCTTTCCTGGTAGTTGGACACTCACAGCAACGACACTGCTTACTTCAATAAGATGCACCCATCTACCTCTGAAATGACGTTTAATTCAAGAGCAATCTACCGCACTTACTTATAGGTCAAGTTTGACCTAATTTCATTAAACGGTTAGGATGCAAAATCTTAGCAAGAAGATGAACCTATCGTCAAAACTCTCGGTGGTTTCTGATATATATTAATTGACCCCCCCGATGCATACCTCCAAGAGCTTTTTCGTAAAACTTTGAAAGCAACCTACAATTTACTTATAGTAGTCCAAATTTTATCTAATTTCGATAAATCAACATAAAATCATTCAAGTGGGTGATGTTAGCTAGGAAATTTGAGAAATCATCAAACATGGGAAATCATAAGTGCATCATGTATGTCCACTATATATTTCTGAAAACATGGCTTGTGGCATTCAGATCCATAGTCTTCGGATTTTCTTTACGGGAATGAACAATCTCGTCATCACTCGGACAATTGAGAATGTTCTTTCCTAAGATAATTGGAAACCCACACTGGCAGCATTATTTACTACGAGAATATACACCTATATCTACATCCGAAAAGACATTTAGTTCAAGAGCAATCTACCACGCTTACTTGTAGCTAAAGTTTGGCGTAATTTTGTTACACTAACAAGATGAAAAATCTTAGCAAGAAGTTGAACTTGTCGTCAAAACACTCGTTGGATGGTTTCTCATATATTAATTGTGACCCCCCGATGGATACCTCCAAAATCTTTTTCGTAGAACTTTCAAAGAAACCTACAATTTACTTATAGTAGTTCAAATTTAACCTAATTTCTATAAATCGACAGAAAGTCATTCAAGTGGGTGGAGTTAGGTAGGGAGTTTGAGAACTCATAAAACACGGGAAATCATAAGTACAATGGTCCACTATATATATATGTGTGTGTGAAAACTTGACTTGAATCTATATTCTTCAAACTTCCTTTACGGGAGAGAATAATCTTGACAACACTCGGAAAATTGAGAATGGTCTCTCCTGATAGTTGGAAACTCACACCGACGACATTGTTTACTACTCCCTCTTTTTCAAAATATAAGATGGTTTAGCTTTGTGAAAGAAGTTTATCTAGACCTCTTTTAGTGTGTAGGTTCATCTAGCTTTGAAGTGAATCTATACGCTTAAATGGGTCTAGATACACTTCTTTCACAAAGTTAAAACATCTTATATTTTGAAAGAGAGGCAAGAAGATGCACCCATATACCTCCAAATATACATTTAATTCAAGATCAATCTATCGCGCATACTTGTAGCTCAAGTCTGACTTAATTTCGTTAAATTGTCAAGATGAAAAATCTTAGCAAGTAGTTGAAATGTACCTATCGTCAAAACTCTCTATGGTTTCTAATATATTTATTGACCCCCTCGCCCCGATGGGTAGCTGTCAACACCCAGATTTTTAATCCCAGATGCCCGTTATGCCATACCTGGCAATCCTAGGATTACCATTTTTGCGAGACATAACGGATTGGATATCACAGTACATCATCCATTACAAACCATACATAAGGTCTTACACAAATAAGGATCTCATGATCCAGTCTTAATACAACAAGCAGCGCAAATAAAAGATAAGCATAGCGGTGGGGTCCATATTCAGGGGCACAGGCAATGCTGACGAAGGCAGATGGTCCTAGTTATCATAACCGTCATGTTGGCCATCATCTTGATAGTCTCCTTCATAGTCTGGCCATGATAAGAGCCAGGGACGAAAGCCATGAGTACTCTTTAAGTACTCACAAACTACCACTAACAAGTACTATAGTTCAAAGTTAAAGAGCTAACTCTAAGTTTAACTATAAAGTTAAGTTTGAAACTTTAGCTGAGTTTAGAAGCAAAGAAAGATAAAGTAAAGTTCTAGAATCACTTAAGATGGGAAGCTATTGTCATATACACAACCCTGTTGTGGTCAAGTCAAGATTCATCATTCTTTTCAAAGTATTTAGAAAACATCTGACAACGAAACAGTATGGCCATTCCAACTGTCCATAACCGCGGACGCGGCTATTCGAATAGTTTGACACTCTGCAGAGGTGGTACACTTTCACCACAAGATTCGATACATCTGTCAGGGATAACCCTGAATCATCATACTTAGTATGCAGATAATCAAACATAACCTTCCCTTGACACACCCTAGTATAAGCACCTCTCCTATGAGCATGGCCTCCCAACCATGACCATCAGTCATCTTGGGCACTGCATAGGTGGACATCATGAGAGGTAGCCTCATCTCAGACCTCTCCCGTGAGAGAACTAATACTAATGCATATAAATTTCCAGCTAAGCCTTACCAAATTCAGGTAGTTTGGTTGTACGGTAAATTTGGAATGTATCGCATCCGAATCCAACCATCAGTTTTATAAAAAAGGGTTAAGACTCATGCCTCAACATTTTCATCATCATCAACCATTTGTGTTTTTTCAACACATGTCAAAACATCTTAATAGAATGACTCATCATTCCAAGGTTTTCATAATTCATTTTCACCAAGTGTTCCCGTCTAAACTGACTCAGGTTTTTAATCTACTCTAACTACTAAGTTAGGAGTGTTCACTAAGGTGGAAAGGATGGGTTCAATCTCATGCCATAGCATGACATCTAAAGGGTTCTAATTAGGTCAAGTTTTATACTTTTTAGGCTACCTTCAAACTAAGTAAAGAACTTGGTGTAAACTAAGGGAGTAAATCTTGTAACTAAGACTTGGGGTACTGATAGTAAAAAAGGGGGTGTGATCAAATCATGCTTAAGGCATCTTTGCTAAACCATCTAGTTTGATTCTAGTTTACTAAGCACTAAACTTGCAAGTGTTAGCTTGCACTGTTAATGGTGGCTTGTACTTAGATAGTGCTATCTTGCTAATAGTAGCTTGCCTTGGTTGGTGCATTGGTTGAAGTTTTCTTCTTCTTCTTCTTCTTCGTAGAACTCCTCCCCCTCGAAAGCTTGGTCGATACTATCGTCTATAAATACATAGGGAGTGCACAATCACCAAACAATACTTAACTAGGCTAAATAGCATTCTAAGACATCACAGGTTTAATTCAATAGTTTACTCCTTTTTATTTTAGAAACGTAATTTCTACTCATTGAAAAAAATAACTAAGATTTAATATTCACCACTTAAAATATGGGATCATGTTGACATATGTCATCACCACATATCCTAACATGTGGGAATGAGAATTAAAGGTTGGATCAACATTACTTTGGTTTAAGTTCATTATTTAATGATTTAAAGTGACTAGAAATGCCTATATAGCATTATTTGGGTACTAGTCCAAAGTCACTGCATGTAAACCTTAATATTATTACATATTTAGATAGATATGATGAAATGTGATTTTTGAGCGTTCGAATCAACTCAAAAGCTAACTTGGTTGATTTTATAAAAATGTTGCAAGTTGCAAATGCTTCTGTCTTCTTATTTTATTAGGAGAGATCTATAACTCTAATTGAATTAAATCCAACGGTCTTGGATAGATCATATTAATACCTTTCAGGAAAAATTAGTTTCATGCAATTTGGATTTGTCAACCTCCCAGAATTGAATTTTAAAATAGTGGACAAAAACTAGATTTAACTAAAAAGAAAAATCCTGATTTGAAAGGGTGGGCTAGCGCGGGAAAAGACTTGGGCCGGCCCAGTGGTGCTCCACGGTGTGGGGCTCAGCTGACAGGGAGTCCCGCTTGTCAGCGGCACTTAACATGCGAAACTGTACGCGCTGTGGGCCGTAGGATTAGAAGGAAGATCTACGTCAGAGGGTCGTCGTCGACGACGAACAGGTCGCCGGCGAGCTCAAACCCTAGCGGCTCGGTGGGGGTCTGCTGGGGACGTACCAGGGCTCTAGTGGGGTCGACGAGGCGGGAAAACGAAGTGGAAGACGACGGCGAGGCGAGGCGCGGTTGCGGTGGAGCTTGGGGTGGTCGCAATCAGCGGCGCCCTTCTCCTCCTGTCGTGGCTGCTCCGGCTCCAATTCTGGCGAGGCAGAGCTCGCCTTGCTCCGGCGCGAGGTGGGTGAGGTTCATAGAGGTGAGGGGAGTGGAATTGTGTGGAGAGAAGAGGCTGGGGAGGGCTCCTTTTATAGGCCCGACGGTGAGACTGAGCGGGATGGGCAGGCGACGGTGGCGACATGGCTACGGCGGGGTAGAGGCATGGCTGTGGGTGGCGATCGACGTGCGTTTCCCTGGCGGTGCTCTGGGCATTGAATGCGGCCGTAGGGGCGGTGGCATGCGGTCTGGGCGAGGTTTCGCTCTAAGCGGCAGAGGCGGCGGTGTCCATGGCGAGCGGTGGCTGTGAGGCGTTGGGTGGCTAGTGGGGGTGTCTGGGGTGTTCTCTAGGTCGTGGAGGAGCGGCGGGCGCGGGCTGCGGCCAAGGAGCGGTCTGTGCGAGCGGGGACAGAACGCGCTCTGGGGGTGGCACCGGCATGGTTCGGTGGCACTGGGCGTGGGCTTTCCTCAGTGGTCCACTGCAAGGCTGGGCTCGGGCAGGGGACAAAGCATGGCGGTGAGGTGTGAGCTACCTCCTAGACATGGAGAGAGAGGCGGGAGAGGGCTGCTGCGGCGAGTGCATGGTCGGCCGGCGAGAGGGTGCTCGGCATGGCATGGCAGTGCAGCTAGGGGGTAGGGGAGATGCTGGTGTGGGTCTGGTTGGGCTACAGCCTACAGGGGGACAAGATGATCAAAGCACTTCCAAATTGCTAGACAAAATCAGCCCGAAACTGTATTAGTTAGGCCAATATGATCCTGCCAGCATGGTGTTTGACAAAATGGCCGAAAGAGAAAAAGTTTTGAATTTTGGTTTCAAATTTTTTGAGGGATCTCCACTAGTGCTAGGTATTGTCTGGTTACAAGGGTTTTGAAAGTGGAGCTCAAATAGAGGGGTTTTGAAATAGGGGTGATCTATGCATATGCATTAGATTCAATTTTCAAATGCTATTTAAAATAAGTAAAAGAATGTTTTCAGCAGATCAAGAGGTGGGCCTTGGTACCTCATTATGTGTACTAGCAAGGGGTACAAAGATCAAGAATTGTTTCTGTTAAGAAATAAGTGCTAGGAACAATCTAAGTAGTGTAGTGGATTAAAATGGCCAAAATGACCATTCCTCCTTTTTAATTCTTTTTGATTTGATTTTCTCTAGGAAAAGTTTGGGAATGTTGTAGATGATGTTTAAATCACCTAAGCAACATTTTACAAGCATTGGATCACTTAATCATGGCAATTCAAACAACTCCTATTTTAAATGCACACATATATGAATGCTTTCATTTTAAATTTGGGAAAGTTTTTGATAACCCCATTTTTGGTTGATTTGATCTTGATAAGCTTGGATTGAAGTTTTGAGATGTTACAATAGCTCCAATACATCTTTTGTTAAACTTTCAAAGCAACCTGTAGTATACTTATGGTAGTTTAATTTTTACCTAATAATTTCGATAAATCGGCATAAAGTCAATCAAGTGGGCGAATTTAGCTAGGATGTTTAAGAACTAATAAAACATGGGAAATTTTAAGTACAACATGTTGGTCCACTATATATGTCTAAAAACATTCCTTGTGTGTCATTCAGGTCCATATTCGGACTTGCTTTAGGGAAAATCTCGTCATCACTAGGAAAATGGAGAATGTTCTTTCCTGAGATATTTGGAAACTCATACTGATGGAATTATTTAAACAACAAGATGCACCTATCTACCTCCTAAAAGACATTTAATTCAAGAGAAATCTGTCACGCTTAATTGTAGCTCAAGTTTGACCTAATTTCGCTAAAAAAATTTGATGCAAAATCTTAGCAAGAAGTTGAACCTATCATCAAAACTCGCAGTGGTTTCTGATATATTAACTGTACTGTGAACCCCCGATAGGTACCTACAATAGAATTTTCATAAAGCTTGAAGAGCAGCCTACAATTTAATTGTAGTGGATCAACTTTGTCCTAATTTCGATAAATCGACATAAAGTCATTCAAGTGGGTAGCGTTAGCTAGGAAGTTTGAAAACTCATAAAACACTAGAGTCATTGGTACAACATGTTGGTCCACTATAAATGTCTCTTAACTTGGCTTGTGGCATTCATATCCAATATTCTTCGGACTTTTCTTTGTAGAAAAGAACTACCCCACTCGTCATCCCATTCATAAAATTGAGAAATTTCTGTCCTAATAGTTGTAAACTCACACCGACGACACTGTTTACTACAAGAAAATGCACCCATATACCTCTGAAAAGACATTTATTTCAACAATAATCTATCGCGCTTCCATGTAGCTCAAGTTTAACCTAATTTTGTTAAACTATCAAGATGCAAAATCTTAGCAAAAGTTGAACCCGTCATCAAAATTATCGGTGGTTTCTCATATATTAATTGTGACCCTTGGATGGGTACCTCCAAAATATTTTCCGTAAAACTTTCAGAGCAAAACCTAAAATTTTGCTTGTAGTTTCAAATTTGAACTAATTTCGATAAATTGACATAAATTCATTCAAGTAGGTGTAGTTAGCTAGGAAGTTCGAAAACTCATAAAACATGGGAATCGTCGGTACAACATGTTGATTCACTATATATGTCTATAAATTTTCCTACTGGCATTCATATTCAATATTATTCGGACAATTTTTTACAGAAAAGAATGATCTCATCATCACGTGGAAAATTGAGAATGTCCTTGCCAAATAGTTGGACACTCACACCGATGACATATTGTTTACTATAAGAGAAGATGCACCCATCCACCCTGAAATTACATTTAATTCATCCAGATCAAGTTATCACGCTTACTTGTAGCTCAAGTTTAACTTAATTATGTTAAACTGTCAAGATGCAAAATCTTAGCACGATATTGAACTTGTCGTAAAACATCTCGGATGTTTATGATATATTAATTCACCTCCCGATGGGTACCTCCAAAAGATTTTTCATAAAACTTTCAAAGCAACCTACAATTTAGTTGTAGTTCAAATTCGACCTAATATAACTTCAAAAATACAATTAATTTTGTTTAAATTTTGGCTCATGACATCACTCGAGAAATTGAGAATGTTCTTTCCTGATAGTTGGAAACTCACACTGACGAAATTGTTTAGTACAATTAGATGCACCCATCTATCTCTAAAAAGACATTTAATTCAAGAGAAATCTATCGAGCTTACTTGTAGCTCAAGTTTCACCTCAATTCATTAAATTGGACATAGGTCTCTAAAGTGTGCAAAATTAGCTAGGAAGCTTGAATATTCCTAGTACTAAAAACTTGGGTATAACGTATATGAAACCATTGCCCACTTTGTGTGATATATAATTGGGGCTGTTGCATTTTATTTTAACTATAGTTAGTCCCATAGGAGCGAGGTACTTGAGTTAACACAGTCGATGGACGTACAATTTACATCAAGGACCTCATAATAAATGAAAATTTCATCCAACTCCATGAATTTAGTACAAGGACCCTAAACCCTAAACCTTAAAACCCTAAAACCCCAAACCCTAAACCCTAAACACATGGCTACTCATTTGTTTAAAAATGGGCGGTGTGGCAAGCTATCGTGTGGAAAGTTTAATGAGCCCTAGCTAGTCTATTCGACTCATTTGAGCTTGGTTTGCTTTCTTAGCGAACTTATGTGAGCAAAACCATTTGCTTGTTAATGTTAACATACTAAACAATACTATAGTTAAAGAGTTTCCTAAGCTACTTGTTTAGAGCTCAGTCACAATAAAGAGCTTAGCAAGTGCGTTCGCCTAATTTCTTATATGCCAATTATTTAATTGTGTACCATGTACTATATACACAAGAGAGAGAGAGAAATAGAGAGAGCTAATAACCCGTGGTTGGATAGTTCTGAGTGAAGTGGTACTACCCCTAGCCCACTAGAGTTCACACCCATTAGTTTTGGCACTTTGGTGTCTCATAAAAGGCAGAATATTATTCTTAAGTGGGAAGCGATGTCCCCTTCTATAGCTTGGTGTGTATGGTGACTTCGTGAAGCTAAAGCCTTGCCGTGGATTAGTCTCAAGATATAGTCTTTCGTAGGTGGTCTTATAGAGGCAGGGTGTGTTTGCGTTCATAGGGGTGAGTGTGTGTATTTATTTGTGAGTGTCTATGTTTTGTATTGGGTTTTCAAAAAAAAAATTGTGAGGGGCCTTTGGTTTGTATTGATTTTTGCTCGGTTATCCAAAAGTACCTATGATGCAAGTCAAACTAGGTCACTGAGAGCATGTACAACATTGGAATTTTGGGGTGTACTCTAAGAGAATCTTTTTCTTACTAGACCTATGTCTAAACAATGGAGAGGGTGAGTCTAGCTAAGTTTTTTGGACCCCGGGTCTATACAAGACACATGTTTAAGGGAATCAAATGGTAGTCGGACCCACTCATTAGTGTCTAGAAGTTTTTTTATTGTTTCTTTCTACTCAGATGAATGGGGCCCCCATCTGGTCTAAACGGTGGAGCAAATTTTTATTTTCTTAGACATGAGGCTAGTAAGTTTCTAAGATACGTCTAGTAAGGGCGTGTTCAGTGTCTAGAAATAGCTAAGAAAACTACTTTTGCTCTAGCGTTTAGAGCTGAAGTGGGTCCACATAGCCATGCTAAAAATAAAAATAAAAACAGAATGTTATCCACTGACTAGTGGGACCTCATGCCAATTGATTCTCTTAGACATAAGTCTAGCACTTTGAATAATCTTATTGTTAGCACCACACACTCCACCATTTAGACATATGCTTAAGACTTGACGTCATGCTTGCCCTGATGTATGGGGTCTATGCGCTCACTACCATGAGGCCCTATTGTTATTAGTGGTCCAGTTATATCCCATAGAAGCCAAAGAATGTTAGCTTTGCCTCCTGTAGCTCTTCCTTCTCGATGAAGCCTCAACGTTCTGCTTTGAAGGATCATTATGAGGGCAGTAGGAGGCGACGTTCCCATTGATAGCGAGGTGCCTATGGTGACTTCGTCAAGCTCAAGCCCCACTAGACCAGTCTGAAGACACAATCATCCGCAGGAGCTCATAGGGGTTGGATGTGCGTTCATGTGTTCATAGGGGTGAGAGTGTGTATGCATTTGTGAGCATTTGCGCTTTGTAGTGGGTTTTCGCAAAAAAGAGGGAGATGGGCCTTCCATTTATATTATGTTTTGCTCGGTTGTCCAAAAGTAACTGTAATGGTCACTAGTGTATAGGGTCTTTGGGCTCAGTACCATGGGGCAATAGTAGTAGTGGTTCTGTTACATCACATAGTAGCCAGCGAATGTGAGCTCCGACCCCCTAGAACTTCCTTTGACACGATGCCTCGACGCTCGGCTTTGAAGGATGGTTATGAGGGTAGTTAGAGGCGATGTTCCCGTCAATATATAGTGAGGTGCCTATTGTGACTTTGTCAAGCTCAAGCCCCGCCAGATCAGTCTAAAGATCCAGTCTTTTTGAAGTGCACATAGGTGTAGGGTGTGTGCACCTGCATTCATAGGGGTGAGTGTGTGTACACATTTGTGAGCTTCTCCGTTTTGTAGTGGGTTTTCGCAAAAAGAGAGGGGGGCCTTTGGTTTATTTATTTATTGAGTTTTGATCACTTTTCCAAAAGTATATGTAATGGAAGTCAAACTAAGTCAGTGATGTTTGGGGGGCCACGGGATCTCTAGCGTGGACCCTAGTTATCATGGTCAAGTTAAATCCAATAGTAGCCAGCGAATGTGAGCACTGGCTCCCCTACCTCTTCCTTTGCCACGAAGCCTCTGTGCTAGGCTTTGAAAGGCGCCCTCATTTTTCGAGCAATGTCAACGGATTAAGTCATGCCGGTCCGGCGAACGATAGGGATCTTGATGCGCAAGGAGGCTGGGTTAGGGTAAGTACGCAGAGTTCACGATCTCAGTTTATTTTCTCGAATTCATCTTATGGGTTCTCTCCTTTTGGCGGTTTTCTCTATTCTTCCTGTCTCGATCAATGATGTTTCCTGTGTTCAAATGCTGGTATGGATGGTAGACGCGGAGTGGTATGACATCGTTACTGATGCGGATCTCGGGCTCTGGTGCGACTGCGCCCTAGAGCACCGTTGCCGGGTCACGTTTGAGGGAACCAACTTCGGCAGTAGGTTATTGGGTTGCAACTACGAATGTGAGCGCTGCATGTTCACCACTGGGTTGATCTACCGCACTCACTTTTGCTACATCGTGCGATGATCTCGCTGTGGTTATAGCTCGAGATCCATGCCGCGAAGAGGAGGGGAAGGAGCGCCATCAGATACATGCCGATGAGATGGCTGCAGAGTTAGCGGATGTCTCCAACTCACTACACTCGGTCGTAAATAGGATAGATGCTTTTAGATTTGGGTAATTAGAGCTGGACATTAGGTTCTTAACCAAGTATGGTCTGTAATCTAGATATTTAGCATGCTCATGATGCTTTTGGTGGCTGGCTGTAGATTCCATTAATAGTTAAATAATCCAATTTTGTTTACTAGTACTCACCATATCATAGTACTGCCACGTTAAATTACACTAGGTTAATTAATATGGGAGTAGTTGAAAGTCTTCCTATAGCCTGTCTAGAGTTTGTGGTTACTACTAATTGATCTTATTTATGTGTTACTGCTATCTCTATCTATATACGAGTATTGCTACTTTTTTTGCAGATATGTGCACATCCCCCATCGTGCACCTTCTTTACCCAGTTGCGTCCACCTTTCCATCACATCAGCGCAATCTCCGGTGAGTCCACAACCATCCGGATAGTTATTTAGGTGATTGCTATTTGAACTAGTAGATCTATATGCCACATTAGGAAGCTGGGGTCAGCATGGATGTAGCCATGCAATTAGTTATAAGGTCCACTGAAAATAGGTAAGTATATGTTGCCAAGAAGAGTCTTATGAGGATGGGAGGCTTGCCCCTAGCTTTATTTCACAGAACAGTCCTCTACTGAACAATGCAGATGTAATTTGATGCATATCGTTCATAAACATATTGTTGTTTGCTGGTGTCTTGCATTGCCGAGTTCTTTAAATTATATTTTAGGTAAAGGAGAACACGCCCAATCCTTGGCATTAGATTAATACACATATCCTTCTTCTTTGCATTGCAAAGTTGATGTGTTCTTTCCTAAAATTTACTGGTTTTTCTTCATTTCATTTAGCATCATGCGCATGTCCCACTAGTGGAGGAGGCATTATCGAGTGACAAGTTTTTTTATGTATCCAGCTTCTTTGCTAGAATTTTAGTAACCCATGCTTTGTCCCCGAAAACAATTTTTTGAGAAAGAGCACTTTATTACTTAAAATGTCCCGTAAAATATATTGATCATTTTTGTTGCATCATGATTTGCATAAACAAAGTTATTCTGATATGTTGCCATTTACTAAGGCCAGGACTTCTCATGTTCCAACTAAGAAGGCAAACCCTGAAGTACGACCCTTTTCATGTCAATTATGTTTCCCATGTTTGGGCAATATGACTCTACGGTTCTTTACCATTTGCGGTACCACTGTGGAGCTTGCATGATGTGTGCAACTGAATTTGGATTATTATTTTAGAAACGAGCATTTGGATTAATTTTTTTGAAATGAGAATCTGGTTTAATTTTGGATTTGTTATCTACAATTTCCACCTTATTCATATCGCTCATGGCGTAATGGTGTTGGTCACTACAAGGATTTTACAATTTGTCATCTCCAACAGAAATACAAAGCTCATAGAAACATGATTTTGTGCCTTCAAGAGAAAGAGAAAAAACATGACAAACAGATTAGGCGCTTGAAGGAAGAAGTGGTCACATCCACTAAGTGGACAGCTGATTTGACTGAAGGATGGAATACATCAATTTTAGTTGCTCATGATGTTGTTGTTGATTTTCAAAAGTTTGTGGTTGATAACTTAGTTCCCAGGTCACCTGATGTGGACGGCGACAAGCTGATTGACCAGGTGTACGACCGGATCTTGGAATAGGTGGGACTGGAAGATGACAATTTTTTCAATTCGGCTCTAGAAGCAAATTAGACCCTGACAGAAATTCGAGATTCTCCACACCCATACAAACCTGATCCTGTAGAAGACGTGGAAATATGTGAACCATATTGACCACTCTACTTTCATGTTTGAAGGGTTTGGGGTCTATTGTGAGGATGATTGTTTGTTCAGTAAGGTACTATAACTGTTTTTTGCTCTGTTGGTGTGTGGTGTCCACAAATCTATATATTTGATGTACTATTATGACATATATATTGGACCTAGCTTTATGTGACTATATTTGGAAACAACAGTCATCTTATTCGAACTTGTGGTGGTTTTTTATCTTTCAATATTTCCTTCTGAGATATGTTAATGATGATGTTAATGCTTGTTACGATTGATTTGTTAACATGTTTCTGGTAGTAAACCAAAACTTGTAGGTGTAGATTCTGGAATTTTAGTTTGATGTTTTAACTCTAGATCTTGGTGTCATAGAACGGGCATGCTTCTACCACCCGGAATGTTTTATACCGAGCAATTCATTGTATCACACGAATAAGTGCACAAACTTGATGTCTGTAGGCGGGAAACTGAGCAATGCAAGTGCACAAACTTGTATCAGTCGAGTGGTTTCTACTATTAATACAACGGGGGTTTTCTCCTAAAAAAAGCAGGGTTTGCAGACCGAAAGTTAGTTTCGTGTTCGAGGAAGCTCAGTCATGCGCCCCTCGACTTCATCATTATATTCTCCACCTGGTTGCCCTTCCTCTACCAGACCGTCCGTGCTGCTCCACCATTCAACACCACTGCACCGTCGTTCGCTGGTACGTATGTCCCCAACCTCCAGCGATTACGGGCTTTCTGAAGGATAGAATGCATTTATTTTGGGCATTACAAACTAAATAAGCTAGTGGCTTTTCCAGGAAATGGAATTGGCATTGGCGGATGCTGTGTCGGCACATGCTTGTAAAGTAGAGGTGGATGCTGAAGTAGTACAACCAGATACATGTGAAGCAATGCGGAGGCCGATGCTTGTACTGCATCGAAGTCTTGGGAAGTGTCGGGTGATGCTTCGAAAGGAGGTGGAGGCTCAGTCGAAATCCTCGTCGGCTAATGCTGGATTTTTTTTGGATATGTTGGCTGCCGCTACAAAGGCGACAGCTGCATGGGATGCTAGGAATGAGTAAGCTCGTGGTCTTGCTTCTTCAGCATCAATGGATATGGCTCGCCATTTGGCGTTGTCTCCTGCTCCATCTGCTCAGAACTCATCCACCCCATTGTATGTTCTGCGTTGGATGTTGTCTCCCTAACTCCCTCCCTCTTTTGTTTTTTTCTAGACACGGTGGATATTAGTTTAAGTGAGTAGTACTGGGAACATAAAAAGCTATTTAATCACAAACTAGTGATCCCAATGGGATGAAAGTTTCATAGGATTCAAACCTAGGCACCTATGATTTAATAATTTTTTGTCAATTTTTCGAATAGTTTTACTTTTTAGTTCAAAATCTGAGCTACTGTCATACATTGGGTCTAAGATGGAAGGTGGATCTTGGGGAAGTCACCATGAGACTTGGGTTCACCAAGTCACTAAATCTGCATCCGTTTTTTCTCCCCTTCTTTATGATAAAACCATAAAGTTCACGTGGGGGCCTTTCTGTCCTCCCTGGTGACCTTAAAAAAAGTTCATCATTCCTCTGCCCAGATTCAACATGGTGAAGCATTTTGCGGTGCTTTTGTACTACTCTAGTTGATTCCTTATGTTGTTTAGGTTATTTTGTTGCCATACTCTGCTTTTTAGGTAGTTTTTTCATATGCGTGCAGTTTAGGAAATTTTGATGATAAATTTTCGTATCAAATTATATGATGCATTGTGGTGCTTCCTTAATTCTTTTTTTAGGGTTGTGCATTATGCATTATGTTGTATACTTAATTGTGATGATGCACTTGTGCTATTTGCATCATCCTACCAGCTTCGATGGAATAACATATGCAACAATCAATGACTTGCCAGGCGATGTATTTGGTCAGATTCTTATCAGGCTTCCTCCGCTCCCATCCTGCATACTGAGGGCATCAGTCGCCCAAAAACGTTGGATGGACTTCTTGGGAAGCAACGATTTCAAAAGGATAACCTTGTCACACAATAGACGAATGTCGTTACTTGGATTTTTCACCAATAGCTCCAAGGACGCTCGATTCTTAACAGATCATAATCTTGACCAATCCATCTTCTAGAAGCTAAACAGCTTGATGGAAGTACATAAAGCCTACAAACCATATGTACTTGGATGTTGCAATGGTAGGGTGCTACTTCATTATCCGTAAGGGTCTAACATGATAAAGGCCTAGGATCTCATAAGTGGAAGTGAAACAATGATACCATAACCACCAATTTGGCGGAGAAGTGAGTATGATAGCGTCACAATTCTTTGTTCGAGAAACCATGGGCAATTGTCTTCACACTTTTGAAGCAATTTCTTGGTTGTTTGGATAGTAAACATTGGTAACCAAACACTAGTCTAGGCGTACTCGTCAGAGTTAGGGAAATGGGAGGACTGGATTGAACCTGCTGAGATGCTGGCAAAGATTTATCGCATGCCATCAACTCTCATTGGGAACATTTTGTACTGGCCAACAATATACTCTAGATATATAATTGCCTTCGACAACGTGACAACAAAACCGTGTTATATTGAGTGCCCCCATGAGTCACATGATATTTCCAGACGCAATTTTGTCATTGCTAAGGGGCATAGTGGATATTTTTCCCTTGTAGTTATAAGAGACTTCACTCTAAACACATGGTCCAGTGCAAGATCACCAATAGGCAAATGGGAAGCTTGGGTGCCTCATATAAAGGTTGAGTTTGATACTCTCCTTGGCCTTGAGAAATCATGGGTATATGGTGGGAAAGATGCAGTAAGGTTACTCTGTGCATTTGACTATAGAGAAATGGTGGTTATATGGGCGAAGGAGGGAGTATTCGAATTTGATCTCAGCAGCATGAAGTCTAAGAAGTTCAGATCTCGTAAACATTGGTATACTTTAAATCCCTACATAATGACACTTGGTTAGTACAGTGATTCATGTGCCACCCTTGCACTTTTGTACACCAATGATTTTGCTGATCATTTTGTTCATTTCCTTTAGAAACCGACGTGATTCAAAGTGCTAAATCAAAGAAATGAAAAGGAAGTCATGTCAGCAACATAGATGATTCAGATTGTAACATCAAGGAGATGAAAATAACACTCGGATGAACAAGCAAGGCTTGTTTGGGCAAGCATGTGCTTGCTCAGGTTGGTTTATTTCGAGCTGCAGTCAGATGTTTGTTTGTTTTGGTAGCTGATGAAATGGTGGCGGTGATACATTGCAAAAGTATCTAAATTTTTTGATGTTCCATGCTTGGTTTTATCTACTTTCTTGTGTTTTGTTCCAACTTTGCAGTACTTTTCATATGATTTCTTGGACTAACCTATTAACAAGAGCCACAGTGCCAGTTGCCTGTTTTCTGCTGTTTTTGGTTCCAGGAAAGTCTGAAAATCAATATTCTCGGAATTGGACGGGACAAAAGCCAAAGTTCCTATTTTACCGGAAGACTCACGGAGCCCGAAGCAGAGACGGAGGAGGGCCAGGGCCTGGCCACACCATATGGTGGCGCGGGCTAGCCTCTTCCCCTATAAGAAGCCTCCCGATGCAAAAACCCTAAATCATCAAGCCTCTAGCCACGAAAAGTGCCACAGAGCCGCTGCCACTGAAGGGGAGATTCGGGGGACAGAAAGTCTCTGTTCCGGCACCCTGCCGGGACGGGGAAGTGCCCCCAGAGCCATCTCCATCGATCTCTACATCACCATTGTTGATTCCCATGATGAGGAGGGAGTAGTTCTCTATCGAGGCTAAGGGTTCTACCGGTAGCTATGTGTTCATCTCTCTCTCTATGCTTGATCATATTGTGACCATGAGCTTGTAATCTATAGATCTAGCTTGCTACTCAAGTGCTTTAATGAATCTTTGCTCTCCCCATGTGTGTAAAAGTGACAGCGTGCTCACCATGGTGGCACTTAGGCTAGAGATTACAAATACTTGTTATGAGTTATATTAGGAGTTGGATGTCTTTATGAAATTGTGGTGTTTGTTGGACTCAACTAGTACTCAAGGTGACAATGTGGGGTTTTCTAGATGGGGAAGGCTTACTTTGAGGTGTGATGTTATAGCCCTACCATCGATTAGAGTATCCAACAGGAGAGTAGTTCAGCGTACTATCATAAAGAGAAGATATTTATATGAGAGAGTGTTCACTAGTGAAAGTATGATCCCTAGGCCTTGTTTCTAAGCATTGATACACCATTTGCTACTAGATCTGTTATATGTTTGCTTGCTTCCATCTTTATTTCAGTTTGCCTTTAGTCTTTTCCACGCTATCAAGTTATTTTCTATTACCGTTATCTTATACCCATACCACTTGTATTTCACTATCTCTTCGCCGAACTAGTGCACCTATACACCTGACAAATATATTGGGTGTGTTGGGGACACAAGAGACTTCTTGTATCTTGATTGCAGGGTAGCTTGAGAGGGGATACCTTTGACCACTTCCTCCCTGAGTTCGATAAACCTTGGGTAATCCACTTAAGGGAAAAATTGCTACTGTTCTACAAACCTCTACACTTGGAGGCCCAATAACTGTCTACACGAATAGAAGTGCGTAGACATCAGGCGGCACCTTGGTTTGTGCTATAGTCACAGCGGCAGGGGCTAGAATGTTAGAGTTGTATGTTTCTTTTGGGGGCCTATGAGTGTATGATTAAACATTGTTTTATATGATGAAATGGTGTTCTCTATATAGTAGTGTATGTGTGATGAAATCTTGTTTTATGTGTTCTACCTATACTCCCTCCATTCCGAAATATAAGATGTTTTAGCTTTGTGAATAGAATGTATCTAGACGTCTTTTAGTGTATAGGTTCATAGAGGTTCGAAGTGAACCTATACACTAAAAAGCGTCTAGATACATTCATTTCACAAAGCTAAAATGTATTATATTTCTAAATAGAGGGAGTACTTCTAGATGATGTTTGTGTTTTGATAGTATGCAGTAGTAGGAGTATTTGTTTTCTAGCAGGCTTTTTATTTGATCTGAATTAGTACTACCATTTAGTTAGTGCTTCCTATAGAAGATTATGTGCCGACACCTAAATAATTAGTATACCTTGGTTGCACACCATTTTCACATGCTTGAATCAGAGCTACTTCAGACATTTGTTTGTTGTTATGTTAAACAAACATTTTTGTATCAGAGATCTGCATTTTCATAAACCTGGTAGATAATCACTCTCCCCGACTTGGATCCCTTAAATAGAGGGAGAACGACCTATTTTTAAACTATTCTTTGGACAATCTCTAAATTCAAAATCACAGTCGACCGCCAAAACCTACCGCCTACCCCGTTTGAATCAGAGGCATCAGTTGATGTGACTCTTACCTTAAATTCATGAACAGATGGCGTTCGATCTACACAACCTTTTTTCTAGTAATAAAACTTGGCCGTCAGCCAAATACAAAATCATAATCGAACGACAAAATAACCCACCGACCCCAAAGCATTTCGCGCCCCTCTGTTTCGAACATTTTATATTATTACTTGGACGCTAGCCAAATTTAAAATCTCAGTCAAGCAGCAAAATTTACCAACTACGATGTGCAAAAATATGGTTATGGATGATCAGTTGATGTAACTCTTGGCCTTGAATTCCTGGACAAATAGCGTACAATCTACTACCTTTTTTCTATTAGTAGATGGATGCTAGAAAAATTCAAAATCTCAATCAAGCGGCAAAATCACCCACCTACCATGAAGCATTTCCCACCCTACCATTTAAAAAACTTTGAGCCAAAATATCCCACCTATCGGGGGAGTACCATTTTTCTATTATTATTAGATGGGCACTAGCCAAATTCAAAATCTCAATCGATTGGCAAAACCACACATCGACATTGAAGCATTTCGCATGCTTCCATTTCAAAAACTTTAGAATTTAAAATTCTAATTCTACCTATTGTTCAAACGATTAATGGGAATGCTAAAGTCCGTAGATGGGGAGCATGATCGTAATTATTATTTTTGCTCACCTATATGGTCCCGATTCGCCCATTTTTTCCCGCCAGCCCCCCAAAAAATCCCAAGCTCATCTTTCCCCTCCACGTCCACCACGCGCACCGGCTTGAGTTGCGTTCTCGTGCACCGCCGCGGAGCCGCTTCACCAATGCTCACCCACCAGATCTAGTTTTCTGGGCCTCTCTCCGCGGAGCCGCTACGGTGTTGTTCACCACGCCGATGGCATCATCGACCACCCAAGCTCTACTTCCTCGCCACCGAAAGATACCCAACTGTATCGGATCCCCTTCCTGCTGTCCACTGGACGTGATCTACTTCAAGGAGTTCCATGTATACCGCTCTAGAACAGCTGCACGGCCGTCGCTGTTCACTGCACCGGATCTGCCTCGGCGACGCTCTTGTCCACCACGCTCAAGCCGACATCGACTGCCTAATATCTGCTTCCACGACGCCAACAGTCATCGCAGCCGCAGCACCCTCGATGACCTAGACGTCACTCGCATGGTAACGACGATGATTAGATGCCTCTCCGACCAAGGTTAACAAAATCTCCAACCTGTTTTTGTTTTGTCAGCAGTATAATAGGTTCAAGCCTATCATAGTGAACTGCATTTTTGTAATCGTGCTAGTACGTACAAGTCACTAGGCATGCCTTTTCTTCGTGCTAGTACATACAAGGTCATTAGACATGTTGGTTTGCATTTGCTACTCTACAAATTTCAAGTTATGCACATGTCTGTTATTTTGTCATGCACATGTTTTTAGCTACTCCATGCAACATTAATTGCCGGCAACCGTGTAATTCTTGCAAAATCTGAAGTCGGTGTAAAATATTAGTGTGCATTCCCTGCTCTATAGTTACTAAATCTATATGGTTCGTCTTGAGATCAGTTCCTGCTATTATTTCCTCCTTGGCATCGTTCTTTTATCCTATAGTAGGCGTTTAAAATCTTCGTACTAATTTTATTATAATTTTGTTGTTGCCATCTGGTTCTTCAAAAGCTGCATCACTAACTTTTTTCTTGCATAGAGCTCAAAATAGAACAATGAACATGTTGGTTTGCATAGCCTATTCTACAGGTTCACAAGGGATGTCATTACATCCTCATCTAGTGCTAGGTCGTCCTGAGCAACAACATAACTATCCTCTACTATGTAGTTCACTCGTGGTTTGCATTCCTGCTAAGGAAGTTCTCTTTTGATGCCATTATAATTTCTATCTGGTTGATTTTTAGCTATGACAGTAACTACATGCCATTGTGTAGTTCAACGCAAATTCGGAGTAACCCAACGACTCCTGCATTCCATGAGATACCACTGCTTCCATATATATGTTCTAAAATGACCTGGATATTTTATATTTGCTGAAATTCTAAGAAACACTTGGTGTGATTGCTCATTTTATTCTAGGCACACTTCTCTAATGCTTGTTTGTCCTGTTCTACAGGTGCACGAGCGATGCCATTATATCTCGCATCTAGTTTTGGTTTGTCCTAAGCAACGACATAACTATCATCTAATGTATAGTTCATTCGTGTTTCGCATTCCTTCTATACAAGTTCTCGTATGATGCGGTTATAATTTCTACCTGGTTTCTATCTGGTTCATTCTTCGCTACGACAGTAACTGCATGCCATTTTGTGGCTCAACGCAAATTCTAGTCACCCAAAGTCTCTTACATTTTAGAGTATACAACTGCTTCCATATATATTTGTTGAAATTACCTAGCTAGTTTTTATTTGCTAAAATTCTAAGCCACATAGACACATTTTTGATTGCTTGATTCATGGTAGGCACACTTGTTTAATGTGGTGCTTGCTTGTCTTGTTTGTTTGATGTGTTGGTCAATATTGAAACATTGACCAGTTTTAAACTCTAGTTCATAGCTCATATCATATCAGTCAAATGAGTAGTTTGTCCTTTTAGATGTATTAACTTGTTATTACTTAGTTTCAGACTACAATTATTGCTACCGCCACCAAAGAGGGGGCAACAAGATCATGTCACCTCCAATGCAGTTGTCGCACTGAAAGGAAGATGCAGGTGATCGATTGAGAAAACAAATGGAGGACTCTGCTAAGAACTCGATTATCCACTAAAATGCCGAATTTTATTTCCCTTGAGTAGATAATGTGTAATAATTTTAAGAAGTTTGCAGCTCATGTAATATCTAGATAACTCGCATAGGTCATGTAGGCATTTAGTTGACGTCGTCCACACATGGCGGTAGTCATTACCATAACTACGTCAGCCAGGTTGATTAGGTAACAATAGCGTGCTTTGTTATTGGCTCGTCTTGTATTCGGCCAATTATGAATAGTAAAAGATACTCGCTAAACACCTTTTATGATATTGGCATGGGCTTAGGAAGGCCGAAACTGTAAAAGACCATAAATGTAATGGGCCGACCCACATGTTGGAACATGTAACTGTAACAGGCCGTAACGGTAACATGTCATAGCAGTAACATGCCATAATAGTAACAGGCCACAACACTAAAAAGCAAGAAACTTTAAAAGGATAGAACAGTAACAGGCTGGAGAATTGACGGGCCATAATTGTAATGGGCCACATCAGTAAAGGGTCCACATAGTTAAAGGCCAGAACAGTAACAAGATAGAACAATACCGACCTGAGAAAAATCCTGTTAAGAGCAGTAATAGACCGACGAGTTTACCAGGCCAGAACAGTAACATGTCGCCTGTGGGCCTCAATAGTTGAAGGCCAGAACAGTAACAGAACATTTTAAAGAAGGACCGGTAGTAGGCGGCCCACGATGGGCTGCATGAACAGTGATGGGCCGACAGTAGGCCTTAACTTTACAAGAGCGACTTGGTGCAGGCTGCTAATGGGCCAAATAGTGCTGGACCAACGTGGGCCTCCTGTAGGCCGAAACAGTACCGGGCTTGAAATTTCTTTGGCCGAAGTTGGCTGCATTAATGGATCAACTTCAAACAGTGCAGGGCGAGGTAGTAATGGGCCATCTACTTACTGGGCTCTCCTCATCAGCCGGCCCTCTTAATAATTAGTATTCCCTAGATGGGACAGGCTTCTACCATGGTTTCTCTGAACATTGAGGACTGCAAGTGCACATATCAATTGTAGCTAGTTTCGAAGTAAAGATATCGAACCCACAGAGAGCTATTGGTAAAGAACTTTATGCCCCTTGTTACTCTCTACCAAAGTATACTTATAAGCTGTCTTTGATCTCAAGTAAAGGGTGTTTGAAAGGTTAATGGTTGTTTGTAGAAAAGTAATTAAAACAACTAAAAACAAAATGAGTAACAAGTTTATGTGAAAGCGCGGTTGAACTCAATAGGGCTAAAACTTTCTCGGGGATGTAAGATACCCCACTAGCATAGTATTATTGTTATGTGCAACCAAGATAACATACTTCTTGTGTCATGATATGTGTGTAGAAATCCACATAACAAAATGTTCACGACAAGGTTCGTAGGAAGCCACTTTGTTGAGCCAAGTGTGCGGTCACCTCTAAATAACCACTACAATGTCTGAGAGCAATCACCCATACAAACCACCACAATTAAGGGTTTCCCCATGGTTATCATAATTAGCTTAGAGAGTCCCTCTTTAATCCCCCTTTCACCGTGTAGGTTACGAGCTGGCGCTAATCTGTCACGGGGCCTTCCGGGTATGCTTCTAATACAAGTCCAAAGTATTTCTCCCTCCCTTTAGTGCAGAAGGCAAATGATATGCGGCCGATTACGCATACCATCTAAAGAGAGAAATCAAACACAAATCATAATTATATCATAGACAAGCAAGTCATAGGGACACAAGAATAGATCATCTTTATTAATAGTTCATAATTGTGCTAGGGTTTCTCCATCTCCCCAAGAACAAAGGAACTACTCACTCATGGAAGCAATCAACAACATCATGATAATCAAATGAATGGATTAAAGTACAGGGGTAGATTTAATGTAAACCACAATTGGATCTGGAATTCCAAAGATATCTAATAGATGAAAGACGGAGTAATGGTGGTGATGAAGATGCCACAGTTGATGATGAAGGGGATGATGCGTTGTCCTCCAATGATCCGTGGATCAGCTGAGATTTTACCCTAGCCAAGTTCCTCCTTCATATCCCTCTCCGATGTGGTGTTTCGTGGTTTCTAGTGGCACTGAATGTCGGATCTCGTTCTCGTCTTTGCCAGAGAGAAATATTTGACGAGGTGGTCGCAATGGCGCCTAGTATGGTCAGACGGTCTGGGTGGGCTCCGCCCGTACCAGTGGTCGTTAACCATACTGATGTCTCCTCTTCGATTGGTATTCTTCCAGGTGCAAAGGTAAATTCATAAAATGACTTTTATCACTTAGAAATATCATATAATTACATAATATGATAGCTCTAATTAATATGGTCATATATGACTCCATGATTTGGGATCCTATTGAAACAAGAACAAAATAGCGCGCCTAGGCGCGGTGAAATATAAAAATCCCTACTCTATTTACGCAGAAACAAAAGGTAAATATGCTTAAATTTTGGATGCATCAACTCCCCCAAGATAGGATCTTGCTTGTCCCCGAGCAAGATGGTGGCTTATGGACAAGATCATCATGTTCATGAGACACGAGTCGTTACAATAAATGAGGTAGAAATTGAAACAGGAATAAAACATCGGATGTAGAGATACGTCGGGGGTATTGCCATACCCTTACACATTACATAACTTAGAGGCTTCCACACCTTTTTCAGTATGAATGAACTTATAAGAATCTACTAGTGATTCAACATATCATATAATCACAGAGTTTTAAAGATATAGAGCGCTAAGTTTAATAGTGAAGATTCATGATCATTTTCTCTTTTCTTCTCTCTGTTTTTCTTTTTTCTATGTTTGATTCTTTTGATAGCTGCTTTCTTCTTCTTTTTTGATACTTGTATGCCAATATGTTTTGCTTATTTCTTTTTTCTCTTTTTTAGTACAACTATTTGATCATGCTCACTACTTTCATGGCTTTCAAAAACTCTTAATTATAATATGCCACCGGAGTTCTTTGCTCAGAACTTAATCAATACTTTAGTTGGTGTGGAAGTCCCTAAAATTATGAAAGTTGTACAAGTATCATAACACTCAACCTTGTTAATTATCTAATATAATAATCATGAATCAAACATAACTTCAATTATCATAAACGCTAATAACTCAACGAATATAATTCTTCTCTTGAACAAAGGGAACTCGAAATTGATGCAACTAATGCAAACCAGAAATTTAAACCTAACCATACGTGCAGAAAAGTAAATATGCAAAAACTATAAGAGAGATTACAAGCTTCTCATAGCCCCCCATGCTTGTAATCAAATAGGGTGAATCAAATAATCCCTTTTGATTACTTACTCCTTTTTGGGATTAAAGAAGTCGTCATCTTCCTCTTCTTCATCCGCCTTGAGGCTTTAAGCTTGGGCAATATATGCAAATCGAGTAGACATCTCTATGATTCCAACATGTAATTCTTTGACTACCTTATTTAAATTTTTTCGATCATCGGCCATCTCCATAATGATCTTGGTTAGAAGTTGTACTCTACCGTCGATGTCATCAACCTTTTTTTCGAGATCTTTGCCCATCATCCAGTAAGAGTCAACTCCCTCCCTAATGGTCTGAACACAAGTTTTCGAAATCTTTTCAAGGTTCTTCATCTTTTCTTGAATCTCATCTCGGTCTCCCTTTTCTTGAAGAGGTTTCCGGAGGTGATTTAAGAGAATATGCATGAAGGTTATACCTGTAGGGGTTGAGTGGAGATTCTCCTTTGTTCCTCCATTGATCCATGTGCTTGAGCATCTCCAATTTCTGCGGGAACATATCTTCCCTTTTGGGGTGTGGAACCACACGTGCAGTCCCACGGTCGGAGGAGGATGAAGTATCTCCTTCGGCTCCCTCCTTCTAGGGTGGCCAATGGGCCAGATATAGGGTGGCGTGGGACGACCGCGCCAGACCGGCCCAGCTAGGCAGCACCGCGGGCGGGACGCAGTGTTCAAACCCATGAGGGTGAGGCTCGCCTGTCAGCTACACACAACCCTGAAGGGGTATAGGAGGATCTGGGCCGTGGGGCTAAAATAGATTGGACGGCTATGGCTCGTATCCTTCCCGGGAGAACCGCTGGTGAAGGGGAAACCCTAGCATGGGCCAGAGGTGGACGGCTGGGCTTACCAGGGGCTCGAGGGCACCGAAGAGTTGGCAGAGGTGAAGCGGTACACGGCGACGACCTTGTAGATGGGCGGCAAGGTGGGATTCAACGTCGGAGGGCGTCGCATGCATCTGCATGGGCAGTGCTCACCTCGGTGCTCACCAGAGAGGGCTCCTGGGTCGTCCTGAGCAACAAAACTTGGTGGGTTAGATACAAGATGATGTGGGGTTTCTAGCATGGTGACATGAAGATGAAAAGAGGCAGAGGAGAGGGCACTAGGAGAAGAACTTGATCTATTCCGTGGGGGAGTTCTCTCCTTCTCTCGTGACATGTAGAGGCAGGGGAGGATGGTGGAGCTCAGGGGTGGGGTATCAGAGAGTGGAGGAGCAAATGAGGGGCAGAGAGGGTGTTGGCTGGCCTCTGGCCTATTTAAAAAGAGGGATGGGTCTATGTTGAGCATAGTGCATCAACATTAAGTTTTTGGTCCATGGCCACCTCATTCGGAAAGCTGGGCGATGGAAGGGTCGTGTTGTGAGAGCTCTGGTCAAGCAGGGGGACAGAGCACATCAGCTGCAAGGTGAGTAAAGAAGTTTGCAAGGCAAGGCACAAATATGAGGTTAAGTTTCTAGTGTCCAAGTACTAGAGGAAAAGGTGCTATAGGATGTTGCTACAGTGCACTTCGACCAGAGTTAGAGTCCGGGTTCTGTGATAATCATCAATGTGCATTGAAGGTGATTTGATGAGGATTAGCTCATGGTTTTGTATTATGTCAATTTTTGGCCATAAAAGTGACCATTAAGAAACTCTTAATTTTTGGTCTTGGCATGATGACATAACAATGCTTGGAGGTAGATATGGTCAAGGTACAAGCCCTTGAATTATTTTAGATTTTTCAGATGAGTTTTAGTACACTTAACCCATTTATTCAAATAGTGCTGAAATGGTGTCTAGAAGATAACTTGATAATATTACATTCAGAAAGGTTTGTTTCTGATGTGAGATGGTCCCAAATATGGATACACACATTGGACGATTTTCCCAAGATTTATTGAAGAACAAAAGTATTTCAGATATTTATTTTCTTGTTTCTGCCATTTAAGAATAGAGCCAAAAAGAATTACAAAAACTCTTCACAAATATTTATTTTTGAAGTAGGAAGATAGGGTATGATGTATAGGTCATATATGAGTTTAATGTTGGGCAAGTCTTTTGGAGATAAACAAACTTTCCTTCATAGAGGGAGTTTTGGTATTTTTGTTAAAAGAAAGGATTTTATTTTGTTTGGGCCAAAACAATTATTGATATTATTACATAAATCTTTATATCCAAGGTAGATGATGTACACATGTTGTATCTACCATTTTAAACATTGGGTTATAGAAATCCAACTTGATTTTGGATGAGAGTATGCAATAGATGATCTAGGTCCATGTTAATATTATGCCAACAAAACCTTGTTGGATCATGGAGCTCAGAGTTCACCTTGGGTCATGGGATATATGGATAGATAGACCAAGTTGAGTAGATCACCATGGTATAGAGATTTTAGGTTGATCATGGTTGAGATCTCCACATATTGATTCCAAACTTTGAATAAAATAAGGGTGCCAAAGCAGATTATCAAATAGCCTTCGAAACCTTGTGGGTATTTGAAGCATAAGGATCCATTTGGAACAAGTGACGTAGGTATTGCTAGACCTTTATGAGTAGAACAAAATCATGCAAAGAGTTGGTCCAAATAAGGTAGGATGAAGGTGTGAGCTTCTTACCAAGTAGGCTAGTTGATAAGATTTGCAGAAAAAGTTACTTTCTTGCCTGCAAAACCATCAAGAACTAGTTGACAAATGTTTATTTTGCATGCTATAATTGTATTGATCGGAAACATCAATACATGTGTGTTTAATAAACAAAAAGGGTTCCTAGTTATGCCTCTCTTATAGACTAGCTCGTTGATTAACAAGATGATCAAGGTTTCCTGATCATGGACATTGGATGTTGTTAATAACGAGGTCACAACATTGATGGAATGATGTGATGAACATTCATCCAAAGTATAGCATTACGATCAAGTCATTATGTTTATATTTCTATAACATCATACGAAGTAATCTTTATCCTTAGACCATGAGATCATGTTAATTGCTAACACCGGAAGAGTATCTTGATAACATCAAACGTCACACCGTAACAGGGTGACTATAAAGATGGGTTCAGTGCTACGAAGGTGTTATGTTGAGGCTCATGGATCAAGAGTGGAATTTGTCAATCCTGATGACAGATAGATATACTCTGGGCCCTCTCGGTGATATCACATTGAGATAGCTTGCAGGCAAGTGATGTGATCACTAAAATGTTATATCACGGGAACGAGAAAAGAATGCATGTCGGCAACGAGATCAAACTAGGTATGGAGATACCGATGAACGAATCTCGGACATGTAATATATCGTGAGACAAAGGGATTTAGTTACTAGTGTTAAAGGTTCTCACGATCATAGAAGTCATCATTGAATGTGTAGGAGTCAGTATGGATCTCCAGTTCCCGCTTCTGATTATTGATCTGAGAGGGGTCTCGATCATGTCTGCATTATCAGCGAACCATAGGGTGACACACTTAAGGGATACCGACACCGTTTGGAGCAAATATGTTTCAGATAAAGATTTAAGAAAGCGCTGGAATTATTTCAGTAGACACCGAAACTATTTCGAATTGCTGAAATTGGTTATGCATGTAATATTGAAATGTTGCAGGGGGTTTTATGTGAATGTTTTTTAATTAAATTAATTAACAAAATTCTGAATAAAATTAATAAAAGAGTTTTATTAAATGAGAGAGCATTAAATTTGGAGAAATTTAATGCATTTAAAGTGGAGACTTTAAAAGGGAATACATGTTCCCGGTGGCTTTATCTAGAAAGGAATTGCTGCTTCCGCGGCTTTGCTGGAGCGAGGGACGGAGGTTGTCGGGGTACCGGACGTGTGCAATCACGGATGCACGGGCTGCTTTGCGGTGATGGACTTGGTGGTGCTGGAGCTGGATCTGATGGACGTGTTGGAGCCGGACCTACTGGACTGCATCACGATCTTGAGATCGGCAAGTGTACGACTACATCAACCACGAGTTCCTACTCGTTAACAAAACTCGTTGTCTTTGAGCGTAAGTTCTCGATGGATGTATGTCCACCCGTTGCTTTGTACCTAGTAGATAGATATTGGCGTGTAGTTCTCATCGTAGGAATTTTTTTGTTTTCTATGCTGCAGACCCAACAGTGGTATCAGAGCCTGATCTATGCGTAGGTGCTTTGCACAGGTAGTAAACATATGTTTATATGTGGGCGATGATGATCATGTTATTGCATCATCTATGTATTTTGGATATTGGTGGCATAGTGGGATGAAGCGGCCCGGACCAACCTTACATGTCATCGTACATGAGACCGGTTCCACGACTGACATGCAACTTGTTTTGCATAAGTGGCTGGCGGGTGTCTTTCTCTCCTACTATAGTCAATATCTGATTTACAACGAGTTGCTAATAACTTGGTTATCCTCGTTGTGGTTCATGTTTGTAGGTAAAAACGGTTCTATCTCCGAAAGTCCTAAGCCACGTAAAACTTGCTATTGATAAATTAGAGGCGTCTAGTTTAGATCGTTGCTGGGCTAGTGTCTTGATATGGTATTGTTGTAAGTAGATGTATGATAGATACTCTTACAACACACTCAACGTGTAAGTTCCATAGATCTTGGCCTTACACACAAAGGAATGATAGAGATCATACCACGATGCAAATGATAGAGATCAAATGCATGGACCATATCATCTCACTTTACAAATTAGATGTTAGCATTTTATACTGCTAGTTTGGCGCTTTCTGTAGCATTGTAAGATGATCCCTCATTTAGATATCAAGATAAAAATGTGTTCTTCCTAAAGTATGCACCATTTTGTGGATCGTATTTCGAGACATCATGTGATGATCGGGTGTACTCGAATCTACGCTTTGATAGGAATGGGTGTAAGACAGTTTTACACAAGCGAATACTAAGCTTCTTACTTGGCGAGCCTAGCATGTACAGACATGGCCTCGGAACACGGACCGAAAGGTTAAGCATGAGTCATATAGTTGATATGATGCCCATATAGATGCTCGCCTTTGAAGCTACATCAACTCACGTGATGATCGGACTTGGTGTAGTGGATTTGGTTCATGTAATCACGAAAAAGGCACGAGGGATGTCGTTTTGAGTGGGAGTTTATTTCTAATTTGGATTAGTCGAACTCAATTTGTCATAAACTAAATCGAAGTGAATTTGCATAATTTGTTGTAGTCATTGGCGTTTGTTCACTACCTTATGCTTAGTTTTTATTTGAGATAATAGAACTATAAAATTCTGGATATTTACTTTACAAACTGGTATCGTATTGTTTTGAATGTCAATTTAAAGTTTATAAGTCCTATTGCAAACTTTAGCAAACTCTATTTACTCCATGAAGTTTAATAATTGGTATTAAATCAAGAGTAAGAATTCCAATGTTAGTATCTAAAGTATCATATTTGCCTCCATGATTATTGATATCCAAAAGTTGTTTTAATATCAAGATTATATTGGAGCTGAAAGTTGTTTCAGAAACCATCATGTGTGAAAGATATTGTGATATCTGAAACAATGTTTTTGGTTGCATTATGATAGAGTATAATTTAGCAAAATACATGTTCTCATATTGTATGAGAATCTTTGAAGGTTGGAGAAGCTAGGCGTCCTAATCTACCAAAAAGGTTTTGGGAACTGATATTATACTCGCGATTCTTCCTTATAGGCTATAGTAGCTTGATCATGAAAGTTGTCATGATAAGGATGAATAGAAGATGTAAGTAAAATGTTTACTACACTAATAGATTACTAAAGACTGGATTTTTGAAAGAATGCCAAACATTTGATGATGGTGATCCACTTCAAAGTGCAAGTCCAAAGGTATTAGTATTTGACTATATACAAGCTTTAAACCATGTGTCATGTTGATGACACCACTATTGATGTTGATAGATTCTTTTAAAAGAAAAAGGAAATGCTGAAAGAGAATCTATAAAATATTTGGCAGAAAATAAAAGGTTGGAGATGTCCAACTTAGGTATATAGAAGATATACATGTTATGGCTGTATTCCTTTCTTGTTAAACAATGTGGTTCTTAGGTATTGGATACCAAATTGGTTGGTATGAAGTGTCATACAGGACAACGCAATTCATGAACTACAATGGCCTAAGTAACTAGCAAGAGAATGAGTGATGATGTTCATCGAAAACAAATAAAGTGTTATTGTGTTTTTCGTTGTCATCAAACCTAGCCTTCAAGATTTGTTTAAATAATTGTTATTTTGTTCTGGTATTATGAGAACAATGGCTGTTCAAATAATTACCATATTCCATAAACGATGGATGAACTTTTACAACTCTAGTTGGAGAAATCACATCCATAAACACTATTGCTAAAATGTCGCAAGACAAATGACTGAAAGATCACTTATGAAGTGACATCGCTGTTTAAATTATATTTGAAAGAAAACATGAAGAAACTCCATGTTGATGTATTTTTGGAGTCTTTGATTTTGATCAATTGACGCATGTGAGACTTTCCTCGAGATAATTGAAACTCCGTCCATTGGCCAGAGAGGAACGGATGACTAGCTTATTGGAAATTGTGCAGCTGATGTGCATAGTCCATTATGTGTAGCCATATGCAATGGATCTTTTTGCTTCAGATGCTTTCTTCGAAAATTTGAGTGAATATATATGTATATTAACTTAATAAGGAAGAAGTATGAAACATTTGAAAGTGGTTCAAAGACTTTCAAGATGAAGTGAAAAATCATTGTAACAAGAAAATAAAAGAGTTTATGATTTGATCGTAAAGGAAGATATTTGAGTTACATGCTTAGCAAAACACCCAAGATTTGAGGAATTGTTCCATGAATTTGGATTTCCCGGTAAACCATAGGAGTATGGCATATTCGAGAGATGAAATCAAACCATGTTTGACATGGTAAGATCAAAGGTGTCATTTATAAAACTGCCATTATATTTTAAAGATTGAAGCTTTATAGACTACTGCTTTTACACTGAAAAGAGCACCATCGTGATCCGTTGAAATGACACCATATAAGTTATGGTTTGGGATAAAACCCGAATTGTATTTTCTTAAATTTTGGTATGCTATGCATAAGTAAAATGTTTACAACCAAAGTCGGATAAGCACGTCTTTGTATGTTATCCCACAGAATTTGTTGGGAATTTCTCCATAACACCGAGGACAAAAGAGTTTGTTACTTGGAACGTCAAGTTTCTTTAGAAGGAATTTTTCTTGAAAAGTTAAGTAGGAGGACAATAGAACTTTGATAAGGTTGTTGAACCTTAGCTATATGTGCTAAGTAGCGCAGCGCCGGAAAGTGTCCCGGTGGCGGCCACAATGCTCATGGCTCCCGTGATTACAAAAGGTGTGATCTCGGAGATTAGAGTTCCTATTGAACCATGTGGGTCGGTAAGAATCAAATAGTGTGATTTGATAAGAAAGTCGTTATTGTTTTGACAATGATGAACCAACTACATGCAAAGAAGCGATGATGGGCCCTGACTCCATAAAATGACTAGAAGTCATAGAATCCGTGATAGTATCCATACACGAGAAATCAAGTTTCTGAACTTGGAAGACCCTCCGGAAATGCATGAAGCCTATCGGTTGTGTTTGGATCTATAAAGAAATAGACATGGATGTTTAACATCTCTGAAATAGTCGACATGTCGGAAAGAAGTTTACGACAATGTTCAAGGAGTTGACTATGACAAGATTTGATCTTTCATAGCGATATTTAGTCTTGACGGATTAATGTATCAACCACTACATATAATTTGGTATATGGTAGTTGAATAAACAAAACAATGTTCTTCTAATAGAACGGTTACCTAGGACATGCGCATGACACGGTCCAAAGGGTTTTGTTAATTCAAAGGGTGCTAAAAGGGCATGCAAACTTCAATAGTTGAAGTAAGCATAGCAGAGTTGGAATCTTCACCATGATGAAACTGTTAAAAGAGTTTAAATTCATCGGAGATGATGAAGATGCTTGCATTTGCAAGAAATTAAGTGGGAGCGCAGAGACATATTTCTAATACATTATGTAGAGGACATATTGTTGATTGGAAATCATGTATCTTGTATTAACACATGTTAAGAATTTCATTAAAATAAGATTTCCATGAAAGACTTGGGCAAAACCGGAATATTTGGCATCAATATCTATATGGATAGATTGAGGTGCTAATATGGTTATGCCAGACATACATATATGAGATATTGAAAGGGTTCAATATGGAAACAACAAGAAAGGTTCTTGCTGCATGAAAAGGATTGTATCAAAATTCAAGTGTTTCAACACTTGGTGAGTAAAATCACATGAAGATTTTGATCGATTATACCATGATATGTATATATCTAGAATGTCCTATGCTCTAAATCTTATGAGCATATACCAGAATGATTCATAAGATGATCATTGGACAATAGTAAAGATATTCTTATGAGCTTTGGAAGAACTAAGAATATATCATGTAAAAGTGACAAATAGTTAAAGGTAGTTCATTGTAAAGTGTTACACTGATACTAGTATTGTCACAAGATACAAATTAAATTTATCTCAATTTAGACTATGGGTGGCACAATGTAATGCAAAGGATGTTCCATGATGGATTTGGATGAGTTCCAAAGTTGAGACATTGTGACGGATACTACAACAAAAGGCTAAGTATATGACTGCTATAGTAGCAACAAAGGAGGGCATTTGTGTTAAGTAGTTTGTTATCAAACTAGGTGTGGTTCAAAGTGGGCTAATACTATGAAGTTATATTGTGTGACAGTAATATCAACATATTTTAACCGAAACGAACTAAAGGTCTCACCAAAGGACCAAATTTATACAATGCCATCTCATTCGAGAATGAGTGATGCGTAGAGACTCAGAGACATGCAAATACACACGGACCTGAAACTGTCAGATCCGGAGATTATGTTAACCACTAGAAATAGCATATATGCAACACCAGAAAGCCATAGGTGTTCAATATGCAAAGTTTTTCAAACTAGATTATTGACTCTAGTGCAAGTGGGAGACTGAAGGGAATATGCCCGAGAGGCAATAATAAAGTGGTTATTATCTTATTCCATGTTTATGATAAATCTTTATTTTGCATGCTATAATTGTATTGATCGTAAACATCAATACATGTGTGTTTAATAAACAAAAAGGGTTCCTAGTTATGCCTCTCTTATAGACTAGCTCGTTGATTAACAAGATGATCAAGGTTTCCTGATCATGGACATTGGATGTTGTTAATAACGAGGTCACAACATTGGTGGAATGATGTGATGAACATTCATCCGAAGTATAGCATTACGATCAAGTCATTATGTTTATATTGCTATAACATCATACAAAGTAATCTTTATCCTTAGACCATGAGATCATGTTAATTTCTAACACCGGAAGAGTGTCTTGATAACATCAAACGTCACACTGTAACAGGGTGACTATAAAGATGGGTTCAGTGCTACGAAGGTCTTATGTTGAGGCTCATGGATCAAGAGTGGACTTTGTCAATCCCGATGTTGGAAAGATATACTCTGGGCCCTCTCGGTGATATCACATTGAGATAGCTTGCAAGCAAGTGATGTGATCACTAAAATGTTATATCACGAGAACGAGAAAAGAGTGCATGTCGGCAACGAGATCAAACTAGGTATGGAGATACCGATGATCGAATCTCGGACATATAATATATCACGAGACAAAGGGATTTAGTTACTAGTGTTAAAGGTTCTCATGATCACAGAAGTCATCGTTGAATGTGTAGGAGTCAGTATGGATCTCCAGGTCCCGCTTCTGATTATGGATCTGAGAGGGGTCTCGGTCATGTCTGCATTATTCGCGAACTGTAGGGTGACACACTTAAGGGATACCAACACCGTTTGGAGCAAATATGTTTCAGATAAAGATTTAATAAAGCGCTAGAATTATTTCAATAGACACCGAAACCGTTTTGGGTGAAATTGCTGAAATTGGATCTGCATGTAATATTGAAATGTTGCAGGGGATTTTATGTGAATGTTTGTTAATTAAAGTAATTAACAAAATTCTGAATAAAATTAATAAAAGAGTTTTATTAAATGAGAGCGCATTAAATTTGGAGAAATTTAATGCATTTAAAGTGGAGACTTTAAAAGGGAATGTGAAGAGGCATTTTAACCGTTTTCCCTCAGTTATGAAACCAAGGTTATCGAACCACTAGGAGCAATGAAACACCTCCAAGGTGTTGTTTCCAACTAGGAATCCTGCACAACACAACCATAGAACTTTGCCCCCAACTTACAGTGAGGTTGTCAATCTCACCGATTTTGCTGAAAACCAAGGATTAAACGTATAATGTGGAAGAAAGTAATATCTTGCAGAAAGTAAACAGTAAACAGTTGTAGATTGATGGTAAAAGAAAGGACTGGGGTCCATAGTTCACTAGTGGTGATTCTCCTTAAGATAGATGACATGTTGGGTGAACAAATTACAGCAGGGCAACTGACAAACATCGAGAAAGCATACATGCATATACTAATCATCTTGACTTCTTTGAGATTTGATTGGGCATTACAACATTATACATAGAACGAAATACAACTGCATCTATGACTCATAATCCACCTTAGAGTTATCATCTGAACCCCCTCCAGTATTAAGTTGCAAAAAGATAATTCCATTAAGCATTGTGTGTAAAGTAAACAATATGATTGTTCTATTAACAAAGGATTGTTGTTTTCTCCCTAGTAGCAATAGCACATATAGTACCTTAGAGATTGTTGTCACTTCCCTAGATTACTAGAGGCATGAACCCACTATCGAGCATAAATACTCCCTCTTGGAGTTGCTAGCATCTACTTGGCCAAGATATCTACTAACAATGGAAAGCATGCAAGATCACAAATAACAAAGACATGATAGAATCAAAAATCAATCTGAAATAGTATCTCAATATCCATCGGATCCCCATAAACACAACATGTAGGATTACAAATAGATGATCTTGATCATGAACGGAGATCACAAGATCTAAACATGATAGCACAAAGGAGGAGAACCAACCATCTAGCTACTACATGGACCCGTAGTCCAAGGACGAACTACTCACGCATCACACCGGAGGCAGGCTTGGTGATGAACAAGGCCTCCAGGGTGAATTCTCCCCTCCGGCAGGGTGCCGGGAAGAGCTTCAGATCCCTCCCGATCTAGGGATGGAGATGACGGTGGCTACAGACTCTTTCGTGGGATTTTGATCGGGTACTTAGGATTTCTGTATCAGAGGTAATATATAGGAGAAAGGGGAGGCCGAGGGGGTGCCCTAGGCGTACACACCACCCCCTGGCGCGGGCTAGGTCTGGCTGCGTGGCCAGGTGGTGTGGTCGGCCTCTGGCCCCTCTCCGTCTCATCTTCTGGCTCCATGTCCCCCTCGGTGAAATATTGACTTTGGCTTTTGTCCCGTCCAATTTCGAGAATATTCATTTTCTAACTTTCCTGGAACCAAAAACATCACAAAACAGGCAACTCGCATTGTGGCATCTTGTTAATAGGTTAGTTCCAGAAAATGTGTAAAAATACTCCAAAGTGTGGACAAAACATAAGAAATTAGATATAAACAAACATGGAACATCAAAATTATAGATACGTTAGCAATCTATCAGAAGACAATCTATAAAGAAGAGTTAAGGTGGATTAGCTTTAGAATTAAAAGAAACCTTAATGAAAACTTCAAAGCTTGGCTTCAATCTTAGACTTAGATGTTTCTTTTCTTTAAGTGAGGTCTTTGAAAATCTCAATGTATATATGCCTTTATAAATATAAAAAAATTGAAGTGAGCCTTGGCTCACTGTTTATTCTAAAAAAGGTATTAGATGATCAATTTAGTACACAGATGAAATGGTAAGCTTAGGGAATTTTCTTAGGGTTTATAAACTTACTTTAGTTTGATCCTAGGGAATGAGCTCCTGGGGTAGCTCCTACTACTTCCTAGGCAAACAAGTCAGACAGCAGATCAAGGAAATTCATCTTCCAAAGAAATCAATCTACTAATACTAGGGTTACCATCAAGCTTAGCTTGAGGTAAGGATGGTATTTTGAATAAGGTGAGAGTCCTTGGTATTTCTACCAATAATAGAATTCAAAAGCTTTATAAAAAGGTTTTGGAAAAACCTAGAGGTAAGAGTGGTTGAAGTTCTATTTTGGAAACATAAGAAGATTATATTATATATAGCTCTCCATAGTTTTGTCAATAGAGGATACTGAAATAGTTGGTTTGCAAATGCATCTTGGCTCGGGTTTTGAATGCCAGAACATTTGAGAATATGTAAAATGAGCCAGCATTGTTTTGTTAAATATCTTTTGTCAACTGATGGTGAGATAAGGACTATATCATCTCGTACGCAGTCAGATGTATAAGCATAGACAAACACAAGCAAACACTGCATCACTTAACAAGAAAAAGTTTTTTCCCTGATTTTTGCATTCTGGACAACTAATCAGGGTTGCTGAAATTGGCATGTTACAAGAACTTCCATGGAACTTTCCACAAAACTGTGAAAAAAAATTAGAACACACTCTTGAAAATTAGGAGCTGCGTTCCACAATCCAAATGACATTAATCGATAAGTAAAGGTTCCATAAGGACATGTGAAAGTAGTTTTTTCTTGATCTTTGGGTTGGATAGCTATTTGAGAATATCCAGAATATCCTTCAATAAATCAAAAGTAAGAATTAGTGGACATCCTTTCCGTAATATCATTAATGAGGGGGAGTTTCATATGCATTTTTATTGTTTCTGTATTCAACTTCCTAAAGTCAATACACATTCTATATCCTGCTATTGTTCTCGCTAGGATTAATTCATCCTTATAATTATTAATTATTGTTATGCATCCTTCCCTAGGTATGCAATGAGTTGGACTCACCCATTTACTGTCTAGAATTGGGTAGATAATACCACTGTCCAACATACAAATTACTTCCTTTCTTACTACCTCTTTCATTTTAGGATTTAATTTTTCTGATTATCAACAAATGGTTTAGCATCTTCAACCATAGATATTTTGTGATCTACTATGGTGGGATCTATACCTTTTATGTCATTAAGAGTGTATCCAAAAGTTTCTCGCTGTTTGACAAGTACTTCTAAAAATTTCGTGCTTTCCTCTAGAGAGAGCTTATCATCTAAAATTACTAGGCATTTACCTTCCTTATCTAGGAATTCATACATGAGTCCTGGAGAGAGAGGTTTTAAAACAATAGGTTACGGATCCTCGCCCCCTTTTCTTTCAAGTTCTTCGTATTCATTCTTGTGACCTAGCTCAGCATCCAGTGCGGTGTTGAGGATTTTATCCAAATCTTCTTTTTGCAGAGTCATTCGCAAGGGAATCATCACTTGTCAAACTTATCTCCAATTCAGATTGTGGTGTGCAGAAGTAGATTGCTGCCAATTCTTCAATAGTCTTCTCCTCCTTAATCTCAACCTTCTTCTCATAAGGTAGTGTGACGAATTGACTGTAGTTTATTTCTGCAGTTGCTTCACCAAGCTGCAAAGATAAAGCATGCCTTTTGTTGTCTATATCAATGTTCATAGAGTTGTAAAAATGATTACCAAAAATCACTAGGAAACTGAGGTTTAAAGATATTTCTATAATATGAAAATCAACTAGATAAAAAAGCCCCAACAAAGATGCAAACTTTGCGGAGTATCCCGCGAGTAGGATGCAAAGTTTGATTGGAAAACATTAAAGTAGCTTCCGATGGCTCAAGGTAAGATTCATCAAGGTGATCACGCAACTCTGTATAAATAGTGTAAGGCATGATGTTTATTGAAGAACTTAAGTCATACAATCCTACATAAGTGATCCCTCCCAAACAAAAAGGAATTTTCTGCTGACTTCTATTCTTATCATCAAGCTTGCCTCCTATCATTTGGAGAATTCTTTACTCACCATTATCACTACTTCCTTGAACAATTTGGGTTCCAAAACTTATTTTACTATTCCAATATTTTCTTTAATTGCCCCCGAGTTCGTAGTTTACTTTCCTATTCTTTTATTCCCTTCACCCCTACTATCCATGACCTTAGTTAGAATAGTTTCCTCGTCGGCTAACATTTTGTTTTGCATTTTTGAATATTTATCATTGTATAGCATTCGCAATCTTTTGGTGTATAGCATTCGCAATCTTTTGGAATCTACAGGTAGTCAGCATAAGATCTAATAATTTGGATAATTATGCGATGGTCAAGATTAAAATTCCCAAGAAATTTTTGTACCTTTCCCGAAGCTAGAATCCTTTATAAACAATTATACTCTATTGGGTTCTCCTTGTTAAACTCTGCCTCACAATAGGCTTTCTCTATCCTATTCACCGTATCTAGCAAGTTCCATGCCCTCTCAACACTGAATTTGGTGAATGACTCATTGGTAAGGGAATTGAGTTCATTTCTATTATTATCATTCAAACCTTGCGTAGAAGGTGTTTATCACTAGCAAAGTTGGGATGTTATGATTGGGACAGCGATCAAACAACCCCTAAAATCTTGTATACCCTTCATGCAGTATTTCTTCAAGTTTTCCTTTAAAATTCGTAATCAAGTGCCTTGCGCCAAGAGTTTTTGTCATGGGAAAGAAATCAACTAAGAATAGAGAGTCTAGCATCTCCCAGGAGTTAGTAATTTTTGCAGAACTTTGGATGTACCAAGAACGGGCCTCATCAATGAGAGTTTGAGCAAAGAGAGCAAACTTAACCTCATCCTCAGTTTGTAAATTGAGGTGGAAAGTCCCACAAATATTTTGAAAGAACCCAGGTGCTCATACGGATCTTCTGTACCATCTCCTGCAAATTTCTTTGCATGTAAAATATCTAAAAACATGGGGTTAATGTCATACCCTCTTGGGTTATTGGATTTTAAATAAGCGTCCATGGGTGGACCAGAATTCAATACAGCTTCTAGCTGTATTATATGTTGGTACTCGCCCATAATGTATCACCTGAAACTAATAAACAACTTAAGTAAGACAAAAATGAGTAACTATAAACAAAAACCAAAAGCACTTAGCTCCCCGACAATGGTGCCAGAAATAGCTTGATGACTGCAAGTGCACAGACCAATTATATCTAGTTTCGAAGTAAAGATATCGAACCCACAGAGAGCTGTTAGTAAAGGTCTTTATGCCCCTCATTACTCTCTACCAAAGTATACTTATAAGTTGTCTTTCATCTCAAGTAAAGGTTGTTTGAAAGGTTTAGGGTTGTTTGCAAAAAAGAAATTAAAACAAGTAAAAAAACGAGTAACAAGTTTATGTGAAATCATGGTTGAACTTAATAAGGCAAAAATGTTCTCGAGGATGTAGGATACAGCACTAGCATAGTATTATTGTTATGTTCAACCAGGATAACATACTTCTTGTGTAATGATATGTGTGGAGAGAGCCCCATAATAAGATGTTCACGACAAGGCTCGTAGGAAGCCACTTTGTTGAGCCAAGTGTGAGGTGACCTCTAAAAAACCATTGCGATGTCTGAGAGCAAGCACCCATACAAACCACATCAATTAAGGGTTTCCCCATGGATATCGCAATTAGCTTAGGGATTTCCTCTTTAATCCCCCTTTGACCGTGTAGGTTACGAGCCGACATCAATGTGTCACGGGGAATTCTGAGTACGCTTCCAAGACACGTCCAAAGGAGTTCACCCTCCATTTAGTACTGAAGGCCAATGATATGCGGCCAACTATGCATACCATCTAAAGAGAGAGATCAAACACAAATAATAATTATATCATAGACAATCAATTCATATGGACACAAGAATACATCATCTTTATTACAAGTTTATAATGGTGCTAGGGTTTCTGCATCTCCCCAAGAACAAAGGAACTACTCACTCATGGAAGAAATCAATAACGTCATCATAATCAAATGAATGGATTTAAGTACGGGGTAGATCTAATGCAAACCACAATTGGATGTGGAATTACAAAGAGATCTAGTAGATGAAAGACGGAGTAATGTTGGTGATGTAGATGCAACAGTTGATGATGAAGGGGATGATGCGTTATCCTCCAATGATCCGTGGATCAGCTAGGATTTTACCCCAGCCAAGTTCCTCCTTCAGATCCCTTTCAGATGTGGTGTTTCGTGGTTTCTAGTGGCTATGAATGTTGGATCTTGTTCTCGTCTTTGCTAGGGAGAAGTATTGGACGAGGCGGTCCAAAACGTATCTACTTTCCCGAACACTTTTGTTATTGTTTCTCCTCTAAACTTGTGTGATTTGGATACAACTAACATAGACTGATGCTGTTTTCAGCAGAATTGCCTTGGTGTCTACTTTTTGTGCAGAAAATCAACTATCAGGAAAAATCCCGGAAAATATGCAGAAAATCCTATTTCACCCCAAGACTCGAGGAGCCAGAATACGAGACGGAGAAGAGCCAGGGGTGGCCACACCACCTGGTGGCGTGGGCCAGGCCAGGCCATGCCAGGGGGTGGTGTGGGCCCCCTAGGCACCCCCTCGGTCTCCCTCTTGCCTATAAGTTGCCCTCTGACCTAAAAACTCCAAGGGATTCGACGTTTTTCCTGAAGGAGTGCCGCTCCGCCACCACCACCAGATTCCACGAAACAGCTCCAGAAACTCTATTCTGGCACCCTGCCAGGACGGGGAATTGGAGGAGATCATCGCTATCATCATCACCATCGCTTCTCCATCGACCATCCATGTTTCCCCCATCTATGAGTGAGTAATCCCCCGCTGTAGGCTATGGGGATGGTGGGGATTGGATGAGATCATTCATGTAATGGCATCTGATTGTTAGGGCATGGTGCCTAGTATCTTTTATTAGTGCTTTATGACTTTGTTGCGACTTGTTGTGCTTAATGCCTGTCACTAAGGCCCGAGTGCCATGATTGCAGATCTAAACATGTTATTGATTCATTATGATAGTAATGTTTTTGGTCTTATCTACAAGTTGTATACACACGTTGTTGTCCGGAACCAATGGCCCCGAAGTGACAGAAATCGGGATAACCGGAGGGATTGGCTTTGATGTGAGGATCACATGTGTTCACGGAGTGTTAATGCTTTGCTTCAGTGCTCTATTAAAAGGAGCACCTTAATTGCATGTAGTTCCCTAGAGGCCCCGCTGCAAACGGGCTGGCAGGACAAAAGATGTTGTGCAAGTTCTCATTGCGAGCACGTATGACTATATATGGAACACATGCCTAGGATTGTCTAGTACTTGGGTGCTTTATCTTATTTATCTGCAATTGCCCTATGTTCTGATTGCTATGTGAATTGTCTTGTCCATGCAACGCCCGTCCATCCATCCCTATGCCTACCGCACTCGAATCCCACTGTTTACTGCTTTTTTTACTACTGCCTTTGCTTTGCTACTGCTGTTACTTTGCTATTCCTACTACAAAACTGTTGCTACTGATAAACTGCTGCGAGCAAGATTGTTTCCAGGTGCAGCTGAATTGACAACTCAGTTGTTAAGGCTTATAAATATTGTTTGGCTACCCTTGTGTCGAATCAATAAATTGGGTTTTTCTTCCCTCGAAAATACTGCGATACACCCCCTATACTTGTGGGTCATCCAGACTATTTTCTGGCGCCGTTGCCGGGGAGCATAGCTTTATTTATCAAGTTCACTTGGATTCTCTATTGTTCGCTGCTATCCATCCATCATGGGTAAGTCTCGTGATGGAAAGTTTCCTATTTTACCATCCACTAAAAGAAGAGGTACGGTTCTGAACACCTCTGCTGCTCTGGATTCACCATCTGTTATAAGTAAGCTCGTTACACCACCACATACGCATGCTACACACACTGCTACTACTGCTGAATCTGAAACTTCTGATGCTTATGATGCTGCTTCTACTGTTCTTGATAAGAGTGGTTCATTAGGTTCTTTCCTAGATGCTACGATTGATAGAACTATAGCTGGAAATACTGAAACTCCTAATGAGGACACTACTACACCTGTTAGTTCTCCTGAGTCTAGTGAGAGTTATGATATTGAAGATGGTTATGTTGAGATGACCGATGAATTTATTAAAGAATGTAAAAACACCTATGATAGGAGTGTTGCTAAGAGTCTCCTTGAGAGGCGTACTACTAGACCCAAATTGTCTCCTATTGTTGAGTTTGCTGCTTCTACCATAAACATTATAGATGAAGATTATGATTTCTCTCTCGATCTATCTTACATAGCTATTGTCGAGAAAGAACCTTTTTGTGGGACTAAGAATGAAAGTGTAGTAGCACATATGAACGAACTTTCTACCATGAGTGGCTTGTTTTCTGATGATATTAAGATGCGAACTTACTTTGTTGCTAAGATTTTCCCCTTTTCACTAAAAGGAGAAGCTAAAACTTGGTTTAGTAACTTACCTCCTGGATCTATTGATATCCCTGAGTGCTTGATTAGTACTTTCCTGCAGAAATATTTTCCTCCTAGTGCTAGACATGCTATTTTTAAGGAACTTTTTGATTTTAAACAGGGAGAAAAAGAGGTATTGCCTGAATCTTGGGGGAGGGTTTGTGCTTTGATTCATGCACAGGCTGGAAGTCCATTACCTAAGAATGAGCTTCTTGATATATTTTATAATGTACTAACTGAAGAATCTATGACATACCTAGATAGTAGTGCTGATTGTGTTTTCAGGAATAGGACTCATAAGGAAGCTGAGGAATTAAAGGGTAAAATAAGCAAGAATTATGAAGATTTGACTCCTCCTAAACAAGCTATACCTGAAGTAATTATACCTAAACCATCTATTCCAACATCAAAGAAGAGGGGAGTTATTGAATTAAATGATGAAGTGATGAAGGAAGCTAAGAAATGTCTTAAGGAGAAGGAAATTAAAGTTGCAGATGTCAAGAATTTACCTCCTATAGAAGAATTATGTAAGCCTATTCCCTACTCATCCACTATTGAGGTACACTCTCTCCAACACTTTGATGAAGGTGATATCCCTTACTCTAAACTTCCTGATCAATGCTTACAAGAATTCGATATCTTTATTGTTAAGCAAGAGAATTTTAATAAAAGGGTGCAAAATCATCTAATGGAAAAAACTAGAGCTATTGTTGAGTTGAAAGATATTGTGGAAAGAACCTCTAATGATGTTAAAATGATTGTTAAACACTTTCAAATGGTTCAAACTCAAATAGATCAACTCGTTAAAGTGCAAAACGACTTGCTAGTTAATGCTGCTAAAGAAAAACATGCCTATGAAATTAGAACTAGAAGTGGAGCTGCTACCCAGGACCCTCTATATCCTGAGGGGCATCCCAAAAGAATTGACCAGGATTCTCAACAAGCTTAAAATAGTGGTTCTACTTGTAAGAAAAGGAAAAAGAAGCATAAAACTGTTGTGGAACCCTCTGAACTTGTTATAGATCCTAATAGTATATCTATCTCTGATGCTGAAACTAAATGTGGTAATGAAGAAAATGAAGTTCCTAATGAAGAAAAAGTTGAATAAGAACCTAAAATCCACACTAAGAATACTAAATACACAAAAGAAGATTTTATTGCTAAGAAACATGCTAGTGAAAGAGAATCTTGGGTCCAAAAACCTATGCCTTTCCCTGATAAGAAACACAAGTCAAAGGAAGAACAACACTATAATAAGTTTTGTGAGTGGATGAAGACTTTATTCTTGCAAATCCCTTTGACTGATGCTATTAAATTGCCTCCTTACTCAAAGTATATGAAGGATATTGTCTCGAAAAAAAGTAAGATCCCTAATGAAGAAATTTCTACTTTTCTTGCTAATTATTCCTTCAATGGTAAGGTTCCTAAGAAACTTGGAGACCCAGGGATTCGAACTATCCCTTGCTCTATTAAGAATAGTTATGTTAGAACTGCTTTGTGTGATTTGGGAGCTGGAGTTAGTGTTATGCCTTTCTCTCTCTATAAAAGGCTTCAACTACAAAAATTAATACCAACTGATATATCTTTGCAAATGGCTGATAAATCTACCACTATTCCTGTGGGTATATGTGAGGATGTACCTGTTCAAGTGGCTCATAATTGCTTGATATTAACTGATTTTGTTGTGCTCGAAATGCCTGAAGATGATAATATGTCTATTATTCTTGGGAGACCTTTTCTTAATACTACAGGAGCTGTTATTAATTGTAATCAAGGAAAGGTGACTTTCAATGTTAATGACAAGGAACATACTGTCTATTTCCCCAAGAAGATTGACAGGACTTATGGTTTGAATTCAATTGAACATGTTGAAGGCATTGAAGTTGGAGAAATATATTGTCACATACCAAAAGAAAAATTTGAAACTATTATGATTGGGACCATTGCTGTCAAGGTTGAGGTAACATAATCATTAGTGGAGTACAAAGTTTTGTTTCATATGGAATTGTTTTGGTAGCAAGACTTGATCAACCTTGTTAACAAAAGGATTTCATTGAACAAAACAATGTTTTCATTATGATTATCTCCGTTTATTTCTATCCTATGCATTTTAGTTTTTTTGCTTATGCCTAACTTAAAGGCATTAAAGAAAAGTACTTATTGGGAGATAACCCAAAAGTTTTAGTTGAGTCTTGGAAGTTATTACCTCTGTAATAACCTCTCCTTATCCTTTTTATTTGCTTTTTGTGCCAAGAGTAACCTCTAATGAGAGAGAAGTAATGATTGGGAAAGTTGATGTCCCTAAACAGATTTCTGTGCTTCGCCGTAAAAATTCCTGAGAGACCTCTGTACGTCAAATTGAGCTATAATTTTTTGTGCTTCTGACCCAGGCTGTTATCTAACTTTCGTTCGTTCAACACTTTTTTATTTGAGCAACAGAAGGTCTTTGAAAAAATTCGTCTGTACCTGCTGGTCTGTTTTGACAGATTTCTGCCATTTTCTACATTTGCTTCTTGTTTGTTCCTTCTTGAATTCCTTTGGGGAATTGAGCTTTTTGAGAGGAGTGCTACAGTAGCTAGTGTTCTAATGGAAGTTTATTTGGTGATAGAACTGAACCTTTAGACTTATTTATCTTAAGTGCACTAATGTTGCTAATGAGATTGTGTGAAGTTTTGTATGAAGGAAACTTTTTAGGAGTATGGAAGGAATGAGTAATGAGATGAAGAATGGACTAACGCTCAAGCTTGGGGATGCCACGCGTGTCACCCCAAGAAATATCCAAGAAGTACAAGCGTCAAACCTTGGGATGCCCAAGGCATCCCCTTCTTCATCAATAAAAATCCCAGGTTTCTTCCAAACACTTCATTTTTATTGTTTCATGCACAATTGTGTTGTTCTTGGAGCGTCTTCTTTTTTGTTTTGGTTTTGGTTTTTAGTTTGCGTGGTTTTCTTAGTTTTCTGAATAAATTGGTTGGACCCCCGCTTTCATATATTGGTGTCCAGATAGTTTTGTTTGGTTTGGTTTGGAAAAGAGTAGGAAAGCTCATGCTTAAGTGGTAAAGAGAGCTTGTTTTTGACTGTGGCCTATGATTTGTCATGCCATGTTTGATATTGTTTTAGCTTTATGCTTAGTATTCTTTGCTGTAGCATGACTTGTTATAAACAATTGAGATTGCTTAATGTGCCTTGGATGAATCATGCGTTGTTTTAGCATATTAAAGCATAGTATAGTGGTATTCTCCTTTGATGCTTTATTTGGGTTGACTTGGCACATGCTCACACCATGTTATGACTATCTCAAGTCACCATAAGCCTTTATGATCCTTTAGTTTTTTACTTGTAGTATCACTTTATGCTTTGATCAATGATGTTTTGTCGCTCTGCATGATTATGGCCATTATTGCTCTCTCGTTTGTCGCTCCCTTACTATTGCTAGCCTTCACTTTCAGTGAGTGTTTTACTCATGTTTCCAACTCCCTAAACCAAATATTGCCAAAGTGTCCACCATACCTACCTATTAGCATCATTTGCTACTTCCGCGCATACTCAATATACCTTGTTTTATTCCGAATAAAATGTTTGCTTGTTTTGCGAAAGTTAGTTAGTAAAGCTCTCACGAACTTGATGGCACACTTTATTTCCCGCACTTAATAAACCTGAACCATTGTGAACTCTCCATGAAAGTTATATGCTTGCAAATTATAGGCTGGGGATTAGCAGAACTGTGCTATCACGGGGAACGCTTTCAACACTTGTAAATATATACCTAGTTGATACCTTGCTCTTTTGTTTGCGGATGTCGTCGGTGTGAAATAAAAGGGGAGCTTGTAAGTCCATGGAGTTATGTATGTGTGTTAGAGAAACACCCGGGCCGCTGGTCTAATCCATGCTGACATGGTGGAAACCTGCAGCGTAACCATAATGATATCTATGAAGCATTCTTCTTATAAAAAAAAGAGAAAGATAGCTATTGAGAAAAATAAAAAAAAGGGATTTATGAAAAGAGGAAAGAGAGAAAAAAGCACCATTTTCCCATGGTAAATAAGAAGATTGCTGAGATACTCATTGTTTGCTTGCATTGTCATTTTGATATGGGGATTCTTCCGTATCATCGGGCAAGGGGTACCCCGTTGGCGGTTCTCAATGATATGCACATACTTACGATGACAAGAACTTACCGGTAACTAAAGTTGAGTAGCATGAGGAGCGGCCCTCGTACTCAAGCATATAACTCAGATTGGACCTCACTTTCACCTTAACCACATTAAAGATGCTTATGATAGGTGCAATGAGAGCTCAAAGCTAACAAGTACCATACTTTCAGCATTTGGAAGCCTTTCAAACTATTCAAAACCTTTTCATTTCCTTGTTGAGTCTCCACTTATTCTTTGAGCACTTCCTTGAGAGCTTAGTGGCCATTCTTAGTTCTATGTGCATTGTCCCAAGACTTGTTGATTGATGCATACCTTGACATTGCTTGTTTTAAACTATTTGTATCTAGTCACTCTTGTAAACTTTGAAGGTGTCCTATGCATTTATGTTTGCTACTCTTTGAGGGACAAGATGAATGCCACTTTGCTATGTTTTCTTTATGTAAAACAAACATCTTGCAAAGCATTGTTATTCATGAATCTTTTGTTTGTGCCTTTTTCATGTGGCATCATAGTTTCTTTGTCTTATTGCTAGAACTTTGTCTTTCATGTTATGATTGAAGTACTATGATCCCTGCTTTGAATGTTTTATGAATATTTTGATCAAGTCTTTGATGGTGCATGTCACCTCAAAACAATTTGTTTCTTTTTATCACGTACCTACTCGAGGACGAGCAGGAGTTAAGCTTGGGGATGTTGATACATTGCAAATGTATCTATAATTTTTGATGTTCCATGCTTGGTTTTATCCACTTTCTTGTGTTTTGTACACACTTTGGAGTACTTTTTATATGATTTCTTGGACTAACCTATTAACAAGAGCCACAGTGCCAGCTACCTATTTTCTGCTGTTTTTGGTCCCAGGAAAGTCAGAAAATGAATATTCTCGGAATTAGACAGGACAAAAGCCAAAGTGCCTATTTTTCCAGAAGACTCACGGAGCCAGAATACGAGACGGAGGAGGGCTAGGGGCTGGCCACACCCCCCCAGGCGCGGGCTAGGCCTAGTCGCGCCAGGGCCTGGTGTGGTGGCCCCAAGCACCCCCTCGGTCTCCCTCTTCGCCTATAAGGAGCCTTCTGACCTAAAAACTTCGGGGGGTTCGACGTTTTTCCACGAAAACTTCCGCTGCGTCGCCGCCACCGAAGGTGAGATTCGGGGGACAGGAAGTCTCTGTTCCGGCACCCTGCCGGGACGGGGAAGTGCCCCTGGAGCCATCTCCATCGATCTTCACCATCATCTCCATCGACCATCCATGTTTCCCCCATCTATGAGGAAGTAATCCCCCGCTGTAGATTATGGGGATGGTAGGGATTGGATGAGATCGTTCATGTAATGGCATCAGTTTGTTAGGGCATGGTGCCTACTATCTTTTATTAGTGCTTTATGACATTGTTGCGACTTGTTGTGCTTAATGCTTGTCAGTAGGGCCCGAGTGCCATGATTTCAGATCTGAACTTATTATTGATTCATTATGATAGTATTGTTTCTGGTCTTATCTACAAGTTGTATACACTCGTCGTTGTCCGGAACCTATGGCCCCGAAGTGACAGAAATCGGGATAACCGGAAGGGAAAGGCTTTGATGTGAGGATCACATGTGTTCACGGAGTGTTAATGCTTTGCTCCGGTGCTCTATTAAAAGGAGCACCTTAATTGCATGTAGTTCGCTAGAGGCCCCGCTGCAAACGGGCTGGCAGGACAAAAGATGTTCTGCAAGTTCTCATTGCGAGCACGTATGACTATATATGGAACACATGCCTAGGATTGTCTAGTACTTGGGTGCTTTATCTTATTTATCTGCAATTGCCCTATGTTCTAATTGCTATGTGAATTGTCTTGTCCATGCAATACCCGTCCATCCATCCCTATGCCTACCGCACTCGAATCCCACTGTTTACTGCTTTTGTTACTACTGCCTTTGCTTTGCTACTGCTATTACTTTACTATTCCTACTACAAAACTATTGCTACTGATAAACTGCTGCGAGCAAGATTGTTTCCAGGTGCAGCTGAATTGACAACTCAGTTGTTAAGGCTTATAAATATTCTTTGGCTCCCCTTGTGTCGAATCAATAAATTGGGTTTCACTTCCCTTGAAAATACTGCGATACACCCCCTATACTTGTGGATTATCAGCCACCGCTATCTATGGCCAAGAAGGTGGCCACACCATGCTCGGCATCGTTGATTACTCGAGCTGTCTCTTCCTCTGCGTGAGGATTTTCTGCAGCCCTGTGGCGGCACTTAAGCCCCCCGCGCAAACCAAGTGGTTTCGTCTCCCGTTGGTGCTGGGGTGGCGCCGCCCGGAGCTGCTCATCGCCGGCGGTATGCAAGGACCGATTGTGTTTTGGCAATCTTTTTTAGGGTGTTTTTTGTAAATGTGAGGGGCTCTGCTATAATTTTTGTTTTCCTTTTATGCATCTCTGTAATTGTACACCCGCGGCTGGAATGAAAAGCTCCAGGCCCTTCGGGGCCTTATCCGTTCAAAAAAAAGTAAATTATTGAATGTGCCCATTTATCTAGATTGACACTATGATCATTGGTGAGAAGAAAAAGAAGAAGGGTGTAGGGTGAAACGTGAAGCCCCAATAAAAAATAGTAGTAGGTATATGTGGCTTGTAATAGAGATTGTAAAGACGAAAATCTCTTTTGGCTCATGGGTGCATTTGCACCCATTATGAGAAAACATATTTTGAAACGTCAAAATTTTTAAAAAGTGTCTACATATATATTAGTCATGTATAAAAAGGAGCAAAATGTCAAGTGAATAGGACTATTCACAGGATATTTTTTTGCTGGGGACACGTGGAATATTCTTTCATCCCAAAAACTCGTGAACAAACATAAAATGTTTGAATGTATATGCAGACATTTTTTCGATTTTTTTGACATTTCGAAATATATTTTCTCATAACGGTTGCAAATGCACCAGTGAGACGAATAGCCACCTCCCTGTAAAGAGGCAGTACTAGGAAAAAGGCTTATCAGTGGGGCACGTATTTTACATATCTATGGTGCATATCAGATGCGCCATTGTTACCTCGAAACTAATATTTATTTCTGCAGCGCATATTGATATGCGCCACAGAAATCTTAAATTTCTATGGCGCATATGGCCAATATGCGCCACAGAATTTTTTTTCAAATTTCAAAAAAAAAGACGGGCCAGATTTCAACTTTCTATGGCGCAAATTGCAATATGCGCCAGAAAATTTGTTTTCAAATTTCAAAAAAAAAGCGGCCAGATCTGGCCGGAGGAGTGGTTCATCAGAGGTGATGGCCGGAGGAGAAGCCGACCGGAGGAGGTGGTCAGAGTAGTAGGAGGAGGAGGCCACCGGAGGTGGAGGAAGGGCTTACCGTAGATGGTCGGAGGAGGCTGTCGGAGGTTGTGGTGGATGATGAGGAGGTCGCCGGAGGTGGTGAACGGGGTCGACGGTAGTGTTGGAGGTTGCCGGAGGAGGAGGTCACCGACGTACAGGAGGAGGCCATGGCCGGAGGTGGAGGAGGAGGTCGCTGGAGAGTGGAGGAGAAGGGTAGAAGTATGGAGGGGAGGAGAAGTGGAGGGGATAAGAGGGAGAAAAGAGAGGCAGAAGGGGAGGAATATAAGGAGAAGGGGAGAATAAGTGAAGGAATATAAGGAGAAGGGGCACTGTTGGGATTCAAAATTTGAATCCCGTCCAACAATTCTGTGGCGCATATTCGAGATATGTGCCAAAGAATTGTCTCCCCTTTTTTATTTTTTGCAGGATTTTTTTCTTTTGGCCATAACTTTTTACTCTTTTCGAATTTGGTGAATCTGTAAAATCTAGCAATTCAAATCGACTAGGAAATTTCGAGACGATCATTTTGATAGCTTAAACATTTTTTCCGACATCGTATGCAAAAGTTATTGTCGTTTTACTGCGCCATGACTTTTTTTGCAAAATACATCGAAATTCATGTTTTCAATTTTCCATACAACTACACCCCAAAATATAACTACATCTCGAAAGGATTTTTTTAAGTTTTTTTCATTTTCATTTTTTCTCCAAAACTAAAAAGGTGATCCACGGGGGATCTATTTTCCACTTTGCGTGGTGCATATATAGAATAATCACTTTATGGGGTGCATATATGTATATGCGCCACAATATTTGATGGGTTCGTAGCATGGAAAACAAACATTTTCTACCACAAGTACGAACAAAACCCAGATCTAATCTAGATAAAAGCCAAGATCTAATCTATTAGACATGTGCAACGAGATAGATCTGTACTAGCCCTTTTAGACACGAAAGTGTTACGAGATTAGATCTCGTGGTTGATGTAGTCGATCACTTGCCGATCTCAAGATCGAGTGGACGATCCTTCTGACGCCGCGTTTCGGCAGCGCTTCCGCAGTCAGTCACACGTGCGGAGTCGAAGCAGACCTTCCTCTCCTCGTTCGAGCGAGCAGCGGAGGTAGTAGATCTCTCCACGGAATCCCAGCAGCACGATGGCATGGTGGTGGTGGTGTAGTGGAGAATTCTGCAGGGCTTCGCCTAAGCCTGAGCAGAAAGAAGGAGGAGGAGAGAGGTGGCTTTGGGCAAGAGTGGAGGATCAAAGGGGGGTGGCACCTCCACCCTTCTATATAGAGAGGGAGGGGTGCGGCCTAGGGTTCCCACCCCTAGGCCCACCCCTTAGGGCCGGCGCACCAAGGAGGTGGGGGGAGGAGTCCTCCCCCCCAAGTCTCCTCTTAAAATTTCCCTTATCTTATCTTATCTTGGTTTTCAAATAAACTCCAAAATATCTTCTAGAACCTTCCGGAACATTCTGAAACCTTTTAGAATCCCCATATAAACACTCCGGAACATTTCCTAACTCAGAAAAAGATCCCTATTATATGAATCTTACTCCCCGGACAATTCCGGAGCTCCTCGTGATGTCCTGAATCCAATCCGAGACTCCGAACAACATTCGGTCTCCAACACACATTCCATATCTACTTAAAACAACTTCGAACCTTAAGTGTGTCACCCTACGGTTCGTGAATATGTAGACATGACGGAGACACCTCCCCGATCAATAACCATCAGCGGGATCTGGAGATCCATAACGGCTCCTACATACTCAACGATGACTTCGTGATCGATTGAACCATTAACATACGAAACCAATTCCCTTTGTCTCGCGATACTCTACTTATCCGAGGTTTGATCATCGGTATCTCCATACCTAGTTCTACCTCGTTACTGAGAAGTACTCTTTACTCGTTCCGTGATATGTCATCCCTTGTGACCTAGTCACATGCTTGCAAGCTAACTAGATGACATTCCACCGAGAGGGCCCAGAGCATATCTATCCGTCGTATGGATGGACAAATCCCAATCTTGGTCCATGCGCTTCAACACATACTTTCAGAATACCCAACGACACCTTTATGACCACCCAGTTATGAAGCGGTGTTTGATGTCATCAAAGTACCCATCCGGTGATGGTGATTAACACAACCTCATGGTCGAAGGATTAGGTTACTATGCATTTAAAAGCTTATAGCAATACGAACTTAATGACTTGATCTTATGCTACGCTTACTATGGGTGTGTGTCCATCACATCATTCTCCTAATGATATAACCTTGTTATTAATGACATCCAATGTCCATGACTAGGGAACCATGATCATCTATTAATCAACAAGCTAGTTCAACAAGAGGCTTACTAGGGACTCTTACATGTTTACAAAACACACAAGTATTAGTGTTTCCTAATAATACAATTATAGCATGGGATGTAAACATTCATCATAAACACAAAGATATAATAATAACCACTTTTATTATTGCCTCTTGGGCATATCTCCAACAAAATTGTCTCTCTCCTTTTTTGGGTTCTAGGTCCTATCAACTTTTTGTGGTGCATATGTCTATATGCGCCACAGAATCATCACTTTCAGTGGCGCAAGGGAAAATATGCGCCACAGAAATCCACATTTCTGTGGCGCATATGGGTTCCGTGCACCACTGAATTGCCAAATTTTAGTGGCGTTTATTCTATATGCGCCACAAAAGTTTTTCTGTGGCGCATGATTTTGCATATGTGCCATAGAGTAGCTTGTCTATCTATAGTTGTTTTCCTAATAGTGAAGAATGCACTAGAATAAATGCGGAGCATCTTGCATCGACCGTGAAACTTATGCTATAGAAATAACACTCGCTGTAACTGAGAGTACTGGGAACCATATCCTTGTCCTGTCACAAAATTCGTAAATGAAGACCATCTCTTGCATTGTACATGTGGGTCATATCCAACATACTTTGAATTTATACTATAATAATGCTAGTCGTGCATTGAATGCTCTACTTGTTGAATTCACCGAAATTTTAGACATGCATTTTATTCAGGGATCATTACCACGTGCATGAAATATAAAAGGGTTGGCAGCCTCCTCCTGATTCACCTTGTTAATAAAGGCGAAGGAGCGAGTGACGAGCTCAATGCCTTCGCTGACTAGCCCAATGCGCTCCAGCATACAAGTAAAGCATCATGGCTCATTTGGGTATGCGAGAACAAAGTTGGGGCCAATAAGCATCAAGGAAGTTGATCATACACATCAAAATAATTAAAATAAAACACCATTCAAGAATCACGAGGTTGATAACATCTATCTGATCAAAGAAACACTGATAGAACTTAGAAAATAGAACCGTGTTGAATGTTACAATGACATCTGAAGAACCCGTACACTTAATTAGTGAAAAATCAAGGCAAACAACTTCAGAGGAACAAAAGGTCTAAACTATTGATATATTACATAGCATATTTGTTACTTTCAGTACACACAAAATGTTAGCGAGGTGCCATCTGACCCAGCAGATGTATAACCCAAGAAATTGAAGTGCAATACTCAAAATGGAGTACACAAGCCTAACATCAACAAATTGCCAGGTCTAGTACTTCATAAGAATTAGTGTCCTTTGCTCCAACCGAACATTCTGGGCTGCTAGAGCACAAAGCTAGATGCATATTTGTTACTTTCAGTACACACAGAGTAAAACTAATGATCATGGCTAGAAGTTTTAACAATACTAGGGGATTAGGCATGGCGACACGCCGCGTGTAAACACCTGGATTTTTAATCCCAGATGCCATTTATGCCATACATCGCAATCCCAGGATTACCATTTTTGCGAGACATACAAATTGGATACCACAATACATCATCCATTACAAACCATTATAAGGTCTTACACAAATAAAGGATCTCATGATGCAGTCTTAATACAAGCAAAGCAGCAGAATAATAAGCGTAGTAGTGGGCTCCATCTTCAGGGTCACAGCCAATGCTGACGATGGGAGATGATCCTAGTTGTCGTAGTCGTCCTGCTGTCCATCTTCCTGATAGTCCTCCTCATAGTCTGGCCACGGGAATATCTAGGGACAAAGCCATGAGTACTCTTTAAGTACTCGCAAACGATCACAACAAGTAAGGTAGTTCTAGTAGGAATCTTAAGCTCTAGGTTTATTTGCGAAAAGCCAGGTTTATCTAAACTGAGTTTAGAAGTAAAGAAAACTAATTTAATGTTCTAAATAACCTAAGTAGGAACTTAGTTTTCATGTCCACAACCCTGTTGTGGTCAAGTCAAAGTCATAAATCATTTCACAAGTCATTTTGAAAACATTTGACGATGGAACAGTATGGCCACTCCAACTGTCCATGACTACGGACGCGGCTATTCGAATAGTTTGACACTCTGCAGAGGTGGTACACTTTCACCACAAAATTCCATACATCCGTTAGGGATAACCCTGAATCAATCATACTTAGTACGCGGATAATCAGGCATAACCTTTAAATTACACACTCTAGTATAGGCACCTCCCCTATGAGCTTGGGCTCCTAGCCATGGAAATCTGCCATCCTGGGCACTGCATAGGTGGACATCATCAAGAGGTAGCCTCAGCTCAAACCTCTCCCGCGAGGGAACCCATAGTAAGGCACATAAACTTCCGGCTAAGCCCTACCCAATTTAGGTATTGTGGTTTTACGGTAAAATTGGAATGGTATCACATCTAAACCTAACCATCAGTTTTATAAAGGGGTAAGGCTCATGCCTCAATATTTTCATCATCAAACCATTGTGTTCTCCACACATGTCAAAACATCTCAATAGAATGAATCATCATCAAGGTTTTCATAACCATTTTCACCGAGTATTCCCATCTAAAGTGATCAAGTTTTACACTTAGCACTAGCCACTAAGGTTAAGAGTGTTCACTAATGAGGGGTGCTAATTTTCAATCTCATGCCATAGAATGACATCTAAGTATAGGCCTAGTTTTATAATCTTTAAGTTAGCTATACTATTTTTCCAAAACTCACAAAGCACTAACTAAAGTAAAGTACTTTGGTAAAGTAAATAAAGATAAAGCTTGCAAGTAAAACTGGGGATTGGTATAAATCAAAGGTAAATAACCAAGCATGCCTAAAGCATCTTGCTTAGGTTAATCCTTGCAAGTTTTAGCTTGCATGGTTCTAGCTTTCACATAATAGCTTGTCTTGGTTGGTGAAGTGGTTGAAGTTGTCTTCGTCTTCTGCTTGGTAGTACTCCTCCTCCTCGTATCCTTGGTCGATAATATCGTCTATAAATGAATACGGGGTACACAATCACCAAACAATACTTAATTACTTCTATTGAGCACAATAAGGCTCACACTTGATGATCTAGCATCATCACAATCATCACATGATTTAAAGAACTAGTTTTATTTATCTTATTTTAGAAAAGTAATTTCTGCTCATTGAAATTAATTAAGATTTAATATTCTCCAATTAAAATATGGGATCATTTTGACACATGTCATCACCACATATTATAATACATGGGAATGTGATTTAAAGTGTTGGTCACATTTTATAAAGTTTAAGATTATTATTTAATAGATTTAAAGTGACTAGAAATGCCCTAATAGCATTATTTTTGTACTAGTCCAAAGTCAAATGTGAATTTTGAGAGTTGGAATCAACTCAAAAGCTAAATATTTTTACATCTCTAGGTAGATATTGTCAAATGTGAATTTTGAGAGTTGGAATCAACTCAAAAGCTATTATGGTTGATTTTTGAAAAATGTTTGAAATTGCAAAAGTCTCTGACTTGTTATTTTTGCTATAGATTATCTCTAACTTCAAATGATTTAAATGCAAAGGTCTTGGATAGATAATTTAATTACCTTTCGAGCAAAATTTGATTTTTGAATTGGTTGAGTGAAACTCTTTGAATTGATTCTTGAATCTGTGGATAGAAACTAGTCTAAACAAAAATGGAAAACAATTATTTGAATTCCCACGCCAGCGTGGAAAATTAAACGGGCCGGCCCAGTTACACTACGCGGCGCAGCGGGCTGCTGACAGAATGGCTCCACTAGTCAGCGACAACATCTACGCGAAACGGTATGGGTGAATCTAAGCCGTGCAATTAGAAGGCAGATCAATGACAGAGAGTCATCGTCGATGACGATCAGCTCCGGCGAGGAATCTAACCTAGCGCGACGGTGGGGGTCTCTCGGGGCTCACCTGGGCTCGAACTAGGGTCGGTGACGGGGGCAATCGATGTGGTAGACGACGGTGAGGCTAGGCGTGGTCACGGTAGGGCTTGGGGTGGCCGGAATCGATGGCGCTCTTCTCCTCCAGCAGCGGCAGACTCCGGTGCAGTTCGGGTGCGGTGGTGCTCAGGTTGCTCCGGGGAGAAGTGGGGGAGGATCAGAGAGAGGTGGTGAGGGTATTGGTGTGGAGAAATGGGGTAGGAGTGGCCTCCTTTTATAGCGCGGCGAGGGGACCGATCGGTGCGGCGGGAGCTCGACGGTGGCGTCGCTACACGCGACTATCAGCGTGTGACATGGGTATACCCTACAGGTACTCGAGTTTGGTATATACGGTCTAAATACGTAGAGGCCCACGGTGTCGCCAAGGCCCAAACGAGGGACTCTAGTAACCTACGGACTCTCGATTGCTTGAAGAACAAGAAGAAGTTAAAGATAGAAAGTTTGAAGGGGAAAACCCTAATTTCTAAACGACTCGACCTGCTACCCGGGACCTAGCCTATCTATATAAAGGTTAGGAGGGAGCGGCGAGAAGGACACACGCAAACCTAGTTTCCACCACCCTCGCCAGATTGCATCTGCGCACCATTGTAACCTTCGATTCCTTCGATAATTCCACGAGAAGACAAGAAGGAGTAGAGACCTCTACGAGGCCTGAACCTGGGTAAATCTTTGTCCCCTGTGTACTTGTTTGCTAGCCGATAGATGTCTCCAGCGCTCCCTCCTTCTGCAAACCCAAGTCCATAACAATGGACATTGATGAGTTAAACCCTCGTCAATTGGCGCCGTCTGTGGGAACTAGGTGCGCTGATGTTGCGATCTCGATGGCTCCATCAACCCGACGATCTGCGATTGAGCTATTTTAACGGATCGATCTCACTCAAGATGAAAAGAAATCGGTGATCCACGATCAGAGGCTCAACGCCACCTCCGCCATCATGTGCATATGTGTTCTTGAAGACTGATCGGATCAAGGCAATTTTAGCGGTATCATACCAGCTGTCTCTTGTGATCCATGGACAAAATCCCTAACCGGCCGCGTAGGATAAAAGTCCTCCGGATCTACCACCGTATCTCAAGGAGGAAAAAGCACTGTATACTTCCGTACACAACCTGACCGCGATCCAGATCGATCAGAAGGCAGCCGAGCTTGCGGCGGAGAGCGTTGCAATCGACGCCTACACGACCGCGGTCAGGTCGCGGCCGGGCTCGTTACTTCTTGTGATATGTGTCTGGTCACATCCGATTTGATGAGAAGTGCCGTTTTCTACTTCATTCGGACTACCAAGTTACCAGCTGGCAAGAAAGGAAAAGAAAAAGCGTTCGTCACGGCACCTCTCTGGAAGAAAAAAAGGATAATTATGAGTTAACTAGTAGTAACCCAAATCAATCAAGGCTGCACATACGTACGTGCGATGGGTAAAGGAAAAAGTCAAAAGACTCACGTCTTTTCGTTGGATCATGTTCAAAGCGTGCTTGGTTTTGCTTAAAAAAATATGGTTGACCCGGCTGTGCGCCTGTACGAGACCGTGGCAGCGATAATTACGACGACGCAGCGTGGCGTGAGTAGCTCCGTGAAGCATGAAAAAATCGGGATCAGCCGACCGTACATGCAAATCTTTCCGGTCATATTGATCAAGTTAACACGAACTCAGGCCGGCGACTGCCCAAAAATCTGGGGACTCAACTTCAACACTGCCACCACGGTATACTTTTAACTTGGCGTGGTCTACTTCATCCAACACTGCCGCATCAACTACTCCAGCTACCACAACGTCATCGTGTCGCTCCACGTCTATCGTGTTGACTACTGGTCAGCCGTATCGGGTACGCATCCGTTGCGGTGTCATTTTGGGCCAACACGTGACTCCGTCAACCTCGACTCTACAATCGGGGGTTCCATCGACTCCTGTCCGCCGGCGATCTGCCACTACATCGACTCCATGCGTCACGTCTACAACCGGGGGCTGTGTCGATTATTTCTCCGCAGCATCGACTCTGTCTGCCCACATGAGCTCCACACTCGGGGGCTCCGCCGACTCCGCCGATAACCTCGCTGCCGCTTTCAGCTGCGATCTTCGTCTCCAGCGACTTGGGTGGCTCCTTCAGATCCGACGATCAGCTACGTCCTTCGACTCCGTCATGTGACGAGCTGCGATCTTCAACTCTAGCAACTCGGGGGCTCCCTCCTCTACAGCGACCGTCCGTGTCCTTCGACTCCGGTGACCTTCTGCGGTCTGCAGATGAGGCGATCCGATGCGGTCTTCGACTGTTGTGGCCCGTTACGGTCACCGGATGCGGAAATTCGTCATCACCATGCGACTCTGATCCAGCGCGTGAACTACGTCCGCCGCGTGACCCGCTACCATGCCAACTACATGTCTGCTGCACAACTCTCGACCGCCACCGCCACGTTGACTACTCGTTCGGTGTCGATCTAGGGACTTGCTGTAGTCTTTGACTCCGGCGATCTGCTACAATCTTCAGTTCCAATGACTCGAGGGCTCGGGGGCTCCCTCAGCATCGGTAACCCACTACGGTCTACGATTGCGCCGACTCACTGCGTTCTTCGACTGTGGCTACTCACTGCAATTTTCGATTGTGACAAATCCTCTGCTACATCGACTCCACCACAAGTCCCGTTGCCGCCTTCAGCTACGGTAACTCACAGCAGTCTTCGACTCCGCCGACCTACTGAGTCTTCGACTCCATCATGCGACTTGTTGCGGTCTCCGGCTGTGGTGACACGCTGTGGTCTTGGATTTCACCGACCGGTTGTGTCTTCGACTCCATCACGCGATCCACTGTCGCGTCGACTACGTCTGCGATTGCATCGACTTCATCCATAGCAACTACCAACAAAGCTAAGTTATCCTCTACTTAGAGTTTATTCTTTTTTAACTATTCACTTTAATCGCACACTCGATACACTCGGGGGCTGCACACACTTCGAGTAACCTAATGTGTCGTCGACTCCACGCACTCGAGCACCTTATACGCGACCGCCCGAGTAGCTGACTGTGCCTGATCGTCGAATCCTTGAACTCCGAGTACCTTGGCAAGGTACTGAGACTAAGGGTAATCAGGCTAACAAAATGGCCTAGCATACAGTGCAAAAGTGCCGACTCGATGGGCACCAGAATTTTACTTTGCAAACTGACATGCAAATATCTTTACAAGATTCAAGTACTTCACAATTTTATAAATTTTCTGCAGCTTACAAGGATGTCGACTGCGTCGAGCTATTCTATTGGGTCCTCCAACAGGAGTCGACAAAACAACTGGCTACGACATACACTCAAGACCCGAGTCGAGTCCCTCCTCGAATGGTTGCATCGCTTGATGCTACACACACGCGACGTTAGCTGCGCACCCGATAGAAGTGATTGCGTCGAATCCATCCGCATCATCGACTCACCTGGCTAGAACTCCTGGATTCTCCTCGCATTATTTTCAACTGCGTCTACAAGATACAATACTCGAGTCTCTGCCCGATCTACGACTCCGCCAGACTTCGGGGGCTACTCCAAGCTAGAGCACTGGTCGCGCATATACAAGATCCTCGAGTGACACGCTCTGACTCCTCACTCAAATCTACGATTCGAATAAGGACTCGGGGGCTACTCCCATAGGGAGCGCTAGCCGCGCACCTGACGAAATTTGTGAAGATATCCAAGCATTATGAAAACCCTTTACTCGAATCTACGATTCGATTGTGGGCTTCGGGTTACTCCCATAGGGAGCGTTTAAAGGTTATTCGACTGAAACCAGCAAACAAAAAGACGACAACAGTCGCAAAAGTTCTTTAGTCCCTGCCTGAGTCTTTGACTCAACCAGGCACTCGGGAGCTACTCCCATAGGGAGCGTTGGTCGCGCACCCTACGATTTTCTCTTTCTTTTTGCAGGAACATGGACAATAAAAGGCAAACCCAACCACTCGAAATATGGGTCGACTATGTACATGGGTTACTCCCATAGGGAGCGCCGGAACCAGATTCGACTGAAACAAACAAGCAAAAGACGACAGCAGTCGCAAAAGTTCTTTAGTCCCTGCCTGAGTCTTCGACTCAACTAGGCACTCGGGGGCTACTCCCATAGGGAGCGGTGGTCGCGCACCCTATGATTATTTGTACAAAAAACTGCGTGTTGATAACATCCACACTCGAAGCTCGTGGCGACACCGCCTCATAATTTTTCCCTACAAAGAGACTGTGTCTCCTGGGTGACCCGAATCATCTCCGCGATGATAAAATTCGGATGCCGCGCTTACAGCGTGAAGGTAAGACCTGAATAAGGCCTGGCAACGTATTAGCTGCGCACTATCAGAAATGTATCCGTGCCTACAGGTACGCTGAACATGCCTCGACGGACGCGTCGAGTGCTCACACCCATATAACTAGAATTCGACTCCTGTAAGACCACCGCGGCTTGAGTCAAATTACGCCAGCACTTTCCAGATTCGAGTCCGAGGACTCGAGTTCGAGTAGATTGCGTTGTTTCACCCTAAGGTGGTTAACTGATATCGATACTTCGGTTATATCAGGCACGTACATCAAGAATCCGTATGACACAAATAAAGCAGTTGAAATACACTCGTTCAGGCACTCGAAAGACTTCAAAAAGTCCCCAGTCAAATCTGTGATTCCACTGGACACTCGGGGGCTACTGACATGGGTCTACCCTACAAGTACTCGAGTTTGGTATATACGTTCTAAATACGTATAGGCTCATGGTGTTGCCAAGGCCCAAACGAGGGACTCGAGTAACCTACGGACTCTCGATTGCTTGAAGAACAAGAAGAAGTCAAAGATAGAAAGTTTGAAGGGGAAAACCCTGATTTGTAACCAACTCGACCTGCTACCCGGGACCTAGCCTATCTATATAAAGGCTAGGAGGGGGCGGCGAGGAGGACACACGCAACCCTTGTTTCCACCACCCTCGCCAGATTGCATCTGCGCACCATTGTAACCTTCGATTCCTTCGACAATTTCACGAGCAGACAAGCAGGAGTAGGGACCTCTACGAGGCCTGAACTTGGGTAAATATTTGTCCCCTGTGTGCTTGTTTGCTAGCCGATAGATGTCTCCAGCGCTCCCTCCTTCTCCAAAAGTCAAGTCCATAACAATGGGCATTGATGAGTTAAACACTCGTCAGCGTGGCTGAGGTAGGTGGACGGTGCGGTGCTCCCTGGCGGTTGTCACGAGCGTAATGGTGAGCCGGGGGGCGGCATGGGGCGGTCAGGAGCGTGCGGCGCTCCGCGTGATGAGGATATCTACAGGGATTATGATGATTCTGACTGCCTGAACTGGAAGGAAATACTGAGTCAAATCAATAATGACTATCAGGTGAATTCATTCTTAATTGAACCTGATGTTTTACTTAATGAGAACTTTATACTACCTAAATCTATGCATCTTTGTATGATCAGGTTTATTGATAACACAAGTGTTGCGCGAGGAGGAGGAGAGTTGCAGCAAGAAGGACAATCGCTGATTTCCAATATCAACAAGTGCGCGAGGGAGGAGCGGGAGGCAGGCGCACTAGGATGCAATGAGGAAATCACGTATGAGCAAGAGAGAGAGATGGCGCACCAAGAATTACATGTTTGAGGTGTTCCACGACGTTTGGACTGCGTGCCAATAAGGCCGAACCCATATATGGGTCGGTATGTATCAGTTTGAGTCGAACCGAGTCAGTTTGGGCCAAGTTATGGCTGTTTTTAGGCTCGTTTAGAGGGGAGGACGCCCCAGCCCTCTTATAAACCTCCGTAGCCGTCACAAGTTAGGTTTTTAGACCACGTTAAAATATTTTGGAGTTGTTTCTTTCATAGAACCTCTGGAATTACCCTATGTTTGAATCTGCCAACTATAATTGAGTGTGATCTGTTGTTCCATTGGGAATTAGTAGATTGCATACTACCGTTCGTGGTCACGGCTGCGTGCGCAAGAGTGTGGTGTTGTGAATATCCTACAAGGTTCGAGAGCTGTTGCATTGGCATCAGGGATCGAGCGGGAGAGATCATAGCTACGCACTAGTTATCTATCATCCACCATCACCATCGCCAAGAGCTTGCTGAGAAGATCGGGCCACCCCATATCATCTTGGTATCAGATTTCCTCGTTGCCTCGGTAAGCAATCCACAATCCATCCATAGATTAGAGACTGTTTTTCATCCTATACAGAAAAAGCCCCACAAAAAGAGTTGCCATAGCCTAGATTACATCGTATTCGAGTAATAGTTGTTGATCGCGTTCCTCTATTAGATTAGATCTAGATCTGTTCTTCGTAGATTTGTTTTCTAGTGTTCTAGTTGTTTTCCACAATCTTTTTCCGCTACCATCAAGTCAGATCCGATCCAAGTAAAGAGTCCTAGTTGTGTACTACTTGGCGAGCCAAAAAAAAAATCGGCTCGCTGCGTCACGCTTGACCGCAGACAAGTCTGTGCTCTAGCGTGACCCAAAAAAAAAACAAAAAAAAAGTTCCGAAAAAAAAAAAATTCGAATCGTCGCCTTACCACAGACCAGTCTGTGCTAGTACGAGAAAAAAAAATCTGCCGGCATCCTGCCGCGGCAGGATTTTAGGCCGTTTTTCTGCCGTGGCAGAGACCAATTCTCAGGTCAATTTTTTTTTTGTTTATTTTTTTTACTGAGTCCACATAGCGTACCTATCCTTGTGAGCCTTAGTAAGCCTTTCTTTGTGTCTATAACTATCCTACGAGACTAGCGTGCTTAGTGCTCTACGGGCTGCTCAGTTAGCAATCTTGTGCCCGTTTCGTTGAGACATTGCTAGCCTCTCTCCTTGTGCATTGCAACACGAGCATTCCTCCGACATACCTTACTTTTTGAGCTCATTTTCATAGTTGCAATTGCCCCATTTATCTCCACCGTGTGTGTTTTTGTGGGTCTTTGTCATACGATCAGCACTAGGACTTGTTTGCGGTGTAGATAGGATACCATACCTACAGCTCCACCATAAATCCCTGTGTGCCTTGTGATCGTTCTCTATACCTTTGATATTCACTTCATCACTTCAGTGCATCAGTCTTTGATTACGTTTGGTAGAGCATCTCTATTCACTTTGGAATGGTAAGATCTTCTTTCTTATCAATGGTGTGTGAGTTGTGAGAGTTTCCACCATACTGATTTTGATTTGTGCACTAATGTACTAATCATGTCTTCTAGTAGTGTTGATGTGATGCAGAAAATGGAGGCAGGTGATGTTACAAATAATGTGGAGATGTACAGTTACAAATTCATCGACAATTGGCGTTGTAGTGGAACTTTTTGGAAGGAAGAACGCGGTATTTTTGATGGTGATGGTCTTTTCCACCATAGTGTGATGATTGGTGAGCGATGTGCTTCCATTACCATTGATAGTAACTCTACTATTAATTTGATCAGCGTTGAAGTTGTACAAAAGTTGCAGCTACCCACATGTGCCCGTGCGGTGCCATATCTCTTGCATTCATCATATGGCACATTGCTGATTTCACACACCGCTGATGTTCCTATGACTTTTAAAGAGCATACTAAGATTGTGCGCTGTGATGTATCTCCTATACCACTTGATTCTTGTCACCTACTATTGGGAGAACCTTGGAGCAGAAGGTTTGACGCTCAAATATGTCCTGTTGTTGGAAGGATTTCTTTCAAATGGAACATGAAGAGACGTGTTATACTCAAGATTTCAGCCGACAAATTTCATGAGTATCATCTTCTTCGCAAGGAGAGGACAAAAGAGTTCAGTTTGTCTGCTAAGTACAAGGTCATGATGAACGGTGACAATTCTATTATTTGTCATCTTGAACACGGTGTGCATTACAACCCATGTGAGAATGAGAGCCACATAGCCAAGCTGAGTGAGAGTGTTATCAAAAGTGAGCTGTGTGATTCCACTAAACGTGAGGTTGAGAGCATCCATTCTAAGAGTATGAGAGAAAAAGAAAACATCAGTGCAGGAGATGCTAATACATGTGAGGATATTTCTACTAATGTAGTCATCTCTACTCCTGGTATTGTTTCTTGTGCTATGCAGGTTGCTTTTGAAGAAAGGGAGCCGCCTATTTTACAACCTGCATCACACGATCTGGTATAGTTACTTGAGGAGGATGTCGTAGTACCTACTACAGCTGAGAAGTTTGTTAATGACATTGGTACTGATTTGGAGCTTCAGCCAACATGTGCGACATATTGTGAGTCTATTCCTTTACTGAAGCCTCCTTCTGATTTGCCTTGCACTACTGTTTCAGCACCATGTGATAGTTTACCAAATTCAAATTTTGATCATGTGGTACTGATAACACATAAGGAAATACTTGCTCGAATACCACCTGCTGATATTGTGTATTCCATCATGCTAAATGAACCTATGAGTATGAGTTGTGCTATGGATAAGATTTCTGAAATTTCATTTCTAAATTCTAGCACATATTCTCCTTGTTTCACATTCAATCTGATTGGTGAATATAGCATGCATGAAATTTTTCTTGTGGATCACATATGCATTACTTGTGATAGAATCGCTGAACTGAAACATGCTGTTTTCAGCCATACATGTTGTGTGTCGACGATTTTGTGTTGTGAGATATATGCTAAAATTTGTGATAATATGAAACTAAAGTCAGGTCTAGTCGATATAATGCAGCCAACACAAGTAATTTTACCTATGTTGGATCGTTGTAATCTTCCTAGAATAGAACCCCAGTTTTCATATTCATTGTGTTTATCCCAAAATTCGTTGTCTAGTTGTGCTAATGCTTTATACTTCACTTATATTTGCAAATTGAGTTGCATTTTACATACTGGACAACATGATCATGTTCATAATAATCAGAGTAGCGCAATTGAAGCATGGCATGATTCAATTTGGTTTTCAGACATATTAAATTGGTTTGAGCTTGTTCACAAATTTGATCATAGATCTTCTTTGAGAAAACTGAATTTAATATTGAAGAACATGACTATCTATTTAGTTGTTTTTTACCATGATCATGATTCTTTGTACTTCACTTATACCTGCAATTTAAGTTGCTTGATGTATACTGGACATACTTTTCATGTGAACAACAATAATACAACATGTTATATATACATATACTTTGCGTACACGTTGTTCTTTTTGTTTCTCCCACTTTCAGCTTACCTAAAGCCGAGGACGGCTTTTCATGAAGAAAGGGAGGATGATGAGGATATCTACAGGGATTATGATGATTTTGACTGCCTGAACTGGAAGGAAATACTGAGTCAAATCAATAATGACTATCAGGTGAATTCATTCTTAATTGAACCTGATGTTTTACTTAATGAGAACTTTATACTACCTAAATCTATGCATCTTTGTATGATCAGGTTCATTGATAACACAAGTGTTGCGCGAGGAGGAGGAGAGTTGCAGCAAGAAGGACAATCGCTGATTTCCAATATCAACAAGTGCGCGAGGGAGGAGCGGGAGGCAGGCGCACTAGGATGCAATGAGGAAATCACGTATGAGCAAGAGAGAGAGATGGCGCACCAAGAATTACATGTTTGAGGTGTTCCACGACGTTTGGACTGCGTGCCAATAAGGCCGAACCCATATATGGGTCGGTATGTATCAGTTTGAGTCGAACCGAGTCAGTTTGGGCCAAGTTATGGCTGTTTTTAGGCCCGTTTAGAGGGGAGGACGCCCCAGCCCTCTTATAAACCTCCGTAGCCGTCACAATTTAGGTTTTTAGACCACGTTAAAATATTTTGGAGTTGTTTCTTTCATAGAACCTCTGGAATTACCCTGTGTTCGAATCTGCCAACTATAATTGAGTGTGATCTGTTGTTCCATTGGGAATTAGTAGATTGCATACTACCGTTCGTGGTCACGGCTGCGTGCGCAAGAGTGTGGTGTTTTGAATATCCTACAAGGTTCGAGAGCTGTTGCATTGGCATCAGGGATCGAGCGGGAGAGATCATAGCAGAGATCATAGCTACGCACTAGTTATCTATCATCCACCATCACCATCGCCAAGAGCTTGCTGAGAAGATCGGGCCACCCCATATCACCGCGTCGGTGTAGAGGTGTTTGCGGCGGCGTGCGGCAGCTGCGGGTCACGTGGCGGCGAACGGGGGTGTCTGATGGGTTGGCGTGATCATGGCGGGCTTGCGCGTGCGCGGTGAGGGCAAGGCGTGAGGTGGTCGGGCTGGTCGAGCGTGGCGAGCTGGCGCGCTTTGGACATGGCGCAGACAGGTTTGGGCGCGGCGTGCTTGGGTGGTCCAAGGCTTGGCTTCGACCGTGGGGTGGACAAGGGGTGGTGGTGGACTATGGCGCACCTCCTAGACATCCTGGATGGGTGCGGGATGGTCTGCTGTGAGCTGGCCATGGTCGGCCGGCGATGACCATAATCGGGCGGTGCTCCACTATGCTCCACGGCGAAGGGGGGTTGGTTTGGGGATGGGTTAGACTCATAGGGGACAAGGGAGTGTAGTGGCGACCAAATGGTCAAAAATTACTGTGCACAATAGTGAAGTTAGGCTAGGGTTTAATTAGTGCATACAAGGTGTTTGTGTTAATGGCTGCATGAAATGAATTTTGGAAATTTTGATTCAAAATTTTTGAGTGATCTTTACTTAAGATTGAGAGTATATGTTTGCTTGGAGAGGTCAAGGTGAATTCATTTGATGGGTTTTTCAAAAAGTAGGATCTTAACACATACACTTGATTCAATTTTCAACTGTCCATTAAATTGATTTGCAAGATGTTTTTGTAAGTTTGTAAAGTAGGCCTTGATACACTTTTACTTGGTCTAGCAAGGGGAAAAAGAAGTAGAAATGTTTCTGATAGAAATCTTCTTCTAGGAACACACAAAGTGACCTAGTGGTTGATTTTTGGCCAAAATGTCCATTTGGTTTATTTATTAATATTTGATTTCTTTTTTCTTTTTATTTTGCTTGCAATTGGTCTAGATGATGTAGTATTCACCTTTAAACCAATTCACATCATTTGTATCAATAAAGCATGGCATAAGCACTCAATTCTACACGAATGTAAGTACACATGCATTCATATTCATTTTATTAATAAAAGTTTTTGTTAACCGTAACTCTAGGTGATTAGGACTTGATAATCTTGATTAGAAGTTTTGGGATGTTACACCGCGCACGTGTTGTCGAATCAGTTGCGCACATGATGTTTAGGCATAGTCGACATGTTTGTAGACGGTCGTCAAAGCGTATAATAAGAGGGAATCAGTTCATATGCTATTAGAGGGCTATATAGTACATCACATTGACACCACCATGCATATTAATTCTGTTGGCCATAGCCAGACGACGGGCACCGTATGAGGTTTCTTTGGGCATGTCGACCGTGCCGCTAGTGTCTTGATGGAGGTGCTCCTTGTTTCTTTAGCGTCTTAATGAAGGTGCTCCTTGTTTCTTCAGCAGATGGCAGGCCTTTTCCTGGGCACTAAGAGGGCGAGGATGATTCGGGTAATAAAAGGGCCGTCACCTTTAGGATGCTCTCTGTCATGGTTGTTAGCAGGGACATGTGGGTGAGCCATGTTGTCTAGTATGGCCGTAAGGAGCAGGTTTGGTGCCTGGTCGTCGTTGGCAAGATCACCAGAGGTTCAATTTCTGGGATCAGCGGATTAAAGTGTCAGCGTGTTACAGAGGTGCTTCCGAATGCTAGCAGACCTATGGCATTGTAGGTTGTTACTTCGAACATAAAGGAATTAATTTCACAATGTAACACCATATTTTGTTGGCATACAGGATGCCAATACCTTGAAAGGTAGAAACAGTGACCCTAGAATATAGAACTACTATCTTGTTCTCAAGGGATCCAACATAGAGAGATTGTGCATTGAAGTTTTAGCGTGTTTACTCCCCAAAGTGACCATGGCGAGTATATCACCTGACCGAGAAAAGCAATGTCAATATGCAGCAGATTGCTAATTTACTAATATGTATGTTGTTTGGTGTTCCTTTGGTTTTTCATAAAGATTTTTCTCCTTGAGTCTTGGTTGTTTCTCCAGGAGATAGCATCAGTCTGCTTAGTTGCTAATCCAGGGGCATCTGAAATTGGTAACAAATCGACTTCATGTCATATAATAAAGACAAACAATGCATAATACAATAGACAAGATGTTTGTTGTGAGCACCTGATAGGAGGAGATCGTCTCCTATATGTTTCGCTAATTCATTATAATAGATGGACACACGAGCTTCCCCTCGCCGCCTTCATGGAGTTGTCGTACTACATGGCTTGTCCGGTGCATTAAGTGGCGATGCATACCAAATGCAGGGTGTAAAAAACTAAGTTTTATTTGTTGCAAATAAAGTGTGACTTTATCAACCAATGTAAGAGAAACTGAAAGACATTGTGTACTGCAAGAGTAGATATAAAGAGGCATATATATAGTTTCAAATTAGTCTAATTAGATCCAATAGGGATGATAAACAAACCGTTCACTTGCGAATAATTATACATAGACGATCCATATGACAGTAGATCGGTAGATGGCGCTGAACGATTTGTAAAGACACCTATGCGTAACTATGAGTGTTTTTATAATGACCACAGAAAAATTAAGTTGACCCAAAATAGTTTACTATACTCTATCCGATCCAAATTAGATGACTCATATTTGTCAAGATACGAACATATTTAATACTAAATTATGTCTAGATACAATCGACTCTAGCAAATATAAGTCAACTAACTTGGGTCGGAGGGAGTAGTAAAAATCCTATCCTGCGTGCCCATCATGTTAGCTAACCAAAAAGTTTCTACGTTTATGAACCATACCCACATCAAAAAATATTATGATAAAACTACCAAAGTTAGGTGCAACTTTCCGATCAATTATTATGATGTATGGTTGCCAAGTACTTCAACACATCTTGCCATCTCCGTACCCCTACATGCAATTCATGTGGCACATGGCATCCTCAGCTGTCCTAATTAGGATAGTTCCTTCGTGGCATCTATCATTCCGATGTGCATGCAGCTATCTTACCTCTGCACCTTCTACGCACAATATGTGAGAAAAGTTCAGTCATATCTGAGTCAAATGAAGAGAATTATTCTTGGCACAACGATGCATATGTTAACTTGCTACATAGAAACTTTGAGTTTGCAATTTCAAGTAACAAGCGCAATTAAAGTAGGAAAACATTGTAAAACTAAATTTACATTTTGACGTTGAAAATTTTGTCAAAATTCAGAGAAAAATTGTTTAAAATATTTAGAAGGTTTCTCCCCTTCTCGATTTGAGAAGGAAAATCGGAAGGAACAACCACAATGGACCAAACAACTTCAGAAAGGAAGAAATTAACACATCGGATAAATAATGAAGGCAAAAAGCAAGTGAAGAAATAGGAGAAATTGGTTTCAGGTTATGCTTGTATAGTACCAAACAACTTTAGAAATGAAGAAATAACACATCAAAAAAATATTGAAGACAAAAAGAAAGCAAGTCAGAAAATAGATAAATATGAAAGATAAGCTTGACAGAGCTACACACAACCTTGGGCAACCTTGCAAGCACAGGCATGTCCTGAAGCGACAATTCACCATGGTGCTTCTCCATTTTTAATAATAATATGAGCAGTAAATTTATAAAATCAAAGTGATATTTGAGACAGAGAGAGTATTTCAACAGTTACTTGCCTCTTTGAGAACAACAAAGTGCACGACGATTGGCACTAGAAAGGCCAACATTTACTGATTAACAAATACCAGTTAAAATATTTAAAACTTACTATTCTACTACATGGAAACAAATCTAACAAAGAATATAACAATTATGACATTTAAAGTAATGAACAAACAAATGGCATCATCTACGTTAGTTTATATGTACCATAATTCTAAACAGATTACATATGACTATTATAAATCGGAACAGCAAGGATCAGGAAACTACGTAGTCGGCCAAAGCTAGAAAGTATGGCATGTTCAAACTAACTGACTGATTCAGACTGGCCAAGTAGCCTGGATAATTCGTACATATTTCTGTTAAGAGTGAAATATTAAGATTGTACACTTGTATCATTTCACTGATCAAACACGCATAACACTTATGTTGATGTGCCTTCAACCTACATATATGCAAATATTTATCTTTGGGATATAGGTTCAGATGGAGTTCCACTACAGAAACCCAGGTTCATAAACCAACCAAAATAGTCATGTATAGAAAGCAAACCTTATTTGTCAACACGGCAAACCTGAGACACAATGTTGGAGAAAAGTGACCCAAAAGAAAAGATAGTTCGGCGGAGATGAACGGACCTACCGCGCCTTCTCCGCCCAAGACCCGGATGCCTACCTGAAGACGGAGGAGACGAAACTCAATGGGCCACGACGACGGCGGACACTAATACAAAAATCACTCACAAAGAGAGGACTACAACATCGAACAACCTTCGTCCAGAAAGACAATCTCCTATGAGCTTCATCCTGAACGATAATCTTCAATGAGCAAAGTAAAAAAATAACAACCAAACAAATCGAATGAATACAGAGAAGCATACCAACAACACTATACAAAATACAAACAACAAAGATCTTAGAATCCGAATATTACCAGACTCCATATTGGAAGGACTACCTTCACAAAACGGGCCTATTGTGAAGTTACACTCGGCGTGGAATAGCGTATAACGGTAAATGGTACGTGGCGCACCATGACTTGGGTAAACTATGATAATTAAAACATTTGACCATGTATTCCAATTGTACTTCTCATTTGGATGGAACCGACATAGAGTTTTAGCTAACGTATAGATTTGTCCTCTACCTAAGTGACATATTGGAATAGCCAATTGGAAGAGAGAGAAAAGAAACTCAAGAAACCTCACCATACCTGCCAGCAAAGAGCCGAAGAGTATACATGTAAAGCATCCCTACGCATCTTTCTCGCTAGAGAAAAGCATCCAGAAGTAGGACACAACTCTCCTTACCCAACTCCTCTATTTTCTCTTTGTAAATGTGTAAGTGGATTTCTATTCTCATAGTTAATTTCTAATACATGATCCATGTTGTATACCAAAACAGTATTACTTAGCTATGTAAAGTCAGAGTTTGGAAAAGTATTACTCTAATATGGAATGTTAAGAGTTAGGAGATACATAAAGAAGATAATTAGAACTTAAATAATCCTTTTTGTTGGTGCTGTAAGAAGTAAAAAAATTATGAAACACAACAATAGTGAAAAAGTACAAAAAAGTACAAATACCTAGAGAAGACTACAACAGAAAACAACAGTGGTGTATAAAACAAAAAAAAGCGGAAAGAAGGATCTCACTGGACTATTCTGTAATATTATTTCAAAAGTTACTATATAATTTACAAAATCTCACTGATATGCAAATAAAACTCAAATAAAACTGATGTAAACTCCGTGAAAATTGCGTGTTGTAAATCATCCACCGTGAAAATAGGATAAGAAATAAAATGAAAGCTGAAGTACACGTGGTTGCTTGACAGGGACAAAAATACTCATAACTACAACCATCAATTTGCATGTTAGCGTACCATGAATAAAAAAACTTTTACTTCGGTATAATGGGTTTTCATGTTCACATAAGAATCTCTTCCGAGGAAGTTAGTCGAAAATTTACTAGAGAGGATAATAAGAGTGCTAATAGCACATGCTCAGGAATATGCAACAAATACAAAAAAATCAGTAATATAGTCAGCATGGACACGCCCATTCACTGAGTCGAGTGTTCAGTCTGCGCGAACTGCTACCTTCAAGTTCTTCCATGGACGGCCATTGGAGAAACTTGCTTTCCAGCACCTGTGTATTTCTCCCATTGTTTCTGTTCTTTCCGGTGATCTCGACGTCATGCTCAGCCAAGCGGCAGGATGACAACACCCTCTCTGACAACATCAGTAGAAGCATGCCAGACTTGCGGATTTACATACAGAATGTATACAAAAAGGCGCAAAATATTGATACGAAAGTATGCAGTACAAAATGTAAACAAACTATGTTTTCTACACCTGATTTCCAACATGAAGCACGAGTGAAGACATGTTCTAACTGTCCTTTTTACTATAAGTTTTAGATGAACCCATAACCATATACCAAACAACAAACTTTACCATCCGATCCCACGAAAGAAATATTTATCTTGAGGAAAAATATGAGACGATGTGAGCCAAACTAATGTATAATATAATTTACTTAAACTATGAACATACCATTGAACTCCATTTAATATAAATGCGTTTCCCCATTTCAGAATAAATTTCTATTAATTAGTGGTACACGTATCACTTGATTTTCCTGAACAAATAGTATATACCAGTAAGATTTGTACAGCTTTTATGAAGATTTCCTTTTGGTAATAATAAGGATTTTCCTGAGTATATAGCAGTAAGATCTGAGCTTTAATGAAGATATCCTTTTAGTAATAAGAAGAAGAGCCTGCTAACCTAATGTGTGAAAAAAAGAAGACAAATTTTCTATCTGTTGTGTGCACTCAAACTATAATGAGAGATTTTAGAGGACCAAACTCACTCTAGATCAACAAATTTAAACCAAGATGCAAACCCGAAATAGGGACGATATGTATGCAGATTAGAAGAGACTAACCAATACAATTGCTTTGATTCCTGTCAAGCATTTGAGAAAATATCATGTGCACATGTGAAATATCCTTTTTCCTAGCTACAAAGAGCTCTTCCATTATCAAGTGCCTACATGCATGAATATGATGAAAACCAATAGCTGGTAAGTAGAGATGAGAATAGAGATAATAAAGGATATGACCTTATACCTACCAAGAGATTATTTTAGCACTACCGTGCCGCCTGCATGGTGTTGTTTCTCGTAGTTGCGGTTGCGGTGCACTCCTAAGAGGTTGCACATAGGACACATCCAGGTGTAACATGTTTTTGTTTCTATTGATATGTCTCAATGGAATAGGTAACCAATGCTGTGGCATGTCTTGTACAAATATAATAATAGATCAGCTGAACAAAGACATAATTCATTCATCGGTAGAAAGGAGATAACCATCTATAAATGCCTCATAATGTATAGTATAGTATCTCACAGCTGTAAAACCAGAGCAGCTAAACTTAAGCTCAACATGATAAGATGAACACATCAATAATCCCCTTCACGATGGATATGAATTACCTTATTGTCCTATACAACACCATATTGACGCATTGATCTCTTCACTAACCTACTTTTTATCGAGAGCAGAAATCTGCTCAAGGAGACACCAAATGATGGAAATTAAATCTTTCACGTCGAACCTGACAGTCGGGTATACACTAGTGACTATACCAATTAAATCTGCAATCACACAAGAAGAGATCCTCCCTTACTAACTAACATACCATGGTACAAATAGACCATAAAAAACCGAGATAACATAAAGAACCACTACTAATATAAGAAATCACCTGCAAGGTAGTCCTCTCACCCGCATTATCGAGTAGGCTCTAGAATGATTTAATCTCGCAGGAATAGCAAGTCAAGCTCTCTCAGAGACGGGAGTGATGTCAACTAACTGTATCCACTTCGTCAGCCATGTCGAGTACAGTGATCCACGGCAGAAAAATCATCCTTCACTCACTTAACCTCTAGGTAACGTAGATACTAATCATGCCCTTCAAGAAGCCTTCCCCTAAACCTCTCTATATGATCTCTTATATATAAACCCTTGCATAACACATCCCTACATGCCACAGAGACAAACTAACCATTAGCATGCATGCACAACGCACACAAAGTGAAACATGGGTACATATTTTTGGCAGGTCAGTTCAAAGCCCATTTTGGAAATGGTTGTTGTCTACCTTCTATTGACAAACACAAACTGGACCTGAACAAATTCTTAGGTATTGAATTCTTGGATAGAAATAGGATGATTATAACTTTCATGTAGACAATTTTTATGTTTCCATCAGTTCAACCATGTATAGAAAAGTGTTAGGCAAAGTAAGAGTATGTTAGAGGCTGTGCAGATAGACGGACCGAATTGAGGCGACGTGGGGGTAGCCGACATAGATGCATATAGAAGCGGAGCATCTACCGCTGCATGTAAAATAAACTAGAATAGCAGGCATTAGCCATCCGAAAAAATCCAAATAAAATTACTAGCACAATAACAACACTTCACATCTCTAAAAAAACTCTTTCAGTCCATGAATATGCAAATATTTCAAACTAATCAAAATAAATAGTCCATAAATATGAACATGGAAGGATTCCATGATACAAACAAATGTTAAAAATATTTCCACTAGTTTGATTTTTCCACCGGCAATGAGGAGGACATCAAGGAGTCGAGGAGGTCGTTGAGTGGTGGACTGGGATGGTCGTTGCTGCGGGTGGAGAAGTGGGCTGGCTGCTGCGGTGGAGAGTTCGGTTCCCTGTTGTGTGTGGAGAGTCGGCTCGCTGCTGCGCCGCCTGTGGAGAGGCAGACCGCGAATTGAGTCAAGTTCAGCAGCAGCGGGGTGAGCGGATAGAGAGGTGGTGGCGGGGTAAGTGGCTGGAGCGCCGGCGGCAGGGTGAGTAGCTGGAGGAGCGGCGATGGGGTGAGCGGCTGGGGTGGCGGTGGCGAAACCCTAACTCTCCATGAGCACTACTGTAATATCCCAATTTCAGCAACCCAGATTAGTTGTCTAGAATGCAAAAACCAGGGGCAACAAAAACTTTTCTTGTTCATTGGTGCAGTGTTTGCTTGTTGGTGCTTGTGCATGTGAGTGTGTATCTTATGATACTCCTGACCTCACCTTCAGTTGACAAAAGCTATTTACCAAAACCATCCTGGCTCATTTTACATATTCTCAAATGTTCAGGCATTTCAAAACTTGAGCCAAGATACTTATACAACCAAAACTATTTCTGTAGTCTCTACTAACAAAACTATGGAGAGATATATAATATAACCTCCATATGTTTTCAAGACAGAACCCTCCACTAATATTATCTCTAGGTTTCCCCAAAACCTCTTTTTCTTAAAGCTTTTGAATTCTACTCTTGGTAGAAATACCAAGGACTCTCTTCCTATTCAAACTCTAACCTTTTCAAAATACCCCTCCCTACCCCAAGCTAGGCTTGATGGTAACCGCAATAGTGGAGTTGCTTAGTTTATAAGATGAGTTGCCTTGATCTGCTGTCTGATTAGTTGCCTTGCTCTACTATCTGATGAATTGCCTTGATCTGCTGTTTGACTTGTTTACTTAGGAAGTAGTATGAGCTACTCTAGGAGCTCATCACTAGGATCAAGAGGTTCCCAAATCACCACATCCTAAGCAAGATAACAAAGCAAGATCAAATCACTAGATACTAAGTGATCATCTAAAAACCTTAGCCAGATCAATTCTTAGTGATCCATTCTAGAAGCTTCCAAGTCCATGAAGACCAATATCAAGCATGGATCCCTGCTACTCAATCTACACTTCAACATCATCCACTTGATGATGCCTTGATACCTTGCAACTCCTCCAAAAACATTCAATCTCATACTCTAGTCAAAATCCTCAAAACTGCCAAAATTTGACTAACTCTGGAAACTGTTTCAACATCACCTTTTTCAATGCCTCGTTTTCTCAACCCTTGTACATTTTTGGAAATGCACTTGAACTATATTGTTACCCTCCTAAGGACTACCAAGGCCCACTTTTACCCTTGGTTAGATCCTCCTCCAACCCACTTGTTCTTGCTGGTCTTGCCGGCAAGAAAATAACTTCTTCTGCAAATCTAGTCATCATGCCTACTTTGACAGAAGCTCACACCATCATCCAACCTTCTATGGACCAAACCTCTACTCATGTATTTCTATCAAAATATACTTCACATGTTCTAAGTGGATCTCTGAGCTTATTAAACCCACATGGTTTGTAAGGCATCATGACTCATCTGGTATGGCAGCCTTATTTTCAACAAAGTATGCTATCACGTCTTGATCACCTCTAATGCAACAATCCAAACTTATTCTGCCATGATCATATATATGACTTGGTCTACCTATCCATCTATCCCTTGCATTAAGTTGAGCTCTGAGCTCCGAGATCCAACAAGGATTAGGTGGTATAAAAATAACATCTCCCTAGATACTCAACTCCTTGCTTTCCATCTTATTCAAGTTGGATTTCCATTTCCCAAGGTTGCAAATGCTTGCTACACCTTGTCTACACCCTATACCTTGATCATCAAGATTTGTAAAATATTATCCATAATTATTATGGCCCCAAATCTATTGATTTTCCTTATTAGACAAAATCTCCAAAACTTCTTCCATAAAGGAAAGTTTGGTTTTTGCCAAAACAATTCTCCAAATTTTGGCTAAATTCAGGTCCACATATCATACCCCATCTTCCCATCTCAAAAATAAATATTTTTGAAGAGCTTTATTATTTTTATTTGCCCATTTTCCTAAATGGCTGAATTAGAATAATAATTGTTTTAAATACTTTTAATCCCTAATAAATCTTAGGAAAATTCCCCTAAGTGTGTATTCACATTTGGGACCATATCAAACCAAAACCCACCTTGTCCAATGTAAATTATCAAACGATCTTCTAGAAACTAGTTCTGCACTTTTTGAATAAAGGATTTTTAGGGAACTAAAAATCTTCAGAAAAATCCCAAATAATTCCTGGATATCTACCTTGACCTCATCCATCTACCAGTGCCATCTTGAACTTCCTTCACAAGCACCTATTTACTCAATTTGCCAAATTCTAGCTAGTATTGAGCTAAATCAAGATCAAACCACTACCCATCTTGCTCAATGCATCTCCCCAGCACCAGGACACACTCCAGGTCGACACCACTATAGCCCCACCCTGGAATTGCCCATTTTACCCATGTACTAGTGGAAAGAGAGAGAGAGAGACAACCCTAATCTTACAAGATTTGTCTCAATTAATTACCACAGCTGCCCTACCCATCCCTGCCCGAGCCAATCCCCTTCCTACCCCTCCCCACTGTCCTCTAGGCCAATCCCAGGCCAGCATCACCCCACCCCCATGTCCAAAGTGGACATTCCTACCATCTAGCCCTCCCCCTCAGTTTATAAGCCAGCAGGCCACCCCAACATGCCCGTGCCCCTCATTTGCTCCCTCTCATCCCGACTTACCTTCCCCAGTACTCCCTCTTCCTCTCCTGCTCCGTGCTGCTGGAAGAAGAAGGAGGAGAAGCCTCGGGCTCCTCCAAAAACCGAGCAAGTCTCACTCCTCTAAGCTCCTCCTCTTGCATGTCCCTATCCCGGCACCTCCTTGCTCTCCTGCAGCTAACCCGCCCCTTTTTATCGACATGCAGCAACCCCTAGAAGATCTCCGGCGAGCCCCGGCGAGCTCCGTTCGGTCTCCGTCGCGCGAGCCATCTCCCGGTGACCACCACCGCCGAGCCGCCCCTCGATCTGCTCGCCATCGTCGACCGCGTCGCCCTGCCGCCTCCACGTCCTCTCCTGAGCCCTCAGGTGAGCTCCACGCCCCGCGCCGTCCTCTGCTAGGGTTAGCTCTCGTCGCCGGCGCGCCTAGGTGGACGACAGCCACGAGCCGTGGATCCCCATATAATCGAACGACCCACAGCCGCCGATACCTCTTTACCCCGCTGCTCTCGCTGAACGCCGGGACCCCGCCTGGACGGGATTCAAACCCCGCTCCCGCACATTGCTCCGTGCACCGTGGGCCGAAAGTCCTCCGGCTGGCCCAATAGCCCCAGATCCAGCCCGGCTTGCCCTGTTGCCTTTTCTTTTTATTCCAGATCCAGAAAAAGACCAGTAGGATTAAATCCATTTGAAAATGTAAATAAAATCCAAATGCCAAAATATAAATTTCTGGTTGTACCCTGATAGTTTCTCAAACATGCAGAGGCAACACCAAGCTAAAAATAAATTCCATTATTTGCTAGAATTTATTCTGCTGCAAGGTGTACTTTAGACCAAATGATTTCCTAAGAGAGTTTCACATATCCAATTGGGGAGAACCAAGGCTCTACTAGAAGGTATTTGATATACCTATCATCTAGCACAGGTCTTAGGCCAAGGTGAATAGTAGGTTTTCTATAACAAAAATAATAAAACCAGCCTTTTTGTGTATTAGGAAATTTCTCCAGGTCAAACCAAATGTGGTGGTGACCTGATTCCATCTCCCAGTACATCCTAATAACAACATCTATCAAACCCCATCAGTTCATATTTTATTGAGCTCTGGTTGAATTCTAGTGATTTAATAACGTCTATAAGTGGTTTTATCACTAAATAAATCACTCCAGGAGTTTGACAACTCCAAAAATAGTAAATCCAATTTCTACAGAAAGGTATTCTAAATGCCTACCACATACACTTGGAATCAACTCAAGATCTTCTGTAGAATTAATTGGATGAAAAAGACAAAACAGTTCCAGAACTGTCTTTGGGATTTTTCTGAGGGTGTTCTGGTAATTATTTTGGCAAGATTCCAACTCTAGGTGGTTCAGTACATCAAACACTACGTAACCACCCAAGGGAATAATTTTAGGCCTCCAGATAAATTCTGATGAATTATTTCCTCAAACTAGAGTTTATTCCACTATAAAAAGCACAACTAAATCTATGTAATTGATAATCTAGTGAAACCACCTGTGTTGGTTTTGTGTTATCATGACCTATCTGAGGATATCATTGTTGCACATTGGTATCCTACAGACCTCAGAACCCCACTCCAAGTACATGGTATTTAGCCTTGACAACTATCTTCCAAAGGGAAAAACACCTATATGGCAATCTAGTAATTCCACTACTAGGATCCAACATCTCCAAAACCTACCAAGTTCAGTAGTAATCCTTATGATTGTTTGCTGTATGGTTTGATGCATGAATGCCTGGTATAGATTGTGGACTTGTCTGCTTCCATGTATACTTAATGACGGCGATAGTGTGAGTGTTTGACGACAAGAAGGAAGGGACTTCTTATTATTAATTACTGGGTATTCTTGGTTATCTAAAGAAGTCCAGAGATTTACTGCTGATTGCAGACAAGCCACCATTCCTGAATTCCGATCCTTGTCCTACTCTTTTTATTACCTGTTTTGTATCCTCTTTATAAATTGCATTATGTACCTGCATGTCTTGCTTATAAATACTGCGGTAATAACATGGCTCGTCCAAGTTATGACTTGTGCCCCTCGTGGCACCACCCTGTTGTACATACCATTTAATCCCTTTAGACCGAGATTTGGTGGTTAGCATCCTACTTCATTGAAACCCCGACTTTGAGAAAATAACTTGTTTTGGGATTTACCCCACCACAATTGTTTCAAAACTGTTTTGTAAAACCCTTGGTAAGATACATCGCTCCAAGTGGATGTTTTAACGAAATAAATGGTGTGGATGAGGAATGAGAAAGAGAAGGGATGTTCTACGCCTTTACCGGAACAATTTTATTAGTGCAACCACATTGCCCCAGGTGCTAGGGCTTAACTCGTAGTTTGTCTGCATTAGCCGAGGCAGTTTGTACAATGCTTATAGGGAGAGATCTCTTGAATTCTGTGCAGGTGCTAACATATCTTGGATCTGGAGCCTGTAGCTTGTTTCGGCAAGAGTGAGCCTGTCTTGGCAGGAGTGCTAGTGCAACAATTGGGTCTTCCGCGGACGGTATGACTTAGGCGATACGGAAGGAAGTAGAGTCACCAAGTTAAGGTATACGCCAAGTTGTGGCTTGGGTATATGCGTGTACGGAAGGAAGGACTATGGTTGGGAGCCACATACTCGTTGCCGTGGAGAAGAAACCCAAAAGGAAAAGCAGCCTTTGCTAGGGTCGACAAGCAAAAAGTTAGATTTGATTATCTGGACCCCCATCTACAGGGTGTAGTGGGCCGTGGTTTTATCCCCGCGGATGTATTGATTCTTGTGGGCAAAGTGCGCAAACTCTTCAGAGTATAATCTATTCGAATAGCCGTGTCCACGATCAAGGACGGTTGTAAAGGTGTTGGCTAGGAGGACCCAAACGGTGTTTGTTTCGAAAGAATGGATGAAAGAATGAAGGTTCTGGCGGAACCTGAGTTCGAAAGCTTGGTTTTGACCAGTGGTGGTCAAAGAGGTTTAAAAGGGGTTTCTACTCCAAAACTGTTTCGAAAACTCTTTTTCAACAAAGATATGGAGATGCCATAACTTCAAAAGCTAGTCTAGGCTTTTCAAAAGCAATCCCAGATAGAGCTATTTCGCCACGGCCAAAATTGCATTTCCTTATTTCATTTATCCTCGTGGTTTGCGAGTACATTGAAAAGTACTCACGGCTTTGTCCTTAGCTATTTACTTGGCCAGATTTTTAGAGGTTCGACATTGGAAGATTTAGGTGACGTCTAGCGAGCTAGGCCGTCTTCCCAGGCAGCTGCCTGTAGGTTGAGGCACGATTGGGCTCTGCGCGTGATGATGTTCCGCTGCTAAAGATGAGGTACCATAATGGTATTTATGTAAGTCTTGTATTTTCTTTAAGTTTCAGATGTTGTAATGATATTGGTCGGTTATGTTCCACGGCTCACTCATCTTGGGAACGTGGATATTTGCATCACAGGGATTTCTCAGATGGTGAATCCGTGGACCCCACAACTGCAGGTGCGAGATGTTGTAGAGAAGGTAGATACCATTATCTATTTTGGAAGCCGAGGACGGGGAGAAGACCACAGAAACTGGCTAGAACCACTACCCACCCAGACTAACATAGAACCAACATTTATACAAACTAAAACGTGATGTAGACGGCATAGAAAGCAAGCAGGGCCACCTGCAGACGCACAAAGCCAGGAGCACGGTGCACAAACACTCCCATATCGCTCACATACCACCACGCTTAAGCTTTTAGAGAATAAGCTTAGGAGTTTACAAAAGAAGATTCTATTTATTGCCTGCTGAAAAAACATAAAGCTCTATAATTATACTATTCCTTTAGTCATGGTTTCTCTTCATAAAAGAGTGTACGGACCAAGTATAGAGAAAATTTCACATGTTATAAAATTTTAAATAAAGAAGACTAAATATTATACTCTGCCAAAAATATGAAGGGACAATCAAGACGATTTAATAGTTCTTCATTGGTCAATAAGTTACATAAGAAATATTGCAAGTTCTATAATCAGCATTAAAATAATACAATGTATGTTTTGACATAAAACATACTCGCTCCGTCCCCTCGGATTTATCTAGATTCGCATATATCTAGATGTATTTTAGTGCGACATTCATCCAAATTTAGATAAATACAAGTCACTTATTTTAAGACTTAGAGAGTAACATAAGAAAGAAAGTTTAAGAGGCATTACTATTATATACTCACACATTACTTACCATATACCAAAACTAAAACATAATTCGCCATGCCCTAAGCTAAAATAGGAAAGAAAAATAATCTTGCAAAAATTCAGACCAAACTAGAATTGCAGGTGGTGGAGTGCACACTGCCAAAAGAGATACTGAATCTTAAATTGACATCTCAGTCTACATAGCAGCGCTTGGTATGATAAACAAGCGAACCTCACTTGTCTCGGTAGATCCGCAATAGGTGTACGATAAATATAGAGATCCCGTGAAGGATTTGTCTTCCAAGAAACCAAATATAGCGAAGAAACAACAATGTCTGCATGAGTAAAGGTGGTAAATCACATACTAAATTTCAAATGAGTTGGTTATAGCAGCATCAAGAATCATAATTTTAGTTCCTCCAATAATTGTAGAAAAAATTAGGTCACCACCACAATAGTGTACAATGTCATGTTTAAGGTTGAAAATATTTTTAATCTGCCACTACTTGCCACAAACACCAATGAAACTGATAAATCCATCTTAATATCACAAGATGTAACATCGAGTCGGTATCAATTGTTATTTTAAAATAGAATAGGTAACAAGAAAGCAACACCAAGACAACATTCTCTAGATCTAAGAAACGACACGGTGTTATTCCGTAAGACAGGAACCAGTTCACCACACACAAATCAAAACAGTGGCATGCCGTCAATCACACTTAAATAAAGAAAACGGTGAGTGCCCCATTTCTTAAGGAACAATAGAGGCTTTGCACGGTCCTGAACTCAACATTCAAAAAACATCAGTCGATTGCAATTGTATAACGTGTATGCCAATTTTATTCTCTATCAATTTGCTAACAAACATATCCGTTGAGCCGGTAGAAATAGGCAAAATGACAAATTAACACATTATAATTCGCAATCTAAGCTCCAATCTTTGTAAATAGATCAAGCTAACTCATGAACTAATTAATCTCTTAACTGGGTCCTCCTAAGAAAAGCGCTTAGTACAGTTCCACATGTTTGCAATGACACTGCCAACAAAGTTACTTCATTTATCCAAACTCAAATAGGAGGCAATACAAGGTTCAACAGTTCATGAATAAGTTTACCTTTGAATGTTCTCATTATCTTTGCCAGTGTCCAAAAAATCCCCTTACAATGGCATTCAAGCATGAAAAAAAGAAACACAAGCACCGCCTGCAAAAGCATTCGCTACTTCAAACCATGTTGGTGCGTGACACCAGGACATCACAAAAGCCATTGATAAGGTGCGGGCTTCCGGCCTCTCCGTTGAGACAATCCACATCGGCGAGGCAACCATGGCCGGACGCATGGCAACAACCTCCATAGCTTTTTTTGGGTCTCGTAGATGCGGCGTGGCCATGTGGCTGCTAGTCAAGAGTAAGCAACATAAAATTACAATATTGTAAGCGCTGCATGCCTGGCTATTGACTAAATCATTCAAAACACCTCTATGGTAATACTATGGTTTATATACTTTTTGATAAGAAATTCCATTACATTTTAGCGCTAGCAAAATCGCACAACTTCACGAGCTAAGAATGTTGTGCTGAACTCTGATATCATAAACTTTCTAGCCTTCTCCTAGACTGCTCAACACAAGGACATGAAATCAAAATTTGGGAATTTTTTATTGGGAAATCCCTATAAACATACCATAGCTCAAAAAATTGTTGAATCCTACGAACCAAAAAACAATGTAAAGCAGGTATCCAGTAGCCAACTTGTGGCTTGTGCTGGAAAGGGCGTCGTCCATCGTCCTCCCAACACCCGTGCCAGTACTGACCCCGACTGTAACATCTCAAAACTTTTTAATTTTGGAATGTTAAAAAATAAAATTATTTAAATAGTTACTAATTTTTTTATTTTCCTTATTTGATTTTTTAAAAGAAAAGAAACATTTCAATGTTTATGAAAATAAAAAAACATTGATAAAACATAAAATATCTTGCCATTTTTCAAAACTCTTTAAAGATAATTTCTCTTTTGAAAAAGGAAAAGGTTTTAAAATGGTTTTGATAAAACATTAAATATCTTGCCAAATAAAATTCACCTAAAAACCGTTCTTTCATAAAACAAACCCCAGTAAAAATATTTGGTTTATGAAAACAAATATAAAACAATCCTAATTTTAATATTTGTTTTCCGTATTTGGATTTTCGAGGATTTTCCATAAAGCCATAATGCCAATGGATTAACAAAAAGGTGTTTATAAAAAAGATATTTGGATAATGAAATATTAATTCTATTTTCATTTTGAAGACACCTTTGAGTGTAAAAATAAAGTAATGAAACATTTTCATTAAAGCTGTTATGAGGGCCTTGGTTTGCCATATGCTTTTCTAAGGTGAAATCCACAAAACCAATATATATATAATCATATTTATAAAAAAATATTTTTTGTTTTTAAAATAGTTTCCTAATGTTCCAACCACCTATTTTGAGTTTCATAAGATTTACCTAGTTTAATTTGATTGAATTCAAAACAAATTATAAACCCTATAGGGATAAAGCCCTGTAAAAAAATTAATACCCTTTTTAAAATTTTATTTCTATTGAAATTTTATTTTGAATTAAAGTGGATAAAAATAAGCAAAATACTCAAATATATATTTCTAAGAAAATTTCTAGAATTTTTAAATAGTTTTGAGCTATTTTTGGGACAAGAATGGATAAAACAGAAAAACAAATGTTAAAACACCAACATAAAAGGAACAAAGAACCAACTTGGCCAGTCCGGCCAGCCCACTATCCTTCTTTCCTGCAACGCTCGCCATCCGTCGCACGCGCAGCGTGCAGCAGCCCAAGCCAGCCAGCCGGCCCATCTCCCTCTCTCCTTCGCCGACACGCAGGACCCACCCCGCTCATCTCCTTCCACACAACCAACACCCTCTCTCCCCACGCCTAAGACCACGATGCCCACATCCTCACCCTTCCTCCCTCCCTCCTGCATGCCCCTGAACACCTCCTCCCCTCTCGTATAAAGCCTCGCATCCCTCCTTCGTTTGCCCTTCTTTTGGCACACCAACACGCCACCGGGCCACCTTTATTCCTGTCGGAGCTCTGCCTTGCCGGCGCTATGCATCGGCGATTCCGACAAACGTCAGTATCCCCACGTCACCATCTCGGTTCCCCTAGATACCCCTTGCTCTCTCACGCCCTCTCATTCCCTCGTACAGTCGTTTTCCCGCAGGAGAGCGCCGTCTTCCCAACACCTGAAGGTCGTCTTCGTCCGCCACCGCTCCAGACGTGCCACGATTCCATTTTAAGAAGCGAAAGTCGCCTCCGCCACCACCCACGACCTCCCCTTGGCGCCCCGTTGCTCGTAGACCCCCCGAAGTCGCCGACGACCACCGAATCCTCGCCTTCATCGACCACGAGAGCCGCCGCCGCCGCCGTCCTCTTCACCTCATGTGACAAAGTAGCTGGGTGAGCTCACCATCTCCGTCTCAGCGCGGCGATACGCAAGATTTGATGGAGCCAATATTAGTTGTGAGCCACGGCTAGAGCCATGCCACGCGCCGAGCCACGAGTCAGAGTTGATTTGGCCATTTGTTTTATGTTAATCTGATGGCCAGGGTTCTCCAGAGAGCGAAGGGGTACAGGCCAATCATAGGCTGCCACATGTACCTTTCTTTTCTGTTACTTTTTTTATTTTGGAATTGGGCAGGAATCATATTGATCTTCCAAAATTCATAGTAAATGACCTACCAATTAGAAAAATGCGTATAATATATGCCTGGTTGCATAAAATTGGTTAAAACATATTTATGATTTAAAATTTGTATGTTGTTGAAGAAAATTATTTAAAAAATTTAAACTCTTATCTATAGTGTTTTAATCATAATAAATGTTCTATGAATTCAGATTTTGCAAATAATACCTTTCTAGAATCCTTGTGAGTAGTACTACAATACCCCACTGTTAGTTTTAAAAACTGAACCTTTTAAATTGAACAATATTTCAGAAATGCCATTTAGCCATTATAGGCATAACTTTGTTCTTAAAATGGTTTTGAACTGAATATTTTTGAAAATAGCTCATATTTTAGTCATCTGTCTAATAGGGCCTGAGAATAAAATTATTTTTTAGGTTTATAGAATAATTATTATAATATGAAGCATTACTTCTTTGAAATGCTATTTATGGATATTTTTAATATAAGGAAGTGGTTTTTATAATGATATCTTTTGCAAAATATTCAGAAATGATTTATTTACCCAATGGGGCTAAATGAAACACTTCTTAAAATATATATATATAATTAAGTAGGTGCATGTGACCTAGTGCTACTATAAATACTAAGTGGTCAAACGCAACCATATAAAAGTAAATATTTCAAATCTGAGTCTAGTAAAGTATTTCGTGAACCAAGTCTTTGTGTAATAAAACATGTGCAACCTAACCCAAACCTTTTGGCATGATTTGCTGGCTTTCATTGGTCTTCCTTGATTAATGTGTATGTTTCGTCTATTTATTTGTTGCAATGTTTGTGTAATCTGTAGATTGTCCGGAGAGTAACCGTTGAGTTCTGAAGAGAGTGAATCCGACAACTTCATAAGAGTAAAGTTCACAACATCAATGTACCAATATATCCATATGCACTTAGTGTTTTCTTAGTATACATGTGTAGTCTTATATAGTGTGGGGATTACTGGGCCTTGTGGGCTAGAGACGAAACTCTGAAAGTGTTTCGAGAATGGAAATTCCTTTGATACCATGGTTTTTGATACCCATGCTACCGTAGATAGTTATGATGCTTCAGAAAAGTCCATTAGCTACATGATGGAAGAGAACAACTCTGTTAGTGAGCACGTACTCAAAATGTCTGGGTACGCCAATAAGCTTGTGTCCTTGGAAATAATGATTCCCATTGACTTAGGCATACATCGTGTTCTCCAATTTCTTCCACCAAGCTACAAGAGCTTCATGATGAACTATAACATGTAGGGAATGAAGAAGACTCTCCTAGAGCTTGTGACAGTGCTTAAGACTGCTGAAGTGGAGATTAGGAAAGAATATAAAGTGTTGATGATCAATAGGACCATTGGTTTCAAGAAAGATAAGAAGGGTAAATAGAAGGGTAACTTCAAGAAGTGCGGCAAATCTGTTGCTGCACCGGAGAAGAAGACCCGGGCTGGCCCTAAGTCTGAGACTGAGTCCTACTATTGTAAGGGGACTGGCCACTGGAAGCGTAACTACCCCAAGTATCTAGCAAATAAGAAGGCTAGCAAGATGAACAAAGGTATATTTGATATACATGTTATCGATGTGTACTTGACAAGTACTCGTAGTAGCACCTGGGTATTTGATACCAGTTTGGTTGCTAATATATGTAACTCGAATCAGGGGTTGCAAACAAGCGACAACTAGAAAGGGATGAGGTGACGATGCGTGTCGGCAATGGATCAAAGGTTGATGTGATCGTCGTCGGATCGCTACCTCTCCATCTACCATCGAGGCTAGTTATTAACCCAAATAACTGTTATTTGGTGCCTCCGCTGATCATGAACATTGTATCCGGATCATGTTTATTGCAAATTGGTTATTCTTTTAATTCCAAAAACAATGGTTGTTTTATTTATATGGATAATATATTCTATGGTCATGCACCTATGATGAATGGTTTACGTGGTCTCCCCAGATTAACCATCTGAGAAATCCCTGTTATGCATATATCCACGTTCCCATGATCAGTGAGCCGTGGAACATAACTGACCAGTATCATTATAACATCCGAAACATAACGAAATTACAAGACTTACATAAATGTCATTATGGCTACACCATCTTTAGCAGCGGAACATCATCATGTGTAGAGCCCAACAGTGCCTCAACCTACATGCAACTGACTGGGAAGACGCCCTAGCTCGCTGGACGTCATCTTAATCTTCCGAAGTCGAAACTCTGAAAGAATAGCCAAGTAAATAGCCAGGGACACAACCGTGAGTACTTTTGAATGTACTCGCAAACCACCAGAATAAATGGAATAAGGAAATGCAAGTCTGGTTCTAGCGAGATAGCTCTATCTAGGTTGTTTTTGAAAAGCCTAGACTACCTATTGTTGTTATGGAATCTCCATATCTTTGTTGAAAAAGAGTTTTGAAAACATGCCTCTGTTTCATAAGTCAAAACATCTCCATATCTTTGTTGAAAAAGAGTTTTGAAAACCGTTTTGGAGTAAAAACCCTTTTTAAACTTCTTCGACCACCTCGGGTCAAATCAAAGCTTTTGAACTCGGGTTACCCCAGAACCTTCATTCTTTCATCCGTTCTTTCCAAACAAACACCATTTGGGTACTCCTAGCCAACACCTTTACAAACGTCCTTGACCGTGGACACGGCTATTCGAATAGATTATACTCTGCAGAGTTTGTGCACTTTCCCCACAAGAATCAATACATCCACCGGGATACAACCACGGCCCACTACCATTGTAGATGGGGGTCTGGATAATCAAACCTAACCTTTCTCTTGTCGACCCTAGCATAGGTTGCTTTCCCTTTTCGGTTTGTTCTCCCCGGCAACGAGTATGTGGCTCCCAGCCATAGTCCTGCCTTCCGTACACGTGCATACCCAAGCCGCAACTTGGCGTATACCATAATCTGGTGACTCCACTTCCTTCCATACCCCTGAGTCATACCGTCCGTAGGAGACCCAATTGTTGCACCGACACTCTTTCCAAAACAGGCTCACTCTTGCCGAAGCAAGCAACAGGGTTCAGATCCGAGATCTTGTAGCGCCTGCCCGGAATTCAAGGGATCTCTCCCTATAAGCATGGTACAAGCTGCCTCGGCTAATGCAGACAAACTACGAGTTAAGCCCCAACACCTGGGGTAATGTGGTTGCACTGATAAAAGTGTTCCAGTAAAGGCGTAGAACATCCCTTCACTTTCTCATTTCTTGTCATCACCATTTCTGGAGTTAAAACATTCGCTTGGAATGATGCCTCTTCCCAAGGGTTTTACAAAACAGTTTTGAAACATTTGTAGTGGGGTAAACCCCAAAATAGTTCATTTTCTCAAAACCGGGGTTTTCAAGGAGGTAGGATGCTAACCATCGTACTCTCAGTCTAAAGGAGTAAATGGTAGGTACATTAGGGTGGTGCCACGAGGGACACAAATTCATAACTTGGAGGAGCCAAGTTACTAGCGTAGTAATTAATAAACAAGGCATGCAGATAAATGATGCTCTTTATAAAGAGGATTCAAAATAGGTAATAAAAGGAGTAAGACAAGTATCAGAGTTAGGGAAATGGTGGCTTGCCTGTGATCAGCAATAAGTACCTGGACTTCTTTAGATAACCAAGAATACCCAATAAATAATAATAAGAACTCCCTTCCTTCTTGTCGTCAGACACTCACACTATCGTCGTCATCGGATATACATGTAAGAAGACAAGTCCACAATCAATACAAGGCATAGATGCATCAAACCATACAGCAAACAAACATAATGAATACTACTGAACTTGGTATGTTTTTGGAGGAGGGGCTACTAGGAGTGGAATTACTAAATTTCCATCGAGGTGTTTTTCCTTTGGAAGATAGATGTCTAGGATAAATACCATGAACTTGGAGTGGGGTTCTGAGGTCTGTAGGATACCAGTGTGCAACACTGATATCCTCAGATAGGTCTTGACAAAACGAAACCAACACAAGTGGTTTCACTGGATTATCAAATACCTAGATTTAAATATGCTTTTTATAGTGGAAGAAGCTCTAGTTTAAGGAATAATTCACTAGAATTTATCTGGAGCTCCAAATTTTATTTCCTTGGGTGGTGAGGTAGTGTTTTCTGTATTGAACCACCTGGAGTTGGAATCTTGTCAAAAGAATTACCAGAATGCCCTCAGGGAATTCCCAGAGGCAGTTCTGTATGGTTTTTCTCCTTTTAACCATATTAATTCTACAGAAGCTATTGAGTTGGTTCCATGGGCATGGGGTAGGCATTTAGAATACCTTTCTGTAGAAATTGGATTAACTCTTTTTAGAGTTTTCAAACTCCTAGAGTGATTTATTTAGTCAAAGTACCCTTTGCAGAAGTATTTAAATCACTAAAATTGAACTAGAGCTTAATAAATTTTGAGCTGTTGGGTTTGATAGATACTGATATTATGGGGTACTGGGACGTGGAATCAGGTCAATAACACATTTGGGTTGACCTAGAGAATTTATCTAAGGCAGATAAAGGCTAATTTTGTTATTTTTGTTGAAGACACACTTCTGTTCACCTTGGCATAGGACCTATGCTAGATGATAGGTATATCAAATACCTTTCAGTATAGCTTTGTTCCATCTCAATTGAGTAAGGCTAGCTCACAGAGGAATTTATTTAGTGTACCGGATACATTTTAGTGGATTAATTGCCAATAAATAATCAGAATTATTTTAGGCAAGGGAACACTTCTGCATGTTGCACAAAACATCTGGGTACTTAATGAAAATTATCTCTAGTCAAATGGACTTGGTTTCCATTTTTAAAATGATTTAAACTGGGGGTCAATTTCTTGCTCTAGACAGAAATGAATAAAAGAAAGGGTTTGCGGGCTGGAATCTGGGGGTAGCACAGCGAGGTTAGCCTCCAGAAAGTAGCTCGCGTGACGGTGGCCGAGGATGACCTCGTGGGAGCTCACTGGTGAGGACGGAGGAGTCGGTCCTGGGCAAAAATAAGCATAGGGTTAGGTAGAGGGGAGATATGGGAGTCGACCATGCGACATGCAGAGGAGGGGAGCAAGGGGGAGAGGGCCTTGCTTGATTTTGTGAGGAGGCCGAAGCTTCTCCTTCTTCTTCTCCTGGACAGCACCGAGCAGGGGGAGAAGAGGGAGTGCTGGGGGAGGTAAGTGGGGAGGAGAGGAAGAAAATGAGCGGCAGGGGGCGTTCTGGGGTGCCATTTGGACATAGGGCTGTCCAAGGATTGGCCTAGATGGAGGTGGAGAGGGGTAGGAAGGGTATTTGGTCGGCAGAGATGGGTTCGGTTGTTGTGGTAATTTATTGAGGTAGATCCTTGTAAGATTTGCTTGTCTCTCTACTAGTACAAGGGTAAAATGGAAAAGGGCAGGGGTGGAGCTACAATGGTGTCGACCAGGGATGTGTCCTAGTGCGGAGGAGATGAATTGACAAGTTTTGATGAGAGTTGGAAGTGGTTTGATGTAGCACCCCGATAAAACTACTACTAGAAAATCGATGTGTTTTTGTGCATTGCAGCATCATGACTGGATGCTCATGTCATCATGCCACATTGCATTTGAGCATCGTCATCATCATGCATCTGTTTGTCTAAAACTAATTTACTAAAAGCCCTATTTTGTTTCTACATTAATCCCCTCTCTTTTATTTCAAAACAAAACTCGGGTGTCTTCCAGATATTTTGTTTGTCCAAAAGATATTTGCAAAAGTGTTTTAAATAAAATAAATAAATAAAACTACTTTTTATCGGGGGAGGCAGCCGCAGGCCAAGCCAAAAGCCCAGCCCGCAACTACCTACTACCCACTACAAGTCCAAACCCTAATCCTAATCTATCTCAAACCCTAACCCACCTACCCAGTAGCCGCCGCTGCTCTCACATCCCGCGCAGCCCGCGGTACACGCCCACCCCAGCACGCGCGCCCTAGCCTTGACACACTACACGGGGGCACGCACACGTTCCGTGCCGACAACCCCCTCCTCGGGATCCCTGCTGTGGACCCGGTCCCACCACGCGACCCATCCCGCTCGATCTCCCTCACCGCGCCTCTCCACCCCGCCGCCAGGATTCTCTCACGCCGTCGCCGCCTCCTCCTCGGATCCCTCCTCTCCGCGCTGGCGCCTTCGGGTCCCCGTCCCTGCCAGGCCTCATCGCCACCTCCTCTCTCGAGCCGGCCGCCGCCGGGGCCGCCCCTTCTCTCCTCCGTCGTGGTACCCGTAGCACCACCAACCGCCGGCCCCGCCTCCGAGCCTGACCCAGCCTCGCTCAAACCCCGCGAGTGCCGCGACCCCAGGACACTGCCATCGGCCTCCTCGCCGGCACCGCCCTGCAAGCCCGGCCCCATCGCTTCTCGCCTCCCTCTCCGGCCGCCAGCGCCTTGTGCCCTCTCGCCCCCGGCCATAGAGCTCCAACCGCCGCCGCGAGCCCCGCCATCACGCTCCTCCTCTGTGAGTTCGGCCCGCGACGACCAGCGCCTCCTCAACCTCCCTGCCTTCCCGCGCCGGTGTCGCCCTCCTCCGCGTCTCCAACCCAAACTCGCCGGCGTCCCTGCTCTAGCCGTCCTCTGGCCGCAAGCTCGCAGCTCCACCCCTGTGAGCTCCTTGCCGTCTGCAGGCGCCGTCCCAGGTCGACCCCGGCCTCCTCCCGTGTCTCGTCGTCGTGCCCCTGCATCTCGCTGCCCGAGCACGACCCCGGTCACCTCTGCGCGTCTCCTCGAGCCGCCCGTCGCCTCTTCCTCGGCACACGCGAGCCCGACCCCTGCTACCCCCGTCCGCGCCGCATCTGTGGCTACTCCTGTTTGCGTCGCCACAATCAGTGAAGGTGCAGACGTTTAAACATTGGTGCTACAAGCGTCCAAGGTCCTAGTCTGTCTCCATGCACTCGTGTGTTGAGGTGCTCTGTCCCGATGTTTATGTTGTTGCCATGTTGGCCGAGGCTATGTACACGGACGCCCAACGACAAGACCAGCTCGATGCCGACGAATTCCAAAAAAGGTACATGGCACCACTCGACGACCATGGCGTCGATCCCCAAGTCCTCCATCGCCAAACCAAGCCGAAACCCTAGGTCGACACCGAAGAGGATATGCGGCAAGACCTTCTTCATGGACCCAAAGACGCTGAGACCGCCAAGCTCTCCATCCCGGATTCCAAGGCCGAACCGAACCCCTCGGAACGCCAAGTTCTTCTTCCCGGAGTTCGAAGCCGAATCCGAATCCCGTCGAACCCCGACAAGATCTTCCGAGTGCCAATGGCGCGGACGAATGGTACCCCTAGGCCTCCAATATGGTGCGACAAGTACTTCCATCGGAGCATGAGTCGCGGAACCCCGGGTTCGCCATCACGGACCATGTGGCGCCACACCCCAAGATCTCCGATAAGGAACGCCAAGTTCTTCATCCCGAACACCAAGACCCGAAACCGATGACCGCCAAGATCGCCACCGAAACGACAAGCGCTTCATCTCAGAACACTAAGACCTCCTTCCGAACCCGAGTTCTTCGTCACAGGCGTCAAGATCTCCTACACGGATCCGAAGACCCCCGGTACCTTATCCACTCAAGTTCGCCATCGACGACAAGATCGACCGCTTGAGACCCAAGTTCTCCGTCACGACACAACAAGTTCTCCATCTTTTATCCGAACCTCGCCGTTCCCGTCGAACCCTGAGACCCAGACCCGAACCCACCGGAACCCAAGATCTTCCGAACCCGATGTTTGAACCTTTTCCCAAGCCCTATTTTATAAATGCTATATATAAACTGTTACATATAAATTGATCATGCTTGCATACATGTCATCTGGTGGGTTGGGTTAAATTGCCGATTGACTCATAATTAAATATGGAGGCTATATGGAGGCGATTCTAGTCTTATATGGCTCCAATTAAATTTGTGTAGCGAACCGATATCATGTTTTGCCGTGTTAAGACAACATTTAAATAGCGGGTACCTAAACAACATGAACCTCCTAATTAATTGTCGGGACCCCGGTTCCGCTTAATATTGCCTAATTGCATCGCATCCTTGCCATGTCATGCATCATACACGCATCATGCCGTTCTTCTGCCATAGTATTAAATAGTGTATCCGGTGTTTCTTTTAGTGTTTTTCTTCTTCACGGATTAGGCCGTTGAGTAGATGCGAGTATCGACAAGTTCTTCGGATAACGGATCTTCGGCTATGTTTCCCAGGCGAGCATTCTCCCCCTTTCTACCTATTTTGCATTTATAGTCTTTACTTCCTCCTGTTGATCTATTTCTATCCATATTGCGATGCTTTAGTTTCCGTGCACCATTTATATCCCTTGTAGTCCCTATATTGCCTTGGACACATCCTATTGCCTATTGTTTGATAGATAGTCGGCCTTGCGAGTCGTAGTTGCTTTCTCAGGTGGTGCTTCGTGTCGTTGTCGTTCTACTTTGATGGAAGGTTGGCACATGCTTAATGGTGGAGATGCTTAATGGTGGAAATGATCATGACTTTAAATACAACTATTAAATTGTTGGGACAACTAATGAAAGAGGCACCGATGGGCAATATATGCTATTTGGTTTTTCATGTCCACTTGTGTCCCGTAGGCCCCGAGTATTTGATTCCTGTTCCTTGACTATTCGCACTATCCACATACGGGAGACTCTATGAATCCCCCTTAGCCAGAGCTTGATTCATTTCTTATTTCTTGGGGCCACAAACTAGTTTGGGGATTTATTACTATCATGTACTTATACCATGCTTTACTGCTTTAATTACGATTGTGCGTGGAGCACCTGTACTGTTTTGGATCGCGACACGATTTCGCGGTATCAACCAGCGCAGTCACACTTTTGGGTTCCCAGTCGTTTATGGACGTTCTCGCAAACCTTGGGTCCGTCTCGGAACCGGCCAACTTCGTTGCGGGTAGCTTAATGGGGTCGACCCCTAAAATATTTTATGAATCCTGTGATTGCTTTGTCGTGAAAGCCTCGTTGGGTTTTTATTTGGTTTTTCCGAGGTTGATCGTGTGTGTGTTGCTATTTGTGCACCCCTGCAGGGTAAGTCTTTCTGAAAGCCATGTCCGCGGTTATGGACGACTTGGAGCACAGTATCTCGATCATAGACAAGCATAACTAAAGTAGTGCTATAAATTTGACATAATATGTGACTAGTAATCAGCTTCACTACAATGGAATGGATAATAAAAGTGCCAACCACTGGTGGAACTGGGGTGTATCGTGTCATGTTATACCTACCTACTAAGTATCACAACTCTAATGGAACGAAACAAAAGTGCCAACAACTGTTGCGTTTGGGATGTCACATGCTAATTGTATCTGACTAGTAAGTACTGCAACCACAACTGAATGGTTAATTAAAACTACCCACTACTTATGCTATCAGGATGACTCATGCTATCTATATCTGATTACTAAGAGCCTCAACTATAATGGAATGAATAAAACTGCTAACTGTGTGAGTTTCTCGGTTTTGACTTCCTCGTTTGGTATCGAGGGGGAATTACCAGGATGGGTATGATTGGTGTTAGTATAAGGTTGGTTCTGAATAGGTCTTTCTTACCTCTCTCTAATAGCCGACAGTTAATCGAGTCTCTATAGGTTGTTTAGTGCATGCTACGCTAACGCTTCAGTCCACCATACCTATGTAGGCGAGAGCCGCTGAATTTTAGCCTCGCCGTGTACTGGTCTCGGTACTGACGCTCCTGTTTTTTCCTTTTCCCTTTGTCAGCACCCCTTTTGTTTAGCAGGTACGAGTTCGACGTCGTTAGCAGGGTTACCCTTCCGGCTTGGCCTAGGCAGGGTTATGGACGCCATTGGTTATTCTTCAGGGCGCTTAGCCCCATTTGCATCTTGTCCGTAGTCGGACGCTCTATCGTTTTCAAGGTGATTTGAATCTTTATATTGTATATATGTATTCTTGACTCATGGAGTCGTTGTTGTATATATATGTTCTGTGGGTTCCATCGTGGACTACCGTGTAATGTGATTACTTCGTTTCCACCCGCACGCAAGTGTCTGGTGGGCAACTTTGAATCGTTTGTATGCGGGTTTGGCGGAAATCGCTAAAACTTGCATAGGGCCGATTCGAGGGTGTTACATTTGAGTAATGGATTTGCTTAATTGGCCACTTTGATCAAAATAGAGGGTTATGAAGTAAGTCCAAAATGTTGCATTGGACAAGATGAGGAAATGGTACTGGTAGATAGATGAGGTCAAGGTAGACTCCTAGGATTTAATTGAGATTTTTATATGGGGTTTTAGTCCTCATAAATCCATTTATTCAAAAAGGACAAAAGTGGTTTCTAGAAGATCATGTGCTAAATTTACATGGGACAAGGGTGGATTATGATTGGAGATGGTCCCAAATGTGGATACACACTTTGGGAAATTTTCCCAAGATTTATTGGGGATTAAAAGTATTGATAAGGAATTATTTATTGTTTTAGCCATTTAAGAAAAGGGGCAAAAAGAAATAATAAAGCATCTCAAAAATATTTTTTTTGAGATGAGAAGATGGGGTATGATATATCGAACTTACTTGAGCCAAAAGTTGGAGAAGTTTTTTGGCAAAAACCAAACTTTCCTTTATGAAAGAAGTTTTGGAGATTTTATCTGTTAAGGGAAATAAATAGATTTGGGACCATAATAATTATGGGTAATATTGGATAAATCTTGATGATCTGGGTAGAGGGTGTAGACAAGGTGTAGCAAGCATTTTCCACCTTGGGATTGGAGAATCCAAGTTAATTTTGGTGGAATACCCTAGATTAGGGATCTAGGGTGGTGTTAATTTCATACCACCAAAACATGGTTGTATCCTGGAGCTCAAAGCTCACCTTGATGCAAGGGGTAGATGGATAGGTATACCAAGTCATATATATGAACATGGCAGCAAGAGTTTGAATTAAATGATTTTGAGGTGGTCTAGGAATGGTGGCAAACTTTGTTGAAAATAAGGCTGCCATACCAAAAGAGTCATGATGCCTTATAAACCAAGTGGGTTTAAGCAGCAAAGAGATTCACTTGGAAAAAGTGAAGTAGATTTTAGTAGACCTATATGAGTAGAATAAAACCATGCATAGAGTTGGTCCATAGGAGGTTGGATGATGATGTGATTTGCAGGAAATGTTAGTTTCTTGCCTACAAAATCATCAAGGACAAGTGGGTTGGAGGAGGATCTAACCTACGGAAAATGTGGGCCTTAGTAGTCCTTAGTATGGTTAAAAAGATGGTTCAAGTGAATTATCAAAAATGCACATGGTTTGTGAAAAGGAGGCATTCCAAATGGTGATGTTGGAATTGTTTCCAGACTTGGAGGATTTTGACTAGAGTATGAGAGGGAATGTTTTTGGAGCGGTAGCAAGGTATCAGGGCATCAACAAGTGGATGATATTGAAGTGTAGATGGAGGGTAAGGGATCTATTCTTGATATTGGTCTTCATTGACTTGGAAGCTTCTAGATGGGAAGTCTTCAGAATTGATCTGGTTCAAGGTTTTGGATGATCACCTAGTAGCTAGGGATTAGATCTAGGTTTGTATTCTTGCTGTAGGGATGAGGATTTGAAAACAACTTGATCCTAGTGATGATCTCCAAGAGTAGCTCATACTACTTCCTAAGCAAACAAGTCAAACAACAGATCAAGGCAACTCATCTTATAAACTAATCACTACTTCTAGGGTTACCATCAAGTTTAGCTTGAGGTAAGAAGGGAATTTTGAAGAGGTTGGGGTTTTGAATAGGATGAGAGTTCTTGGTTGATGGGTTCGTAGCATGGAAAACAAAAAAATTCTACCGCAAGAACGAACAAAACCCAGATCTAATCTAGATAAAAGCCAAGATCTAATCTATTAGACATGAGCAACGAGATAAATAGGAACTAACCCTCGTAGATCCGAAAGCGTTAACGAGATTAGATCTCGTGGTTGATGTAATCGGCGGATTGGGGAGTGGGGGGAGGAGTCCTCCTCCCCCATGACTCCTAGTCTTGACCCACCAGGACTCCTTTGATCCCTTCCTTGGTTTTCAAGCAAACTCCAAGAAACCTTCCAGAACCTTCAGGAACATTCCGAAACCTTCTAGAACCCTCATACGAATACTCCGGAACATTTCCTAACTCAGAAAATGATCCCCAATATATGAATCTCATTCTCCGGACCATTCCGGATCTCCTCGTGATGTCCCAGATCCATTCCGAGACTCCGAACAACATTCGGTATCCAACGCACATTCCATATCTACTTAAAACAACTTCGAACCTTAAGTGTGTCACCCTACGGTTCGTGAATATGAAGACATGATAGAGACACAT